>CM040797.1:0-600000 GCA_022829025.1 Squalius cephalus | reverse complement strand
TTTTCAATCCATACCAACAGCCTGAGGGCGCTACATGCACAATAATAGTCCATATATAGAACATAAAGAAGAGGCATGATCATGTGACATTCCAGGAAGTCTCGAACAGACGAACACATTCAAAGCTATCAGAGATCGCTGTAACATGTTTTGAAGACAATAAACATGATTGAAATTATATTTGGTTTACCTGTGTTCTTCGAGTAATGTCAGGTATTTCCATAATAATAGATTATATTTATAATGTAATGCTAATCGATATAGACTTTATCATTGTGCAGAATAAAATATATATATATATTTTCTGTCTGATTTTTTTATCTGAAGCGAAATTATATCACAGAAGATTATTTAAAACACTCGACTTGCGTTATAAATTAAGTTTGGAGCACAAACATGGTTTTAATCTCATAAATTGTCGTGTATTGATGGTGTGCTAAGCTAACATGCTAGCTAGCTCTATGTGCACCTGCCACATATAGCAGTTATCCTTTTATGCTTTTTTTCTAAATATGCTTACTGAAATTCAAGCAGGGCATTTGATCCAGTTTTTAAATGTTAAGTGAGAACTTTGATAAAAGAAATTAGGGATTGAAACCCTATGAATAGCTTGTGAATAGCCAGTCGTTAGTAACTATAATGCAGACAAAAGAAATGCATATTTAGAGCCATAACCAGGCTGGAGAGGTGTGAATGTGTGCAGGGGGAGACTGAGACTGAATGGGGCTCGTTTGCACCACAAAACAATAGAGACAATATACTGGATAGATGTTTAGAAGATGGCAATAAACATCAGTAGCATTTTAGCGTCAAATCAAAATAAAGTCATTGACATGGTCTTGAAAAACATTTAACTAAATACAGAGTTTTGGACTTATTATCTTCAGATTTTAAATATAAAATGTTTAGACATGTGGCCTTAGCTGTAGTGCATTTCTAGATTGCTCCAATGCCAACTTCAATTTTATTTTCATGAGGATGTTTCATAAAAATTAATTTCTAATAACTTTACAAAACTTTGAAGCTATTTATAACAATTTTTTTCATTATGACAATAATTAATTCTACATTTACAATAAACTGCCAGGTGTCAGCTTTCAAATGAGATCATACTTGTGCTTTTAGTACAAAGGGTTCATGAACTGTATCTGTTTAAGTTTGGGTATGTCATTTCTGGGGATTTTTCAAAAGTGGCGTTGCAGCTTAACAGGTTAAAGGCGGTCGAGACTAGAGATCAGTGGTGGACAGCAAATTCAAATTTAAATGTAAGTATTATGTTTTCATTTACTCAAATAGCTAGCGAAACCGGAGTTAAAGTTTATTATAAACTTCATCTTAACTCCTTCGTCATTATTGCGTGGCTTCATTTGTCAGGTAGTTTGAGGCAAAACTTGTGCTAATATTAGTTTAACGACCTATATTTGTAATATTTGCACTAGTCTATCTCACTTGTGTATTATAAGAAATATCACTCACCCTATAAAGCCCACAACAATAAGAAAAGCAGTTGGGGTTTCACTTTTATGTGTTTTTGTAGCGCTGTCATGAAAGCTATGTGGTTTTAACCAAATTTGAGTATATAGAAATAGGATTTCTTAAGTATTTTGTATGCATGTCTTGATGTGTCATATTTTGCAGTGTTAACAATGCACGTAAGATTGCACCCATGTGTTAAGCTTTTTTTAGAGCAATTCAGAAAAAAAAAAAAACAAAGTAAGAAAGTTAATACACACGTCTTTGCTGAAATGTATTGTGCTGTTGTTGTTAACAAGCCATGTTTCATTTGCTCTGCCCTTAGGATTGCAAGTGTTCTGGGACAGGAGAGGGTGTGAGTGGGAAACCCACTGCTGAAACTTGGCCCTGGTTTGTCCTCATGGATGAGGTGTTGGGACAGAGGCATTGCACCAACCCCCCATGTCGTCATTGCCTCAATCCCTGAGGACACACCAGGGCCGAGTTCAGCAGTGGGTGCACACGGTGAGGAGGAGCCAGGGGCAGCGGCAGCACCAGCACCAGCACGAAGGCAGTGAGACAAAGGCCAACTACAGAGGGAGGCAGAGGCGAGGAGAGCACAGGAGAGGAGGGAGAGGATGGACAGGCTGTTTTCTCTTCTTGAGAGAATTATTGAAAAACATATTTTTTTACATATTCTTGTTTAACTTTTTACACTTTTATTTTTTAAAAGGAAAGAAAAAATCTGTACATTGTTTTTATGCAACTTTAATAAAAGAGAATGAATTGTTCTGGACATTGTTTATTTTTGTAATGACAGTCATAATTTCTACATGAAACAAATTCTTCTATACTTTATTTTTTTTTTTTTCAAATAAAATTGAAAAATGAAAATCATTTGTTCCACGGGCTACATTAAAGTACTTTTTCCAACTATGAACAACATACGTTAAACATATCAAAATCAACATAAACATTTACATTTACAATACATAAAATAAGAAAAAAATGATGTAGACTTTTATTGAGCTGAGCAGGGAGACACTGGAGCTGCTGGACCGGGATAGGCTGCCCCTGGTAAGGCCTCTCTGCTGGTGGGACATCATCTGGGATGCATATGAGTGCATATTTACACTGTCCACTGTCTACCAACAGGTTTGCAGGGATGATTCAATCGACGGCTCCCATGTCACTGAGGTTTTTTTTCTTTTCTTTTTTTGAAAAAGAGTATTTCTGAAAAAAGTACTTTTAATAACTACTAATACTGCATTGGGGAAAAACTACTAAAACCTTAGTTAAGCAAAATTATCTTGCATACTCTAATGTACTTAAAGTATCAAGAGTAAAACTAGAGGTATGTATTCTGCAGGGAAAAAAAAAACCCTTGTCAGGGTTTTTATGATAGTTTTGTATTTATATTATGCTACTACTGCATTTTACTTCTGTATATTTTCAAGGTTGTCACATTATATAGCCTACTTTTGTGTAGTTTAATGTAAAATCATATGTGTGGGAAAAAAAGTAGGCCTACTTCAGTAGGTTACTTCACATTTGAACGTGAATACTTAACGAAATATACAGTTCCGAAAATTAAAGAAACAAAATGTAGGTCTATTGTCACAATATTAACAAATTGTTGCTAACTACAGCTGCGTCCCATATCAAAGGGCGCATCTGAAGCGTTCGGGCTAGCCTGAAGGATTGTTCTTGTCGCCTGGCAACTGTGACAGCTGCCGATGACGAGCGCGAGAAATACTGGACTTTTTTATATTCAATTGGGTTTTATATTCAAACCAGGCTAAACCGAAAATACATGATCCGGCAGCGCCGGGGCTGAAACATCCTCACCATGTCCTCCAGTAAAATATAAAACATAAAAAAGACAATAGCCAATTCTGGCTCCATAGCTGTTTACTCAATTAGGCTATATCAAATGAATTATCAGGATGGCAGCTGTCCTCTCGCACCGTTGCTTGGCGCTAGGAGCGGTGATCAGGAACACCTGGTTGCGCAATTAGGAAATCCTACGAAGGCTACATGGTGCGTCCTTCGAAGGATGCAGCATTCACATTGGGACACAGCTCATGTCTCCCAAAATGCTTAAAGGAGAACTCCGGTCAATTTTAACATTGAGCTCATTTTTTTGTAAATTTGGAGTGCTGTCAATACAGAGAACAACGACAAAAATCTGTGTTGCCTACACCGTGTTATCGTCTTTTTAAAATTTGCACCCTGTTGACTTCAATGGGGCAAGTTTTAAACCTGCTTTTAGCCTCTTAACATCCTTGATGTGTCATTACAAGTGCACAGCCATGTGAGTGATTCCTTCAGAGTGAACACGAGTGAATCTGACTGCAGTAGATGTTTTCGGCTGAAGTCCACAGCAGTCGATTGTTGAGTTCGGGCGCATGATCGTACGTACTAAACCTATGTGCGTGAACTCTGCAATCGACTACTGTGGACTTCAGCCGAAAACAGGATGTAAATACAGGTATGTGCGCTGGCTGAAATTTTATCATTTTTATTCATATCTTTCACATCTACTGCAGTCAGATTCACAGCGTGTTGACTCTGAAGGAATCACTCACATGGCTGTGCACTTGTAATGACACATCAAGGATGTTAAGAGGCTAAAAGCAGGTTTAGTACTTGCCCCATTGAAGTCAACAGGGTGCAACTTTTAAAAAGAGGATAACACGGTGTAGGCAACACCGATTTTTGTCGTTGTTCTCTGTATTGACAGCACTCCAAATTTACAAAAAAAATGAGCTCAATGTTAAAACTGACCGGAGTTCTCCTTTAACAGCGATGGGACTAAGCATGTTCACTTCTTAGAGGAGGTGACTTGCTATAATAAATCTGAAACGTTTAGTTCAGAAAATGCATGTTCAGCTGTTCAAGAAAGTGTGCGTATTTCAGTTCTTAAGGCGATGCAACACCGTAATAGCGCAGAGTCATGTACCAGAACGCACGGTGTTCAAGCATTAGAGAGTCGTGAAAACCCTCAAACTCCAGCAGAACATAGCAAACATCCCTATGGTAAAGAAAGCAGGTTTTGCAGTTCCTGTCAGAAAATAGGCTATAAAGAGGGAAAATGCTGGTCACTGGGAAGGGGCAGACCTCCTCCTTATATTTAGAAAAATACAAAACCACTTTCATAGGGCAAAAATCAGCGATCTGCACGCACAGGTAAAACTCTTAGTGAGTTAACTGCTTCGTTCATGCAAGGCCTTCAGCTATCAACTTCACTTGCTAGTGGGTTAGCAGCCCAATAGCAACAAATTGAATAGTTTAAGGATAATTCCGGTATTTAGCACTTTGAGTCTCTTTTCTGGTTTGTTTTGGATGAACTAGAGTGGTGGACACAGAAATGTTGACGATGGGTCCTGTCTCGACTTTTTGACTGGTTTAGAATCGCCTTTGACTGCTTCAGAGTGGCTGTCTACGGGCATGCACTAACATGTCCTTAACACAACCCTTAACGTTTTCAAAACTGTGCAACTCACCGAGTGGTTAGTGGTGTTCGTTGATGATTAAAAACAGTTATATCGACGCAATGTATGATTTCAATCCGTGTTATTTGCTACAGTGGAACTATTTTTTCAGATACCTCACAACCGCGTATTAACTTACGCTCCATATTTGAGTCTGAAGCGCAGTAATATCAACGAGCAATGAGTCCTCCAACAGAAATCAATGGGATTTTACAAAGTGCCAAATAAAACACGACAGAAACTGTATTTCGCTACGCTACTTGTTATTAATCATCAATGAACACCACTAACCACTCGGTGAGTTGCACAGTTTTGAAAATGTTAAGGGTTGTGTTAAGGACATGTTAGTGCATGCCCGTAGTCAGCCGCTCTGAAGCGGTCAAAGGCGATTCTAAACCAGTCAAAAAGTCGAGACAGGACCCATCGTCAACATTTCTGTGTCCACCACTCTAGTTCATCTAGTTCACATGATTGCTTTACTGTAAGTGTGTATGAAACACTTAGGTTAAAAGTTTGTAGATGCTATGCTTTCTAGGCCATGTATCTTGCATAAACTGGAATAATTATTTTACTGGTATTGCATCATATTAGTTACATTAATGGTATAAGTTTTCATCATCTTGTACATCTATTTTGTAACTGTTTTAAGTGTAACCATAACCATATTTTGTCATTAAACCTTTTCAATTACAAATAATGTGCTAACTAGTTTTGATTTGGTATTGACTTTGAAGTGCTACATATTACAATACAATATCGTCACTCTCTATAGCAACTGTAATGAACTCAGGCTTGGCGTTTGTTGAGAATCCATATGCAGAAGTTTTATTGAAGCAGACAATCCAAATCGACAGGCAAAGCAATGGTCAAAGATACAGGCTGGGTTCAGTGAACAAAAATAGACAGTACAAGTAAGCAACCAAGGCAAAAACAGTAATCCAAAGGCGTGATATCCAAAAGGCAGGCAAAAGGTCATAACAAGAGGCAAAAACAATGGCAATGGAAGTAAGGCAGGTAAAACTGGCAATACTTTGCAAAGTGTTAGTGGAAAGCATGGCTCTTTATTTATTTATTTATTTATTTATTTTTTTTTTTTTTTTTAGTTTTTTCCTTATCACAATAAACAATAAAGACGTCTGACAAAAAAGAAAAATATGACATCCTCAAAAAGTACAATATAAATCTTATTGTATTATAAACTAAGAGTCACACCTCCTGCAAATCATCTGAAAAGACATTTTCTATACTGTTCACATGACAAGGGAGAACAAACTAGATTGAAAGAACTCAAAACAATAAAATTAAACTAAAACAAAATAAATAACATAAAACAAACCAAATAATAGGGACTCAGCTCATCTGAAGTGTTATTAAACGTTTATGCAGTTTTTTAGCCTGGGCATTCTCAACCTTTATAAGACAGTTTTGAAACAGCAAAAGTTAATTTTTAAGTGCAGACCATGTGGGGGAGGACTTAGCAAATCGACATTTATGTATATAATATTTTGTTGCTATAATTAGATTATTGACCAAAAATTCATCATTTTTATTTTGTAGGATTACACCCATCTGAATGTTTTGATATGAAAAGAAATCTATGTTTATAGATCTGGAGGACAACAGGTTGTGAAGAGATTTCCATAAATTCTGAGCCAGTTGACATTCATAAAACAAGTGTTCAGTTGTTTCAACATTAATGTTGCAGATATGACAATTGTCTACCTCAAACTTGAATCTTTTCTTTACAAACTCATTAGAGGGATATATATATTATTTATTGTTTTAAAATGTACTTCCTTAAATTTAGGGGGAATTGGATATTTTAGGAATTTTGTTCTAATTGAAGATATTTCAGATTTGTTATAACCAAGAAAGAAGAGAGTGCTTCTTGTTCTACCCGGGTACAAAATGTTAACAAGAGTTTGCTTAAGGAATTTATTATTACATTTTGTATCTACCAGGTCCAAATAATCGATTTTAATTTTGTGAAGTCTTGGTGATGCAATGTTCAAAAGATTATTCTTTATTGCTTGAATAAGGACCTTTGGAATGTTCTGTGTTACTTTGTTGTAATCCACAATTGAGCAGTTAATATTATATTTAGAATTAAATTCCTCCAATTCAAGAATATTACCATTTTCATCCAATATATGAACAATTGACCATATTTGTTTTTCCCACCAGTCTGTCAGAAACATAGATTTCCTTCTACACAATATAACTCTGTTGTTCCAGAATGGAACATTGTGGGGACTAAAGTTATGTTTGAACATCAGTTTCCACTGTAACAAAACCTGTTGATGAAAAGTTGAAAGTTTTATAGGCAATTTAGATATTTCAAAGTCACATGTTATTAAAAATTCAATACCTCCCACTTTATCAAAGATATATGTCGGTAAGGAGAACCATATCTCTTCGCCGTTCCTCAAAAAAGATTGGAGCCATTTAATTTTCAATATTCCATTCATAATTTCAAAGTCGATTGCCTTTATGCCACCATCCTCATAATTTTTCAACAGATCCCCTTTTCTAATGTAGTGATGTTTATTTTTCCAGATGAAATTAAAATTGATTCTATTAATTTCTTTAATTAACTTTGGAGAAATAGCAAGAGAGTAGGATGGATATATCAGTCTGGAAATAGATTCAATCTTGGTCAACATCGTTCTTCCAAATAATGTTAAATCTCTTTGTAGCCAACTGTTTAATGTTTTTCCACATTTATCAATATTATCTTGGATATTCTTTTTTTCACTTGTATCTGATGATTTGGTAATCCAAATACCTAGATATCTAATGTCATTTTTGACTGGTATATTATATAGTGAGGATTCAGAGCAGTTATGAATGCTCATCAGTTCACATTTATTCAGATTCAGATATAGGCCCGATGCTAGTGAAAACCGCTCTATTACTTTTACAGCCTCTGGTATTTGTTCCTTATTTTGTAAAAACAGAGTTGTATCGTCAGCGAGCTGGCTTATGAGTAACTTGTGGTTGTTTATCTCTAAACCTTTAATATTTGAATTTTTAACCGCAATTGCTAGTAGTTCAGTCACTGCAATGAATAAAAGAGGAGAAATACTACAGCCCTGTCTTATTCCTCGTTCAACCTTAAATCTAGGACATGTACCTTCTGAGAGGGAAACACAGCTATTAATATCCGTATGCAACATAGTGATCATATCAAGAAACTTATTTCCAAAGCCAAAGTGTCTCAGTGTGTTAACAATAAATAAATGTTCCACTGAATCGAATGCTTTATGGAAATCCAAAAAAAAGATAAAACCATCTTCCTTAATTAAATAATTATAATCAATGAGATCCAGGACCAGGCGGATGTTATTATGGATGGATCTTCCTTTAAGAAAACCAGATTGTGTTGGGCTGATTAATTTAGATATACCCGTCTTTAATCTTGCTGCCAAAACTGTTGTTAGAATCTTGTAGTCTGTATTCAACAGTGTAATAGGTCTTAAATTGCTTAATATTTTCTTATTTTTTCCAGGTTTTGGAATCAATTTTATTATTCCTTGTTTCATAGTTTGCATCAGTTCTTTTTGATTAATACATTCATTTATAGCCTGAAACAATACGTGTTTTAAGTCTTCCCAAAAGTGTTTATAAAAGTTAGATGTAATACCGTCTGGTCCTGGCGAACGATCAGATGCCATTTTTTTTATAGCATAGTCAAATTCTACAATTCTTAGTTCCTCATCACAAACTTTAAAAAAAATTTTCATCAATAACAGGAATCAAGTTGTTAATTTTATTAAAAAAAGATGAGGCATCTTGTTCTGAGTAGGAAGATTTATAAAGATTCCTATAAAAATTGAAAACTTCTTTTTCAATGCGTTTGGGTTCTGTACATTCCTCTCCATCAACTGTTAGACTACAAATCGAATTATATTCTTGTCTGCGTTTTTCTAATTTGCAGAAGTATGCAGTATTCTTTTCTCCTTCTTCAATCCACCGGGCCCTGGATCTAATATATGCACCTTTAGCTTTATCTATATACATTCTATCCAATTTGGATTGCAAATTACTTATTTTTTCTTTGTCCTCTTCACTCCAATCTGATTTACTATAAAGTGTGATGAGTTCTTTAACCACTGTTACTTCTTGAGCTCTCTTTTCTTTATTCACTTTTTTACCAAACGTTATTGAATGCTTTCTAATACTAAATTTCAGAAATTCCCATTTTAGTATAGATGTGTCTAGTGTATTATCATTTTTTATATCAAAAATAATTTTTTTAATGGAATGACAAAACTCTGAGTTTTTTAGTAACTGAGAGTTAAATTTCCAGTAATCTTTTGGTTTGTTATTTTTATTACTGTTTCGGATTTTCAGGTTAATAATACAATGATCACTTAAAGGTTAGTTAGCAATTTCTGTTTCTGTGACATGATCTGATATTGAGTTTGATATCAACCAATAATCAATTCGTGATTTGTTTTGACCATTAGGTTTATGCCAGGTAAACTGTTTCACCCCACTATGTAAACTTCTCCAGATGTCTATCAATTGGTTATTATTAGCAAAAGCTTCCAAAATTGGGTTTCTATGTTCACTCAATAACTTGGAAGGCCATCTATCCATCCACTCATCAGGAGTTAATTTGAAATCCCCTCCAACAATAATATGATCTGTGGGAAATTTTGCTTTTAGTTCTATGATAACTTCTGATATTTGATGTAACAGATTTCTATTTTTGTTATCGTTGTTATAAACATATATGTTAATCAGAATAACAAGATTAGCATCAATTTCCAAAACACAGGCTACCCAGTGTCCCTCCTTGTCCGCTTTTTGACCCAGAATCTTACCAGGGCATCTGTTGAAACATATGGCAACTCCAGCCGACCGATTTGTCCCATGACTGAAGAGAATTTTATCTCCCCATTGTTGTGACCAAAACTTAACATCAGATATATCAGAGTGAGTCTCTTGAAGAAAGGTGCAATGTGCTTGTTGCCCTTTGCAAAACAAAAAGACAGCTTTTCGCTTAACTGAGTCTTTAAGTCCCCTTGTATTAAAGGAAATAAAAGAAAAGTCAGTATTTAACTGAAATACAGAACACATGAACAAATGAACTTTTTGTGAAGAAAAAAAAAAAAAAGTGGAGTAAAAACGTTGAGGTAGAAGTCCCATCACCCGAACTGATCCACTATGTATTCATTTCAAGCTCTAGTTTCAGCCCCTAACTTAAGTGTCCTCCATAATACGCTTGCCTTCGATGAATCCAAACGGGCCCCTGAAGCCTGCAGCCTTTCCTTCCTTTCTAGCCTGGTCGATTTTGGGCCAGAGAGCCTGTCTGGAACGCCAGTCCTCTTGAGTCAGATCTTCAGTAAAGCGAATCCCCTCTTCTTTGCAGATTGGAGAAGTTTTTGTTCGCCTCCAGATGTCATCTCTCACTGCTCGTCGCACAAATAAAATTATTATTTGTCGTTGCCGGTTGTCCATCATTCTTCCCACTCTGTGGACAACGTCGACCGCTTCATCCATCTTTACCGCCAGGTCCGGTGCAATCCTGCGAAGAAGCTCCACCACCTCCGTTCTTATGTTTTCATTAGCCGTTTCTTTTTTCCCTTTGATGCGCAGGCATCACCGTCTTTTGTATCTGTCATTGTTCAGTACCCGACCCCTCATGTCTTCATTTTCTTTAGTCAGTGTCTCCACTTTCTTTTCCAGATGTTTTATTTTCGTTTTACACTCTTTTAGCTCTTCTGCGTTGAACTGCACCGATTTAGCAATAGAAGCTAGCATGGAGCTGTGCTGTTGCAACTGCGTGCTAAATTCTTCCATGCGGTCGTCTACACGTTGACCGAGAGAGTTGATAGCATTCAGTATGGTCTCAGTGTTTGTTTCTTCTTGAGACATACCTTTCGTTTTCTTCTCCAGGTGTGTTTTTTCGGGGGTTTCCGCTGGAGTTGTCGGCCCTTGTTTGTTCTTGCTAACGTTAGCCATATCTGCATAGTCGTGTACACTCGTCTTCACACAGCTTTCAAATGGGAGACTTTTTTGCGCCGGAGGCTTTCCGCTATTGTGTTTCTTCATTTTCGTGCTGAGAACTGAACAAATGGCAGTTAATAGTGGATATGTATTTTTTAATTAACTATAACATCGGGACTTCTCGAGGAGCTCAGTGAGATGCGACTGCACGGACCGCCATCTTACCGGAACTCCAAGCATGGCTCTTTATATCAACCAAACAGGAAGTGACTGTAGAAGAAATGGAGTGATGTCAGTATTCAGGTGAGGGCTCCCTCTGTTGATTGGAGGGAGCAGATGTTACAGCAATGCTCTCCCACATATTAAGCTATTGTAACTGCGCTTATTTCCATCGTAGCTAATACATTTTTTTAGTCATTCTGCAGTCTTTCAGCCTGAACCGCTGCTGGAAATCCACCCTTACACCTTATTCCGCCTCTCCCACTGTTAATACTTCACTCTTCCGCATTTTCTCATCCGACTTCCGCTAAACTGACACGGCACATTCGGTAGCTAGTTCAGTAGTTAGAAGATTGTTTATAGCTAGCCAAAACTTTAGCGAAATGACAAATAACGCTGATACCGTAAATGTTTTAAATTGGGAGCAGGGAGAAAACTTCGTCCGTTGATCAGATGGTCTCATATTGTCCCATCCATCGTCATTGATAACGTGGGTAGACAATATAGAGAAGTGGCCAGAGGTAACCTATGGGGACATATTTAACTACCGTAAAACTTCAAATAATAGCCCGGGCTTTTATTTTCCCAAATCGCCGAACTTCACCGGCTTGTATTTGAGACAGGCGTCTATATGAGACAGGCCTTTAATTTAGTGTTGAGATGTTGTTCATTGAGTGTAGGCCTAGAGATAACGATCCAAATAGCATAGGCTGATAGAAAGAAAGCATGACAGTAGGAGGTTACCATATCTGTGTTTGTGTTTAACAGATCAGTTAATGTAAGAATTAGCCTACTATATTTCCATATGTCTAAAGGGGGTCGCACACCAGACGAGAGAAGCACAGCGCCACGTCTTTAAAATTCGAACACATTATTCTGTATGAGTGTACATTGTCTCAAATCATTGTTAATGCATATACTCACTGTAATGAATTGCTGTAAAAATTGCAGCATTATTTTACAGCAGCTGGCTGTTTTCTAATAATACAGCATATTGCTGTAAACTGCAATGCATTCTGGGGTCGCTAGGCGGTTTAATTCAAAATACAGAATATTGCTGTAAATTTCAAATCTTCTGAGGCATTTGTGATCTTCAACGGTTCTGTCGTCGACTTTCGGGTAGCGCAAGAGGAGTGCTTCACAACTCTGTGGTAAGTGACTTATTATTTCAGTTTCTTATTTTCAATGTTTGGTAACTCGTAGACTATGAAGGTAACGTTATATTCGCGGTTCATATTGGTAACCCCGGATCACACATCCTCCGACCGCGGGGCGCGAAGGAGACTTGCGCCGGGCTTCAGCAGCACGGACGCGGTAGTATTTTACACATCTCACCCCGGCGCTACAGCGGCTATGGGCAGAAAATCTATGGGCTCCTGTGTTAAGAATTACATGCTTTAATGACAACTGTCGGTATTCACACGAGCTTCGTGTTGATTAGCACACTTCGTCGTGATTATTTTATGGTGTAAATCAAATCAAAATCAAGTCATCTGTTAAAATGGGCGCCGAAATGAAAACGCCGTTGCTAAAGCCTTGCGTCAGACTCACGGAGGATGCGTGTCATATAAATTATAAATGATGCTGTAATAAGTTACCAGGTTTGTTGCACGTTTAATATGCCGGTGTAAAAACCCATAGTTGGCTTACATTTCAGTACGAAATGTGTTTTTTTAGCTGTAGCCTACTCTGTGTGTGACATTTGCTTATTGTTTGTTTGTAATGCCGTTTTTAAATTTATTTAAAAGAAAGAGTTCCTGCACTCTGAATACTAAATTATAGTTTAAATGTAAAAAAAACGAAAAATAAAAATGGTATAGTTAAAAATAACTATTGTCACATGTTGTATTGTTTTAGGAGACACAGACAAGTGGGCACTGGAAGGCCAAGCTGTGTGTGTGAGGAGGGCTTTCAGCACAGCTTCCTGTCTGGCCTTCCCATACTGTTCACAGCATATTACATATTCAATCAGGAGGAGGCAGTACCTTGGAGTTCATTCAAAGGTAATGATTGAATTCTTAACAACCTCAGTACCTGCATTTTACACATTTATTCAATATCAGAACTTGCCTTTTCTGTTGAGGCCTTTAAAGGGATAGTTCGGCCAAAAATGATATTAAACCCATGATTTACTCACCCTCAAGCCGTTCGAGATGCATATGTCAATCATTTTTCAGACGAACACATTTTCAGTTATTTTAGAAAATGTCTTAGATCTTTCAGTGGTTATAATGTGAAGTTATGGGGTCCACTACTTCAAGCCAGTTATTTTCATTTATAAAGTTTTAAATAAGTATATTTTTACGATAAAACCGCACGGATTACCCTCAGAAGGCCTTCGTTTATCCCCCTGGAGCCGGATGGGTTACTTTTGTGAAGGATGCATGCCCATTTTTGGGACTTGAAGGAGGTGGACCCCATAGCTTCACATTATAACCACTGAAAGATCTAAGACATTTTCTAAAATAACTGAAAATGTGTTAGTCTGAAAAATTATTGACATATGCATCTCGAACGGCTTGAGGGTGAGTAAATCATGGGTTAAATATCAATTTTGGCCGAACTATCCCTTTAACACAATGTTTCTCAACTCGAGAAGAGAGAATTTTTAGGGCGAATGATTTAGATGTCTCCATCTTTAACACTAGCAAGCTAATGAGTTAAATCAGGTGTTTTAATTAGTGGACATATAAAACTTCCTTCCTGGGAGGTCCTCATGTCTGGAGTTGAGAAACACTGCTCTAATATATGGTCCAATTTTAAAAACATGATTACAAGCCTCAAAAACTTAAAACCAATCTTAATTACATATTGTCTGTTTCCTGACCCTTTAGGCGCTTTGTATGTATTAATCCGGAAAGAGGAACAAAGAAATCAAGAGAAAAATTGCCATCTAAAACAACAGGGCAAATGGTACAGAAGAAACAGGTTGCAGTTGAACCCACATGTTGCCACTCTGCCCAGCAAAGTGATGGATTAACAGTGGAATTTCTGAAATGTAAGTAGTACACACACACACAGATCTATTTTCCCTTTAATTGTAACCTTTTAATATTCTCTATCTGTCTCTAAAGCCCTTTTCACACAGCGCGATGTTCCCGGGAAATTGGCAGAATGCCTTCTGTGTGAACGCAAACACGACCTGGGACTGATGCCGGGATCGATGCCGGGTTGGGGACCTAGTAACATTGCCGTGTTCAGTCCCGGAACGTGCGCTATGTGAACAAAAGCCGTAATAATGCCGTGTTGTAGTGATGGCGCTGAAGCCGGGATTGTTCGCCAGCTGTGAAACGGTACGTAATGCGCAAGTTTATGATTGAATCAGAGAAAAAAATGCACAAGCGAGGTTTCTTGAGAGAGAGAGAGATCGCAGCTCATAAGCAAACTTAAGATGCTGCTGAGACATTACAAGTCACATCGATGTCACGTGTCTTTACGTGTTGTGTGTGAATGCACTCTCTGATTCCGGAAAATCACTGGCAGTGTAAATGAACCAAATCAAATGAACCTGGATCAAATCCCGGGTCACTTTTCCGGAATCTCTGTGTGAAAGGGGCTTAACTGTATCTGTCATCCCTGTATCTGTCTTTGACTGTATCATTATGTTTTGTAATATATCTAATATATATTGTCCTCTTTTTTCTTTTCAATGTTTCTAGCCACTCTTTGCATCCTGTGATGGAACAGCATTCTGGAGCTGGAATCTGGAATTGTTCTCCATTTTTGATCAGAAGTTTGTTGGACTGACTTGGGGCCTTGTTGTTTGGACATGTTTGTCTGGTAATGAAGTGGTGAAAATTCACCCGTCTCTTTTTGTTTTATTATTATGATCATGTTGGTCAACTTGTGGTTTTAAATGTATGTTGTTTGCATATTTCTTCTTTGTGTGAAGGGCCATGACGGCTAATTTGTTTCAAGTAATTTAAAAATATTTAATTTCATGTCCATTTTTTAAAAAAAATACAATTTTGTAAATAAAAATGAAATCAAAATAATACAAAATACACTGTTTATGACTTTTTTGTTTTTCAAGATAAGTATGTTGAATTATTTTTTTGTTTTGTGAAGTAATAGGGGAATTAAGTTGTGCATTATAAACACTTTATGTATTTAAAAACAATTGTTTAAAGCTTATGTAGTTGATAAATAATTTACATTTAAAATTCAGCTGCCAGTCATTAATACTCAAAAATCAGGAAAATATATTGTATACTCCATTTTACATACACTGTTAAAAATCACCTGTAAATTTTACAGTAAAATACTGGCAGCAGGGTTGCCAGCCAATTACTGTATTTTTTACAGTAGCATTTCTGTAATTTAATTTACAGAATTTTACTGTAATCAGAGAATACAGTAAAATTCTGTAAATTAAATTACAGAAACGCTACTGTAAAAAATACAGTAATTGGCTGGCAACCCTGCTGCCAGTATTTTACTGTAAAATTTACATGTAATTTTTAACAGTGCTGACTTAACTCTGTGCTGCAATATACATTCAGTTTTACACTCATTTACAGAAATCAGTTGCTTGAATGAAAATTGCTTTTCAGGTGATATTCTCAATTCATTCAGTTAACGGACGCTCTGAGGTAAAGTGAATTCAGACTGCAGACTAAGCAACGATTGTATTTAAGTGTACAGTACAATCATAGCATGGTACAGACATGAACTTAATTCCATAATATCCTTAAACATAACAATATTGCTGGCCATAAACTGACAAAATTCTCGTACGGTGTGCAATCATGTGATACAAAAGGACCCTATTCATCACTATTATCATCACCGCGATCCTCAACTACAAGTTCATTGGAGAATTCCTCCTCCTCGTCGCTCTCCTCCACTTCTCCCTCTCCGGCCTCCGCTAACTCTGCCTCCACTAACTCTGCTTGCGCTAACAGCTCCGCTCATATGTGCAGGGCTCTCTTGCGTGCGCAATCTGCTCCATAGAACTGGCTTAAACAGACGATCTGACGGGTTTTAGAAGGTTAAATACAACCCGAAACTAAAAAACAGACCGGGCCTCTATTTGAGACCGGCCTTTATTTATCCAAACCTGTAGCCACACCAGGCGTATAAAAGAGACAGGCGTCTATTTGGGACTCGGCTATTATTTGAAGTTTTACGGTACTTCGTCCTGTCAGAAGGAGTTGATGGAGCAGCAATGAAAAATTGTAAAAGTACTGAGGCCTATCAATATTTACACAGTGGGAAAGTGGGTCGTGTACTCTTACACAGTGAGGGTGATTTCGTCTTTTTAAAGCAAATGTGACCCCAGCCAGTCGAGCAGTCCAAACCACTCTGTGTGGGGCTAGTTAGTCACCAGGGACCAGTGGAGACTACTGGATGCTCGTGCAGCGCTGCTTTGGGAAGGTCCTGTAGCCACGCAGACTCTATATTATGGAAGGTAAGACTATCACACACATTATTAATATTTATTATTCATGATAATATCTTGAAACGTTTGTGTGGTTAATATAAGTATGTTATAAATGTATATAGTTAAGTATATTAACGTGTGTTTGTGACATATACACAGCTGATGACCATCGGCAGGCTAAGTATCTTGTCAAATCTCTTAATTGTACAGTGGAGTAAGGTAAGGTATTATTAAGCAGGATTTCTTTATGCAAATCTGAATATAAGGCGTTTTACACTTCCAGCCTTCATGAACAATTATATATCACTTATAAATAATTAAAAACAAAATGAATGCTAATTAAGATTGATGTGGTTTGGAATTGGTAAAATATGCTAGGAAAAGAAATTCTGCACGCACTGAATATGCAAAAGGTGAGGTAAAGGTAAACGTGGTAGGCATACTGTTGTAGGATTTTAAAACTAGTCTAAAATTAAGAAACCCCCTAGAAAACAGTAAAAAAAACAACAACATAGGAACAGCGGGTCTCATTCATGAAACACGAGCAGAACGATTTTTTGTGTAAATCGTGTGTAAAGTGGTTCTGGCGTGAATTTTCGGATTCATTAAAATGTTCGTATTTTCCAAATGTTAGTTGGTACGAAAGAAATCTACACCTGCTCCCAGCCACGCGTAAATAGTGCGTTTAACAGCCGAACGTTTTGCTCATTAATAAGGCTGCATTTTAATTCACCTTAATCGGGTACATATTTACACAGCATTTTGACAAAATATTATATATAGTAATTACATACGTTTTTTCTTTTTAGCTTTATTATGAGAGCCAGTAATAGCATCTGCAAACGGAACACTTTAATCACAAAACAGTGCAGTCAAGCTTCATGTCGAACCATTTTCTTTTCACTTCTGGGACTGTTCGATTAACAGATGTAACTCCATTAACTGCATCTGCTGCCAGCTCCCTTTTTTTAGGATCTGATACACCACGATGTACGCTTGAAAATAAAATGTGGCGTTTTGAATGAACTTCTGATAATAAATCTTCAATTTCTGCATCTGAGAAATTTCTCTTTTTCATTCGCTTTTGAGAAGACATGTTGAAATCCTTCATTTGGTGTCATAATATGATGCCCATATTTATGGTAATTGAGAATGAGCGTGCACGCGCGTCCCATTTACGACTGATTGGAATTCATTAACACACACACACACACACACACACACACACACACACATTTCACTATCACATCTGACGTTTATAAATTAATAAATTAAAATGTTAAAATAAAATAAAAATGATAAAGGTTTGTCATTATCAATAAACATTTCTCATCAATTAAATAAAACATTTGTCTGATAATTCTTCTACAAAACTTGGTAACGGTTGACGTAATAATTTGTGTAACAATTGAGAAAATATAATGAGATTTACTTGTCCTCCCAGCTCCCACCGTCTAGTACAAAGGGTCCAAACACAAATGTTATATCTTTGGTGTCATAATTTTAAGGAAAAAAGAAGACATGCGGTAATAAAGTAAGACGCTCACTGCGAAACATTCTTTTATGTATTTTGGCTGTATATGTATTGGTTTTCAGACATAAAAGTACCTTTGTGACTCATATCATCAAGCCATAGCGATTTCAAATTCATTAAGATTTATTGTTCAGCATTAATTTGCATGGCTGAATGAGGTCTTCCTCTTTTCTGAGTGACCATGAATGACGAGTCCACCAACTTTCCACATCCACCCCAGGCCGTTTCCCTTCAGGAGCCAGAGGTACCGTAACTACTATACTGTCCTCTTACATCAGTCAGACGGCGGGAGTGGAAGGGGGATCGAGCGGGATTCTTTATTGCTGTCGATTTTCAGTCTCTTTTAAATGATAGGCCTTACGCATCTGTCAATCATCCCCGCTTGCTGAACCCAGGAGTATGGGGTCTCTGCGGAAACAAAAGTGGGCGTTTTTAAATTTGTGGGGGTTTTCAAACTGGTGGGTGTATATAAATCATGCAATGAAAATGATGGCCTACACCCAACCCCACCCCTAAACCCTACCCACACTGTGACGTGGGCAAATCAGAGAACACGGTCAAAAACGCCCCTCTGTTTATGGCCTCACCCACTGATCTGGTAACTCCTATTACTGTCCTGCAGAGGCCTATACTTGGAACCCAGCGCTATGATTGGTCGAACTCTTCTTCTTCTTCTGCTGTTGCTTGATCTGAAGACTGCGTGCACAGAGGCGTCACCAGGTTTTTGCGAGTCTCAAATCGTACCAGCGTACTTTCAAGTCAAAATGTGTATCCGCTACGCAAAATGCGTACAGGTTGGCAGGTCTGCATTTTCTTAAATTCGCTTTGGCATTAGTACAGTGGCAATACAAATATAATTGTTTGTTTGTGTATAATGGTCTTTTGTGGTATCATCCACACATGCAAAGTTGGTTGATAACTGCAATAAATAACCTAGTTAACTATTACTGGTTCATGTAACAGGGAAAATAAATTGATTATGAATTGTGGCAAAAATGTTTGTTAATGTTGTAAAACAATTCTAAAACATTCATTGAATACAATGTATTAAGTGCAACTAAAAGAAAGGGATATGGGGACACCTACAGGCGATTAGGGTGAACTATGAATGAAGTCGGCCATTTTCTCCTCAGTTTCATGCAAGCTGTTGAGGAGAATGGTAGCTGGAAAATCTCTCTCCGGTCAAACAGAAATTAAATGTTGTCAGAGATAATTTTGTTTATCTTTAAGCTCAAAATAACTATTTTAAAAGTGTTTTATTTCATATTTGAGTCATAAGAGACATAGAATTGATGGATAATTAACTTTATACCGAAACTCATTAAGAGTGCATGGTATTCATTGTGTTTCTATATCTGTATTTTTCTTGTTGTTTATTTTTACACTTATATTTATTTTTGACAGTTACGTGACCGGATGAGCTGTATCTCACGTCTGTTTGGTGTCATTTCATATGTTCTCAGTAAACATGCGATGATTGAGCTCAGCATACGTCTTCGTGTGGTCCTTTCTGGAATGGTCGAAAGAAAGAACTAGAGCAGGGGTCGGCAAGTAACTTTGGCCGTGGGCCAATTTTTTTTTTTTATCCAGTAGATGGCGGGCCAGCTACACGGAGTAGGCCTATGGATACAAATTAAATACTCTTAATGAACGTCTACATTGCATATATCAATGAAATCATTTTAAACAGATCAAGTACTATTGTGGTAACATATTACAGCCATTTTAATAAAAGTGTGAATAGCAATCATGCCTCATTCACTTACAGTCCGACTTTTGAACTTTATTCCTTTTTTTTTATTATTATTTATTTGGGACACACACATACACACCTAAGGTTTAAGGAGGTCTGTGCGGGACTGTTTTTTTCGTCCCGCTCCCACAAGGTTTTATTCAGCAACCGCTTAAAATACACTCTGTGTTCACCCGCTTTATTTCCCGACCTGATCGGGTCCGCAAAATTTAGATCTCGTTTCCAGAATCTCACATTCAAATGTCTCTAACGGAAAGAGAGAGATTAAGTAGCCTATAACAATTATAAATGCTATACAAAAATTGTGTTCGTGTCAATATAAAATATTATGGTAACACTTTACAATACGGGTGCACTAATCTGCATTAATTCATGCTTAACTAATGCACAGATAATCATGTGTTAATGTATGACTCATGAAGAACTAAACCATTAATTAATGATTACTGCATCAGTAACTAATAAAGATTCTAAATGATTAATAGATTAAGTAATATATGAATTGTTATTAATTAAATGTGTCATAATGTATTAATTCCTTAACTTATTTTATTAACTAAAAGTGTAAATTAATGTGTTAATTACCACAGTTGGTCAAAGCAATGTACTTCAACTTCCAGCTGTCTGCTTTAATTAATCATTAACTAATGATTTGCAAATGTATCATTATGTTATGACTTTACTTGTTGAGGCACATGACTATTAACTAATTGTTAAGTAATATGCCATTTTGGTGCCATGTAAACCCATAAATGGCATATTACTTAACAATTAGTTGTAATAGGCTGATAAAAAAAAAAAAAAAAAAAACGGACTTCCAAAATAATCCAGCGGGCCAGAAAATGTTGCTGGCGGGCCAGTTTTGGCCCGCGGGCCGCCTATTGCCGACCCCTGAACTAGAGTATGGGGCGCCATTTGCAAAGCGGCTCACGCTGAAAATAACAACATTGTCACATTTAGCTTCAAACAATGTTTAAAAAACTGGTATGAATTAGTATGATTTAGATTCAACATTTAGATTTAGATTTAGCATTTAGATTTAACATTTAGATTTAACATTTAGATTTAGATTGAACATTTAGATTTAACATTTAGATTTAGCATTTAGATTTAACATTTAGATTTAGAATTTAGATTTAACATTTAATATTTAGATTTAACATTTAGGTGTAACATTTAACATTTAGATTTAACTATTTAAAATATCTCTAGTTGACAAATATTGTTGTAAATGTGCTAAAAAGTGACCGTCAAAAATTCATACCAGTTTTTTTAAACATTGTTTGAAGCTAAATGTGACAAAATGTTGCTGTTATTTTCAGCGTGAGCCTGTCACAGGCGTGCAACAAGATGAACCCAAGCGCAGACAGTACACAATACAAACGGGATTTATTGATATAAAACAGAAAACAAAACCCACGAGGGGGCAAAACAACACAGGTAACGGGTGACTAGACTGACAAGGCTTAACTATATAAAGACAATCAACTTCACTAACAAAAACTCTAGACAAGGTATTCACAGCAGCAACAATTCACAGATACACATTTCACAATGAACCGACAAAGGACAGCAAACACAAGGGGATTAAATAGGGACAAACTAATGAGGGAAACAGGTGATAATTAGGAGGAGGTAATTACTAAATGAGGGTAACAAGGAGGGCGGGGCTGGGAAACGAGACAACACAAGCACATGGCCAAACTAATGACCAAGCGCTTGTACACAAAACATGGGTCTGTCATGATCCTGCCACAAGACTAGAGAACTACTAAAACACAAGGCAGAATCATGACAGAACCCCCCCCTTAAGGAGCGGCTACCAGACGCTCCTCAAGAGGACATTAAACACGAGACATGACCGACTGAGACAAAGACACAAACCAGCAAAACATGACGAACAACAACAGTGGCAAACAAGAATAAACGATAACAGGGTTGGGGTGAAAAATAAGAAAAAACAAACAAGGAAGGGGAGGTGGGGGAAACACAGTGTCCTTGGGGAAAAGTCCAGGGTGGATAGGTGAACTGGGGGTCTTGGGTTCACGGGAAGGGGGCTTAGGACGAGGAATGCGGGATGACTGGGACAGGGAACCATGAGGAGGGGTCCTGGAGGGAACAGTCCGGGGCTTAGTTGTGACAGGGGTGGCTGAGGAAACACACAGGGTCTTGGGAACAGGGGAAGTCACAACAGGGGCGGCAACAGGGGGAACAGGAGGAACAGGGGGTCTCTCCGCTGCCGACTTGGACACGGCACTCTCCGCTGCAGCCTGGGGCACGGCGCTCTCCGCTGCAGCCTGGGGCACGGCGCTCTCCGCTGCAGCCTTGACAGGGGCCTCCAAGATCCGGACTAGGCTCTCGAGGTACTTAGATAAGGTATCGGCAGAAACAGACCGCAAAACCTCTTTGGCAGCTGAATCGGCCACGGACCTCTCTGCCACACTCACCACAGTCTGTTTCCCCACTGCTGCAGCGGGTTCTGGGACAGCGCTCACGGCTGCAGCGGGCTCAGGACCAGGCAAGGACGACAGTTGGGAGGTTCCTCTTCTTCCTTCTGGGCCGTGGTACCGAGGCTGTAGCTGGACTGGTGACTCTGGAGTTCCGCGGGAATTGGAACAGACGCTGGAAAGACAGTCCCGGGAGGTGTAGACTCCGTCGACGAGGCCTCTGATGCGGACTCCCAGGACAGCCGTCTTCCCCGCTTGCCGCGAAGAGTAGCCACTTCGGGAGTAGTGGAGAAAACAGTCTGGTCCCCCAGCGTAGCCACGGCAAGAACACGACCCTCCGAGATCACGGGCAGCATGCCAGGTGGAAGTGGGCTAGTGGCACTGGGCGGGTCTCTCCGTGACAGGTGGGCCACCATCTCCTGGAAAGGACGACAAACCAGCCTCTCCCGTTTAGCCAGAGGGGGAATATCATTAAGGCCCGCAATGAGGTAGCGATTAAGGAGGCTCTCAGGTAAAAAACACCTCCTCTCCTCCACGACCCGGGCATACTCATTTAGAGATCATTCTTCCTGGGGAGGAATTGGCAGTTTTCCCATCTTGGAGTCGGAGATGGCCTTGAGCCACCAATCCTCCAGAGGGTCCGCTGGAGACTGAAGGGACGAGGACAAACTGTCTGCTGGGTTCAGTTGTGGTCAGTTCATTCTGTCACGGGCGTGCAACAAGATGAACCCAAGCGCAGACAGTACACAATACAAACGGGATTTATTGATATAAAACAGAAAACAAAACCCACGAGGGGGCAAAACAACACAGGTAACGGGTGACTAGACTGACAAGGCTTAACTATATAAAGACAATCAACTTCACTAACAAAAACTCTAGACAAGGTATTCACAGCAACAACAATTCACAGATACACATTTCACAATGAACCGACAAAGGACAGCAAACACAAGGGGATTAAATAGGGACAAACTAATGAGGGAAACAGGTGATAATTAGGAGGAGGTAATTACTAAATGAGGGTAACAAGGAGGGCGGGGCTGGGAAACGAGACAACACAAGCACATGGCCAAACTAATGACCAAGCGCTTGTACACAAAACATGGGTCTGTCATGATCCTGCCACAAGACTAGAGAACTACTAAAACACAAGGCAGAATCATGACAGAGCCGCTTTACAAACGGCGTCCCATACTAGAGGGGGTTACATTCACATAGCATATGATGTATTTTATATTATTTAAGCACCTGAAAGCGCATCAGTTTGACAGAATTTTCTACTTAAATGTGTGAAGTCAAACTAACTTCATTTAACATATTTATGTTTTACTATAGCATTTGTTATGAAAAATAGCAACCTACACATATAAAAACAATCGCTACAACATGTCACAGTTGTAATGTTAACCTATTATTAAAAATATATTCCCTTAACAGATTAAAATTTATAAATTCTACAAGTTTACCACAATAAAGACAATAGATTGCCATTAGTAAAGTTGGTCATGAATAGTTTAAAAAGTGTATTATTTTTTTGCAGAATGATGTTTTCCTCTTTTTTTCATCAGTCTTTTCTAGATCATGTTTGACTTTCTTCATAGCGTTTTAAAGTTGTAAATTCTCAATAGAATTCAAATGGGCCACACATGTTATATTCAGAGTAGACGTGCTGGTATACATTAATACGATATATCACAATGATGAACATGCATGATATTATTATTGTGGGCACTTTAAAATACCATGAATAATTATTTATTAATGATCATGCAGGATATTTAATGAAACGCACATTCCCTCTCTGACAGCAGATGGCGCTGATGAACAGCAGAAATGCAGCTGCTACCCTAGTATATGCTTCTAAAGCATTTATTAATCTTAGTTCATTTCTACATTTAATAACACTATTAAAATTAAAAACACCTTTTACAGCACTTCAAAGCTTATTAATTAATTAATTAATTGTTATTTTTAATGTGATGACCAAAAACATAATTTGATCCTCTATAAAAGAAGTTGTAAAACTAAACGTTTCAAGATGTATGAAAATATGTTTGATTAATGATTAATGATTGATGATTAGCAGCAGGTATTTATAGGGTTCTGTCACTTTAAGACCGAATGCACAGATCCAATGTAATCAGTGTTTCCCATACATATATTTATGAAATCTGACAATTTACTAGCCATTGGCTAATAAGAAATAGAAAAAAAAAAAAAAAAATACTATGGAAGTCAATGAGACCAGAAACTGTCTGGTTACTGATATTCTTCTAAATATCTTCCTTTCTGTTCAGCAGAAGAAAGAAATTCATAAAGGATTGAAACAACATCAGGGTGAGTATATGATGACAGCATTTTCATTTTAAAGTGGAGTATCCCTTTAACCGTGCTTGAATTTTAATGCATTATATTACTAGGGCTTGTGTATTTATGGGATGAAATGCAACATGGTCGTATATTGAAGCTGTGTATATTTAAATTAAAAACATTTCACACACATTTTCATTATTAAAAATTCAATAATCCATATTCACCTTTCAGATTTCACTTCCAAGATATTCGTTCTGACAGGCAATTTTCTGTCAATTTTATTCAGTTGTTCAAATGCTACAGTAAATTCATCATTTCACATCCGGGAACTGCAGGAATATCAGTAGAGTGTCGATTCATAATCTCCACACTGCAAACATGCTTTTCTTACTTAGTATTTTTGTTTGGTTTCCAGCAAAAATATCTAAAAATTCTTAAATCAAGATGCATTTAGATGAGTAAAATTAAATAAGATTTAAGATGTTGTCTTGTTTTCCAGGGGAATTAATCAAAATTAAGTGAGTTTTTGCTGAAAACAAGCAAAATTATCTGTCCATGGGGTAAGAAAAATAATCTTAACCCCCTGAGGTCGGCTATCGCGCCGGCGCGATAGGCTCGTTTTTTTTCGTATGAGTGCAAAAAAAAAATAAAAAAAAAATATTAATTTTTATCTTATATGCTTGTGTTATACATCAATCGATCCTGTTTAGTGTGTATTTTTTTTGTGTATGCTCATAATAAAAACAAAGTGTTGTGCTTTTCGCCAAATAAAGAAAAATAAACATGATGCGAGTTCTGCCTACTCTCCGTCAGTGAAGTCAATTCTGAAACGCGTCCGAAAATGAACTGTAACTCAGCGAATACTCAGTCAAACAGGCATACAGTCACACAGGCATGAAGCTTGAATTATCTTCTTTCAAATGAAGTAATTTTTATAAAAAACAAATATTCACAGTTTATATAATATGTATGTAAAGAGAGAGATGTCAGTCGTTCTCATCTCAGCTAATTAAGTTTTAATGTGACTCCGCCTACGGAGACCGCGCTATTCAAACGCAAATGTGAGGCGATCCATACAAACCTGTGAAACGCCCACATCCGCTGGATAAGGCCGGTGAAACACTGGATGCGTGGCGTAAGCGTCTCAGCTGCGTGGCGTGTCCGTTTTTATTTCGGCTCCCATCCATGTTAACAGTTTAGAGTTTGCACACTGCCTGTGTGAGACGCGCGTCTCAGGCGCGGCACGAGCCGCGTGGAAAACGCGTGCATTCTAGAAATAGAACCGACGCCTATTTTTCACGCGACACGCAAGCGTCTTGGAAGCGTTTCCATGCAAAATTGAATAGGAAAATCTGTTTATTTGTCATTTTGACACGAATACATATTAATAAATGTCCTTTTGATGTTTAAAAGTGTCTAGGTTTTGACATAAATGCAAATATAAATGTAATTTTACAAAATATGATCGATTTTCAAATACTGCTGTATTGAATGAACAGCTTTTAGCAAACTCTATTGCTATACTGAGATGAGGAATATATACTGTATGTGTTTTGTCAAAAATAAAGTCATCAACTAACTAATGAATCCTTTACTTTGAAATACGTATGATAAAATGTATACTTTAGTTTTGAAAGACGTTGACTAGTTTTGAAAAGATTATAAAGTATGTATGTGCATGCATATATATATGTGTGTGTGTATATATGAAGAGTTCAGATGCAAAAGCCTCTAAATGCCATCTGAAATTTTCTCCTAGAATGATCATTTTTATGAAGCTTGTATATTTAAGTTAGCTATAGGTGACACGTCACCTGAATGAATGGCTCATTAAGTATGCAGGGACGTAGTCTCACCAGGTGTGAACTACTACATATGCATGATGCTGTTGGAGCGTTTACGCCCCATCCGCATATTGGCTTTCCAAACTAAAAGTGTTTCACAAAACTAAAATCAATGTATCGTTTTTTTGTGGATGATTAGGCAGGATGATTTTCATATCATTTTGAAGAAAAAACACTAGGCGATGAAATCCATTAGTCAAAAGTCTTATTGCCACATATTTAGTATGTGTTTTGTGGCCTTATTTCAGAAACTTTAGTTTTTAGTTTTTTCAATAACCACGCATAAACATTATTCTCTCAAAAATGCAGACATGTACATTCTTGTTGCTCACATATTATGGTAGCCCTGTTTGTGCTAAATAGTGTGTAATTTTTTTTTTGCCATTAATATGTTTATAAGCAACTGAAAAAAGCACAAATGTCAGGGCATGTCAGAACATCTCAAGGACCCCAAAAACACCCCAGACCCCAGAGGGTTAATATTCAAACAGAAACAAGGCATGATACTCACCTTTTAGATTATTGATATTTATTCATAAATATGAGCTCATGTATAAGTGAAAAAATAGGTTTATAGTTTATTTTATAACATATCGACAATCTAAAAGGAGTGCATTATGCCTGACACCTACATGAACACTTGCAGTTGGATTTATGACTGCAAGTCATTCTCTTTGAATGCTATTAAAGTTAGAAATGTGTACATGTCGTATGATACTTTACAGATGGGCCGTAAATTTGCAAGTATCGTACAATTAATGTCAAGCAAACCTAACGGCCGTATATCACCGGGAAACGCTTAGTGTGAAACTGTGCATTATGTGTGTCAGATCTGCGTCTGTGTCTGGTTCTCTGTCGGTCGTTGTTCGATGTCATGCAGTTGTCTGCAGTTCCCCGTGTTTTCTGTGTTTTTCTCAGTGTTATTTTGTTCCTGATTTATGTTATGATTGTTTATTTTCATTAAAATCTCCCTGATTTGGATCCCTCATCTCTGCCTGCCGTCTTTGATTCCCCTGTTCAGTGACAGACTATCTAGTGTAGCCTATACATCCCCAATCAGGAGTGAGTTTGGTCTTTTATATCACTGTATTAGTCCATTAAGCGTAGGGTTGCCAACTTCAGAAAAGGAAAATAAGGGACAATCGTGGTTCTTCATAAGGCGCAGTCAAAATATGTGAACTGTACCACACAGTGTGTGTCATTTCAGCAGTGTGTAGGCCTATACTATATAAGTTTAAGAACTTTATAAGAACTATATAAGGTTCTCAGATATAAACACCTTTATTTTGCTTAAAGCACAATAAACCCTTATCAATGCACAATTTAATCCTAAAAAGAATTTTAACTTCAGAGAAATAAATGTCAATTGTCACACAAATCATCTAAAGCTTTTGTAGCATTATACACTACCGTTCTAAAGTTTGGGATTAGTAATAATTTGTTATAAAGAAATGAATAGTTTTATTCAGCAAGAATGCCTTAAATGTGTCAAAGTGTAATGTTTCCTGTCCTGTGTTTCCCTTGTCTTGTGTGCACTTTTGGTATTTCCTGTTCTGTGTCATGTTTTGTAGTCCTTTGTAGTTTTTCTTGCTTATTAGTTCTCCCAGGTGTTTCTAATTAGCCACACCCCCTTGTTATCTTGTTTAGCTTGTTTGTCTGTGTATTTAAACCTCTGTGCTTCAGTTGTTGGTTGTCGGTCGTTGTTTTATGTAGCTGTTTTCTTGTTCTGGTCCTGAGTTCCGTGTTCTGTTGTTTACCTGGATTTCCTGTTTGTTTTATTAAATGTATGCTTGCATATGGATTCTCTCTCTGCTTCATCCTTGCCTCAGCGTGACAGAACGACCGACCAAAAATGAATCCAGCAGCTTTGGAGAGTCTCCAGCCAAGAAGGTGGCCACGCCTAATTCTGATTCCCAGGATGGCCGCCTTCACGCTTCCTGAGTCTCTTTGCGTCATGCCTGCAAAGCTTGAGTCTCTTCGCGTCACTTCTGCTGATCCAGAGACTGTTCACGTCGCTTCTGCTGATCCAGAGACTGTTCACGTCACTTCTGCTGATCCAGAGACTGTTCACGTCACTTCTGCTGATCCAGAGACTGTTCACGTCACTTCTGCTGATCCAGAGACTGTTCACGTCACTTCTGCTGATCCAGAGACTGTTCACGTCGCTTCTGCTGATCCAGAGACTGTTCACGTCGCTTCTGCTGATCCAGAGACTGTTCACGTCGCTTCTGCTGATCCAGAGACTGTTCACGTCACTTCTGCTGATCCAGAGACTGTTCACGTCACTTCTGCTGATCCAGAGACTGCTCACGTCACTTCTGCTGATCCAGAGACTGTTCACGTCGCTTCTGCTGATCCAGAGACTGCTCACGTCACTTCTGCTGATCCAGAGACTGTTCACGTCGCTTCTGCTGATCCAGAGACTGTTCACGTCGCTTCTGCTGATCCAGAGACTGTTCACGTCGCTTCGGCTGATCCAGAGACTGTTCACGTCGCTTCTGCTGATCCAGAGACTGTTCACGTCGCTTCTGCTGATCCAGAGACTGTTCACGTCACTTCTGCTGATCCAGAGACTGCTCACGTCACTTCTGCTGATCCAGAGACTGCTCACGTCACTTCTGCTGATCCAGAGACTGCTCACGTCACTTCTGCTGATCCAGAGACTGCTCACGTCACTTCTGCTGATCCAGAGACTGTTCACGTCACTTCTGCCGATCCAGAGCTTCAAGCCAGTCCAGCCGAGCCTGCAATTCACGCCAGCTCTGAGTCCTCTTCACCGCTGGTCCCGCCCAGCTCAGAGTCCTCTTCACCGCTGGTCCCGCCCAGCTCAGAGTCTCCTTCAACGCTGGTCCCGCCCAGCTCAGAGTCTCCTTCAACGCTGGTCCCGCCCAGCTCAGAGTCTCCTTCAACGCTGGTCCCGCCCAGCTCAGAGTCCTCTTCGCCGCTGGTTCCGTCCAGTTCAGAGCCCTCTTCGCCGCTGGTCCTGCCCAGCTCAGAGCCCTCTTCGCCGCTGGTCCTGCCCAGCTCAGAGCCCTCTTCGCCGCTGGTCCTGCCCAGCTCAGAGCCCTCTTCGCCGCTGGTCCTGCCCAGCTCAGAGCCCTCTTCGCCGCTGGTCCTGCCCAGCTCAAAGCCCTCTTCATCGCTGGTCCAGGACTCTTTACCGGGGAGCCTCCCCAAGAAAATTTTGGGGGGGGGGCAATACACCTCCGGACCAGCCCGATCCACCAGGACCGCCAGAGGGGTGGTCTCCTGTTCCGCCCTGGCCGCCCGAGGGGTCTTCACCGCCGTGGCCGCCCGAAGGGTCTTCACCGCCGTGGCCGCCCAAGGGGTCTTCACCGCCGTGGCCGCCCGAAGGGTCTTCACCGCCGTGGCCGCCCGAGGGGTCTTCGGACAAGATGGCCGACTCCACGCCGGTGTCTTCGGACAAGATGGTCTCCTCTGAGCCGGTGTCTGTTCCTGTGCCATGGTCACCTGAAGGGTCGTCTCCTCCCTGGCCGCCTGAAGGGTCGCCTCCACCCTGGCTGCCTGCACCGCCCTGGCCGCCTGCACAGCTTGCTCCGCCCTGGCCGCCTGCACAGCCTGCTCCGCCCTGGCCTTCTGCCCTGCCGGAGTCTTCAGGCCCTCTTCCGCTCCACGGGCCTAGCCCCCCGTCCCGCCCCCGGATCAGACCCACCACCCTCCTGGACTTTTTTTTCTCTTCTGAGGAGTGTCTGGAATCCACTCCTTAGGTGGGGGGCTATGTAATGTTTCCTGTCCTGTGTTTCCCTTGTCTTGTGTGCACTTTTGGTATTTCCTGTTCTGTGTCATGTTTTGTAGTCCTTTGTAGTTTTTCTTGCTTATTAGTTCTCCCAGGTGTTTCTAATTAGCCACACCACCTTGTTATCTTGTTTAGCTTGTTTGTCTGTGTATTTAAACCTCTGTGCTTCAGTTGTTGGTTGTCGGTCGTTGTTTTATGTAGCTGTTTTCTTGTTCTGGTCCTGAGTTCCGTGTTCTGTTGTTTACCTGGATTTCCTGTTTGTTTTATTAAATGTATGCTTTCATATGGATTCTCTCTCTGCTTCATCCTTGCCTCAGCGTGACACAAAGGTGATATTTTAATGTTACAAAAGCTTTCTATTTCAGATTAATGCTGTTTTTTTTTGTTTGTTTTACTTTCTATTCATCAAAGAATCCTGAAAAAAATGTACACAACTGTTTTCAACATGGATTTCCCATTACAGTATCACCGTGAATATCATAATGATTGGTTTGCAATATAATCTACAAATGCACACACAAACAGATGTTGTTCCCCATTTTACTCGCACTCCTAGTTTGCAGAACAAATTAAACCAACAAACTAAACGCTCTCGTGGCGTTTGCCGCTGCTAAGCAATCATGAGCCGCGTTCTCCATGATGAGGAAGAAGTTTCAGCGAAGGATAAATGGATTTCGAGCCCTTGCAGTAGCTCTACTGTTAGATATATTTATGGAGATGAGCAATAAAACCCTGTCCTGTACAGCTATGATCAGCTATTCTTCCATCTTGGCTGAGCTTTCAATGTTGTTACGGAAAGGCCAAAGCTATGAATGTATATTTGGTGCAAATCAACTGAACGCCTGTGACGGTGGGAATTGTAGTTGTAGAGAAAAGCCACACATGTGTATCAGTACATTTGAAGTCACAGAGAGAAATGTTTTAAGAGTTGCAAACTTGTAGACTTCTTTTTCTCTCCCAGAAACACAAGTTACACCTCCTCTAATTATTCATTGCAGGTGCACAAATCCTATTCTACAAATCACAAATTAAGAAACTCGTACGCTCACATTTTTGCTTCAATTGCTGCAGTAAATTACAGAGGATATCAGAGTTCTCGCGGGAGCACAAGGTGAATTTGCTCAGCGAGTTTACTCTGGCGTCGAGTAATGATGCTCATTAAATATGCCCCTCGATCTGAGCTGCACCAATCACAGCGGGATATCTGATATAGGCGGGCCAGAGGCGAGCTGCACCAATCACAGCGGGATATCTGATATAGGCGGGCCAGAGGCGAGCTGCACCAATCACAGCGGGTTATCTGATATAGGCGGGCCAGAGGCGAGATGACGACAGCGCTGTGACGGCGAAGTCATTAGTAAACACTGCAAGATGGCTATGTTAGTTAGTTTCACTTCCATTGTAAAGATCATTAGTTATTAACATTATCGCTCACTCACTAAACTCTAACTTGGTTTCATGAGGAAGCGCCGGTAACACTTTACAATACGGGTGCACTAATCTGCATTAATTCATGCTTAACTAATGCACAGATAATCATGTGTTAGTGTATGACTCATGAAGAACTAAACCATTAAGTAATGATTACTGCATCAGCAACTAATAAAGATTCTAAATGATTAATAGATTAAGTAATATATGAATTATTAATTAAATGTGTCATTATGGACTAATTCCTTAATAACATTTTATTAACTAAAAGTGTAAATTGATGGGTAAATTACCACAATAGGTTGAAATCATGTACTTCAACTTGCAGTTGTCCGCTTTAATTAATCATTAACTAATGATTTGCAAATGTATCATTATGTTATGACTGTCTATACAACTCTAAACCGCTTCAATAAAAGCAAACATTTCAACATCTCAGAACACTGAATAACTGAGCAATGCTTAGATATCCAACAATGTTTAGATTCTTCTTATTATAAAGCTTACATTTAATGGAAAACCAAATTAAATGAGATAACTTGTGAATTCTTTCAACATTCTACAACAATCCAAACCCACGGTCATTTGTGGCAATGCAGTTCTCTAAATGTACACTAAACTCACTGTAACTGTTGTAGTAACCAGGCAAGCGATTGCGAAGGGTGCGGAAGCCTTAGCAAGCATGTTAAGGTTAAAGGTCTATAGTGTACATGTTTTTCCTATGGTGTCTTGACATGTTTGCATTAATGAGTATAAATTATTTGTATAAATTGTGACTTAACAAGTAGGACAAAACATTTATATCAGTTTATTGCATCCTCTGCTCGAGTGCTCAGCATGGCACAGGGACAGAACTTATAATTATTTTATTTCTCCATGCGTTGCACATATACAGGCAACACACCTTCTCAAAAGGTGGCAATAAGACACTGCCAATGAGATATTGCTCACAACAAAGTTTATTCTAAATCACAATACAGATCATTTTTTAAATTAACCATGAAGATAAAAAAATACTATCAATATGCAATTTACCTGTTCTCATAAACTGACGCAGGCGCCCCATAATTCTGCATTTGGAGTCGACTGAGTACCCACCGTCGTCATCATCCTCCAGCCCTCCTTCCTCAGGCCGTTTGATGTGGTTTAGAATAACCTAAGAAAGAAAAAGAGAGGATCATGACAACTAGACACATTCTGCAGTCAGCCGTTGACTGACGTGGAAAAACCGATGACACTGTGTCCGGTTTAGAGTCCAAAAGTGTCAGAATCAATGATTCCCTCGATCCCTGTTGAACTGCTTCAGCTGGCGTGAGTTTCGTCCAAGCACCTGAAATATCAGAAGAAGAATATAGTCTTTTACCTGCCAAGACAATGTTTTCCTTTTACCATTACTATGCCAAACTATGTAATATTGTGTCAAATTATTCTGCACTGTCTAAAATTATTTTAGTAGTAATTACAGTGTGTTTGTTATTGCTGTCTTAATGATGGAGCTTGGAGACAGTTCTATAAGTTTACTCATAAATCACTGCACTGGAGATGCTGGTGAAGGGTTACAGGGTTCCCCGTTGGAGAAAAACTAGGTATGGAAAAGTAACCAGGATTGTACATTAAAAAAAGAACAAAGCATGTCTAAAATATAAACAATGTCCACTGTTAGAAGGGACAATTTATTTTTTATTTTTTTGGTGCTGGAACTTTGGGCTTACTGCATGTTGAAGCAGATTATGAAGAAGCCAAGTCCTGTTGGTTTCTGTTAACACTGGGAGATCGCATGCCATTTAACCCTCCGATCCTCTGTGATCCACTGCATTGGTTCTTGGATTCTTCATCTTTATAAAGCTTTCAAATCAAGATGAGACCCATCACAATTACATCTAAATTGTATGTACCACTTCTAAATGCAGTGCAGTCTAAATTATTTTCACAATTACACAACTTTTGTTTTGGCTTATGAAATGCAGCATAGAGTATTTGACATTCTCAGTAGAAGAGACTGGTCAAGCTTTAATTATAAGGTATTTACATTCATACCTGATGAACTGTGTTCAATTTATGAACCTTTTAAAACATTCACTCACTTTACTGTGTTCCAAAGCTAGTGGACAATTATTTGATGGATGACGTTTGGCTAGTTGTGTTCTATATTATTAGTTTATATAAAAAAAATTTTTTTTTAAATCCGATCAAGTCTGATTTGTATGTGGCACTTATATTACGTCTGTTGCTATTGTAACCAAGTCCAGGGTTGCTACACATTTTTCATTTTAAAATTCCAGACTCAAATTTCCAAACCACTCTGAATATGTTTCAGACCATATTTAACTGGTATATAGTAGTCATCTTTAAATATTTTTATTTTATTCTTTTTTTTTCATTGATTTTTTCAAAATGATAACTTATTTGATGAGAGGAAACTTAAAACGCTTTACATATATTCACCTCTGACACTATTAGTTCGATACTGCAAATGTGATTTGATGTTGCTCGTAAATGCAAGATATTGTCACCAAGAAGTCTTGAGTGAAGTTCAAAAGAGACTTTGAAAACAGTTGAGTAATGAAAATTACTAAATAATTACTAAGACAATCACTAAATAATCACAAAACTTTTGCCAAGAAAACACTCTGCTTGTACGATAAATGTATTTTATTAATAGTTAATTTCTACAAATTCTTTAATTTTAGAAAACTGAATTGGTGCAAAAGTCTGGAAACTTTTTTCAAGATGAGGCAGTGCTCTTGGAAGTAGGACCATAAACATGGCTGATAATGTGGATCACACAGAGGTAAGCCTTAAATATACACTCACCTAAAGGATTATTAGGAACACCTGTTCAATTTCTCATTAATGCAATTATCTAATCAAGGGGTGTGGTCCTGGTCAAGACAATCTCCTGAACTCCAAACTGAATGTCAGAATGGGAAAGAAAGGTGATTTAAGCAATTTTGAGCGTGGCATGGTTGTTGGTGCCAGATGGGCCGGTCTGAGTATTTCACAATCTGCTCAGTTACTGGGATTTTCACGCACAACCATTTCTAGGGTTTACAAAGAATGGTGTGAAAAGGGAAAAACATCCAGTATGTGGCAGTCCTGTGGGCAAAAATGCCTTGTTGATGCTAGAGGTCAGAGGAGAATGAGCCGACTGATTCAAGCTGATAGAAGAGCAACTTTGACTGAAATAACCACTCGTTACAACCGAGGTATGCAGCAAAGCATTTGTGAAGCTACAACACGCACAACCTTGAGGCGGATGGGCTACAACAGCAGAAGACCCCACCGGGTACCACTCATCTCCACTACAAATAGGAAAAAGAGGCTACAATTTGCACAAGCTCACCAAAATTGGACAGTTGAAGACTGGAAAAATGTTGCCTGGTCTGATGAGTCTCGATTTCTGTTGAGACATTCAGATGGTAGAGTCAGAATTTGGCGTAAACAGAATGAGAACATGGATCCATCATGCCTTGTTACCACTGTGCAGGCTGGTGGTGGTGTAATGGTGTGGGGGATGTTTTCTTGGCACACTTTAGGCCCCTTAGTGCCAATTGGGCATCGTTTAAATGCCACGGCCTACCTGAGCATTGTTTCTGACCATGTCCATCCCTTTATGACCACCATGTACCCATCCTCTGATGGCTACTTCCAGCAGGATAATGCACCATGTCACAAAGCTCGAATCATTTCAAATTGGTTTCTTGAACATGACAATGAGTTCACTGTACTAAAATGGCCCCCACAGTCACCAGATCTCAACCCAATAGAGCATCTTTGGGATGTGGTGGAACGGGAGCTTCGTGCCCTGGATGTGCATCCCACAAATCTCCATCAACTGCAAGATGCTATCCTATCAATATGGGCCAACATTTCTAAAGAATGCTTTCAGCACCTTGTTGAATCAATGCCACGTAGAATTAAGGCAGTTCTGAAGGCGAAAGGGGGTCAAACACAGTATTAGTATGGTGTTCCTAATAATCCTTTAGGTGAGTGTATATAGTGAAGCGATATAGGCCTACAGCGCGCTCCGCCGCATTTGCGCGTGCAATTGAAGAGTGCGCGCTACTGCAGTATAGCGGCTGAGAGGACAGGGAAAGCCCGTTTTTCTGAGGTGAGAGACTTTGCGCTGCTTGTTGTCTTTGCGCTGCTGATAGTCACAGATAGGCAGACTGAATCGAGTAACGTTTAACGCCATTATCATTAAAAGTGCTAAGAAAAAACATCCATATAAAGTCTGACGTGCTTAAAACCAATGCGTTATTTCCTAGTATCGATACAATCGATTCATTACCTTTTAAAACGATGTTAGATCGATATATGTCGTCCGGAAGGCCAACTTGCCGAGCACAGATCGATGTAGTTGGATCATAGGAATATAAATCGATACATCGATGTAGTTGATGAATCGTTACACCCCTACTATCTGATAAGGTAATATATCATCTCGCTCGCTCGGGTTCAGCTGTGCTTTCCTGCAGTCAAAAATTTGAACATTCGTGGACATCCTTAGCTTCCCCACACTTCTTCTCCCATCGGCTTCTCAGACAAATTTGTGGCCTTCCACCGCTTGCCCCTTCCGCAGAAGAGGTGGCAGAACCAGAGCTGCAGGACAGATTGCGCAAGGCAAGTTTGTAAATGACTTTATACTATAATATCATTACAATGTTAGAACAGTTAGTAAAGTGGCAATGTACTGGTTTGTAGATATAACTCTTCTCATGACCTGGACCTGTAACTCTCACATGTAAAGAGGTTAAAGGGTTTTCAGGCACTATCCCTGAATTGAGGTGTGGGCTGGGCCGGATATAATTTTAATAGGTAGTACTTACCAGTTTAATATGTAGTTTTAATAGATATATATATCAATTGTCTATAAAGGGACAAATGACTTTGAGAGTTTGTTATAACCTCAAAAATTTCCCAATGCTTTAAGTGCAGCATCAAATTCTTCTTGGGGGTGCAGTGTTAGTGGTTGCTAGGGTGTTGCTAGCAACCACTAAGAGCTCCCTAGCGACCACCCCAATCGACTAACTAAATGTTAAAACATGTTAACATGCTAAGAAATCTATAAAAACTACCATCTGAGATAACAACAAACCGTCTAGCACCCCCTAGCAACCGTTTAGAGCCCCCTAGAAACCATATTGCAACAAATTTCAGCCCCACAACATCGTACAGAGATGGTTGTTGGCTCGTATGCAATCATGTACAACACCCTAGCAACCGAGTGGCGAGTTTTACCACTGCAAGCACCTCTCACATTTTCTTCAGGAAACATATCAGCCTTTCAGTTGTGTGCTTTACATTCATTTCCTTCCTTCTCATACCAGATAGCAAGTGCTGGTCCATTAGCGGGGTCCATTAGCGGAGGCCAGAGAGGCAATCAGTGGAGCCACAGCTGAGCTGTCATGGGAGCTTTATGCTTCCTGATCTCCATGGCCCAGAGAGAACAACTGATGACAGCTATTCTGGAGCTTTACAAAGAGGCCTCATTCATGCCGCACTCCAGCAGTAAGTGCACAAAATTCATGATTTTAGGAATGAAATAAAAGAAAAATAATGAAGAAGAATTCTCGGTCCCACTGTACTTGCATCAAAAAATAAGTACAATGTACTTATTGTTCATGCTGTATCGTAAAACACTTTTGCTGCTATTGAGGTGTGATACGGGTAAGGTTAGAGACAGGTGTGGTGGTATGGGTAGGTTTAAAGGTGGGTTAAGGTGTAAGGGAAGGGTCAACAGTGTAATTACATAAATTATTATAATTATAAAAAAATATAAATAAATATATTATAATTATAATTACATGCAGGTATTTTCAAAATTGTGTGGCAGATGCATTATGAAGCTTGTGAAGCATACTTCAGATTCAGGGTGTGAACCTTAGCTGTGTCTGAAACCGCTCACTCGTTCACTAATCCCTATATAGCAGGGATGGGCAACTTCGGTCCTGGAGGGCCACTGTCCTACAGAGTTTAGCTCCAACCCTAATCAAACACACCTGAACAAGCTAATCAAGGTCCTCAGGATTACTAGAAAATTACAGGCAGGTGATTTTTTTCATGGTTGGAGCTAAACTCTGTAGGACAGTGGCCCTCCAGGAACGAAGTTGCCCATCCCTGCTATATAGTGTATGGGGTTTGAGTGCACTATATCTGCAAGGAGAGAACGAAATGAAGTGAGTGAATTCGGACGCTGACGTTTACACTGTCGTCAGAGCTGGAGCTGTCGCGGAAAGGCTTCGTCACACATAGTGATAAAACTCCTTTAATCTTACATGTTACTTACTTTATAAAATAATATTAACAACAACAACAATCGTAATGACTTTATTTTGTAATTATATATACCTCCGTGCCAGCTTTGTAGTTTCGTCAATTGAAATTGTTAGAAACTCTCGCGCTCACAGATGACGTGGTCGTTGAGCGCCCTCAGGCGTCCGCTATGATTATTATTCAAATTAATACATACAGATGATTAACGAATATTTTTTAATCATCCATCAAATTATCATCTCTTCCTTACAGTTTAAAGGACAAGTTCGGTATTTTACACTTAAAGTCCTGTTTACAGATCGTTTCTGATTAAATAGAACGGTTAAGATTAAAATGTGGACACATGCTGCTGGCCCGAGAATTTTAGGTTTCTTTCGCTTTCCCCCCCACCTACACAATGGCAGCCTATGGGCACTGGAAATATCCTTCATAAAACGCATTAAACTTTCGTTTACAAAGACGTGAAACTCACCGAGAGGTCAGGGGTGTTCACTGATATGCTCACACAAAAATCGCTGCAAAAGATGCTTTCCAACAGGTGTTTTACCATTCGTTGTAAAACTGTGGATCTATTTTTACAAACGCCTCACACCCGTAGATTCTTCCGTTGAGAGCTTGAATAATAGACACTCCAGCCCAGTTGGTGGCGATAATGCACCTTTGCCAATTGCAAGCAAACCACTGGCATTTAATTGAATACACAGAAGAAGCAGAAGAAGAAGCGGCGGAGTAATACCGTACCTCACACAGCTCATCCAATACAAGTCAATGGAGTGGGACAAAAACTATGATAAAACCTGTTGGAAAGCATCTTTTGCAGCGATTTTTGTGTGAGCATATCAGTGAACACCCCTGACCACTCGGTGAGTTTCACGTCTTTGTAATCGAAAGTTTAATGCGTTTTAGGAAGGGTTGTTCCAGTGCCCATAGGCTGCCATTGTGTAGGTGGGGGGGAAAGCGAAATAAACCTAAAATTCTCGGGCCAGCAGCAAGTGTCCAAATTTTAATCTTAACCGTTCTATTTAATCAGAAACGATCTGTAAACAGGGCTTTAAGTGTAAAATACCGAACTTGTCCTTTAACAAGTTAACAACAATGCCACAAATTATTAACACTTGGCTGTTAGTAAAACAATATAGGCTACCTATATAATTTACAGTATTAATATAATTTCATTTCATTTTAAAATTCATCTATATAATATTGTCTCAATATTTTATTCAAGTAATGATTAATAAAAAAAGGAAAATAATAAAACTAGCATGAAATAAATGATAAAGCAGAAATAAAAAATCTGTAAAGTAATCTCTGGTTTAAAACTCGCTCGCTACGGCACTTTCACGCGAGTCCTCTCCACATTGGATTGTGGAATCAATGTATCGCATCGAATGTACACTTGAATTCAGAGAGGATTGTGGGTAAAAGTAGTGAACAAATGTAGGGAATGATGTCTTTCACTCAGAATTCGGACACCACTACAAAATGGCCGACACCCGATATAGTTGTCACAGTGTCTGGTTTATGTTTCCCCGGGTGTCCGCTAGAGGTCTCTTCCCCATACTGTCACCATTCACTCTGGAACTGCATTTCCCACGATCCTTTGTCTGTTCTCATCACTCATCATTGCACACAACTGTTTCTAATTACATTGTTTAGTTTCTGTGTATAAATACCCTGTCTGTTTTAGTCCTTGTCACGGAGTCATTGTATATGGTCACCACACTTCTGAGTTCTGTGTTCCTTGCCTGTTTCTTGTTTTGTTTATTTGTATTTGGATTGCTAACATGGATTTTGAACCTTGCCTGGATGACTATGAGATGGATTACACTTTAATAAACAACTACTGCCATACTGCATTTGGATCTACCTATTTTCCTGTGTGTCCCCGTGACAATAGTGCACTATATAGTGGATAGGGAGCGGTTTCGGACACAGCTCTTGTCTTTACCATGATAATATTTATATTCTTTAGCAAGGTGTCATTTCTTACAGCAGTAGCGTAATTTTAATAAGTGTAGTGCTTGTGAAATGGACTAACCGTCCATGCAAAGCTGAAAATATCATCAATTGTGTTAATATTAAATTATTCTCAAAGAATTGCACATGATAGTTCCTGGAACACAGATGTCATTGAGTGGTCAAATGGGTTTAAAGGTCCTGTTCTTCATGATTCTTTTTTTCAAACTTTAGTGTGTAATGTTGCTGTTAGAGCATAAATAATACCTGTAAAATTATAAAGCTCAAAGTTCAATGCCAAGCGAGATATTTTATTTAACAGAAGTCCCCTTTCAAAGCCTACAGCGAACGGCCGGTTTGGACTACATCCCTCTACTTCCTGCTTTAAGGACATCACTAGAACAGTTTTTTGACTAAGCTCTGCCCACAGGAATACACAAAAAAAGGGGGCGTGGTCTTGTTGCGCTCCCACGGAGAAGAGGAAGAGTTGCGTTTGTAGAGTGTGTTTGTCGCCATGTCGTCGAGACGCTGTTATTTTCATCCCGGAGTCAAATCCCCTTTGCTTGGCCTTCCCAGGGACGCTGTACTTAGAGATCAATGGTTACAATTTATTAATTCAATTATAATTCAACACCATCGACAGATGGACAAAACCATATACCACAAGCTTTTATAACAGTTTGTAACATTTAACATTACAATTTAACCAATTCAAGGTAACAGCCAAACGTAAAAGTATGACAACTACTAAATAAACAGCTTACCATTGAGAAACATCCTGCAAAAGTCGTGCTTGAACAGGTTCTAATCGATCCTCTTCATCTATGTTCTCCGGGTCTGATTCCGGCTCAAATTGAAGGTAATCAAAGGTAATAAAGACATGTTTACAATAACACTGAGCGCATGCATCTCCACGTTATGGTAAGAGGCGTGACCTTTCCGGGCAACGTGCACTAAGCTGCTGTCCAATCACAACACAGGAACCGCTGGCACAATCTGAACTCGATACGTATTTTTGAAGGAGGGACTTCATAGAACAAGGAAGTCATCAGCCCATTTTTTTACACGCGAAACATGAACACATGTTATATTGCACACTGTAAATGTCACCGGTGCAGGCCGGGGCGGACTCGGATGACCAGCCGCCCCTGACTCCAGACACCACCGTGAGGAGCCGACACCACAGGCACGCAACAGATGGACAAAGAAGGAGGCAAGCAATTGAGTTCAAAAATAACAATCTTTATTGAATAACAATCAACTTGAGGAAAGGATAAGCAACTCTTTTCTTCTAGGGCTGATCCAAGCAGATCCAAGCAGCAGTTCAATCCAGTAGTATTCCACAAGCAGCTCTAACGACAGACTCCAATGGCAGTTCTTCACTTACACGAATTTCCAGGATTACAGCGTCCAATGTAAGCGCTCAAACAGGAGATCTTCTACCCCAAGACACAACGACAGAGACCCAGCCAAACAACTGATCAACTGAACACCGATTGACTTTTACCAGCTCCAACCTCGACCTCAACTCCCCTCTTCCACTCCTCTTCTGAATGGCTCTTTTATCCTCCTCTTGTGAAGCGGAAAGCTTGTGCAAACACCGCTCCTCTCTCTCTCACACCTGCCGTGCATCAGCGGTAATTAGGTTGGACAATATCTCCGCTACACCCGGAACCGGAGTGAGGCGTTACACCAAAATAATCCCCTCGGGGAACATGGAAAGAAAGAAAGGTTCCGCTTTTCCCAGCATTTTGTCACCCGTGACATAAACACAATCAAAGCTTCTAAAACACAGGAAAAACGGGACCTTTAAAAATGTTTTCTCTGTGATATATTTACACACAATATTTTCCCTGCTACCATCTTTACTTTAGATTCAAAGAAGGCTAAATGCCCTTGGGCTCCTAGATGAGCTTTTGGCCCACCACACAGTTTTTGAGGAACTATTCTTGAAAACTACTGTAAAATGAACCGCTGCTGACTTCCACAGTTCACCTCTCCTAACCCTAACCCATAAACGGAGACAAGAGTCCAGGGCCGTTGCATTCTGGCGGGACTGGCTTCTGGAGGTCGAGGGTAAGAACGTCTTCAAACTCAGAACCACAAAAAACTATTTGAAATATTAACTTGTTAACTAAGTTGTTGAGCTGCACAATTAATCATTAAAAGACTGCGATCTCGCTTCAAACACCCACAAGATATCATTCCTATATAAAACAGATTTGTCTGTCTGTTTAACCTTGGGCAAGTACGGTCGATCACAGCGAACAGCTGCCGCTGACCCAGAGACTAGATATGATGTGGAACAGCTTCACAAATTGTATTTTTCAACCACACAGTATCATTCTTTCTGTTACAATAATTCAAATGATCATAGATAATCGAAGAACTGCGATAAAAGTTTGTAGTTTTGATAACACTGATCAAAATGGAGTAAATCACTTTTTGCAAGTAACTTGGTTCTTCAAATAAAGATTGTATCAATTACATGGTTACACCAGCAGGTGGCGACAAGCAACTGTTCAATGTATTTGTCATTGGATCATTAATGCAAGAGATCGTTCAAAAATGATGATTCATCCAATGATTAAACAAGTGAAGTCTTTATGAGTGAATCATTCATTCAAACTTTTTTTTTTTTAAATTAACTTTTTTAAATAGACTGCAGCAATAAACAATTTGTCAGAACCTCGAGTAAAGTTCTAGTTTTTTTATTAGTTTAATTTTGTGTTCAGAATTGTGATCTATTTAAAAAAAAAACACAATGCGATTCTAAATTTATCCAGAATCGTGCAGCTCTATTTAATACTTAAAGGAAAGAGTTTATAATCATACATATTTTCTCATTACTTGACAGGTGGAGATGCAGCTCCAATTTCTCTCCCGGATGTTGCAATTGTTGCCTCATGGTTGGAGAGGGTTCCTGCAACGGGATCTCAACCCCAGCCAGAGCTGTCCTTCCTCCACGAAGATCATGACCAACTGGCAATGATCCCCACCACAAATACCTGTTTATTAATTTGACAAATTCCTGTTAAAAACACATATAGTGAATTTAAAAGCGTCATGGAAACGGGAATGGGCTGTTCAGACCAGGTTGATTTTCAGTAAATGTTTTATTTTTGTAGATAAGTGACTTCAACACATGAAAGAATTGTCTTATAAATGTTGCAGATATCAAGTAAACTGCATGTGAAACAAAATATCTAAACTAACTTGATTGGCTAATAACTGGGATTCTGAAGGAGACATATTTCAAGGAAAACCTGAATGCATTAGACATAAAGCAAAACAAACCTTAGTGAGATGAATGAGTGATAGAAATGGGGAAATAGAGAGGTACTATACATAAATACAATGTAAAATACAATGTAAAAACAGTACAAAGAACAATAAAACGCTTGTTACAGGGAGTCAAGGAACCTAATGTCCTCTCTCAAGAGGTCCACTCCAAGGTTGTCTCTTGGTCCTCCCAAGGGATCAACAAGTTGCTGAGGGCCAATGGTCATTGTCCAGGGCATATTCAGTCAAGGAGACCTCAGCGCTGTCTGGCCAGTTAAAGCTGGTCCCTGAGGTGAGTGGGGCACTTCTGCATCCAGTTGAGCTGCTGCTCATCCGCACCAAACACTCCCTGAATCCCAGTCAGATTTTGAGCCTGTAGGCGAAGACAGCTCCACACAAAGATCTGATATGGCGACATGTACTTTGCAGTTCTCCGGCGGTGATGGTTCCACTGATTAACAAAAAGATGTAAGTCCTGGTTTATTCGAGGAAGGTAGATGTAATGGAGTGCCCAAAGATGCCTCTCATTTTTGCAGTCTACTACTCCATCATCTTCTAAAATGGTGAAAGATGAATGGTACACATTAACAACACCTCTCCAAACATCTCCCCACAGTCTCTCAATCCATTGATTATGGGTGCTCCCCCCCCCCAAAGCACTCCCCCTGTCAGACAGTGTTGCCAGATTGGGCGGTTTTGAATTTGATTGTGCGGGTAAAAAAGGGTTTGGGCGTGTTACGTACGTGTACGTATTTAGAGTGTTGTAATAGGGATGTGGGTAGTTTGTTGTTGTTGCGGTGTGTGGGTGTGTGTGTGTTTCAGATACTCATTGGATCAATCTACAGCCTGTCAGTTTTCCTGCAGGATGATGACGTCTCGGTTCACCCATCCAATCACATTCTTCCACCTTCCTCAAATACCCGTATCTCTTCCACGTCCCCAGCTTTTTGGCTCACTTTGACATTTGCATTTGTTTGGCTCGCTGGTGTTTTCTGTGTGTCTATCGTTTGCATTAATCAATTGTCATAGTGGTTGTGAAGTGTTTTTGTTTGTTTTACTGTTCATCCTTGTTCAGTCATCACGGTGCATGTGAGGCTGGGAAGGAGGGAGCAGGTTAGTAAGTCACTCGACATACATTGCGCACCACGTAGGACAATTTTGAATTGTATTAGACACACTAGTTTAGGAGAGTGCCACACCCTGTAAGTTTTTGTTATATTGTAGTTAGTGTAGTTTTGTTAGGGCGTCTTGACGCCGAAGACATTTCTTTTTTACATTTTTTTGTTTGGTAGTTAGTTTAGTTGCATTCATCTTCTAGCTAGTTTGTTTTGTTTTATTTATTTATTTCATTTGGCATCTCTCGAGCTCGTTGTTAATTGTCGTTTTTCTCATTGTTTGTAAATATTGTAAATATTATTTTATTTTCATTCTTTCACTTTTGGGTTCTGTAAAATAAATACTTTTGAGCGGAGTTTTTGAGTTGATCTTTTTCCTTTTATTGCCCGGTCCTTCATATTTAGTTATACGCACATCTTTATTTAAATGTTATACTCCCTTACCCCTATCTAAAATCAAAAAGGGACGTAACAGGGCGGGTGGACAAAATTTGGGCTGGTTTGGGGTCAGTTCGGCGGTTTTCAAACATCTACATTTTAAAGTCTAATTGGTTAAAAAACTAAACTAAAGTGTGCATGTAGTCCATAAAATCAGTCATCATGACATTACTGTACACACACTCCCATGCAGAGTCAGCTGGCGTTGGTGTTGACATCACCGACGAGCACGCACTTTTAGCCAATCAGCGATCAGCAGGCAGATGCGATTGAGCGCGATAAGTTGTAGTTGTATACTCAAGTGATTGCTAATGCCAAAGTGATATAGCCTACTAAACAGTAAGTTGTACACAGTAAAGAGTGAGCAACTCTAAAAGCTCCATTTTGACTGCTAAATTCTGCATTATGTTCTGCAATATGTACTTCAGAGGGTTGTCATCGGTTAATTTCTTGATTGCCGTTTTGACAGTGTCCATCTGGACATTTTAGTCATATTGGCTAATTCTCCTTAATTATTGCCCTGTTTTGATCTGTTTTGCTGGAAAAAGTTTTTTATTTATTTAATTTTATCATTGTTATTTTGTTTTAAGGAGATACAAATTGTGCTTATCAACCTTGAATGACATGGTAATGAAATTATATCATATTATTTTGACAGTAAAATTTTGGGCGTTTTTTTCTTGTAGTGGGCGGGTTTTGGTGAGCTTTTGGGATGGAAATCACCGTCCCAATCTGGCAACACTGCTGTTAGAAAAACCTCCATGAAAAGACAAACGGCATTGTTCTGTCCACCTTGGTCACAGCAGACTGTTGATGGCACACCATAATATAATACAGGTATAACAGAAATGTTCTACAAAAGTGTATAATATTGCTCTGCCATAGCAGTTCACTGATCTTTATTATGTATTTTTTTCAAGAGATTATATCTGCTGCTGTACTTTTTTAACATACTCTTATGTATTTATGTTGTAATGTACACAACAAGATAGTATATTAAAGTTTTCTTGATTTTTGCACTTTTAATATACCATTTATTTTAAATACTGTGTTAACCCCCTGAGGTCGACAATCGCGCCGGCGCGATAGGCTCGCTTTTTTTCAGTTCAGTTCAAAAGAAATTAATTTTGCTCTGTTGACTTTGATATTACAAGCAAGTTTCATACATCAATCGATTCTGTTAAATGTGTATTATTTTTGTGTATACTCACAATAAAAACAAAGTGTTGTGCTTTTTGCCAAATAAAGAAAAATAAACGTGATGCGAGTTCTGCCTTCTCTCTGTCAGTGTAGACCATTCTGAAACGCGTCCGAAAATGAACTGTAACTCAGCGAATACTCAGTCAAACAGGCATACAGACACACAGGCATGAAGCTTGAATTCTCTTCTTTTAAATGAGGTAATTTATATAAAAAACAAATATTCTCATCTTGTGAAATCTGTATTAAAAGAGAGCGATTCCAGTCGAGCTAATTAGAGCTCATTCAAAGGTAATGTGAACCCGCCCACGGAGAGCGCATGCTATTCAAACGCAAATTACTGAGGCAATCCAAGCAAACCTGTGAACGCCCCCATATCAGCTCGAGAAAACACAAGTTTAATCAGACCATTGTAGCCTACGTGTTTACACCATCTGGCAGCGCTGTGAGGAATAATAATAATAATGGAAAATCTACCTCAGAGTGCGGGTATTGAGAGGAGAGAGGATCCAAATACTGTAGTAAGTTTTTTTTCATTCTCAAGTTTATCACGTTTCTGTGAATGAATGAACGGCAGCCGCAGAGATGCGTGCTGTTTACCACAGCTCGCAAAAAGACAGTTTAAATTTAAATTGCGTCTCTGTGTGGATGAATGATGATGTTTTAGCAAACTGTATTGCAATACTGAGATGAGTAAAAATCGACAGAAATATGTTGAAATAAATAATGTATAATAATGTATAATAATAAAATAATGTATAAGCAAAGTATTAAACTGAAAATTAACATTTATATGCCCTAATATTTCATAAAAACAACGTTACAGTCAGGCATTTCTGTTTGTGAATGAATGTTATTTGGACTGATGTTTTACGGATCCCAAAATCTGATTCAAACGCCTTATTCACAGTATGAGTCGGCAGAGGAAAAACGCGTCAGAAAACAACGAGGACGTAAAAAAGTCCATCGATCTTTTGTTCGAAGAAGTAACTGCTGTCCGGAGGCAGCAGGAACACCTCCTGGCCCTAGTGGAGGAGGTGAAAATGCTACGCATCCAAATAGAAGTCAAAGACAAACGGATTGTGGATTTGGAGTGGAGGGTGAACGAGCTCGAGCAATACTCCCGTATGAACGACCTGGTCATCACCGGTCTACCGATCAAACCACGCTCGTATGCACGCGCGGTGGTTGGGGACAATGGGGAAGAGCCAGAGCTGGAGACGCGCTCGGTGGAGCAACAGGTAGAAAGCTTTCTCCAAAGTAAAGGAGTGGAGCTAAACCTGGATCACATCGAAGCATGCCACCCTCTACCCAGGAAGAGCAACAAGAAGCCCACAGTCATCATCCGATTTGTCAATAGGAAGAATAAAACAGCATTGTTGAAGCAAGGACGCAAACTCAAGGGAACAAATGTTTACCTGAACGAGCACTTGACAAAGAAGAATGCCGAAATAGCCTGGAAAGCAAGAGACCTCAAGAAACAACATAAAATCCAACACACATGGGTAAACAACTGTAAAATCTTTATCAAGTTGAATGGCTCAGTGGAGGAGGCCAAGATTCTCACCGTGAGACATTTGGAGGAACTGGACGAGTATCAATGAACGTAAAGAGTCAACGCATATTCCGACGTGAATACGTCAAGGTAACTTCTGACTTAGTTGAACTATGATAACTACAGTATGTCCAATCCAAAGGACAATAATACTGAACTATTGCAGAGAATCCATGAACTCCAACTGTTGGACCTGAATATGTTTAGATATACAGAATACAATAATCATGACACAGAGACAGACATTGACCCGGACAATAATTTTCTTTCTTTTGCCAATATTAATTGCAAGTATTATACTAATGCACAGTATAATACTAACTTGATTACAAAGGGTAAACTGTCTATTATCCATTTTAATGGTCGAAGTATGTACTCCAATTTCAGTGAAATACGCGATTATCTAGAGTCATTTGTTCATCCTTTTAGTGTCATAGCAATATCCGAAACTTGGTTTAATGATGACAAAGGAATCAACTTCGAAATAAATGACTATAACCTCAACTACATCAATAGACAAAACAAAACAGGTGGTGGTGTAGCATTGTACGTCCACAAAACAATGCAGTTTTCAATAGTAAATAGTTTGTCAATAGCACTTGATAATGTGATGGAATGTGTAACTATTGAACTAAAAAATGAAAAGCAAAAGAATATTATCATAAGTTGTGTCTATAGGTCACCTGGATCAAGTGTAGACTTATTTAATGAATGCATGGTGAAACTGTTTTCTGAAGTTACAAATAAGCCCTTATTTTTATGTGGGGATTTCAATATTGACCTTTTGAACTCAAACAAACACAAACCTACCTGTGAATTTGTTGATAGGATGTACAGTATGTCCTTATTTCCATCAATCACAAAGCCCAGTAGGATCACCTCTCACAGTGCAACTTTAATTGATAACATCTTTACTAACAACTTTTTAAACAATACTGTTAATGGTTTATTGATCTGTGATATCACCGACCACTTACCAGTCTTTACTATATATGACTGTAATGTTAGTAAACGTAATATAACCTGCAATGTGAATTATAGACGAGTACAAACTGAGGAAGCTATTAATGGGTTTAATGAAGAATTAAGGTCACAAGATTGGAACACTATTTATGGAGAGATGCAGACTGATGTGGCTTACAATAATTTTATAGAAATATTTACTTCCTTGTACAACAAGCACTGTCCCATCAGAGTATTTAGTAAACCGAAAAGAAATCTAAAATGCCCTTGGATTTCCAAAGGCCTGTTGAATGCATGCAAGAAGAAAAATAACCTTTATAAATTGTTTGTGAAATCGAAAACCAAAGAAGCTGAGGATAGATACAAACTGTACAAAAATAAATTGACAGCTATAATGAGAATGGCGAAAAAACAATATTATGAAAAACTATTACTAGCTAATAAATCTAACATAAAAAGAACCTGGGCAGTATTAAATAGTATCATTAAGCAAGGATTTAATAAAACGGATTACCCGGAATATTTTGTTGACTCTAATGGAGAAAACTATGACATGAATAAATTAGTAAATGATTTCAATAATTTTTTTGTAAATGTTGGCCCTGATTTAGCAGCCAAAATTCCAAATCAAGAATTGGAGTTCAACTTTGAAAGAAACGACCATACTATTTTCCTCTTTTCTGTCAGTGAGTGTGAAATAATGAATATTGTGCAAAAATCAAAAAACAAGTTATCCACAGACTGTCACTCAATCAATATGGTACTAATAAAAAAGACAATTAAAGGCATTATAAAGCCTCTAACACATATCTGTAACCTGTCACTTAAAAACAGCTGTGTGCCAAGAAAAATGAAAATTGCTAAGATCATACAATTGTTCAAAAATGGAAATAGGAATCACTTTACTAATTACAGACCCATTTCACTCCTTCCCCAATTTTCGAAAATCCTTGAAAAGGTTTTTGACAAACGATTAGAAAATGTCATATATAAGCACAAGCTAATTAATGAAGGACAATATGGGTTCAGACCCAACAGATCCACTTCAATGGCCATAATTGATGCTACAGAAGAAATATCGAAGGCATTAACAAATAAAAAACATGCAATAGGAATTTTTATTGATCTCAAAAAAGCGTTTGACACCATCAACCATGATATATTACTTAAGAAATTAGAACGATATGGAATACGGGGGGTGGCTGGGAAATGGGTGAAAAGTTATTTGAGCGACAGGGTACAGTATGTCCAAATGGGTGAGCTTTCTTCTGGATGTCTTGACATTGCTTGTGGTGTCCCCCAGGGGTCAGTACTGGGCCCCAAATTGTTTAATTTGTACATTAATGATATTTTTACTGTTTCTCAGTTGGTTAAATGTGTATTGTTTGCTGACGATACAAACATTTTCTATAGTAACGTCAGTTTGGAGCGACTTATTAGTGTTATAAACAAAGAACTAAGTAAATTTAAAAAATGGATGGAAAGTAACAAATTATCCTTAAACCTAGATAAATCTAAAGTGATGTTTTTTGGAAAGTATCAAGCCGTTTCACAGAAACTGGTTGAGATAGATGGAGTTCAAATTGAAAATGTTCAGGAAATAACATTTTTAGGTGTAACGATAGACCAGAAGTTAAGTTGGTATGCCCACATCAGACATATAACTACTAAAGTCTCCAAAAGCCTTGCTATAATTAGTAGAGTTAAAGGACAAGTTCGGTATTTTACACTTAATGTCCTGTTTACAGATCGTTTCTGATGGAATAGAACGGTTAAGATTAAATTTTGGACACATGCTGCTGTCCCGAGAATTTTAGGTTTCTTTCGCTTTCCCCCCCACCAGTAGACTGGTTGTATAGGTGCACTGGAGCACTCCTTCCTAAAACGCATTAAACTTTCGTTTACAAAGACGTGAAACTCACCGAGTGGTCAGGGGTGTTCACTGTTATGTTCACACAAAAATCGCTGCAAAAGATGCTTTCCAACAGGTGTTTTACCATTCGTTGTAAAACTGTGGACCTATTTTTCCAAACGCCTCACACCCGAACATTCTTCCGTTGAGAGCTTGAATAATAGACACTCCAGCCCAGTTGGTGGCGATAATGCACCTTTGCAAGCAAACCACTGGCATTTCATTGTTTGCGATCCGCCGTAAAAAAAAAAAAAACAAGAAGAAGAAGAAGAAAACAACCCCTGAACCCCATTTCAGTTTCCGGCGCGGAGTAATACCGTACCTCACAGCACATCCAATGCAAGTCAATGGAGTTGGACAAAAACTACGATAAAACCTGTTGGAAAGCATCTTTTACAGCGGTTTTTGTGTGAGCATATCAGTGAACACCCCTGACCACTCGGTGAGTTTCACGTCTTTGTAAACGAAAGTTTAATACGTTTTAGGAAGGAGTGTTCCAGTGCACCTATACAACCAGTCTACTGGTGGGGGGGAAAGCGAAAGAAACCTAAAATTCTCGGGACAGCAGCATTTGTCCAAAATTTAATCTTAACCATTCTATTTCATCAGAAACAATCTGTAAACAGGGCTTTAAGTGTAAAATACCGAACTTGTCCTTTAAACATATCCTTGATCAAAATGCACTCCATACCTTGTATTGTTCTTTAATACAGCCATATATAATCTACTGTGTAGAGGTATGGGGCAATAATTACAAAAATGTAATACAATCACTTTTTTTGCTACAGAAAAGGGCTGTACGAATTAAACACAAGGCTGCCTATTTTGAACACACAAATCCTCTCTTTCTTAAATAAAAGTTATTAAAAATGCAGGATCTCGTAAAATTATATAATGCACAGTTCATGTTTAAAGCATATCATTTATTACCTGTGAACATTCAAAACATGTTTTCTCATAAAGAGCAGTCGTACAGTTTGAGAGGATTTGGGAACTTTGTGGTCCCAATGGCGGGTTCCACTAGGAGGAGTTTTTCTATGTCTGTATTTGGGGTTACTTTGTGGAATAATTTGGGGCTTGAATTTAAGAAATGTCAAAGCATTCGCCTTTTCAAACGTCTTTACAAACAAAAGGTCTGGTCCCTTTACAATGATAATGAGGTTTGATTGTATTCATGTTGTGTGGAGTGTTGGATTAGTTGTTATTTACCCTTGTGGTATTACGTCTACCATTGTTGGTAGCTGTTCGTCATTGTTATGTACCCTTGTGGTATTCCGTCTACCATTGTTGGTATTTGATATTCATTGTTACCTGTGGTAATATCTGTATGAATATGTATAGTATGTATGTGTGGTTTTGCATATGTGCAACTATAATACTGTTTCTTAATGAGGTATTATCATTACTATTATTTATTTTATATATATAAATAATTTTATTTTTCCTTCTCTCTTTGAGATAGTTGAAGCAGGAAGCAGCTATTTTGTTTGTATTCTTTGACAGACTGGGGTGGGGTTCAATAAGTTTTACTTCTCCCCACTCCATTTCAAGCATAAGTGTATAAGTTATTATTCTTATTATTCTTATGTTTTTTTTTTTTTTTTTTTTTTTTTTTGTTGTCACACTGTTTGCTTGAAATAAAAAAAAAATTAAAAAAAATAAAAAATAAATGTTTCGGTTTTAGCAAACTGTATTGCTATACTGAGTAAAAATCGACTGAAATATGTTGAAATAAAATGTATTTGTATAAGCAACGTATTAAACTGCAAATTAACATTTATATTTCTTATAATAAAAATGAAAGACCTATGTTACAGACATATGAAAGACAACATTTCGTTGATTAGTTTTGGATAGATTATACATTTTTACTGTAAAATATCTGCCACCTCAAATAAGCTTTTGTTTGCCAATTTTTGCTCATGTTAAATATAGTATGTTTTGTCAAAAATAAAGTAATCAAATAATCAATCAAATCCTTAACTTTGAAATATGTATGATAAAATGTATACTTTAGTTTTTACAAAGAAAGATTACACTTGAATTGTTGTTGTAATTGTAACCTTTTTAATAAAAAAAAATATATTTACAAGGTAGATGTAAACAAACTATTAAAAGGTAAATATAAGCCTTTTCTTTAAATAATTTTTATTGTGTTTTATTAGTGACAAATTTGGGGAGAGGATAAATATTCCAAAACTGAAAATACAGTATGAGAATTAACTGCACAATTACTAGACATGTTTTCCTTGGATATTATAGGCCAAATTGCAAGCACAATATGTGGAAAAATAAAAAAGAATTGAGATGCTTCCAACTGTTGCTCTTGCATTCTTGTGACTCAGTGACACACCTGAATGAATGGCTAATTAAGTATGGGGGCCCCATTGTCTCCTCAGGTGTGAACCACTAAATATGCATGATCGTTGACGCCCACTCGAATATTGCCTTTCCAAACAGAAAGTGCTTTGCAAAATTCAAATCAATGTATTGTGTTATGTGAATGATTAGGCAGGGTGATTTTCACATAATTTTGAAGAAAAAACACTAGGCGATGACATCCATTAGACAAAAGTCTTATTGGCACATATTTAGTATGTGTTTTGTGGTCTTATTTCAGAAACTTTAGTTTTTAGTTTTTTCAATAACCACGCATAAACATTATTCTCTCAAAAATGCAGACATGTACATTCTTGTTGCTCACATATTATGGTAGCCCTGTTTGTGCTAAATAGTGTGTAATTTTTTTTGCCATTAATATGTTTATAAGCAACTGAAAAAAGCACAAATGTCAGGGCATGTCAGAACATCTCAAGGACCCCAAAAACACCCCAGACCCCAGAGGGTTAACTATTAGTGTAATGCTTATACATTTTTAATGCTATTTAAATGTTCTTGTAGTACATTAAAATTAAGCTTCAAATATATTATAACTGTAGTTTAAGACATATGAAAGTATATTTTTAATAAACTGTAAAGAAATACACTTAAATGCACTTGAAGTGGTTCCATTTTAGCACAATTTAATATATAAAAATATAGTACAAATAGCTTAATAATATATTGCTTGTATGTTTCGAAGACACTCATAATGAATTTGTAATGTACTTGTAACACAAATAAAGTACACTTTAATATCACTATAAGCATGTAATTAGTCCCTTCACAGGCATATACTTAAAGTATACTAAGTATACTTAAAGTTGGTCCAATTTAGTACACAAAAGGGTAACACTTTAGAATACTGTTCCTTCATTAATGAATAATTACACAGGAACAAACGAGTAACGAATTATTAACATTCTAGTAACTACTATTAACTAATAAGAAACTCTGATTAACAAATTAGTAAGTAATAGCGCTCAGATGAATGTAGTAGTTCACTATTAGCTAATCAAGAACTACTATTTTTTTCATACCTCCCAGAGAACTACTATCTACAGGTTCATAATTAACATGAATAATGCATAATTTATAATAAAAGGTAATGGTAACAATTCCTTCCAATGGATTTGGTAACACTTTAGTCATTACTAGTGTGTTCCCATGATCTTCACTTTAGAATACTGATCCAAATAATTAGTAGTTCCTTTAGAAAGATGTAGTAACACTTGATTCATTACTATCCAAAACCTTACAAAAGCCTTAAAAGCTTACAGTGACTTCAGTCAATATTAGGTTGTTATCATGTTTTTCACTTTAGAATACTGATCCAAATTATTAGTAGTTCCTTTAGAATGATGTAGTAACACTTGATTCATTACTAATGGGCTTGTGAATGAATTTTAATTAATCAACTTTAAATTAATCTAACTAATCTAAAATTAACTAACATTTGTTTTTCTTGCAGGAACAACATTCATATGCTTTTAATGTTTCAAAACTCTTTGGGGAAAAACTTGTGACTTTGAGTATGTGTTTATGGGTAAAAATAACATAGTTTTGGGAAGTGAAACTAGACAAGTCTTTTAGAACAAATTAAGTCATCATTAAAACCTTGTGATAAGTAATCACAAGGTCAGAGTTTGCTTTACCTAGTAACAGAGGGGTTTGCATATGAAGAACCAATCAAATAGTGGGGAAATTATGTAATGCAGCCTGACATTTATGCCATACCTCTATACTATAAAAACTGTTGTATATGTATTTTTCGGTGGGATTCTCAATGGAATTTGTCTGAGATCCTCCGGCCTTGCTTCTTGGGAGAGATTCCCTGAGAACTGCTCGGGAAGATCTCCTGGCCGCGATTAAAGCATTTAAAGGACATTTGCAGATCTGTTTGTCAATTTATTCCTGCGCAGGAAGCTAGTTTAGGAAAGAAAACTAGTTTAGGGAAATCGAGTCAGAAAAGCTGGTGATCTATAGAGTGGGGACGTCGGGGACGGGAACCAATAAATAGAGCCAGGTAGTCCGGTGATCTATAGAGTGGGGACGTCGGGGACGGGAACCAATAAATAGAGCCAGGTAGTCCGGTGATCTATAGAGTGGGGACGTCGGGGACGGGAACCAATAAATAGAGCCGAAAAGTTAGATTAGGTAAGATTTCAAAGTGAGGACGTCGCCAGGAGACGATACTCAGAAATCAGCTACCCGAGTAGGGACGTCGCCAGGAGACGAGACCTAGGTAGTTAGGTAGTTAGGTAGTCCGGTGATCTATAGAGTGGGGACGTCAGGGACGGGAACCAATAGATAGAGCCGGATAGTTAGGTTTAGGAGAAAAATTCCATCACAGGCTACCATTACCTTATATTAAACATTGTGCATTATAAATATTTATGAACCTGTATATAGTAGTTCTTATAGTCTTCAGTGAGGTATGAAAAATAGTAGTTATTGATTAGCTAATAATGAACTACCACATCCGACTGAGCGCTATTACTTACTAATTCGTTAATCAGAGTTTCTTGTTAGTTAATAGTAGTTACTAGAGTGTTACTAATGCATTACTAATTTTGTCCTGTGTAGTTATTCATTAATGAAGGAACAGTATTCTAAAGTGTTACCCACAAAAGTACACTAAATACACTTAAAGGTCTGCTTTACTACAATTTAATTACTACTAAAATATACTTAGTACAAAATTAGTTGTTTCAAAATAGCACACTTCAAGTTAACTAATCATTAACACATTTGAAGTATACTGAAAATTGGTCTGGCTGCAAGTATACTTAGCATATTTTTTTTCACTAGGGATCAGAACATCAGGAAGGAACACATGACAGTTCATTAAGAAGAAAGAAAGATTTACAAAACCACCTATAAAAAATAAATTTGAGCATTGTGTCAGGAATTGTTTTATGAGACTTTAAGTGCTTTATTACGGTGGCCGAGAGAGCTCAACGCGCTGCAACTGAAGAAAACACATGCAAATAGAAAAAACACCCGCAAATTAAGAAAACATCTTCATCAGTTTCACAACACATGTGTGCTCCAAATACTCACAACACAACCAAATACAGAAACGCGCTGCAAAAGTTCACAACACAACCAAATACAGAAACGCGCTGCAAATAGGACAGAACACAACGGAAATGTTTCCGGGGAACCCAATAAGTGACGGACGGACAGCTGGGACGTGCTTATTGCTCGTGAGCTTTACCTATGCCCTACTCTCTTAAAAGGGCAGACGGCAGAGCCCTTGAAGTGGGCACTTTGGAGGGAGCGGGGCACTTGTGTGCCATTATGTTGATGAAGGGAGCAACGAAAGACAACGTAATTTCCTCATTATTTTCACCTGGGATGTTCCCATGACAACGCAGCGCGTGTCCATCAGCTGAATAGCTGTTCTTACCAGAAATATATGATTATTGCTGTTAACATAACTGTTGCAAATAAATATACATTTTATACAACAAAGTTTTTAAAATATGCGTTATATCTGTGTGTGAGTGTCTCAACTTTAAAACTTGCCGTCTCATATTTGGACCCTAGCTGCATTCTAACATTTCTTATGAAACTTATTTCAGACGAGACCACTTTGGCAAGTTAACTTGAGTTTATTGAACACAATTTATCTTTGGCGGTATGGTTCCTTATGGGGGTTCTTGCTCCATAATTAATGACATACGTAGCTTTAGCATTAACCCCCTATGGAACCATCAGCTTGAGCAATACAGATGATTAAGACAGTTTAGTAATGTCTTTAAGCCGTGGTTAAATATGTAGATGTAGCAGTGAAGTCCAGGACGTCTATGCTGTAGCTTGCTATGAGGAAGGGTGTGTCTCTCACGATGATGTCCGTGGCTCTAGGACTTGGAAGCCTTGATAATCTGAAACAAAGAAGACAACAGCCAAAAGGTGCACAGAAATATGCTTGATACTTATAGTGGTGAGGGTGGGGGGGTTGCGAGTAGTTTAAGCATGTTTCCCAGGCGGAAGTGCCGCGTATATATATCCTTCCGGTCTAATAGGAGAACGGTAGTGGTTGGAGCAATTTGACAGCTGACCGCGTCAGCTGATCGCAGCCTATGCCTACGTGGCCTGTCTTAACTAACGCTGTGCTTGATTTTAACATAACATGACAAAATGTGTACAATGTAACTGATGTATAGATTAATGTCTTTCCTCATGTTCTTTTTCTCTATCTTTTATTTATTTATTTATTTATTTTAGTCTTCAGCTCATTGTTCTTTTTAGTATTCTTATGACATTGAACATATTGTAAATACATTTTGTATATTGTATACAAAGTTGTATGTCATAAACGTGTCATCTCTGTATGTTTTGCAAAAAAATTAAATAATAATAAAAGTAGACAGCTGTAAGCACGTCCCAGCCGGGTCCGTCACTTAATGGGTTCCCCGGAAACATTTCCATTGTGTTCTGTTCTATTTGCAGCACATTCCTGTATTTGGTTGTGTTGTGAGTATTTGGAGCACACATGTGTTGTGAAACTGATGAAGATGTTTTCTTAATTTGCAGGTGTTTTTCTATTTGCATGTGTTTTCTTCAGTTGCAGCGCGTTGAGCTCTCTCGGCCACCGTACTTTATGCAAATATATGAGTTTGACAGAATATGAACAGCATATTTGTTTTTATCCAACAGCCCACCAGAAGGTACATTCCAGCCTTTCGTCTGCACTACTTTGTCCGCTCACATCAGTGATGTTGAAGAAAATGTCAAGGGGCCAACGGGCAGTCATCGGCAGCTGAAGGTGGCTGTGACCTTGTCCAAATGATCAACCCCTCCCTTTGTCTCATTGTAGTCCGGGACCATTTGTGGTTTTCGGTCTTCTCTGGTGCATCTGTGTGCATAGTGCTCATTAGCAGGACATTTTTCCCTTTCTTGAGGCAACAGGGGACGACAGTGGCAAAGCATTGAAGATGATAAGCACTAAGGCTTATCTACATTAAGGTCTACATTAATCCTGATACATTTGAAAAAGGCGTTTTTGTTTATAAACGCTCTCCGTCCACACGTTTGAAAAACACCTGAAAACGCTAAATTCACCTTTATCTAAACAGACAAAATTAATGAATGAATTTAAAAACACCCACCTCATAATGTTCAAGTGGTTAGATATACATAACCAATAGTAGATCGCTAGACCCACAGAATATTCAGTTACTCACAGCCTCGTTCATAATAGGCAAACCGCAAATGTACAGGTGTTCCATCTGATCAAACACATGAGCTGCACTATGATGGAAGCATAGGTTATAGGTCTCTATAGAGCTCCCCCTACAGCTTCATAATAGATATTTGACAACACTGTCGTCAAAACTCGTGGGCGACTCGCCCCCCTCCCATCTTCTCCCTCCTGTCATTTGCATTTGTTTTCAAAGAAGCCGGCGAACACACGTTGCCATGTCCACTGAGGTATGTATGATCCACAGAAGGCTAGCATATAAATGTTTAGATAGTGTATTTGGCAGTGCCATAAAGCAATTTGTTACATTGTGAGACCTGATATCACGCTGTCAGGGCTTCACCAGATCTGCACACTCCACCCACTCGTTCACTCTCCCCTGAATACTCATCATCATCAGCACCCAATATAACACCACTTCACCATCAGTTCACTGTCTACTCTCATCTTTACCAAGACTCACTCCCATGACTTACCTGATCTACTTACCTGCGATACTCATCTTCAGTCTGTGTTCCTGTTTACCATCTGTCATCACCACTGATCTCCTTCATCTTCCGTTCTCCAGCCTGGTCTACCTCCATCTGCAAAAGACATTCAGTTATTTCTCCAGCTAAGTTCTATATTCATTTCCACATTGCCAATATCAACTCAATTACACATCTGATGGTTCCGTGCTTCTGTTCCAAATAAAACTACTATTTATTCTACTCACCTGTCTGATTCATCTCTAAACCTGACACACGCAATACTTCCTGACGCTGAAAAGATGGCCCAAAGTTGCAAGGGTGTTTTTTCTGCTCAAAGGCGCTAGGGGGGTGCGAGAAGACGAGAAGAAGATTTTTTTTTTTTTTTTTTAAGTCCACATAAGCATATACAACTCACAGACAGTCACAGATATTCTGCAGATACTTTCAGTGGGAAACAGTAAACATTCGTGTTGTCACATTCACCATCTGTCTTCCTCATCTGTGTGTGCACTACACTTCCCATCATCCTCCTTGACACACCTGCACACCTGCACTCTATCAACCATCATCATCATCACCTGCACTCCCTCGTTAACAAGCCCTATATATTCAGCACTCTCCCTTCACTCCTTGTCTGGTCTTGTCTATACATGTCGATTCATGACACCCAGACCCTCTACATTACCTACCTGCATACTCACCGTCAATCCCGATCTTCTTCAGCCTGTCTTCATTCCGTCTTCTGAGAAACTTCATCATCTTCATCTGCAAGAGAGAAATAGACTTGGTTATCATTCAGTTAAGCTTCATCTGATTATCTACTTCCTGTTTACTCACCTTTCACGCTGTGTCCAATCCATTCTGCTATTAAAATATCAAACCTACCATCTTGTCTGCTTCATGTATGCAAACCTGACACGTGTTATATTAGAGATGGTTTGTGGCATTATTCATAATGAATTAATGCTGATGGGAAATGAGGAAATGTGCAATCATACTGAATCTCTTACTAACAAGCTTTCAGGAATCAAGCTTTTGAAAATTGAGGGACAAAATCACTCACAACCACTCAATAGGGAAGTGCTTTCTAATGGAAGAAACCAAATCAATTATGATACTCAGCAGAAGTGCTTCAAGTTAAATCCTTCATGACTGACACTTTAAATGGGTCATGAACTGGCTTTTTAAAAAAATGTATATTGTTGTCTGAGGTCAACTTTGGCTTGGTTCAATACATGACAAATTTTCTCAAGGAAAACAAATCTCTTTACTAATGCTGTAAACTATGGGAGTCAGATGTAGCCTATAGGCTTCATTAGCCTACTATAATATAGAAGGTAAAAATTAACTGATTTGTATATGAATACTTAAATTACACTTTTATTTATTTTTATAATAATGTTATATGAAATATAAACATTTAAATGGTGGCTGTCATAAAAACTTGCCAGATTTATTCAAACATGCATTAAATATTGAAGAACATTAAAAATGATAATGAATATGTAATATGGTGCATATATTTAGCAGAATGCTCCTCTCTAGAGTTAATTTTTCTAGCTGACTAACGAGTTTATGGTCACTGGATATGTTTTTTCTGAGGTAAATGTGACGTTACATGACATTGTTTACAAGCTGTTTTACTGATGTCTTTCCACGGTTGAAACACTGATTGAGCGATTCCATGTCACATGATACAGATTTCGATAAGTTGTACTCTATCATTTAACACACTTTCAGATGCTCATTCATGTTTATCTCGCGCTGTAACTGGTGTTATTAAGGCGGAAGAGAAGATCATGTGCTTCTCTAGAGCTGAGCCAGAGCGATCTCACGCCACAGCGACAAAACGCTATTTATGTTTTGAATTTCATAAGAAAATAGACGTGATTTGAAATCTGAGAATTTGTTTCATATCAATAGTATGTGTTGTGTACCGTACTGTGAAAAAGTCTAATATCTGAACATGAATTAGCTTTTCACCAATATTAACCCTCTGAGGTCGGCAAACGCGCGGGCGCGTTTTGCTGGATTTTCTCCACATTGTAGCACTATAAACTTAAATTACTCCGTCATTTATGGTCATACAGAAAAAAGAAATATAAAAAAGAATCTGTGATATTTCTACTTTTGTATGTGTCCACTTACAATCAAATCAAAACATTGTGCTTTTGTAAAATAAAGAAAATAAACAGGGTGTGCGTTCTGCCTCTTCGTCGCGGTGAACTTTTTTTTCTTGAGCACGTCTATAAACTGAAACAAAACTCAGCGAATACTTGTCACACATTTATGAGCCATACACCTTTATAAACATTTAAGTGTGTACTTTTAAATGATCGGGTTCAAAACGAAAACAAATATTTTCTGTTTAAGTAATTTGTATAAAACCAACAAGATGTCCAGCTTCTCAAACGCGTGCTCATTACAGTTAATTTGGCCACGCCCACTCGCGCAAAAGATATTCACATGCAAATCTCCACATGGAACGTGAACGCGCTCGTTACCTCAACAACAAAACACCAAAACACTTCACTTCACTTTTCGTCGAGTTTGAAAGACGTGCCTGAGCTTACATTGGATTTAGGCTACCTCAGAAGAAGAACGCGATTTGAAGACAAGAAAGATTTAAGGTAAGAAATTCTTACATGTTTGTTATTGTTGCATAAATGTCACATTGCAGTTGAACTGTTGCTAGATATATGGGGAATATTATAATATTTAGACCCGTGTTTACTGTTAGGCCTACTGTGTTTGTGGATATCTGGTCAAACGTAGATATGTATGGTAACCATAATGTTTTATATTTGAGCGCGATCGCGTTTGAATGTATCAGATTTTGCAGCGCGATCGCGTTTGAATGTATAATTTGAAAATTTGAAAAGCAAAACACACCAAACGGCTTCATGTTTTTACTATTATCTCATTTCATATCATCATAACGAATGGAAACATTTGAAGTAACATGATAATCAATATATTTTTCTCTAGCTTGGTTGTTACTGAAATATTTTGGAAGATTTATACTGCTATCTATTGTTATTATTATTTTACCCAGCACTGCGCATAGCTTATGCCTACAAGGCACAACAAACCTGGTGTTCATTATATTGTTGGAAACATTTGTGTGTGTGTGTGTATTTTGTGAATTTTAAAAAGCAATTTTAACCAGAAAAATCTAATATTTATTTCCAAAATCGTGCAGGCTTTTCTCTTGATACCAGTATGTTCACTTTTTTTTCAGGGCCCAGATGCCACTGAGTCCTGCCGACTTCAACATTCACACGAGTCTCTGGAACATGAACATGGTAAAGTGAAAATCAAACACGAAATGAAAGGTATGTACAATGTTTTTTAGGAATGGCACAAAGGTCTCTGTCTTTCAATAAGTGCTTTTTTGCCATTTGTTGTGTCTATTTGGATTATGTTGTGTAAATAAATCCAAACAATCTAAAAGCCATTCTTTTTTAAATCTCCTCATTTACAGTATTGTGCAAGGTTGCTCAGAATGACAGGGCTATTAGGAGCTATATTAGGATAGCTCCTAATAGGGCCGTTAGGGGAGGTTCTTTGTCTTTCTCAGGTGAGAAAAGCTTACATATTAATGAGCTCTCGCATAAGGCTTATTCACACAAAACACGTCGTAAAAAATTTAAATCAATATATTGTCTTCTCTGAATGAGCAGTCAGGGTGATTTTCACATAGTTTTAGAGCAAATATTCTAGGCTATGTCATACAATTTTCAAAAGTCTTGTGAAGAAATAATCAGTAGGGGTTTCATGGACTTATTTCAGTGAGAATTTTTTTTTGTATTTTCACAAACCACGCATAAATGTCATTATCTCAAAACTACAAACTTTTACATACATGCTGCTGATATATTATTGTAGCAGAGTTTGTGCTGAATACAGTGTAATTAGACTTTAGCCATGAAAATGTCACAAGTAAAAGAAATAACCAGAAATGTCAGAGCATGTCAGAACTCCTCCAGGGCCCAGAAAACAGCTCAGACCTCACAGGGTTAACACAATATAATTTAACATGTGGAACGCACATTTTGTAATGATTTGTAAATCTTTAACAGAAATGCCCATTTCTCGTGTGGATACAGTTAATATACTTTACATTTATCACTACATCAAGTGTCAATAATTAGAATCAGACACAGATTAGTGGAACATTATTAAAGCGTAGTGCAGAATCAAACTAACTCAACGTTTACTGACAGATTGATGTGGTGATTCACACACATCAGTGTCTGGAATGAAACTGCAAATAAAGTGATTTTGTTTTCAGTAGTAAATGTTATAATATTTTGTCTTTACTGATGTTTTTATTCAGCCCTTTCTGCATAATCATAATTTGATAAACTTACAGTATGACAAAATCTTAGTATTATATCACTGTATTTCTGGATGTTGAGATTCTCCTTTCAGAATCAGAATCAGAATCAGAAAGAGCTTTATTGCCAAGTGTGCTTGCACCCACAAGGAATTTTTCTTGGTACTGAAGCTTCCAGTGCACATATACAAATACAAATACAACAAGAAACATAGTAATACAATTCTAAGAATAAAATATATTTAAAAGAATAAAAATAAAAATAGTATAAATAGTAAAAAGTAGGGTCACAGTTGGGTTTAATCCGAATAAACATTTACATATTATGAACATATTTACAGTATTTGAGTAGTATGAATAATATAAATATAAATATCACCTGAATTAGAGAATATTACACTAGAGAACAAGTGTTCTATAACACTTGTGTCTTTTTTGAAATGGTTTTATATTGTGGAGTTTGGTTTGGATTGCTGATGCGGTTGCATGTGCATTAACTGTTAATGATGTTTAATGGATCTTTGTTTGGTGTTTCTGGAGTTAATTAAGGCTATAAAAGAACGCTGAGCAGCTCATAAACACCATCATCTCCTGATGAGCAGCGTCTTCAGTCTTCAGTCTGATTCCCGGTAAGATCATGTCGTCTCATGTGGGAATTATTGTGTCATTGTGTTTCAGCCTTTATTCAAACGTTAGCACATGTTGTTCAGCTTGTTGACTCTCTAGTGTGCTTGATTATGTGTAGAAGAAATTAAAGAAATGAAGATGGAATTGTGTAAATCAGGTTTGGAAGTCTTCTTTAAGGTCCTGTCGGAACCAGTTTCCATTTCAGGCTCTTGATATTCATTTGATGATGATGTGATCAGCTCATAAACTTCATCTTCTGTCTTGTAGTTTGATGTTCATTATGATTCCAGGTAAGATCATGAGATCATCTCATCCGTGAGTTTATATAGTCAACTATCTTTGTATTTCAGCCTCTGGTCTCACTGTGATCATCTGCACTTAAACTAGTTCCCTTTAATTAACATTGAGTGTGATTTCAGTCAGTCAGCAACACAGATTTCCATTTCTTAAAGAAAACAGGCTTGCAGAGCTGTAGAAGAATCAATATTTTAGAGAGTTCAAAGTATCTGTGCTTTCTCTCACCGATCATTCATGGGTTTCTTATTCTACTGAGGATATGAATAAACGTTGAGTGAACTTTAGAAATGAAAGCATCAGATATAAAGCGTTTTCAGATTACTTCAGTCGTCGTAGTTGAGCCGAACCGTTTGTGAAAGTTAGACTGGTTTTTCACTCAAACCACCATTGTTAGTTAATTGTGTCTTTAAGGTAATTACAGTTGCACACGTTGGATCAAATAGTTTGTCTGTAATCTCAGGCATTTCCTACATTGTGATTAAGATGTGTGTTTTACAGTGTGTGCAGTGAATGAAGAGCTCTTTAAACACGGCAGTGGAAACTTGTGAAACATCTGTCTGTCTGTGTGTTGCTCCACAAACTTCTGCTTTGACCTGCAGACGAAACACACAATCCTGTCAGTAACGTAAGTTCTTCAAGATTTATTCCTAGTTTCTCACACACTCTCACACACACACTATCTTACACACACACTCTCTCTCTCACACACTCTCTGTCTCTCTCTCACACACACACTCACACACTCACACACTCTCTCACATACTCATTCTCTCTCACACTCACACACTCACTCTCTCACACACACTCACACTCACAGACTCTCTAACACAAACACACTCTCTCTCTCACACACACACACACACTTCTGTGACGTGACGTGAACAGTCTTTGGATCGGCGGACGTGACGTGAACAGTCTCTGGATCGGCGGACGTGACGTGAACAGTCTCTGGTTCGGCGGACGTGACGTGAACAGTCTCTGGATCGGCAGACGTGACCTGAACAGTCTCTGGATCGGCAGACGTGACGTGAACAGTCTCTGGATCGGCAGACGTGACGTGAACAGTCTCTGGATCGGCAGACGTGACGTGAACAGTCTCTGGATCGGCAGACGTGACGTGAACACTCTCTGGATCGGCAGGCGTGACCTGAACAGTCTCTGGATCGGCAGACGTGACGTGAAGAGTCTCTGGATCGGCAGACGTGACGTGAACAGTCTCTGGATCGGCGGACGTGACGTGAACAGTCTCTGGATCGGCAGACGTGACGTGAACAGTCTCTGGATCGGCAGACGTGACGTGAACAGTCTCTGGATCGGCAGACGTGACCTGAACAGTCTCTGGATCGGCAGACGTGACGTGAACAGTCTCTGGATCGGCAGACGTGACGTGAACAGTCTCTGGATCTGCAGACGTGACGTGAACAGTCTCTGGATCGGCAGACGTGATGTGAACAGTCTCTGGATCGGCAGACGTGACGTGAACAGTCTCTGGATCTGCAGACGTGACGTGAACAGTCTCTGGATCGGCAGACGTTCTGGATCGGTAGAAGTGACGTGAACAGTCTCTGGATCGGCAGGCGTGACCTGAACAGTCTCTGGATCGGCAGACGTGACGTGAACAGTCTCTGGATCGGCAGACGTGACGTGAACAGTCTCTGGATCGGCAGAAGTGACCTGAACAGTCTTTGGATCGGCAGACGTGACGTGAACAGTCTCTGGATCGGCAGACGTGACGTGAACAGTCTCTGGATCGGCAGACGTGACGTGAACAGTCTCTGGATCGGCAGACGTTCTGGATCGGTAGAAGTGACGTGAACAGTCTCTGGATCGGCAGGCGTGACCTGAACAGTCTCTGGATCGGCAGACGTGACGTGAACAGTCTCTGGATCGGCAGACGTGACGTGAACAGTCTCTGGATCGGCAGAAGTGACCTGAACAGTCTTTGGATCGGCAGACGTGACGTGAACAGTCTCTGGATCGGCGGACGTGACCTGAACAGTCTCTGGATCGGCGGACGTGACGTGAACAGTCTCTGGATCGGCAGACGTGACGTGAACAGTCTCTGGATCGGCAGACGTGACGTGAAGAGTCTCTGTATCGGCAGAAGTGACGTGACCAGTCTCTGGTTTGGCGGACGTGACGTGAACAGTCTCTGGATCGGCGGACGTGACGTGAACAGTCTCTGGATCGGCGGACGTGACGTGAACAGTCTCTGGATCGGCGGACGTGACGTGAACAGTCTCTGGTTCGGTGGACGTGACGTGAACAGTCTCTGGATCGGCAGACGTGACGTGAACAGTCTCTGGATCGGCAGACGTGACGTGAACAGTCTCTGGTTCGGCAGACGTGACGTGAACAGTTTCTGGATCGGCAGACGTGACGTGAACAGTCTCTGGATCGGCAGACGTGACGTGAACAGTCTCTGGATCGGCAGGCGTGACGTGAACAGTCTCTGGATCGGCAGACGTGACCTGAACAGTCTCTGGATCGGCAGACGTGACGTGAACAGTCTCTGGATCGGCAGACGTGACTTGAACAGTCTCTGGATCTGCAGACGTGACGTGAACAGTCTCTGGATCGTCGGGCGTGACGTGAACAGTCTCTGGATCGGCAGACGTGACGTTACCAGTCTCTGGATCGGCAGACGTGACGTGAACAGTCTCTTGATCGGCGGACGTGATGTGAACAGTCTCTGGATCGGCAGAAGTGACGTGAACAGTCTCTGGATCGGCAGACGTGACGTGAACAGTCTCTGGATCGGCGGACGTGACGTGAACAGTCTCTGGATCGGCAGGCGTGACGTGAACAGTCTCTGGATCGGCAGACGTGACCTGAACAGTCTCTGGATCGGCAGACGTGACGTGAACAGTCTCTGGATCGGCAGACGTGACTTGAACAGTCTCTGGATCTGCAGACGTGACGTGAACAGTCTCTGGATCGTCGGGCGTGACGTGAACAGTCTCTGGATCGGCAGACGTGACGTGAACAGTCTCTTGATCGGCGGACGTGATGTGAACAGTCTCTGGATCGGCAGAAGTGACGTGAACAGTCTCTGGATCGGCAGACGTGACGTGAACAGTCTCTGGATCGGCAGAAGTGACCTGAACAGTCTTTGGATCGGCAGACGTGACGTGAACAGTCTCTGGATCGGCAGACGTGACGTGAACAGTCTTGGCAGACGTGACGTGAACAGTCTCTGGATCGGCAGACGTGACGTGAACAGTCTCTGGATCGGCAGACGTGACGTGAACAGTCTCTGGATCGGCAGACGTGACGTGAACAGTCTTGGCGGACGTGACGTGAACAGTCTCTGGATCGGCAGACGTGACGTGAACAGTCTCTGGATCGGCAGAAGTGACGTGAACAGTCTCTGGATCGGCGGACGTGACGTGAACAGTCTCTGGATCGGCGGACGTGACCTGAACAGTCTCTGGATCGGCGGACGTGACGTGAACAGTCTCTGGATCGGCAGACGTGACGTGAACAGTCTCTGGTTCGGCGGACGTGACGTGAACAGTCTCTGGATCGGCGGACGTGACCTGAACAGTCTCTGGATCGGCGGACGTGACGTGAACAGTCTCTGGATCGGCGGACGTGACGTGAACAGTCTCTGGATCGGCAGACGTGACGTGAAGAGTCTCTGTATCGGCAGAAGTGACGTGACCAGTCTCTGGTTTGGCGGACGTGACGTGAACAGTCTCTGGATCGGCGGACGTGACGTGAACAGTCTCTGGATCGGCGGACGTGACGTGAACAGTCTCTGGTTCGGCGGACGTGACGTGAACAGTCTCTGGATCGGCGGACGTGACCTGAACAGTCTCTGGATCGGCGGACGTGACGTGAACAGTCTCTGGATCGGCAGACGTGACGTGAACAGTCTCTGGATCGGCAGACGTGACGTGAAGAGTCTCTGTATCGGCAGAAGTGACGTGACCAGTCTCTGGTTTGGCGGACGTGACGTGAACAGTCTCTGGATCGGCGGACGTGACGTGAACAGTCTCTGGTTCGGCGGACGTGACGTGAACAGTCTCTGGATCGGCGGACGTGACGTGAACAGTCTCTGGTTCGGTGGACGTGACGTGAACAGTCTCTGGATCGGCAGGCGTGACGTGAACAGTCTCTGGATCGGCAGACGTGACCTGAACAGTCTCTGGATCGGCAGACGTGACGTGAACAGTCTCTGGATCGGCAGACGTGACGTGAACAGTCTCTGGATCGGCAGACGTGACTTGAACAGTCTCTGGATCGGCAGACGTGACGTGAACGGTCTCTGGATCGTCGGGCGTGACGTGAACAGTCTCTGGATCGGCAGACGTGACGTGAACAGTCTGTGGATCGGCGGACGTGACGTGAACAGTCTCTGGATCGGCGGACGTGACGTGAACAGTCTCTTGATCAGCAGACGTGACGTTACCAGTCTCTGGATCGGCAGACGTGACGTGAACAGTCTCTTGATCGGCGGACGTGACGTGAACAGTCTCTGGATCGGCAGACGTGACGTGAACCTCAGGCTCGGCAGGGCTGATGCGAAGCTCAGGCTTGCCGGATACTGTCAGTTTGCAGGACTCCTCTGCAAAACCCATAGTAAGAGTTGATCCGGCCAGCAAAAGAGCATGGACAATATAATGTTGAAGATTCCAGCTAGGGTGATGAAGTGGCATAAGGGATCTGAATGGCTCGGATAGTCCTTCACAGAAAAAGATCATTAAACATAACTCGTCCATACAGGTCTAGTGAGCCAGCTCCAAAAAGTCCATGATGTATTCCTCTATGGGCCTCTCTCCCTGACGGAGACACATAATCTGTGCTGCTGGATTCATCTTTGGTCGGTCGTCGTGCTGGATCTTGATGTGACAAAGTTTTCTGTAACAAACTGCTCAGAGACACGAAGGTTGAGATCCAACTGCAGCTTTAATTAAGGGGCAAACCAGACACTAGTGATGTTACGTATGGCACTGAAGCTTCGATGCGCGTATCACACAAGCGACACAATTTCTAGTGAAGCCCCGTATCGGGGTGTGTATTGGTTTACTAGAGTGCCGTGATCGATGACAAACGAAGCCTCACTTTCTCTCCAGTCACGTGCGCGTCATTGTTGCCTCAGTCTGGTTGATGGGTTTGTGAGGAGAGTGCTGTACTTTGAAAGTTAATCAATATATTACATTTAAATAAGAAAAAAATATTTTTCACTACTTAGGGCTATTATTTTTTGTTGTTGTGTCTTTTTGTTTTTGTAAAATCTTTGCACTTTTTGGTGATTTTAGGTAATTTGGTGTTGGCATTTGGGTTTAGGGTGGGATTAGGGGAGAGGGTGTTGGTGTTTGGTGAAGGGTTTGTATTTAGAGCGATGGCAACAGCCAAAAATAATAAAAAATAATTAAAAACTTCATCACCTTTCTGTCATTCCTACAGTTGATAAGCACTATCAGAAACAAGTGTCATAAGCACATTTAATAACAGATGATCCTATCAGACAATGTCCTTATTCATTGTGTGTGTGTGTAGAGAGAGAGAGAGAGAGAGAGAGAGAGAGAGAGAAAGAGATACATTAAATCTTATTGAATCATATAAGCTTATATTATATTTTATTGTCACACAAATCAAACACAAACACGTAAGGCGTACACGTACACATACACATAACATTGAAACTATGGAGTGTGTTGTGGTTACTTCATCTGCCAGAACTTCTAACACAGGCTTCTGGCTGCTTTATTTTAAATAAGCACCAGGTGGCGCTGTTCTCAACACTCTCAAAGCTTTGAATCTTTTCCCAGAACAGTCAGGGGAAAGCCTCAGTGATTCATGAGGCTTCATTTCCCCATCCCTACCACACACGTAATCCAATATACAGCCAATAGGTCAAAACAAAGGTAGGCCATACAAACAAACAAACAAAACAGGCAGGGGTCAGAGGCAAAAGAGTAATCCACGGAACAGGCAAGAAATCCAAAAACCAAGAGACATGAAACTAGGGAGAATGCTCAGAAATGCAGTGTGACACAAACAAGATTTCACAAGGAATGAATGAGAGAACATGGAATAAATAGGCTGAAACTATCAAGATAATGAGACACAGGTGAATGTGATAATGAGTGCTGATAAGTCCAGGCAGAGAATGATGGGAGATGAAGTTTGTGAGAGTGACAATAGTCTGGTGTGGAGTGCCCTCTGGTGGCTCTCAAGGGCACTCCAGCTGGTGACCGTTACACATACAGTATGACAAAATCTTAGTTCAAAATCATGCGGTTGCATGTGCATTAACTGTTAATGATGTTTAATGCATCTTTGTTTGGTGTTTCTGGAGTTAATTCAGGCTATAAAAGAACGTGAGCAGCTCATAAACACCATCATCTCCTGATGAGCAGCGTCTTCAGTCTTCAGTCTGATTCCCGGTAAGATCATGTCGTCTCATGTGGGAATTATTGTGTCATTGTGTTTCAGCCTTTATTCAAACGTTAGCACATGTTGTTCAGCTTGTTCTAACTCTAGCTTTAAGATGTGTGTTTTTACAGTGTGTGCAGTGAATGAAGAGCTCTTTAAACACGGCAGTGGAAACTTGTGAAACATCTGTCAGTCTGTGTGTTGCTCCACAAACTTCTGCTTTGACCTGCAGACGAAACACACAATCCTGTCAGTAACGTAAGTTCTTCAAGATTTATTCCTAGTTTAATAAACCATTGTACACTTGCAGCTGTGCTGGACTGAATATTCAGAACAACAGCATTCTTGCTTCTGTGATATTGTTCAAATGGAGGATTTCCAAACTTTAATCTTACATTTCACGTATTTCAAGCTTTCTAACATTACACACATCTCCTCTAAAGAACATGTAGAGCAAACTGAGGAAACTTTATTTCAACAATCACACAGAAAACAAGTTATGTCATATATCTTTCCCTAATGTTTTTAATAAAGTAGTAAATAGTAAATGAATGCATGTTTTTAAACTAATGACTGGTTTGTTATTTAGTGTTGCCTGTCAAGATTTCATGAAACAATGGCAGAACAAAACGCCAGCAGCAACAGATCAAGTGAAGATTATTATATCAACGGATCAAGTGGAGTAAATTATTATATCAACGCCAGCAGCAATGGATCAAGTGGAGTAAATTATGACGATCAGAAGAGGGAATTTCACAGGAAACTTGATTCTGCAAACTTATTAATTATCAGCATAATTTCAGCCATTGAGATTCCAATCATGATCTTAACTCTGTTTGCGTTGTGTGCTCTTATCAAATCTCATCGCTCCACTCCAGTGTTTGTTATTCATTTGATTCTTTCAGATCTCATTCAGATCATTTGTAGATTAACGGAGACAATCACAGAGTCATGGGATGCCTTTAATGCATATTTGTATAGTTTGATTGTGGGTGTGTATTTTATGGCATGTGTTGCTTTTGAACGATATCTTCTGGTTTCTCATCCTATCTGGTACAGATCTCATCATTCACTAAAAGTCTGCTGTGTCGTTTCTGTGATCATCTGGTTTGTTCCTCTGATCTTTGCAGACTTTAACTCTGATCGGATGTTTAGCTCTCTGTTTGGATCGATCGCCTGTTTAATCCCCTACCCGATAATCATTCTGTGTTTTGTTGGCACTTGTCGCGGTCTTTCACGCGCAATATCACTTACTTCTCTAAAGCGCAAGAAAATTTTGGGCAGTTTGTTCCTGGTGCTTCTGACTTACACTTTTCTCATTCTTCCGAACATGATCCTGAGTTTTATAGATACATTTATTTACGACAATACACAGCTAGTGTTTAGTTACAGCTATACACTGTTTTATATATTTTTGTGTTTGTCTAGTATTCTCGTGTTTCTGAACCCACTGGCTGACTGTGTATTGTACATGTTCTTGAGGCCTGATGTTGGAGGGTTAATGAAGTCTGTTCACTGCTGTTGTAGAACTGATGTTGGAGGGTTAATGAAGTCTGTTCACTGCTGTTGTAGAACTGATGTTGGAGGGTTAATGAAGTCTGTTCACTGCTGTTGTAGAACTGACACACATCAGAGTTCGACACACAGCCGGGACGAACACTCTCGAGACAGTAGTGCAGCGTTTGCCTGCTGTGTTTCAATGCAAAAGCCTGCGTCTCATTCACAGACCGCCTGCAGTTCAGTTTAAACATCTGCACTCAATAAATGAAGTCAATGTCATTCTTTTCACTGCACACACCCTTCCTTTCTGTGACATTTAGGCTTATTAGAGATAACTCTTGACTCATAAAACTCAAAACTCAATTGCTCTGTTTGCGCTCCATTAAACACATACGGTAAATGTGTTGTTTTGCTTAGTCTTATAATAAGCAGACGAGGCATGATTGAAGGTTTCTTTATCTTTACTAGACAACTAGCACATAAACACTGTACCGTGCTACCCATATAGCCACACGCTACCTGCCTGCATGGGCTTCTGCGCATGCCCCTCACCAGTGTGGCATGCTGGGTAATGTAGTTATTTTACTAATGTACTCGTAACATCATATCTTTCCCCCTATAAAGAAATAATATTTACCCCTATAAAACACAGCCATCTTAAAGTGCTTTTAAATTTTTCCATTGTAACTTACTTACTTGTACACAACTTTTCCCAACTTAAACACTCTTTGTTTCTCTCTCTTTTTTTCTTTTTTTTTTAAATAAACAACAATAAAGTGCAACCTGTCTAAGCATCAAAACACCAACGTAGAAACCTGGCAACAATCAGTTTACTTTTTCAAAGATATAGACTAACCTAACGTCCATGTTGCTCTTTTGTTCATCAAAACAAACTAAAGAGACTTTAGCAACTCTCAATCAACCTCTGAGGTGGCTGAACATGTCTCTTAGGTCTAGCCTGTCTTTCAGCAGCTGGCGATTTCAACAGTTTGGAAGGTATCTCAGCAGCTGGTGACACAGATGCTGTTATCAGACCACAGTCAGTTAGCTCTGTAGATTCAGCCGTGTCCTGCTGAACCGTCTACTGAGCTGTAGTGTCCTTTTCAGTCGGCTGTAGTTGAAGATCCGTGCGGTTCCTCCTCAGAGACAATCCATTCTCTGTCTGGATCCTGTAGGAGCGTGGAGCAACTTCCTCCTCTACCTGTCCCTTTTGTCTCCATGTGCCTGTAGAGATGTCCCTGAGACCTACCATGTCTCCAGGCTTCAGCCTTGGCAGGTTTTTTGCCGTTCGATCATACAGCTGTTTTTGTTTCGCTTTTTGTTCCACCTTTACGTTTCTGACTTTGTGTGCACTTTTGGGCGTAAGCAAGTCTTGGTCACTGGTAGGTTAGAGCGAATGCGTCTACCCATCAGCATTTGAGCTGGTGATAGTCCGTTCTGTAGAGGTGCACTCCTATAGATCAGTAAGCTTTTCTGAAAGTCATCTCTGTCCTGTGCCTTTTTCATCATGTTTTTTACTGTTTTCACAGAACTTTCTGCCAAGCCGTTGGACTTTGGATAGGTTGGACTCGACGTAGAGTGTTGAAACCCCCATTCTTTGGCAAAGGCAGCAAACTCACAGCTGGAAAACTGGGGCCCATTGTCCGAAAGCAGTTCACATGGGACGCCATGTCTGGCGAAGACAGTCTTGAGGTAGCTGATGACTGCCTTGCTTGATGTTGAATGTAGCGCTCCAACTTCTGGATAGTTTGAAAAGTAGTTGGTGACCACTATGTAACTCTTTCCATCACAGTCAAACAGGTCAGTTCCCACCTTGTAGTAGGGTCTGTGGGGCACTGGATGAGTCATCAGCGGCTCAGCTTGTTGTTTTGGCCTGTGGGTGCGACAAAGTTCACATGACGCTGTTCCTGGCTGATATCTTGGTTGATTCTCGGCCAGTACATTACTTCTCTCGCCCGTCGTTTACACTTGACTTCTCCGAGGTGGCCTTTGTGTATCTTTTGGAGCATTTGTTTATGTAGTGATGATGGAATAACAAACTTGTTCCCCTTCAACACTATGTCATCCACCACGGTGAGCTCTGCTCTGCAGTTCCAGTAGTCTTGTATTTTCGTGGGGCAGTCCTTTTTATTTTCAGGCCATCCTGTCTGTACTGTGCGCTTGAGTTCTTTCATTGTTTCGTCTGCATTTGTCTCTCTCCGTATTTGTTCTGTTCTATCAACTGTTACTGGCAGAGACGTCACAATCATGTCCACGTTCCTCCTTACCCACTGCTCAAGACAAGGTGTCGGTGGTGTACATGTATTTCCCTTGTGTGTATATCATGTGCACGTCATATTTTTGCAGCCTGATTAGCATGCGCTGTATCCGTACAGGAAAGTCATTCAGCAGTTTGGACATGATAGACACCAGAGGTTTATGGTCAGTTTCTACTTCAAAAGCTTGACCATAGACGTATTGATGAAACCGTTCACAGGCGTACATGCTCGCTAACAGCTCCTTCTCTATTTGAGCGTACCTGGACTCGGCACTTGTCAAGGCTCTGGATGCATAGGCGACAGGTAGCCACTGCTCATCGTGTTGCTGCAGCAGCACCGCTCCCAGGCCATACTGTGACGCATCTGCTGAGATTCTTGTTCTCTTCTCTGGATCATAGAACTTTAACACGGACTCCTGTGTCAGAGTCTTTTTCAGTTTCACAAAACATTGTTCCTGCTCATGGGACCAGATCCATTCATTCTTTTGTCCGAGAAGACTCCTTAGAGGTGCTGACAGCTGTGGGACAAACTTGGCAAGATAGGTGACCATTCCCAGAAAATGTCTGACCTCATCTTTGTTGTTTGGTTTTTCCATGTTGTTGATTGCTGATGTTTTTCTCGGGTCGGGCTTCACCCCCACTTCACTGACAACATCTCCCACAAATAAGAAGTGTTTTCACTCCAAATTCACATTTATCTTTGTTAAGCTTCAGAATCACTTCCCTTGTCTTGTCTAGCACTTGTCTCAGTCTTTTGTCGTGTTCTTCTCGAGTCGACCCCCAGACTATGATGTCATCCATCATTGTCTCTACTCCTGGTATGTGCTCGAAGATCATGTGAATAGTCTTATGGTAGACTTCAGGCGCTGATAAGATACCATACGGCAGACGAAGAAACCTGTACCTGCCCTCAGGTGTGTTGAACGTGCACAGCTTCGAACTGTCCTAGTCCAGCCTCAGCTGCCAGAAACCTGACAAAGCGTCTAGTTTACAGAACCATTTAGCTCCAGCAAACTGTGCCATTATTTCTTCTCTGGTTGGTAATTTAAAGTGTCCTCTTTTGATTGCTTTATTTAGGTCCCTTGGGTCCAAGCACGTTCTCAGAGCACCTGTTTTCTTTTGCAGAACAACCAGCGAGCTGACCCATTCAGTTGGCTCATCTATTTTCTTGATGACCTCTAATTTTTCCATGCGCGCTTGTTCCTCTTTCAGTTTTCCACGAAATGCAAAAGGAATTTTCCTACAAGGATGCACAACAGGAGACACACTTTTATCCACACAAATTTTGTGTTTTCCAGGTAGACATCCAAGTCCTTTGAAACAGTCTTTATACTCCTCCATGAGTGAGTCATGATCATTTGCAGGATCTGATGATGTCACTACAAACACCCTTTTGACCAGATTGAGCTTTGTACATGCCTTTAGTCCCAGGATTGGTTGTGCACTCGTATCCACAATCAGCAGCAATGCCCTTATCTGCTGGCCTCTGTGTTTGAAGGTTGCAATGCATCCGCCTTTAACAGGAACGCGTTCTCCAGTGTATCCTGTCACTTTTGTTTTTGGGCCATTCTACAGAATTGGTGCAAACTGCTGTCCCTCATCCAAAAAAACACATTTGAAAAGCATTTAATTATTAAAATCTTAGATGTTTACTAAGATCCTTCAATTATCTATTGAAACCCACAATAATATTTAAGATATCAATAAGCTTTATATATATATAAAATAATCATTTATGGGCTACTTTCAATTAGGAGGTGGCTGTCCCAAACCCTAACCCCTAAATTTCAACTTGTGAAAATGATATTGAAACATTTTTTGCAAATTTTTCCATTCTTGTTTTAAAAAAAATATTTTTTTTATATTTTATTTTTAAATCATGAAACTTTATCTAATAAAATGTGTCCTGCATTTTCATGTCACTACCAAAACAGTGAATGTTGTAGTCCATTGGCTGAGACTGATTTTAACCACACCCCTACATTTTTTCATCAGATATATTCCTGTGTCCCTCTCTCTCATGTGCTATATGGTGAGTAGATTGATCCCATCATTTTGAGGTAAATGTGTTCTAAAGTCTAAAAATCTGTGTGTAACTTTAAGGAATGTCACTACCAAACTCATTGTTTCTGCTATTGAGAATTTTTTTTGGATGTTATTCCATAAAATTTAGTTGTTATATGTGTTCAACTGTTCTGACCAGTGATTGCTAACCATGTGCTGATTAGCATCTTCGAGCTAGGCTCAAAAGTATCTAAAATTGTCACTACCAAAACAGTCACAACCGAAACTTCAAGACATGTTTCGGTTGTGACTGTTTTGGTAGTGACAAAATGGAACACATAATCCTTTATTTGGAGGAATAAACTACATTTTAGTACAGTTATGCAAATAATTACTACTGTAGTATGTTTTAGTAGTGTTTTAGTGTTTTAGTATGTAAGATTCTGTTAAAATTCTGTAATGTGATGAGGTTACAATTACTTAAGGTTGCAGTCCATGATACTAGCTTAGGTGTAAGGTTGTTGTCAGTAATGTTAATTTCTATGATTAACTTGACAGGGAGAATGACATAAAACACCAACATGCCTAAAAAAAAACTACAACAGAGAGACAGAGAGAATACAAACAAAGGTTGAGGGAAGACCCAGTGAAGTACGAGGAATACTCAAGGAAAGAAAGAGAAAGAAATAAGAAACGAAGGGAAGAAGGAAAGTTGAAGAGTATCAGTGAATTATCTGACAGGGAGCAAAGACATGTCAGAAAAGCATGGAGGAAAAGACAGAAAAGACACAGGATGATGGTGAAAAAAAAAAAAAAAAAGAGGTGGAGACATTTTGCAGGGCTTCCACACCACCTAGCACTTCCAGTGAGGGTGATCAGACACCAGTGCACATACACACTGGGGGAAAAGGGAGAAAACGAGCAAAAATCAGTAACTATAGAAAATGTCAGAAGTTAGAACAGAAGATCAAAGAAATCCAGAGGAGAGAAGACAAATACAGAAAGCGATATCAAAGGTTGAGGCAGAAGTTGACACCAGACACACACACACACACACACACACACACACGCTTCAGTGGTTCTGGAGATTTATCTGAATGAGGAAAATTATTCTGAAATTAATGTTTTATGTAAGCACACACACACACACACAGAGTTCAGTGGTTCTGGTGGTTTATCTGAATGACTCATAAACAAAATGTTGAAAATGTGAAAATAAAACAAAGTGGTTCTGAAACGGTCTACATTGTAAGTTGTTGTTTTTTTTTAGGAAGAAAAATCTATGAGCATACCTCTTCTCACTTGCACCTCAAGTATAGAATAGCTCTAGGTGTTCTTAAAAGATATTTACTGTCAGATGTGTGTCTGCTATATGTACTGACTGCATATGTGCATCATAGTTATTTATTTATATTAACATAAAATGTGGACAGTCTGATTCAGCCATGGCAAACTAAGCATTGTGGTCACTACCAAAACATTACTGTCACTACCAAAAATGTGCAGTCACTACCGTAACATGGGATGTTTTGTCAAAAATAAAGTATATTGAATTATCAACTAAGATGTTATGATAGTGTTTGGTTCAATGCATATTCAAACTAATGAATCCTTAACTTTGAAATCAGTACGATAAACTTTATGCCTTCTACAAAGAAAGATTGGGTTCAAAATACAACAAATCTCATAAATTACACTTAAAATATTATTAAAATTATAATCTTTATTGATTTAACCTGTAAAAATATTTTAAAAAAATAGAAAAAATATATATTTATAAGGTAGATGTAAACAAAATCTTAATAGGTCATTATAAGCCTTCTTGATAAATTATTTAATATTGTGTTTCGGTAGTGACAAATTTGGGGAGAAGGAAAATATTCCAGCATTTTCTGAAAATACAATATGAGAATTAACTGCACAATTCCTAGAAAAGCGTACCTTGGATATTATACAATTTGCATACATGCAACATTTGTGGGAAACTCTGACTTTGCACCAATTCTGTAGAATGGCCCTTTTATAGGATGAATTTTGCTTTTCACAGTCAATGTTTTGTAATCTTCAAAAGATAGCAGGTTTACATGAGCACCTGTATCTAACTTGAATGGTATTAATGTTTCATTCACCTCGATTGGCACGATCCATTCCTCTTTTTCAGTTGTACGAGCCTGCACCACATCCACAATGAACTCCTCATCATCATCCTCTTCTTCCTCATCAACTGCGTGAACTTTCTGCTTAGAAGCTGATTTGCAACATCTTGCATGGTGATTGCTCCTTCCACAGTTGTTACAGGATTTTCCAAATGCAGGACATGATTTTGACTTGTGGCTGCCTCCACATTTACCACATTTGAACTCTGCAGATTTCTCTTTCTGGTCTTTTTGTTTGGTAAATGTTTTCTTTTTTTCTCTGTTCTTTATGTACGGCATGCACTGTTGTTTCACCTCTCTGAAGCTCTTTTGCTTGTGCATGAGTAGTTTCTGCTGCTCTGCACATTGTGACACACTTATCTAGTGTAAGTCCAGTCTCTCTGAGCAGTCTTTCTCTGAGTGCATTGTCCACTGTGCCACAAACAATCCTGTCTCTTACTAGTGAATCTCTCAGAATGCTAAATTCACATGTTTTGCTTAGTGTGTGAAGCTCTGCTAAGTACTAATCGAAAGGTACTCCTTGCTTTTGGTCATGGGTGAAAAACTTGTACCTCTCAAAGGTCACGTTCTGACTAGGCACAAAGTACTCCTCAAACTTTAACATTAGAGCTGCTAAAGTCAGATTAGCTTCATCCAGCTGAAAGCTATTATATATATCTAAAGCATCTTCTCCCATAACATGCAAAAGGATGTGAGCTTTCAGTTTTTCATCATCACCCCCTGCTCCGCTTGCTGCTAGATATATATTAAATCTTTGTTTAAAGCGCTTCCAGTTATCTGCAAGATTACCAGTCAGTTGCATGGAAGTGGGTGGACTTAGCCTATCCATTACTGCACGACGGGGTACCAGGACTTCCCCAGCCCTCTCCTGTTGCTGGTTGTCCTCCAATTCGGGCACAAGATCCTCTTCTACTTGTTCGATCTGTCCCTCGTCCCCCGCTTCACTTCCACTGCCACTTGTAGCCATCACACGTCGTAGAAAACTCTTTGAGCATGTTGCGTTATTAGCACGCTACCTTCACACAACCGAAAACTTTTCCGTCCTTTTTTCCGTGGCTCCCCCGTGGCAAATCTTCTCTCAGTAACTGCTCACGGCCACTTCTGACACCATGTGTTGTTTTGCTTAGTCTTATAATAAGCAGACGAGGCGTGATTGAAGGTTTCTTTATCTTTACTAGACAACTAGCACATAAACACTGTACCGTGCTACCCATATAGCCACACGCTACCTGCCTGCATGGGCTTCTGCGCATGCCCCTCACCAGTGTGGCATGCTGGGTAATGTAGTTATTTTACTAATGTACTCGTAACATCACAGTAAACTGAGTTTTATTAAAGATGTATTGATGTGCCGTTGATGCTTCTGCTGACGTTCTGTATCAGCAGGACTTTATCATACGATGGAGAGGAGGGTTGTATAAAGCACGGTTTATTCTCATTAATTTGTCACAGTGTTGGTTTATGTTCCCTGGTGTCCACTAGAGCTTCCCCCACGGTGTCATTTCATTAGGAACTGCATTCCCCACAATCCTTGTCTGCACTCATCACTCTTCATTGCACCCAGCTATTCCCCATCATGATTGTTAGTTTCTGTGTGTATAATTACCCTGCCTGTTTAGTGTTTGTTACGGAGTCCTTATTGTTTGTCAATACACTTCTGATGTCTGTTTCCTGATTTGTTCTTGTTTTGTTTATTGTTTTGGACTGCTTATATGGATTTTGACCCCTGCCTGGACATTTTTTGTGAGTACTGATTACCAGAGGTGGGAGTAAGTCACACATGTGCAAGTCACAAGCAAGTCTCAAGTCTTAACCTTCAAGTCTCAAGCAAGTCCAAGTCAATTTTGTGAAAAGCAAGTCAAGTCAAGTCAAGTCACTGCTTTATGTCAAGCAACTCAAGTCAAGTCGTAGCTTGGGTCACAAGTCACTGGCAAGTCATACAAACGTTTGATGATTTCACTGAATTTATATATTAAAATAAGTTAAAACTACAGAAGTTGTGGACTATGGTTTTATTTGCAACATTTTTTTAAAAATATGCATTTCCACATACAGCTGAGTGGTTACTACAATAAAAATCTAAAAAATAAAAAATAAATACAATTTCAAACTACATAGCCTAAAATGTAAATGTAACTGAAATTAGGCCAACATTAAAGCATGAAAAAATAAATATGCCTCAAACATTGCAGAAGACCATTAAAAGGTATTAAACAATTCACAATTCAAGTATAATGGTTCCTATGCCACCAAATGGCATTCTTCAAACTGGCATCCCCTTTATATTAGTTGTATAGGCTATTTTTAATTATGAAGTTAAAACCGCCAATAGGTGCCGCCAAATCACCGTCTTAATGTGCGAGTTATAGAAGCATTCATTCAACTGATTTGTTCAAAACGGCAGATTCGTTCTGGAACTAAGCAACTAGGTCACTGAATCACAAATACGCATAACTCTTTCTGTGGTTTGTTTGGAACTATTGTCATTGGAGAAATAGAGCAAAAACAGAGAATATTTGGAATATTATGTCTAAAATGTCACATCACAATATTCACTCTTTGTTTACTGAACTGTTTTATAAAATCATTATCACATTTGCAATCACGCCAATATTCTGGAAATATTTTTTAATATCATATGTTATAATTATAAAAATAACTCATACTAGGGCAATTTTTCCACCACATTTTGAATTTTGGGTGCATATTAATTCTGCTGGCATTTTGCCCCCAACCCCCTGATAATGTCACAGGTCGGGGTGGGCCAAGCCAGACTGCACCCACCCCTGGAAACCGGGTACCACCTCGAGGAACGTGTCAAGGACCAGACAGACAAGGGAATAAAGGAATAACAGTTTTCTTTATTAAGTTAAGAGCAGTAATTTGAAGAATCCTAATTTAAAATCTTCTTTCTTGTCACCAGAGGGAATTCGATGGCCCCCTGGACCGTAGAGGGGAGAACGATCGTGGCGGCCCTGCAGCTCGTTGGAGAGGGATCAGGAGGAAACTCACACCGTCTAGGTAGGTCACTGGGAAAGTACTCTTTACAGGACTCAAGAGGAAGTCGTGGTTATACGGACCCCATTCGGACTGGAACCAGGTAAGTACTCATGGGCGGGAGTGGAACAAGTCCCGGATGCTGCCACAGAGGTAAGTACCCAGGGAGCGGTTGCCTCGGACGAAGCACAGGGACACAGGTGGCGAGCGGACCGGGCCAGGAGGGGAAACAGGTAAGTATATCCCGGTAAGTGTCCTTTATGCCAACCAGTTAAAACGGGGGCCTTTAGCCGAGACGTGAGGTAACCTTGGACAACAGGAAGACACTTCGATCGAGGCACGTGCCGCAGCTATTCCTTTTCCTTCTCAACAGGGGTAGCGGCTTGCAACGTAGGCATGGAGGGCCACCAGGCAGAAGAACACTTTGAGCGAGACGCTCCCCTTCGGCTGTGTACTGCAACAATACAACAGAGTTCAACGGTTCAGCGGTATACAAGCGCTCAACAGTGATACCTTCTCTCTTTCTGAACAGGGCAGAGGCCTTCAATGGGGCATGTGGAGACCACCAGGCGGGGAGGACACTTTGAGCGAGACACTCCACTTCGGCTGTGCGCTGTAACCAGGTAGCAGGGTTTAACTATTCAACAGCACAATAAACATTCAGTTGAAATACCTTCTCTCTTTCTGAACAGGGCAGAAGCTTTCGATGGGGCGTATGAAGACCACCAGGCGGGGAGGACACTTTGAGCGAGACACTCCACCTCGGCTGTGCACTATAACCAGGTAGCAGGGTTTAACTATTCAACAGCATATGAAACATTCAGCTGCAATACCTTCTCTCGTTCTGAACAGGGCAGCGGCTTTCAATAGGAGCGTGTGGAGACCACCAGGCAGGAAGGATGCTTTAAGCGAGTCACTCCACTTCAGCTGTACACTGTAACAATGCAACAGGATTTAACCATTCAACAGTAGATGAAACATTCAGCTGCAATACCTTCTCTCGTTCTGAACAGGGCAGCGGCTTTCGTTAGGAGCGTGTGGAGACCACCAGGTGGGGAGGATGCTTTAAGCGAGACACTCCACTTCAGCTGTACACTGTAACAATGTAGCAGGGTTTAACAGTTCAACAGCATATAAAACATTCAGCATTAACAGAGCCGGGCTATCTCAAAATGGTAAGTTGGGCGCTTGATATATCAAAACCTTCCTTGGAGACGGCGAGTGAAAGACTGTAAGGAGAGAGTGCACAGCAGACTACTATTACTTCTCCACACGATGAACTTCACTCCATAACACAAACCGTGTGAATCGTCACTTCAGGCACTGCATTCCACTCGCACACCGTGCATTCGGGCCAGCACTCACCCACCGGTCTTTCTCCCACCAGATCGACTCTCGTCTCTCGCAAGGGCTCAACTTCTCTCCAGAGACAGCAGAAAACGGGTGCAGCGATCGTCACATTCAGCGAGGAGCGGACAAAAGTTGGAGACAGATCAACAATTCACTCGGTGTACTAGTTCACTCGTGCCACACACTTTCCAAACTCTCAACACCACTTCAGTGTTAGTGCATATAAACAACGAATCCGATACTCATCACTTTACGTCTTCCCCACTGCTGACGATATTCCTTGGGTTTTCGTTGATAAATACTTCACTCTCTTCTTTCCACTTCTCAGCTTCAATCTTCGCCCGCTTCACAGCCCAGCCTCAAATACAAAACAGCCCGCCGACAAACACAGTATCTCACGGGAGGAGAACCACACGACAGTCTGCTTCCTCTCTATTTTTAAAGCCCCATCTGAATACGTGTCCCTCTCACAACACTCTCTGTAATTACTCCACACCTGCTGTCAATCGGGCAATTGGCCTTGCTGCCATGGCAACAGATTCGCAGTGCAATAGAGACGGGTGTCCACTGGAGGTCTCCACAACAACACTGCATTCACAAGGACTTTAGTCTTTTCTCTAATTTTTGTCACACCGTGACATACCCCCCTGCCAAAACGTTCTAGTCCCTAGAAAGGGATCCGGACACCCAATCTCCATACCTGACTGGGGGTTGTCCCTGGTTCTCCCGTTGGGACCATCTCGGCGGGGAATTAGGTTCCTCGGGCCTTGGCCCTATCCCCAGTCTCCGAGGGACCACAGCCCATCCCACCACGGGAGGCGTCCACACTGATCTAGTCGGAGGTCTCTCCACAGCAGGTTTGGGATAATTTGGACAAGGGCGCATCAGGTTTCGGTGGAGCACCCGCTCTGGACCTGCTCTCCCTTCGGGACGGATGGCATACACAGGCTGATCGAGATGCGGCTGTCGTTGGACCACGTACGGCTGGGGCTCCCACCGATCACTGAGCTTACCCTTTCCTTGTCGTCGGTTATCTCGCACTAGAACTCTCTCGCCAGGCAGTAGCGGTGCGCTTCGAGCCGTCCGGTCATACAACCCTTTGTTCTTGGCTGCGGCTTGATTAATTCGGTCCGAGACCCGTTCATAAGCCAGTTGAAGGCGTTGATGGTGTCTGGTCACCCACCCCGTTACGCTGCCTCCCTCTTCAGCGGCCGTAGTCCCCAGCAATAGATCAACTGGTAGCCTCACATGCCTTCCGAACATCAGGTAAGTCGGTGCATAACCCGTCGTGCTGTGAATGCTGTTGTTGTATGCCTGTACCATCGCCGGGAGGTTGTCAACCCAATGTCCCTGTTGGTCGCCTTCCAGGGTCCCCAAGAGACCGATCAGCGTCTGGTTAAACCTCTCACACCCTCCGTTCCCTTGAGGATGATAGGGCGTCGTATGGGTCTTTCTACATCCATACAGTTGGCACAACTCATGCACTACCCTGGATTCAAAATTTGGCCCTTGATCCGAATGGAACACTTCAGGACACCCGAAGGGTTGGATGACGTACCTCCACAGAGCATTAGCGGTGGTGATGGCGGTTTGGTCCAGAGTTGGGATGGCCCAGGCATATTTAGTGAACAGGTCCGTGATCACTAAGATGTTTTGAATCTGGTCGACCGGCCTACCCAACGTCAGATAATCCATAGCGATGATATGCATCGGTGCTTTGGCTCGAATGGGGACCATTGGAGCTCGAGGCTCTTTCCTGGCTTTAAACAAGGTACAGCGCGGGCAGCCCTGCAGGTAAGCCCTCGTAGTCCCCTCCATCCCAGGCCAGTAGATGTGGCGTCGCAAGAGTGCCGTCGTCCTCTCCTGCCCTTGATGACCAAGCCTGGTGTGATAAGCCTCCAGCAGAGCATGACACCTCCCCTCGGGGACCACTACCTGACAGACCGGGTCACCCGAGTGCGAGTCCTGGAGGGACCGACAAATCACCCCCTCCTTCAGATGGAGCCTCTCCTTCTGGCCCAGCAGGCCTCTCACAATTCGGGTTTGAGCCCGACGTTCCGCGCCCTCCAGCCAATTGCCCTGTCCCAACCAGGCCCGGACCAATAACAGGTCCTCATCCTCACCCTGCAACATCCTCCAGCGCTGTGGGTCCCATCCCCAACTAGCAGGCGGCTCCTCCGGTGGTTGTCCCGGTGCCTCCACAATGCCCACCATCATTCCCTCGTCGCGGTCTACCTCAAGCATGGATCTCGGATCTTCCGGCCCTCCTTCAGGCCACCTAGACAGCACGTCAGCGTTGGTATGTTCCCTTCCTGGCCGGTACTGAAGCTGATAATCGAAGTTGGCCAATTGCGCCACCCACCTCTGTTCCACCGCCCCCAGCTTGGCGGTTTGCAGGTGTACCAGCGGATTGTTGTCGGTCACCATGGTTACCTTTGCTCCCCATAAGTGGTCTTTAAACTTCTCACTGAGCGCCCACTTCATGGCCAGTAACTCGAGCTTGAAGGAACTATAGTTGGCATCGTTCCTCTCCGCGGGATGTAAACTCCGACTAGCATAAGCAATAACTCTCTCCTCCTCCTGTTGTTTCTGAGCTAAGACAGCCCCCAAGCCCAGATGGCTAGTATCAGTGTAAAGAATGAAGGGCTGTGTGAAGTCGGCGTATGCCAGAATGGGTGCTTGTAATAACTCCTGCTTGAGCCTCTGGAAGGCGGTCTCACATGCCTAATCCCACTGAATCGCCGGGGACCCTCGGCCCCTGGCGTGTCCCGTTCCGCCCAGCAGCTGGTTCATGGGTTTGGCGATCTTAGAGAAATCTTTAATGAATCGCCTGTAGTATCCCACGAAGCAAAGGAAGGATCGAACCTGGCGCACGGTCTTTGGGGCAGCCCACCCCTGTACAGCCGACACCTTCTCTGGGTCCACAGCAATTCCTGCAGCGCTCACTATATGGCCCAGGAACTTTACCTCCTTCCGGAAAAGTTGGCATTTATCCGGTTGGAGTTTCAGCCCGTACTTTTCAAGAGAGCGGAACACCTGCTCAAGGTGCTGAAGGTGAGACTCAAAATCGGGGGAGTAGATAATCACGTCATCCAGGTACACAAGAGTGGTATCCATCAACTGGCCCCCTAAACAGCGTTTCATTAGCCGTTGGAACGTGGCAGGGGCGTTGCAGAGGCCGAATGGCATCCGGTCCCACTCATATAACCCAAAGGGGGTCGTGAAGGCCGTCTTCTCTCGGTCCCGCTCGTCCACCTGTACCTGCCAGTATCCGCTCGCCAAGTCTAGTGTGGAATACCAGGCCGCCCGTGTGAGACTCGTCAGGGAATCCTCGACTCGAGGCAATGGAAAAGCATCCCGCTTCGTCACTCGATTCAACCTCCGATAATCCACACAAAATCTCCATGCACCTGTCTTCTTCCTCACCAGAACGATCAGGGCCGCCCAAGGGCTGCTGCTCTCGCGGATGATCCCTCTATCCAGCATCCCTCGCAGAAGAGCACGAACCTCAGAGTATAATGTCGGGGGTACCGGTCGGTAGCGCTCTCTACTAGGCATAGCTTCTCCAGTGGGAATTTGATGTTTCACGATGCTAGTACACCCATAGTCCTCGTCGTGGGTGGAGAACAACTGTGGCCACCTTGATAGGAAAGCCTCGAGCCGTCTTGTCTGATCCTCCTCCAGCCCTTCTCCCCGTAGGGACTCACCTCCAAGGTGGGCCGGTAGTCCTTCTCCAGCCTCTCTTCTGTGCATCCCCGTCTGCGCCAAAGCAACCTCCACTACAGTTGGGCCTACTTGGCTAAACTTGACTCCTCCTGGCTCTTGCACTTGCTGGGGTTTCACCGAGGTAACTCGGGCCAGACACTGATGACGATACAGTTGGATCGGAAAAGGATTCGTGTTTCGGACTCTCACCCGGATTCGGCCTCCTTGGGCGGATGCCAGTCCTCTGGCCACCTCCACCTTAGGACCATCGTTGTGCGGTTCCACCAGCACCCACTCGTCCGGGTGGTAAAGTCTAGGGGGCACCCTGACCCAGACCATCGCCTCGCTTCGAGCCGGGATGGACAAAGCATAGCGGCAAGCCACTCTTCCAGTGCTCTCCCGGTCCTCCTGCTGTTCAGTCAGGCAAACTCGGCGACAGTCAGCTCTAATGCGCTCCCATTCTCTGCCCTCAAGTGTCGCAGTTGCTCGGGCCGGCCTACTCTGGAACAGCTCCTCCCAGCATTCGGAAATGACATTCATGCCCAGCAGGGCGCGATGAGACCCCAGACACGCGTCACGAACCACCACCACTCCCTTCTGGGGTACAACCATACCATGAATTTCTAGGTCTGTCACCACGTATCCCACGTACGAGATGTCGAGACCATTCGCCCCTCGCAGAGTTAACCAGGGGGCTTCAGTCGTCGGCCGGCCCTGGGTACCGAATAGTTCCTGGACTAGGCTCTCCGCGAACAGAGTGACTTGCGACCCCGTGTCCAACAGACACTGCACCTTCTGGCCATTGACTTGAATCATGATGACCGGACAACGGCCCACCAGGCGTTCCTTAGACAGTTTGGAAGACGAGGGGTCTAAAAAGGGGGTCCCGACCACTTGACCCACAGTGGCCGGAGACTCTAAAAACCCCCTTGCGAAGCGCGTCTGGAGGGGCACTGACGAATGTAATGTCCGGCTTCTCCACAACCGTTACAGATAGGACGCCCCTGTTCGTCCCACTGGAATCGGGGACCCATGGATCGGGTGAAATGACGCTCTGGGGGGCGACTCCCGTCAGAGTAGGCTCGCTCCCGCGGTGAAGGAAGTGAATGGGGGCGTTCTCGGCGGAGTTCTTCGATGACAGATTTAGACAGATCAGACATTTGTTCACGGATATCCCTTTTCAATTCTTCCCGGAGGGCATACTTCCAATCGGAAGTGACAGGGGCCGAAGGCCCACTAACAGCGTTCGCAGCCAGACAGCTGGGAGGATCCACACCTTCGGTGTGATCACGCTCGAGGGCTAGAGCCTCTCGCCGCAGTTCTTCAAACGTGAGGTCAGGATTCCGTCTCAGTTGCACCCGCAAGCTCTGACGCACGGGGCCCTCCCGTAATCCTAACAGAAACTGATCTCGCAATAGGGTTTCCTCGTCCCCCAGGCCGTGATCCTGTCTTCCCCTTAGCCTGGTAAACTGTTCCCTCAGTTGCAACGCGAATGGCCGAACGGTTTGTCGAGGCCCTTGCCTACAATTAAAGAATTGCGTTCTCAGGACAGCTACCGGGGTGGTATCTCCGTATTGTACCGTGAGGAAATCAAAGATGGCTCGGACTGTGGTTCGGGTTGCTTCCGGCGCTGCCTGTACTTCTCTTCTTGCTTCTCCCTCCAACGAATTTAACACGAACTGTACCTTCTGAAGGGCATTTAGCCCTTGGAGCCCTGCCAGGTATTCAACCTGGGTCTTCCATGCTGACAGGCTCAATTCTGACCCCGGACCTCCGTACTTCTGGGCCCACGGGGCCCCCATAAAGAAAGGCATAACCGGCTGTCAGGCCACTGGCTCTTCTTCTTCTGCCATTTAGGTCCTTGGTCGCTCCACTCGAGGTGGTAATCCTGCCGACTACGCCAAGTTCTGTCACAGGTCGGGGTGGGCCAAGCCAGACTGCACCCACCCCTGGAAACCGGGTACCACCTCGAGGAACGTGTCAAGGACCAGACAGACAAGGGAATAAAGGAATAACAGTTTTCTTTATTAAGTTAAGAGCAGTAATTTGAAGAATCCTAATTAAAATCTTCTTTCTTGTCACCAGAGGGAATTCGATGGCCCCCTGGACCGTAGAGGGAAGAACGATCGTGGCGGCCCTGCAGCTCGTTGGAGAGGGATCAGGAGGAAACTCACACCGTCTAGGTAGGTCACTGGGTAAGTACTCTTTACAGGACTCAAGAGGAAGTCGTGGTTATACGGACCCCATTCGGACTGGAACCAGGTAAGTACTCATGGGCGGGAGTGGAACAAGTCCCGGATGCTGCCCCAGAGGTAAGTACCCAGGGAGCGGTTGCCTCAGACTCGGACGAAGCACAGGGACACAGGTGGCGAGCGGACCGGGCCAGGAGGGGAAACAGGTAAGTATATCCCGGTAAGTGTCCTTTATGCCAAACCAGTTAGAACGGGGGCCTTTAGCCGAGACGTGAGGGAACCTTGGACAACAGGAAGACACTTCGATCGAGGCACGTGCCGCAGCTATTCCTTTTCCTTCTCAACAGGGGCAGCGGCTTGCAACGTAGGCATGGAGGGCCACCAGGCAGAAGAACACTTTGAGCGAGACGCTCCCCTTCGGCTGTGTACTGCAACAATACAACAGAGTTCAACGGTTCAGCGGTATACAAGCGCTCAACAGTGATACCTTCTCTCTTTCTGAACAGGGCGGAGGCCTTCAATGGGGCATGTGGAGACCACCAGGCGGGGAGGACACTTTGAGCGAGACACTCCACTTCGGCTGTGCGCTGTAACCAGGTAGCAGGGTTTAACTATTCAACAGCACAATAAACATTCAGTTGAAATACCTTCTCTCTTTCTGAACAGGGCAGAAGCTTTCGATGGGGCGTATGAAGACCACCAGGTGGGGAGGACACTTTGAGCGAGACACTCCACCTCGGCTGTGCGCTATAACCAGGTAGCAGGGTTTAACTATTCAACAGCATATGAAACATTCAGCTGCAATACCTTCTCTCGTTCTGAACAGGGCAGCGGCTTTCAATAGGAGCGTGTGGAGACCACCAGGCAGGAAGGATGCTTTAAGCGAGTCACTCCACTTCAGCTGTACACTGTAACAATGCAACAGGATTTAACCATTCAACAGTAGATGAAACATTCAGCTGCAATACATTCTCTCATTCTGAACAGGGCAGCGACTTTCGATAGGAACGTGTGGAGACCACCAGGCAGGGAGGATGCTTTAAGCGAGACGCTCCGCTTCAGCTGTACACTGTAACAATGTAGCAGGGTTTAACAGTTCAACCGTAGATGAAACATTCAGCTGCAATACCTTCTCTCGTTCTGAACAGGGTAGCGGCTTTCGTTAGGAGCGTGTGGAGACCACCAGGCGGGGAGGATGCTTTAAGCGAGACGCTCCGCTTCAGCTGTACACTGTAACAATGTAGCAGGGTTTAACAGTTCAACAGCATATAAAACATTCAGCATTAACAGAGCCGGGCTATCTCAAAATGGTAAGTTGGGCGCTTGATATATCAAAACCTTCCTTGGAGACGGCGAGTGAAAGACTGTAAGGAGAGAGTGCACAGCAGACTACTATTACTTCTCCACACGATGAACTTCACACCATAACACAAACCGTGTGAATCGTCACTTCAGGCACTGCATTCCACTCGCACACCGTGCATTCGGGCCAGCACTCACCCACCGGTCTTTCTCCCACCAGATCGACTCTCGTCTCTCGCAAGGGCTCAACTTCTCTCCAGAGACAGCAGAAAACGGGTGCAGCGATCGTCACATTCAGCGAGGAGCGGACAAAAGTTGGAGACAGATCAACAATTCACTCGGTGTACTAGTTCACTCGTGCCACACACTTTCCAAACTCTCAACACCACTTCAGTGTTAGTGCATATAAACAACGAATCCGATACTCATCACTTTACGTTTTCCCCACTGCTGACGATATTCCTTGGGTTTTCGTTGATAAATACTTCACTCTCTTCGCCCGCTTCACAGCCCAGCCTCAAATACAAAACAGCCCGCCGACAAACACAGTATCTCACGGGAGGAGAACCACACGACAGTCTGCTTCCTCTCTATTTTTAAAGCCCCATCTGAATACGTGTCCCTCTCACAACACTCTCTGTAATTACTCCACACCTGCTGTCAATCGGGCAATTGGCCTTGCTGCCATGGCAACAGATTCGCAGTGCAATAGAGACGGGTGTCCACTGGAGGTCTCCACAACAACACTGCATTCACAAGGACTTTAGTCTTTTCTCTAATTTTTGTCACACCGTGACAATAACATCTAACCCTGCTTTAAGAGAAACATAAAACACGACAAAACATTAACAGTTTTCTATGTTGTTTTTTGTCATTGGAAAGAACGACATATTTGGCTTTAAAGTATGTGTAATGAGATTAGGTGATTGACAGCCGGATTTGCCTATCAGCGATCAGTATCCGTAATATAAGGGCTGATTTGTTGTTGGCCGTGGTGCGTCACGTCCGACTTTCCCCTTTAGTGCCCGTGTTTACGGTGGTTACAGGTAAGCGTGCGGTGCTGTGCTGTAACGGGGGTAATTTTAAAACTGGTTGGTCTTTTAAAGCATTTTTTGTAAATTTATAGTGTCGATTTGTCCGGGTGTCGGTGTGTTTTCGGCGCTGCTTTAGTGGATCTAGTGACCGGTTGCCTCTCAGGTATGTGTGTGTGCATGTGCATTTGTATAAACGCATATTGTACTACCGTTGTTGTGCTGTTGACACTGCCGCACGCTGTTTAGGTATGGTTTCCCGTACCCCATTGTTATCGGTGGGCTGATAAGGAGACCTGTGCCTGTACATTTTCTATTTGGGGTGATACCTTGACGGTAAGTGTTTTAAATGTAATTATAATTCGTAAAAGCGCAAGTATCATTATTAGTAACGTCTCTCTGTGTTCGTTATAGGGTTCTCCCTCTCGTTCACTCTCTTTTCATCCCATTCTATCTTATATTATATCGGATTTGCTGCGTTGCTGCTGTCTTTCGCTTTGCGCTGCGGACATTTTGCTCTCATTCCTGCAGTTTTGCTGTGTATCCTGTCGTGCAGACGCCACTGCCATCGTTGTTAAAAGGGGACTGTTCGTCTGGTTCCGATTGTGTGTAGTGGTTGCTTTCTGTTTGTGTATCAGCATGGAGAATACGACGATCTCATTTTATTGAGAGAAAATAATTGTTTTGTTTCTTTTTTTTTAATTTTGTTTTCGTTTTCTTGTTTATACTTTTGTGGGAGTAAAGTTTGTTTTGTCTTGTTTTCTTTCTTTCGGTTATTGTATTACAGAAATATTGTGACGTCTATTTGTATGTTATTTTTCCTTTATTAACGCAACTTGATTTGCTTCCTGCTCACATCTGACTTCAAGTTGCTTTGTAATTTTTCTTGAATTTACTTGATTCTTCTAACTTTTTTCTTTGTTTCATGTGATATTGATACCTTTGTTCGAGTTGTTTCATCAGTTATTATCATTTGTTTATATTGTATGTGGAGCTAATCGTGTTTGATTGTGATTTTTGTTATAGTTTATTCATTATTTTTTGTTTGTCTGCAGGAGCTGGGGGTCCCACGGGTGAACGGATCTTCCTCCTTGTGGTGGTGGTTCTTCTTTATTGCGTGCTGTGTACCACTTCAAGTGTGTGGTAGTGTGATCTGAGTGCACTTTGGTGTGTGTGCGTGGAAGTGTGCTTTTGTAAAACCAGACTCCATTTTGTTCCTGCCTATGGGAGCCTCAGCCCTGCTGATAGTTACTTTATTTTGTTTTCATAATTAAAAACTGATTTTGTGTCATTGCCCACATTCATTCTTTTTGTAATTTTGTTTTCCTCCATTTAAAGTGGGGTCTCATGCGGTTCGTCTGACATTTTAGTGTCTATTTTAAAAACATTCTTGCATTAATAAACATTTGTATTTTTATACTTCACCCACGTCTCTTGCTTGCTTCTATGAGGGAACCGAACCTGTGTGCTTAATGTACTCCATTTTTGGGTTTTGAGCATTGTTCCCTAGAGTTAATTTCTAGGGTGGCGTAGTCGGATTTCTTTACTGGTAAAAGGTTGGTTTCACAATTGTACCGCTCCGTCACATATGATTGGAAAGAAATGTGGCAAATGTTATACAAAACATATGCCATCATTAATTATCATTTGAATACTGACAACATTAAGCTACATTTGAAAACATTGGGTCTCATTCATGGAACATTCGTAAATATACGCGTAAATATGTGAGTGATTTGCGCGTAAAGAGACATTCCCGAAAATTCTTCTCCTGATTCACAAATACTTTGTAAATGTCAGATTTGATAGTGAAATGTGTGTATGTGTTAATGAATTCCAATCAGTCGTAAATGGGATGCGCGTGCACGCTCATTCCTAATTACCATAAATTCCGCCCCTTAAATACGACTGACAACTATATATGGGCATCATATTATGACACCAAATGAAGGATTTCAACATGTCTTCTCAAAAGCGGATAAAAAAGAGAAATTTCTCAGATTCAGAAATTGAAGTGTTAATATCTGAAGTTCATTCAAAACGCAACATTTTATTTTCAAGCATACATAGTGGCGTATCAGGTCCTAAAAAAAAGGAAGCTTGGCAGCATATTACAGATGCAGTTAATGGAGTTTCATCTGTTAATCGAACAGTCCCAGAAGTGAAAAGAAAATGGTTCGATATGAAGCTTGACTGCAAAAAAACGAATTAGTTCACTTCGAAAAAAATCGTATTCAAACTGGAGGAGGACCACCATCATCATCGAGCATATCGACATGCGATGAACGCATCATTAGCATAATTGGCGAAACCTCTCTGTCGGGTATAATTCCTGATGGTGACAGTGATGAAACCCCTTTGCAGGAAAGCACTTCAGCACAATCTGATGGTAAGGCTACATTTCTTTTCTTTTTTGGGGGGGCCAGCTGACATGGTAAAATAAAAAAATAATTTTAGAGGAAATACACAAAGCAGTTTATTTGAGCAGATTTTACTTTTTTGTAAAGACAGACAAATGCCAACTGTGTCCACCCATGAGACCACTGAAGCGGCAACCGTTCATCTTACGGCCCCTGAACCGATATATCCAGCAGCATCCCGCAGTGTTGCCTCTACACAGAAGACGGCTTTAAGTCAGGAAGTGCTGGATAAGCAAGACAAAATTTATCAAGCTGTGCTGGCAATAAATGACACATTAAAAGAAATAAATGTAAGCCTACGAGAAATATGTGATGCTATTAAACATAAGAAATAAAGTTTACTGAAACTATTTTGTGCGCTTGCTTTTTAATGCATACATACTCTTAGAAACGTAGAATTAGTTCCTGTCGCTTTGCAATTGCAGCAAGAGGTATGTCTATGTGTCGGATAGGCAACCTTGGAGGCACCATATGATCAGGTCTAATTATATCCTCTGGGTCTGGCAGACCATATTCCATGGCAATGTTGTGTAGAACGGAGCAGGCCAATATTATTTTGCAAACCTTTTCTGATCTGTATAACAGTGTACCACCTGATGTGTCCAAAAACCGCCAGCGCCCCTTTAAGATACTGTTTGTGCGTTCAATAACTGACCGAGATTTTGCGTGTGCTTCATTGTATGCCATCTCCTGCCGGCTTTGGGGATTTATCAATGGGGTCATAAGCCATGGTGTCAGGGGATAAACATTGTCACCTGAGTGTAGGGGAGGAGAGGGAAATTGTCAAATATTTGTCAAATGTTGTGAATAAATAAAATTGTACATACCAATTAGCCATCCGTCTGTAACTGCACCACTGCCCAAACGTCTAGCAACTGAGCTGCTCCGAAGAATGAAACTATCATGAGTACCACCCGGCCAGTGGGCCACTACATTAAGTAGTACACATTTAGCGTCACAAATTAGTTGCACATTGATGGAATGATAGTTTTTCCTATTCAGAAATGGAAATGCATCATGTGATGGCGCCTTGATGCGAATGTGTGTGCAATCAATTGCTCCTATTACGTTTGGCAGGTTTGCGATAGCAAAGAATCTTTGCTTCACCTCAAACTGATGGACACGGTTATAGGGGAATTTTATATGTTGGGGCATTAGCCCTATTATGCATTCAAGAACATCTGGGATGATGCGGCTCATGGATGACTGAGATATCCCTGACCTGTCTGCAATCTCCCGCTGGAATGTTCCTGTTGCCAAAAAACCAAGCACGGACAACACCTGCAAGTGTGCTGGAATGCTGTGGGATCTTCTAGTTTGCCTTCTAAGATTGGCCTCAAACATATTGCATAAATGCAAAAGAACTGGTCTGGGTAGCCTGAAACGACTAATTAACCAGTCATCATTTTCGGCAAGTAAGTCAGCGCGGTCTCTGAAAATACGCCTTTTGCGCAGTGCTCGATCTGCCAAATCTAGTAAAAGCGCTATATCAGCCATCGTAAATGTTTCTTGTTATGCCTGATTTTGGCATTTTATAGGAAAAAAAAAATCCGTAACAATTAAGGGTCTATTGGTTTGCACAGCCCTATTGAAAGTAATTGATTATTTGATTAAAGTGTTCCGTTTGCAGATGCTACTACTGGCTCTCATAGTAAAAGTAAAAAGAAAAACCATATGTAATTACTATAATATTTTTTTTTCAAAATGCTGTGTAAATATGTACCCGATTACAGTGAATTAAAATGCAGCCTTATTAATGAACAAAGCGTTCGGATGTTAAACGCACTATTTACGCGTGGCTGGGAGCAGGTGTAGATTTCTTTCGTACCAACTAACATTTGGCAAATACGAACATTTTAATGAATCCGAAAATTTACGCCAGAACCACTTTACACACGATTTACACACAAATTCGTTCTGCTCGTGTTTCATGAATGAGACCCATTGTGTATAAAGAGGCATGCCGTTTTGACCAATATTCTCTCTAGATTTAAAGATAGTCAAATTAACTATAACAAACAGGTTAAACAAGCCTTACTTTTAGACGTGGTGAATGAAGTTCGACTGTTCGAGCTTGTGATGGTCGTCCGATATCCCTTGCCAGTTATTATGCATGCAGCAAATCTTCTTGTATGAATATGGTCAGTTTTAGTGTTTATATCCAAAAATAAACGATGCTGGGAGATGTTTCTGTATTTAGCGCGCTCACCGCGATGTTTGTTTTTTCTGGGCTTGTGGAGCGTCACGCAATCGCGCAGAATCTGATGACTGGCGTCAGTGGTTCCGTTGCTTTCATTTTGTTCATCAATTTATGTTGTGATGATTTATATAAAAATGTACATCAAGTCATTCTCGAGTCATACAGTTCAAGTCAATTCAAGTCTCGAGTCATTGGATCTCAAGTCAAAGTCAAGTCGAGTAATTTTCTTTATTTAGTCAAGCAAGTCTCAAGTCCTTAAATTTGCGACTCGAGTCAAGTCATGTGACTCGAGTCCCCCATCTCTGCTGATTACCCTATTAAACATACTGCTACTGGATCTTCCTGTTTCCCGTGTGTGTTTGTGACATAATTCCCCCGATAGACTGACAGATCAACAACATCAAGTAGTTTAATGTCATAGTCTTGCTTGTGTTCCTAATGCATGTACATTATACTCTTTTACCAAATAACTACTATTCACGCTATTATTCACAGCACTTGAATATTGTTAGTTTAACTTCTATTGTTCTCCTCATTTGTAAATCGCTCTGGATTAAAGCGTCTGCTAAATGATTCAATGTAAATGTATTAAAAAGATGGTTCACTCAAAAATGATAATTGACATAATGTACATATGCCCTCATGTCGACCAAAAGCTGGATAACTTTCTTTCTTCTGTGGAACATAAAAGACAATATTTAGAGATTTCTTTGTCCATACATTAGAAGTCAGTGGACAGTTTCGGGTGAACTATCCCTAAAAAGTGTCACGGTGTGACAAAAATGAGAGAAAAGACTAAAGTCCTTGTGAATGCAGTGTTGTTGTGGAGACCTCCAGTGGACACCCGTCTCTATTGCACTGCGAATCTGTTGCCATGGCAGCAAGGCCAATTGCCCGATTGACAGCAGGTGTGGAGTAATTACAGAGAGTGTTGTGAGAGGGACACGTATTCAGATGGGGCTTTAAAAATAGAGAGGAAGCAGACTGTCGTGTGGTTCTCCTCCCGTGAGTTACTGTGTTTGTCGGCGGGCTGTTTTGTATTTGAGGCTGGGCTGTGAAGCGGGCGAAGATTGAAGCTGAGAAGTGGAAAGAAGAGAGTGAAGTATTTATCAATGAAAACCCAAGGAATATCGTCAGCAGTGGGGAAGACGTAAAGTGATGAGTATCGGATTCGTTGTTTATATGCACTAACACTGAAGTGGTGTTGAGAGTTTGGAAAGTGTGTGGCACGAGTGAACTAGTACACCGAGTGAATTGTTGATCTGTCTCCAACTTTTGTCCGCTCCTCGCTGAATGTGACGATCGCTGCACCCGTTTTCTGCTGTCTCTGGAGAGAAGTTGAGCCCTTGCGAGAGACGAGAGTCGATCTGGTGGGAGAAAGACCGGTGGGTGAGTGCTGGCCCGAATGCACGGTGTGCGAGTGGAATGCAGTGCCTGAAGTGACGATTCACACGGTTTGTTATGGAGTGAAGTTCATCGTGTGGAGAAGTAATAGTAGTCTGCTGTGCACTCTCTCCTTACAGTCTTTCACTCGCCATCTCCAAGGAAGGTTTTGATATATCAAGCGCCCAACTTACCATTTTGAGATAGCCCGGCTCTGTTAATGCTGAATGTTTTATATGCTGTTGAACTGTTAAACCCTGCTACATTGTTACAGTGTACAGCTGAAGCGGAGCGTCTCGCTTAAAGCATCCTCCCTGCCTGGTGGTCTCCACATGCTCCTATTGAAAGCCGCTGCCCTGTTCAGAACGAGAGAAGGTATTGCAGCTGAATGTTTCATATGCTGTTGAATAGTTAAACCCTGCTACCTGGTTATAGCGCACAGCCGAGGTGGAGTGTCTCGCTCAAAGTGTCCTCCCCGCCTGGTGGTCTTCATACGCCCCATCGAAAGCTTCTGCCCTGTTCAGAAAGAGAGAAGGTATTTCAACTGAATGTTTATTGTGCTGTTGAATAGTTAAACCCTGCTACCTGGTTACAGCGCACAGCCGAGGTGGAGTGTCTCGCTCAAAGTGTCCTCCCCGCCTGGTGGTCTCCACATGCCCCATTGAAGGCCTCCGCCCTGTTCAGAAAGAGAGAAGGTATCACTGTTGAGCGCTTGTATACCGCTGAACCGTTGAACTCTGTTGTATTGTTGCAGTACACAGCCGAAGGGGAGCGTCTCGCTCAAAGTGTTCTTCTGCCTGGTGGCCCTCCATGCCTACGTTGCAAGCCGCTACCCCTGTTGAGAAGGAAAAGGAATAGCTGCGGCACGTGCCTCGATCGAAGTGTCTTCCTGTTGTCCAAGGTTCCCTCACGTCTCGGCAAAAGGCCCCCGTTCTAACTGGTTTGGCATAAAGGACACTTACCGGGATATACTTACCTGTTTCCCCTCCTGGCCCGGTCCGCTCGCCACCTGTGTCCCTGTGCTTCGTCCGAGGCAACCGCTCCCTGGGTACTTACCTCTGGGGCAGCATCCGGGACTTGTTCCACTCCCGCCCAGGAGTACTTACCTGGTTCCAGTCCGAATGGGGTCCGTATAACCACGACTTCCTCTTGAGTTCTGTAAAGAGTACTTACCCAGTGACCTACCTAGACGGTGTGAGTTTCCTCCTGATCCCTCTCCAACGAGCTGCAGGGCCGCCACGATCGTTCTTCCCTCTACGGTCCAGGGGGCCATCGAATTCCCTCTGGTGACAAGAAAGAAGATTTTAATTAGGATTCTTCAAATTACTGCTCTTAACTTAATAAAGAAAACTGTTATTCCTTTATTCCCTTGTCTGTCTGGTCCTTGACACGTTCCTCGAGGTGGTACCCGGTTTCCAGGGGTGGGTGCAGTCTGGCGTGGCCCACCCCGACCTGTGACAAAAGACTTGATTTAAAGTGCACAGAATATATTAGAGTACTAAGTTTATATACAAATATTAACCAGAGCTTGCATGGAAATCAGAAGAGTTTTTTGTAATATTGTGTCTTTATAGAAGTGTTTCATATCGAGTCAGAGACTGTCCTGTATTCTCTCTCTTCTATCATTAATATAATTAAAGAGCTCTCAGTTCTCCTGTATGTGTTTCTGTCTGTGATTATTTGACAAATAACAGCTAAGTTGAACTGAGAAGGTCCACTTCCAGAAGAGAGAATCCACTTGCTCGTATGACTTTAATGCAAAGACTCCACATGGAGAGAGCTCTCGCTCCGCTACAGTATAAGCCTTATTCCGCCTCTCCCACTGTTAAAAAAATGTAACAATTATCATACAGTTTTATAAATGTTTGGTATCCAATTGTCTCTCTCTGGTAACATTTTTCATATATGCTGGGTAAGATTAATGGTATAAGTTATCACCATCTCATACATCTATTTTGTAACTATTTTAAGTGTAACCATAACCATATTTTGTCATTAAACCTTTTCAATTAAAACTAATCTGCTAACTAGTTTTGATTTGGTGTTGACTTTGAAGTGCTACTCTAGTAATCATGACAGATTTACGATTTCTTGAACTCGAGGAGTCCATAAAGCTTGGCTTCCTTGGTAAATGCAATACAATATCGTCACTCTTTATAGCAATGCTCTCCCACAAATATTAAGCTATTGTAACTGCGCTTATTTCCGTCATTGGTATATGTGGCAGTGGGTGGAATAGACAAGAAATGTGCCGTTTTCTACCATCTTGCTAATAACGTTTCTTTAGTCATTCGGCATTTCTTGCAGCTTGAACCACTGCAGGAATCCACCCTTACAGATGGTGCCGAAACCCGGGATCCCTTGCAGTGAGTTTTCTGAAGTTTACTTTGATCGGTCATCAGAATGAGGACATTTTTTCACAGCTGATTTTGTGAATGGATTAAAGCTGACCTTCTGACCATGGAATGGGTAAGTCTGTTTTCATTGTTTAATGGTATGACAGGAAAAGTCTCCATTTGCATGAATTGAATGAAAACAGAATTTAGAAAAGTTTTGAATAGCTTTAATAGTCCCATTACTGTATAATTTGTGAATCCGTGAATATTCAGATCTCCTCAGGGATGGAAGGGAAAAATTCCCTTCAAATGGATTGTTTGCTTTATGGAGCAAAAAAGTTGAGCCTACCTTGTGTAAACTCAAGAAAGAGTACATTGGGACTGGACCCAACAGTGTTAAAGACATCTTTGAGTAAGCGGGCAGGGATACTGTCCAGCAGGCAGTTTGCAGGACGAAGCTGATTAACTTCGTCAGAGAGAACATGTATGTGTAATTTTCCCTCATCAGCTCGACATCCACTGTTAAAGCTCACTTTGCGTTTTGCGTTTATATACACACACACACACACACACACACACACACATTAGGGCTGTTAATGTGTTTACATATGTGGTAAATTTTTGTCCAGTTTAACCAGTTAAAATATTTAACGCAAAACGCTGTTAATTTGTGTCATCCTTTGGGTAGTGTTAAATTATATGATCCCGCTCTTATTCATGCAAATGCTTTTAAACCATTCAAAAGCTAAAAGTATGGAAGTTTTTTCCTAACAAAATTAAAATGCTTAAAAAGATTAAATAATAAATCAAAGTCTCAAATGCAATTTCATTTCCTTATTCGGAAATGAAGCATGAACTGTATCATCATTTGTATTTGAGTTTTAATTTTCATTATCAACCCAGTAATAAATCTGTCACAATTCAAGTCAATGCTCAAATCATAAATCAAATCCACAAATGATAAATCAATTGCTCAATCGGAAGCCGCAAATGATAAATCAAATGCAAATGAGGAGTGTCAATCAAGTAGCGTGGGCGGAGCTTTGAGATGGAAGAGATCAAGATCGGTGACAATGGTTCTCTTTCAAGGGTTACCACTAGGGGAGCGCTTTGCGTGATGATGTCTTGAAGCACATGTAAAATCAGTCCAATGGTGTGGTGGAACGTCAGAGGCGGGTGACGTCATGAACCAGCAAACTATAAAGCCTGCCCAAACAAAGCAGCGCTAGCTTCTGTGTCTTCACAAGCATTCTATGTGAAACTGTTTTGTCTATTTGGTGTTGTCTGAGTATATATACTGTATAAATGTATATTATCAGTATGGCGAGCAAGCAGCAGTTCAGAATGTGTGTGCACCCCTGCCCGCGTTATTTAACGGGTGGGGACACACGTTTTGTGCATTGTTTGGGTGAGGAGCATGCATGGTCAGCGCTCGAGGGCTAGTTCTGAGGAACTAGTTATACAGCGATCTAGTTCCGAGGAACTAGATGTTGTTATTGTCGAAGCAGGAGGTACTGAGGATTCGCCACCTCAGACTCATGCTTTTGAGTAGCTCGTTGAGGTTGTAACGAGAGCAGTTGAAAGATTACACATCGATTGGCCGGCAGATAAGTAGGACGTTCGTTAAAAAAGTAAACTTGACGAACTTCCTGCCCTCTCGTTCACAATCTCAACACACGGGCCTTCCGTTTTTCCCCAATCGCCACAAAGAGGTGTCGAGATCGTGGGAGAAACCTTTCTCATATCGAGTATACAGTGCACAAACACCTCACTATTCCTCTATTTCAAATTATAAAGAGCACGGTTATGGGGAGATGCCAAAGGTGGAAGAGACGCTTGCAAGCTATCTCTCCCCTGAATCAGCATCTTCCATCAAGACCCCGGTATTACCCACCAAGCCAGTTAGAGTTACATCTGCTTTGGTGGTTAAGGCTTATTCAGCGGCTGGTCAGGCTGCTTGCGTGCCTTCACACCATGTCACTGCTGCAGGCTTACCAGGTCAAACTATTAGGAGATCTTGATGAGGGCGGGGGTATTTGCCCGGACACGGTTTGCGAACTGCCTCTGGCCACAGATTTCTCTCTCAGGGCCGCCAAGGAGACGGCTAAAACTATCGGCCGGTCTATGGCAGCCCTGGTGGCCACTGAAAGTTATCTTTGGTTGAATTTAAGCAACATTAAGGAGAAAGATAAAAACCTTTTGATGGATGCTCCTATCTCTTCCTCTAGCCTCTTTGGCAACGCAGTAAACTCGGTTGTCGAGAGGTTTCAGGAATCAGCCAAGCATTCGGCTGCATTTCAGAAACTCCTCGCCTGCCGTACTCATGTCTCCCGGGCTGCTGAGCAGGAGCAACCCCAAACATCTAAAGCCAGCTCCTCACACTGTGCCACACAAAAACAGAGTGTGGCTTCCTGTGGTCTCCCACAGAAAGAAAGAAGCTGGTGACACGGAAAGCGTGCTCAGCCACAGCGGGAAAAAGGTCCTGACGCCCGAGGGCATAGGCCATTGAGGGTAGTCCCCCCGAAGCAGAGCGGTCAACACCTCACTATACAGTGCCTGTCTCCCTTCGGTGCCCTCAGGGGACCGTTATGCTAACCCTGCCACCTCGTGTGACTCAGGGTGTGGCGGTCTCCGGCGAGCACAAATCTCAAGGTCCACCCGGAAATGTAGTGGTCTCGGGATGCTAGTAGAATTTTTAACAGCGTGGAAGCTACTGCCAAATATTTCTTGTTGGGTCCTGCAGACCATAGAAAAGGGTTATCAAATACAGTTCGGGTCTCGCCTGCCCAGGTTTATGGGGGTCCTATCCACCATGGTGGACCCTGAGCAGGTTCTGGTAATGGAACAAGAAGTTAAAACTCTGCTGGAAAAAGGGGCCATAGAACATGTACCTCCCTCCAGCTGGGGCACCGGGTTTTACAGTCGGTATTTCATCGTTCAAAAGAATGTTGGGGATTTGCGTCCGATTTGGGATCTGAGCGAGTCAGTCATGCAGCTAAAGTACAAAATGTTAACACTGAGACAAATTGTGCCACAGACAGGACTGGTTTGTCACAATAGATCTCAAGGACGCATACTTCCACATTTCCATCCTTCCATATCACAGAAAGTTCCTGAGGTTTGCTTTTGGGGACAAAGCATACCAATATCCAGTTATTCCGTGCACTTTCACAAAATGCGTAGATGCAGCCCTTTCTTTCTTTCTTCTTTTACTTTATTTATATAGCACAAGTAAACACAACTGATGTTGACCACTGTGCTTTACATAACAAGGAAATCATGAAAAGGAAAAACATCACAATTACACAATATAATCATACCCATGTAAAACATTAAAATTAAGGAAATGCCCGTTCGAAGAGATATAACTTTAGTTTAAGGTTAAACTCATATAAGGAGGTCAACGATCTCAGCGAGGAGGGGATGCTATTCCACAGCCTCGGACCGATAACAGCGAAAGCACGATCCCCTCTCGACTTTAATCGAGAATGTGGCCGGGACAAATTAAAATTACTAGAGGACCGTAGACATCTACCAGGCACATTTACAGTCAGAAGTTCGGATAAATAAGAAGGTGCAAGACCATGTAACGATTTAAAAACAAGCAACAATAATTTCAAGTCAACCCTATAGCGCACCGGCAGCCAGTTAAGTGACAATAAAATTGGAGTGATATGTTCATGTCTGCGGACCCCAGTTAGGAATCTGGCAGCAGCGTTTTGGACCATTTGAAGCCTTGTAATAGAAAACTTGGGTAATCCTGCATATAAGGAATTACAATAATCCAGGCGGGACAGAACAAATGCATGTATAGTTCTTTCAAGCTCTAATGGTGATAAGGAAGACTTTACTCTGGATAGCAGCTTCAAGTGATAAAAACATGATTTAACTACTGTTTATATGTTTATAAAGCTTAAGAGAGGAATCCAACGTAACTCCCAGACTCCTAACGGTAGGTTTAATATCACAAAATTGGTTTGCAGCATTAAAGGTGGTTTTTGCATTTCCTATGGAGGGCCCAAACACAATAGCCTCAGTTTTGCTCACATTTAGATGTAAAAAATTTGCGGACATCCAGGATTGTATTTCATTTAAACATGCAAAAAGGGTTTCCAGGCCCTTTGAGTCAGTACGTTTAAAAGGCAGATAGATTTGAGTATCGTCTGCATATAAATGAAAAGACACTCCATATTTCCTAAGGATTGATCCCAGCGGTAACATATATAATGAGAACAAAGTAGGAGCCAAAATGGAACCTTGTGGAACGCCACAGGCAAGAGGAGTTACAGATGAAACAGAACCTCCAATGCTAACTGAAAAGGTTCTATTTGTAAGATAAGACTTGAACCAATTGAGAGCATTTCCTTGGATGCCCACAAACTTTTAAAGACGTGATAATAAAATACTATGGTCAACAGTATCAAATGCCGCACTCAGATCTAAAAGAATTAGAATGACAGAATCCCCAGAATCAAGAGATAAAAAAATATCATTCAAAACTCTTAACAAAGCCGATTCAGTACTGTGGTTGATCCTAAAACCAGACTGGAATTTTTCAAGAATACTATTCTCATCAAGAAAGCTCTGTAACTGTAGTAACACAGTTTTCTCAAGAATCTTAGAAATAAATGATAAATTTGAAATGGGTCTGAAATTTGATAGATCTGTAATGTCCGTGTTTGGCTTTTTCAATACAGGTTTCACCATGGCATGTTTACAGAGGGCAGGAACATAACCTGAGTGAAGGAACTTGTTTATAATGGACAAAATCCAAGACCCAATGTTATTAATTTGAAAAACCATGTAGGCACCATATCAAGAGATGAGATAGTAGGCTTGAGCATAGCGACTATATCTGTTAGACTGGTTAGAATAATTGGCTCAAAGGAATTTAAAAACCTGGTAGCCGTGGGAGTATCCGAAAAGTCAATAGTGGAAGGTACTATAGACTGTCTAATTTTAACTGATTTCTCCACAAAAAAATGTAAGAAATTTTCACATGTAGAAACAGATTCAGTCAGATAATTATTAGCCACAGGATTAAAAACCGAATTTAAAACCTTGAATAACATCCTAGGATTGTTTGAGTTTCTCGCTATCAACTCAGAGAAATAATTAGACTTTGCTGTTTTAACAGCTCTTTGGTATGACCATAAAGCTTCTCGTAATATCTCATAGGACACCTGTAGCTTATCCTTTTTCCATCTCCGCTCCGCTCTTCGGCAGAGTTGTCTTAAGTGACGAGTGTTACTATTTAACCAAGCTTCAGTTCTATTTTTCTGACATTTAAGTCTCCAAGGTGCAGCAATGTCAAGAGTGTTGGTACACAGCGAATTAAATAAGCTCAATAGCTCATCGATATCTACTGCATTTTCTAGATGTTCAGTAGGGAACACCTGCTCTGCATCAGAAAAGGCTGCAGAAAATGCTTCGACAGATGATGGACAGGACAAGACTACACGTGACCATTTACTCAGTCTAACAGATGGCATGGTGTGGCATGGAAGATCAACATTAAAAACAACTGGCCTGTGATCTGAAAAACTTAAGTCACCAATTTGGACATCTGAGATAGCAAAATCATGGGATAAAACTAGATCCAGTGTGTGGCCATGTAGATGGGTTGGCTGATTTACCCATTGAACAAAATCGCATGCTTCAATAAGACTCAAAAAATCTCTGGCTAGTGCTGAAGAATCAGAGCATACATGAACATTAAAATCACCAACAATTAAAAGTCTATTGTATTTAGTAGTAATACCCCCTAAAAAATCTGAAAACTCATTTAAAAAATCTGTGTTTGTTTTCGGAGGCCTGTACACTACAGCAATTACCAGTGAGTTTGACTGGTCTAATGAGAGGAGCTGTACTTAAAAAGTCAAATATAAGTCTGTTTCCAATAGCCTACAACAGAAACAGTTTTTGAAGACAGTTGCCAGTCCTCCACCCCGACCAGAACGACGAGGAGTATTAAAAAAGTTATAGTTGATGGGAGTAAGCTCCGAGAAAGAACTGACATCACCAACAGGAAGCCAGGTCTCCGTCACAAATAGAAAATCAATGCTGCCGGCGGTTATAAGGTCATTTAAAATAAAAGTCTTATTTCCCAACGATCTGGAGTTTACCAGCGTCATCTTAATTGATACAGAATCACTGACCGTCTGTGATGCTCGCTGAAATACCCGTTCGAGAGAGCGAAGGTGCCGCTGCTCCACTCCACCACGCCGTAGACAAGGGATGCGGCGCCGTCGAGGCTGCAATGACGAGTCACCAGTAAGCTGACGGATCCATTGATAGGGTGTCTCCCAAGCGCGCCTCGCAATGTAAAAGCCGCGGCCCTTCTCATGGACACGAGCGACCTGGTGCGGCCGACCAGCTGGTCCGGTCGTCAGACCCAGCCTCAACCTAACGGCCGCACCACCTCGTTTACCTCTCCTCCTACGCCGCTTCCTCCACGGAAGTGCAGATGGCACACGACGCAAGCACATAGGCAGAGTTTCCAGGAAAGGAGGCGGCGGGAAGCCGAAGCACTCGGCCGGTATGACTTTGTTAGAGCAGGACTCCATTGTTGCTCTAATGTTAAGCAACGTCTGGTGGTCGTACAAGGATGATGTAATAACATGGTAGGCAGCACTTTGATAAATTAAGGGAAGAAAATATACGATAGCAGACAGATAAAAAGAAATCCAGAGGACCAGACGGCAGGCCAGAGACATCGGCGCCATCTTGAGTCATTTTCTTTAGCAAGTCCTGGCACCTCTGCGTCTGCAGGGTATTCGCATCATGAACTACATCGACAATTGGTTGATTCTGGCTCATCTGCATCAGTTGGCGGTTCAGCATCGAGATGTCGTTCTCGCCCACATGAAAGAATTAGGGTTACAACTAAACACCAAGAAGAGTGTGCTTTCTCCACTACAGAGGACCACTTTTCTAGGTGTGGTTTGGGATTCTATGTTGATGCAGGCATGCCTATCACTGGCACGCATAGAGTCTATCCTGTCAGCTGTGAAAAGAATAAAGCTAGGCCAGTCACTCACTGTCAAACAGTTTCAGAGACTGTTGGGTCTGATGCATTTGCTTTTTGCATTTGCTTCTGTTGTGCAAACTGGCGCACCAAATCCTCCTGTGGTCTCAGGTGAAACTGCTTTCACTCAGAGCAGCTTACATCCCTGGAGCCCAGAATATAGGAGCAGAAGCCCTGTCGAGGGGCCGAGGTGTGAGAATGGAGGCTTCACCCCGAGGTGGTGGAGCAGATATGGAGGGTGTTCGGCCCGGGCACAAGTGGATCTGTTTGCATTTCAAGAGACGTCTCACTGTCCACTCTGGTTCTCCCTCATGTATCCAGCTCCTCTCGGACTGGATGCGATGGTACAGCTTGTATGCTTTATGCTTTTCCACCGATCGCTTTGCTCCCGGGAGTTCTGGAGAGAGTTTGCAGGGACTATTTATGCCTACTCCTTATAGCCCCTCACTGGCCGGGCAGAGTTTGGTTCCCTGATTTAGTGACGCTCCTCGACTGGCATTCTCTGGAGCTTCCCGTCAGGAGGGACCTTCTGTCCCAAGCAGAGGGCTCTATCTTTCACCCTCAACCCGAACTATGGAACCTGTGGGCCTGGCCTCTGAGGGGGCCCAGCTCATAGGGTCAGGTCTCTCAACCGAGGTTGTAGAGACCATTTTACAATCCAGAGCTCCCTCCACGAGGAAACTTTATGCCCTGAAGAGAATTTTTCACTACATGGTGTAGTGACTGTCAGTTGGACCCAGTTAACTGCCCGGTTGGGACAGTGCTGGAGTTCCCGCAGGAGTGGTTCACTGCAGGTCTATCCCCGTCCACTTTAAAGGTTTATGTGGCGGCCATATGAGCTAACCACATTCCTTTGGGTGGAATGTCTTTGGGTAAAGATCCATTGGTATCTCGTTTCCTCCGTGGCACTCTGAGGCTGAGGCCTGCTGCTCGCACCAGGGTTCCGACATGGGATCTAGCTATTGTCCTTCAAGGCCTTTCCCAGGCTCCCTTCGAGCCTCTGGAGGAGGTTCCAGCTAGATTACTTACTTTGAAAGCTCTGTTCCTCCTTGCTATCTCTTCTCTTAAAAGAATAGGAGATCTTCAGGCTTTGTCGGTTGCACCCTCATGCTTGGAATTTGCTCCTGGCATGGTGAAAGCGTTCCTCCATCCCAGACCAGGTTATGTTTCCAAGGTTCCCACTAATGTGGCCAGATCTATAGTGCTACAGGCCTTCTGTCCTCCTCCTTTTCAAAATTCGGACCAGGAAAAGAACAATCTGCTATGCTCATTTAGAGCACTTGATGCTTATGTTCACAGAGCTGCCCTGTAGTGTAAAACCAAACAATTATTGTTATTGTAGTGTAAAACCAAACAACAATTTTGGACCCCCTAACAAATGGTCCCCAGAATCTAAGCAGAGAATGAGCATGTGGGTGGTCGAGGCTATCTCACTTGCTTATGAGTCGACCAGACAGCCTTCACCTATGGCTGCCTGGTCCCACTCAACTAGGAGTATGGCGGCCTCTAAGGCCGTACTGTCAGGAGTACCCCTTCAGGACGTTTGTGATGCGGCAGGGTGGTTCTCACCGCATACATTCATCAGATTTTACTCTTTGGACCTGGACTCTGCACTAGGGTCTCGGGTGCTTTCGTCCCAGTGCTGCTCATTTATTTCACACAGGACAGACACTTCTCGCTATGGTGGCGTTGGTACAGAAGTTCCCCTAGTGTCAATCGACGCAGAGCGAGTTCCCTTGAAAGGGAACGTCTAGGTTACAACTGTAACCTCGGTTCCCTGAAGAGGGAACGAGACGCGACGTCACCTGCCATATCTCCTACGTGCCTGTAAGCACCTTGCTCAGACCTTACACAGCTAGCGCTGCTTTGTTTGGGCAGGCTCTATAGTTTCCTGGTTCATGACGTCACCCGCCTCTGTTGCGCCACACCAGAGTCCTGCAACGGGTCAGGTACCCGCGGGTACCCGCATAAAAGTGGCAAAAACGGGTGGAATTGTGACATTCCTAAAATTCATGGGCGGGGATGCGGGCGGATAATTAACTCTTTGCGGGCGGGTAGTAGCGCAAATGAAAAATATGTGCAATATTTGTACATCTAAATTACCATTACACATAGGAAACAACGATATGACATTTGACCCATCACGTCACCACCACTGCGACAGTGCGACTTTTGTTGATGCTTCTCGTAGCCTAGTTGGAGCGAGTGTTGCAGGATGGATGAAGTAAAAGTAAAGTTGGCGAGTGGAGTATATAAAATTGTTGACAACGAGTCTTTAAAGGCAAAATTGGATGTGTGGAGAAAGTGTGGTGTAATACGAGATCAGGAAAATAACATCATAACCGGCTTTGCGGTTTGCAAAACATGCCATAAAGTTTTGGCGTTTGATAGCCGGAAGCTGGGCACGTTTTCTCTTAGGAAGCACATCGAGACTTGCAGAGCCACAGCAGGGGTTGCCAGTGCGACAATTGACAGGTACTTCGCCAAAGGCTACAAACCTCCAAGAGGGGAAGACAAGGAGGCGATAACACAATTGGCTGTGCAATTTGTGTACCGAGACATTAGATCATTTGAGACTGTGTGCGGCGATGGATTTTTGGAACTGGCACAGGGCTTAATTGACACTGGGGCACGAGCTGGCCTTGTGGACGCGCATCAGCTTCTGCCCGATCCAACTACAGTCTCCCGTAGGATCACTAAATATGCCGAGGATAAAAGACAAGACATAATTCCGGAGCTGAGGGAACAATTGACCGAGAGCAACGGAGCTGTGACACTGGATTTGTGGACGGATGATTTCCGAAAAATTGGATATCTCTGTGTGACAATACATTACATTAAAAGCAATTGGGAACTGCAGGAGCGAGTGCTCTGCACAGCTGAATGGGACAGCAATTTACATAAAACAGCTGACAACCTCAGGCCAGCCATCATCCAAGCACTCCGCAAATTTGGACTGGATGAGTTCTTTCCCAAACTAGTGTACGTAACTGACAGAGGTGCAAACATTGTTGCGGCCCTCCGCACAGCCAAGAGATTGAGTTGCGCAGCACATATCCTGACCTGAACACAGTATTGTATACCACACTTGAGAAACCTGCTGAGGATGATTTGTTTGGCTAAGAGGTATCTGGTCTCATTGAGTCCGTTAAGTCGCTTGTGACTTATTTTAAGCAGTCACATCTCCAGAATCGTCTGCAAAAAACACAAAGCATCCGTGGAGACGCGATGGAACTCGCTTCACACGATGCTGGACTCCATTAGCAGCCAGTACGAGGCCATCCGTGCTCTTCTGGAGGAATGTGACGAAGAACACCGTTTAAACTGCATAAGCAAGGAGACTTTGCATGACATTGTGAATTTTTTGGCACGATTCAAAGAAGCCACCAAAGCCCTGGAAGCATCCAAAACTCCACCATTCACTTGACAGCTGTGTGGTTGGAGCGCCTCAGACGTCACCTTCAGCCGTCTTCTACCGACAGTCTGACATTGTCATCGCTTAAAGAAAAATGCCTCAAGATTTTAACTGAGAAATTTGAGCTGCATCTCTTGCACAAGCTGGCAATGTTCTTGCATCCAAAGTTGAAAAGCCTGAAGCTGCTGGCAGACCATGGTGACATTATGGGAGTTCATAGCGAAGCACGGCGTCTTGTAAAAGGTAAGCTATTCAATCACAAACTAATATGCTACTTGTCTTCAGTGGTGGAATGTAACGAAGTACAAATACTTATTTAAAAAAAAAAATTAAAAAAAATTATGATTAGTTTTTCCACCTGCCAAAACAGGAATTGAAAAATCTCCATGTTTATTTATGATACGAGCGTCCAGTTCACGCGGCGCTCGCATCCGTGTCGTGATCATCTAATGAATGAATGAATGTATTCTTTTTTTCTTCTTTAGAACATGGTCATTAGTAACAAAACATATTTTAACAGAAAATAATAAAATTAAAAGTCTCAGCATGTTCAAAAGAAAGGAAAAAAAAGGAGAAGGAAGAAGTTAACATATGTTTGCCTTCCCCTTTTACACATCTAGCTTTGAAACGGCTACTGTTTACTCTTGAAAGATGTCATAATTTATCCTTATTGAGAAAAAAACTTAATCCTTTGAAGTACATTTATCTGAAAATAAAAAACACAACATAGTATAAGAAAAAAAAAATAATAATAATTTAAATTTATACAGAATGGCAAGAAACAGACTGTATATGGTACTTCAAATCAACCTCTTGAAGAGGAAATGAGACATTTGTCCCATGTCCACCTTAATTTATATACTTTTCTAATATAGACATTTTAAACCTTCTTTTGAGTTGCACAATATGTTTGCTTTCTTTAATTGTTACAGGTAAATTATTCCACAGCCTCACCCCATTGACAGATATGCACATGCTTTTGAGTGTGGTGCGTGCCATTGATTGAGAGAGATTTCCTCTCCTTCTTAAATTATATCTACTATCTCTTTCCTTAAACCATTTTTGGATATTATTAGGGAGTACTTTGTTTTTAGCTTTGTACATAATTTGTGTGGTCTTAAGATCCACTATGTCTTTAAATTTTAATGTTTGCAATTTTAAAAATAAATCATTTGTATGTGCATGATAGCCAACATTGCAAACTATTCTTATTGCCTTTTTCTGCATAGTGCATATCGTGTTTAGGGTGGTTTTATAGGTATTGCCCCACACCTCTGTACAATAGGACAAATAAGGAAGAAAAAGCGCGCAGTATAAAATATACATTGTTTCCTGGTTCAATATATGTCTCACTTTACAAAGAATACCAGTGATCTTTGCCAGTTTAGAACTAATGCAATTGACTTGTGGTTTCCAGCTGAGCTTATGATCAATTATTACTCCCAGAAAGGAGTTTTCATAAACTTTCTAATCTGGTGTTATCACACAGTACTTCAATAGTTAAATCTTCAGGAATTCTACGTTTCCCAAAAATCATAAATTTAGTTTTCTTTATATTAAGAGATAATTTGTTTAAATCAAACCACAATTTAAGATTAACCAACTCTTCAGAGACAATCTTCAACAAATGTTGGAGATTCTCTCCTTCACAAAATATATTTGTGTCATCTGCAAAGATTACAAATTTCAACAAATCAGAAGTTTTGACAATATCATTTATGTATAGTATAAATAATTTTGGTCCTAATATTGAACCTTGTGGTACACCATATATTGTATTTTGGAGCTTTGACTTTTCCTCTCCCATCTGCACAAAATGTTGTCTATGTTCTAAATAGCTTTTTATCCAAATTTAGCCCTAATCCCCTAATTCCATACGTTTCCAATTTTTGAAGCAAAATGTGATGATCTATTGTATCAAAGGCCTTTTTAAGGTCAATGAATACACCTATAGCAAACTTCTTGTCATCAATACTAGTTGTTAATTCTTCCACCAAGTCAATTAGAGCCAGAGATGTAGAACGATTAGATCTAAAACCATATTGACTATCAGTTAAGATCCCATATTTATCAATAAAACTATCCAATCTGGTGGAAAAAATCTTCTCCGGAATTTTAGAAAATTGGGGAAGCAATGAAATTGGTCTATAGTTAGTGTAAAGATTCTGTTCACCAGCTTTAAAGATAGGAACGACTTTAGCTATTTTCATCTTTGTGGGAAAGGAGCCCAATTTCAGAGAGAGATTAGAAATATATACTATGGGATCTACTATTGCAACAATTAGTTGTTTAATTAAAAACATATCAATGTCATCACAGTCTCTTGATGTTTTATTCTTAAAGTTATTGACAATATCAAGTACTTCGGTTTTATCAGTGTCTCAATAAAATTGCTGCTGGATTTCTTTCTTCAAAGAATTGTGAGACATCGCCCTCTTGTGGAGGGATTATCTCATCAACCAGATTAGGCCCTATATTCACAAAAAATCCATTGAAGCCTGCCACGACTTCATCCCTGTTTTTAATTATTTTACCATTATCAATAAATTCATTTGGAAATCCAGTACTTGTTTTTTTCCTTCTAATAATTGAATTTGAAATGTTCCAAGTACCCTTTATATTATTTTTATTAGTTTCCAGCAATCTACTATAATAATATTTTTTACATTTTCTTAAGATAACTGTTAATTTATTTTTATATGTCTTGTATTTGGTTTCTTTCTCTTCAGTTCTATGCTTAACAAAGTCTTTATATAAAGTATTCTTTTTTTTTGCAGGCATTCATCAGACCCCTTGTAACCCAGGGTTTATATGGACGTTTAGATGTTTTCTCAGATTGCTGAGTTGGACAATTTTTATAGTACAAAGTAAAAAAGGTATTTAGAAATGAGTTATAGGCTAAGTCAACATCCCCTTCTTCATAAACATGCTTCCAGTCTTGAGCTAACAAATCATTTTTTAATTTATTCAGGGTGTGATCTGTTCTTAGTCTCCTCTGTATATTTATTTTGCTGGTATCTAAATTATCGTGTTTGCATTCATGGAATACAAATATTGGCAGATGGTCAGTGATATCATTTATTAACAATCCACTTTCTAAATTACTGCTCATGTTATTTGTAAAGATATTATCTATTACTGTTGCTGAGTGGGTGGTGATTCTGCTCGGTTTGGTTATACATGGATATAGGCCTGTACTATACATTGCATCTATAAACTCTTCTATTGCAGGTGATTTACTCGGATTTAAGAAATCTATATTATAATCCCCACATAAATAAGCAACCTTCTGCTTAGCATTCAAACCCATGGCCTCAAACACTTCTTTAAAGCTTTCAATGCCAGAGTTGGGTGCTCTATAAACACAGCTAACGATAACATTCTTCATTTTACCCATATCGATTTCCACCGTTATACACTCACAAATGTCATCAATAACAGTCGTCATACTTTCAACAATCATATACTTTAACCTGCTATCCACAAACATTGCAACTCCCCCACCCCTTTTGTTTACTCTATTCACAAAATGTAAGTGATAGCCTTCTAATTCAAAATGAGTCCCTTTGTAATTGTTCAATGTGGTCGCAAACATTCACCTTCCCAATCTCACACATCCAGATCAGTGCACATACACACCACTGAAAGTGATCAAAGAACAAATCATCCAAGAGAAATCCGACAAAAAAGTTGAGAAGTTGTAATATTAAAATTCAACAGGTAGGCATATAGTAATAATAAAGTGGGTTCAATATAAGTCTCTGGGACATAAAGAAAAGCACTTGGAAAAACAGTAAGTCAACCATCAGTCTCAACCAAAAAGGGAGAAAAAAACCTTCATAATTTGTAGCAGGGTTGTTCCAAGTAAATGTAGATCTGCTCACCACCTCCAAATTGGGCTCTTTATGTGTGAAACAAACCTCTATCAGATAGATCTGGGCCTCAAGAGAATGTTCTTGTTGGCTAAACAATTCCATATTTCTCCAGGTCTTTGAGGTCCCGGATTAGCAGGACCTTCATCTCCTCACCAGATGAAGCATTTGTACGTATCCAAATTTTACAATCCCTTGTCCATGTTGAATGGATTTTCCTTTGTTTCTTCAGTGCCCTTGCATGTTTTCAGAATGATGGTTCTTTCCATTTGTCCGTTTCTTTTGGGGAGGGTATAGCAAGCAGCGATACTCTCCTTGTGAATGGAGATGTCACTGCTATTGAAGAACTTAATCACCTGCTCCTCCAGCGTCTGTTTTTCTCCCTCTGTTAGATCAACTTCGCTGCTTTCCCCTCGGATGACATTGGAGTAGGTGCGGTGTGTAGTTTTTAGGCCACTGATGACCACATCTTCTTTTCTTGTATATTGCTCCAAGTCATCAACTCTTTTCTCCAACTCTGCAATTTTCTCATCCTTCTGTGCGAGTAGGTTGTTTAATTTCTTCACATCCTCTACCAAACCGCTTATCTTGCCCACATTTTCAGCCATTCCATCAATTTTCTTTGCCAGTTCTCTCATGGCTTTCTTGACATCCTCCATTTTGAATTTGGCTGGTTTTCACACTCTTGACATGTATTATCAAAAGTGCCCCAAAACATCAAAAATAATGGGAAATACTCATACAAGTTAAATCCCAATGACCATATAAAGCCATAAACTTCACTTATCTGCTTGGATGTCAAGTCATTTTCATGATTTTTGACGGATTGATCTCTATTGTCTGCTATATTTATTTTTTAAATCCAGGCAATTGGTTGATGAAATTTTGATTAAAATTAAGATACAATTTAATACAAAACGAAATTAACTTTAAAGAAAGGCTTTGTGATTTATATTTACTGTATATTTAGGCTAATGTTAACTTCAAAAAGGGGTGTGTCGCGATTTCTGTTTTACAGCCCTAATTATTAGAATAGACATTAAGAGAATAAATTGTAATGCAAGTATAATACTTAAAGTACATTTAAAATCAGGTACTTTTGACTTAAGTAGGGTTTTCATTGTCTACTTTTACTAAAGTAAATATGTCTCTGGTTATTTGTACTTTTACTTAACCTGTTAACCGTTGCCAGTGCGCGGGCGCACTGAAGCAGTTTTTTTTATATATAGTTCAAAGTTACTATCAGATTTAATGTTATACCTTGACAAACTATACATCATTAAAAAGATATAAGACTCAAGTTTCAGTATTTGACCACTATTGTATTCTGAGAAACTTATAGCGACAGTTATTTCTTAATTTGTGTCAGGAGTTATGAAATGAAAAAATGAGTCGATACCTTTAATATGAATTATGCGCGTCAGCCGCTTTCATTCATAAAAAACTCCTGTGCTGTCGTCATGACAGCGATACACAAAACAACGTCCCTCAGGGCTTTAGTTCAAAAATGTGCATATTTGGAGAAATATTGATAGATTCTCATAGATTTACATCATATTTATAGACAGGAATAATATTTATTGAATTTATACCCAAATGCGTCGATGTAATCATTATGAGCGGTTAGATACTCTGATACTGTGTTTTCAATTCATACCAATAGCCTGAGGGCGCTATATGCACAATAATTGTCCATATGGAACATGAAGAAGAGCCATGATCATGTGACATTCCAGGACGTCACTGATACACACAAAGCTAACAAGAGATCGCGCTGTAACTGTCACGATCGCACACACGAAGACAAAAGTAGATCCAATAATGCAGGTTTTATTTAAGGGTAATCCGTATTCATACATCCAGTCCAGGCAATAGGTCAATATCCATATAAGTAATCCAAAAACAAGAAACAAACAGGAACACGCAAGACTGACCTCAGGAAGTGGTGTGAACTAAACAAGGACTCCGTAACAAACACTAACACAGACAGGGTTTTTATACACACAGAAACTAACACTGATAATGGGGAACAGCTGGGTGCAATGAACAGTGATGAGTACAGACAGGATTGTGGGAATTGCAGTTCATGAGTGAGTGACACCGTGAGGGAAGGGGACCTCTAGTGTTTACCCAGGGAACACAAACCAGACACTGTGACATAACCCCCACTCTACGGAGCGGCTACCAGACGCTCCAAGACAACACTACAAAACAAAACAAGAGTCCAGGAGGGAGGTGGAACGGTGGAGGATCAGGGGGAGGGATGGGGGGCCAGGTCCATGAAGGGGAACAGGAACAGGGGGTGACGGCTTAGCCGGCGGCCAGGGTGAAGCAGACGACCCATCGGGCGGCCAGGGCGAGGCAGACGACCCATCAGGTGGCCAGGGCGGAGCAGATAGTCCATCGGGTGGCCAGGGCGGAGACTTTCCCTCAGGCGGCCAGGGCGGAGCACACAGTCCATCGGGCGGCCAGGGCAGAGACTTTCCCTCAGGCGGCCAGGGCGGAGCAGACAGTCCATCGGGCGGCCAGGGCGGAGACTTTCCCTCAGGCGGCCAGGGCGGAGCAGACAGTCCATCGGGCGGCCACGGCGGAGACGACCCCTCGGGTGGCCATGGCGGAGACAACCTCTCGGGTGGCCACGGTGGAGACGACCCCTCGGGTGGCCATGGCGAAGACGACCCCTCAGGCGGCCACGGTGGAGACGACCCCTCGGACGGCCATGGCGGAGACAACCCCTCGGGTGGCCACGGTGGAGACGACCCCTCGGGTGGCCATGGCGGAGACAACCCCTCGGGCGGCCACGGTGGAGACGACCCCTCGGACGGCCACGGCGGAAACGACCCCTCGGGTGGCCACGGCGGAGACGACCGCTCGGGCGGCCACAGCTCAGGAACTGGAACAGACACCACCGGCTCAGGAACTGGAACTGGCACCACCGGCTCAGGCACTGGAACTGGCACCACCGGCTCAGGCACTGGAACTGGCACCACCGGCTCAGGCACTGGAACTGGCACCACCGGCTCAGGCACTGGAACTGGCACTGGAACTGGCACCACCGGCTCAGGCACTGGAACTGGCACCACCGGCTCAGGCACTGGAACTGGCACCACCGGCTCAGGCACTGGAACTGGCACCACCGGCTCAGGCTCAGGAACAGACACCACCGGCTCAGGAACAGACACAGGCTCGACGGCGGCCATCTTGTCAGGGGACACAGGCTCGGCAGGCGTGACGTGAACAGGCTCGGCGGCGACCATCTTGTCCGAAGACACAGGCTCGGCAGGCGTGACGTGAACAGGCTCGGCGGCGGCCATCTTGTCCGAAGACACAGGCTCGGCAGGCGTGACGTGAACAGGCTCGGCGGCGGCCATCTTGTCCGAAGACACAGGCTCGGCAGGCGTGACGTGAACAGGCTCGGCGGCGGCCATCTTGTCCGAAGACACAGGCTCGGCAGGCGTGACGTGAACAGGCTCAGAAACCGCTGTGCAGGCGACTGGCTCTGGATCCGCCGTGCAGGCGACTGGCTCTGGATCAGCGGTCTCGGTGGACCGAGATTCTGGCATGACGGCCTGGGGGATTGAAAGCGCTGAGACTCGTGAAACGTTCAGGATATTGATTGCTCGGACAGATCTCAGTGGCGGATCGGCCAGCTTGGACACTAGTCCACTCCATCCCCGGACGAGTTCCACGGACGCAACCATGCTGGCAGACGGCGCGGTCTGCGGCAGGCCACGCCCCGCAACCGATGGAAACACCGGTTCGGCGGCAGCTATCTCGTCCGGAGACACCGGTGCAAGGTCAGCCCTCCCCCCTGGAGAAACGAGTGGGTCTGACGTAGCCCACCGGTTACGCCTCTCCAGGTAGTCAATGAACTCCCAAAAATCCAGGTTCTCCAGCCCCATCATCTCACATCGGAGTAAAGGGTCGTCGAGGCAGTTGTTAAAAAAATCCTTCAGTGCCGCATCATTGTACCCCATACCTCTCGATAAAGTCCAAAATGCCTGCGACAAACTATTCACCGACTGACCCTGCTGCCGTAGGGCCATTAAATTACTGAATCTTCCCCTCCTCTCCTTCTCAGTAGTGGGGGGAAGGATACGAAACCCCATACTGCTGGATCTTAAATGTGACGGAGTCCTTCTGTCACGATCGCACACACGAAGACAAAAGTAGATCCAATAATGCAGGTTTTATTTAAGGGTAATCCGTATTCATACATCCAGTCCAGGCAATAGGTCAATATCCATATAAGTAATCCAAAAACAAGAAACAAACAGGAACACGCAAGACTGACCTCAGGAAGTGGTGTGAACTAAACAAGGACTCCGTAACAAACACTAACACAGACAGGGTTTTTATACACACAGAAACTAACACTGATAATGGGGAACAGCTGGGTGCAATGAACAGTGATGAGTACAGACAGGATTGTGGGAATTGCAGTTCATGAGTGAGTGACACCGTGAGGGAAGGGGACCTCTAGTGTTTACCCAGGGAACACAAACCAGACACTGTGACAGTAACATGCAGATACGACGTTTTGAAGACAAGAAACATGTTTGCAATGATATTTGAGTTACCTGTGTTTTTCAAGCCATGCCAGGTATTTCCATAATAATAGATTATATTTATAATGTAATGCTAATCTATATAGACTGTCATTGTGCAGAATACCATACAATAGTATATTTTCTGTCTGAGTTTTTTATCTGAAGCCAAATTAGATCACAGAAGATTATTTAAAACACTCGTCTTGCGTTATGAAGTAAGTTTGGAGCACAAACATGGTTTTAATCTCATAAATTGTCGTGTATTGATGGTGTGCTAAGCTAACATGCTAGCTAGCCCTAGGTGCACCTGCAACCTAGAAATTTATACTTTTATGATTTTTTGAATGCTTACTGAAAGTTTCTTTATTCAAGAAATGCATTTGATACAGTTTAAATGTGAGGTGAACTTTGATAAAAGAAATTAGGGACTGAAACCCTATGAATAGCCTGTGAATAGCCAGTCGTTAGTAGCTATAATGCAGACAAAAGAAATGCATATTTAGAGCCATAACCAGGCTGGAGAGGTGTGAATGTGTGCAGGGGGAGACTGAGACTGAATGGGGCTCGTTTGCACCACAAAACAATAGAGACAATATACTGAATTGATGTTTAGAAGATGGCAATAAACATCAGTAGCATTTTAGCGTCAAATCAAAATAAAGTCATTGACATGGTCTTGAAAAACATTTAACTAAATACAGAGTTTTGGACTTATTATCTTCAGATTTTAAACATAAAATGTTTAGACATGTGGCTTTAGCTGTAGTGCATTTCTAGATTGCTACAGTGCCAACTTCAATTTTATTTTCATAAGGATGTTTCATAAAAAATAATTTCTAATAACTTTACAAAACTTTGAAGCTATTTATAACAATTTTTTTTCATTATGACAATAATTAATTCTACATTTACAATAAACTGCCAGGTGTCAGCTTTCAAATGAGATCATACTTGTGCTTTTAGTTCAAAGGGTTCATGAACTGTATCTGTTTCAGTTTGGGTATGTCATTTCTGGGGATTTTTTAAAAGTGGGGGTGCAGCTTAACAGATAGGCTACTGAGATTCAGTAATTCCACCATTGCTTGTCTTTAATAATTTACAATTATTGTTAATGGGAAAATGTAAATATTTTTTTGGTTTAGGCCTAAATAAATACATCCATGTGTCTATTTCTTTTAAATAGAACTCGAGGAGAAACGCGAAGATCTGCTACCAGGCCGCAGCATGTCGGCGGGCCCAGCTGCGAAGAGAGTTCGTTTGGTTTCAAAAGTTGATTGTTTGTCAGACGTAGAGGACTCCAGCGATGACACTGTGCTGTCCGAGGACGAGGTCTCTGCATACATCGAGTTCAAGCCACCCAAGGGGGATCATTTCAATGTTTTGTTGTGGTGGAAGGAGCATGCAAAAACATTTCCCAACCTGGCAATGATTGCGCGGAATGTTCTCTCCATCCCAGCATCGAGCGCTGCGAGTGAGAGAGACTTTTCCACAGCTGGATTTGTAATTCAAGAACGGAGAACGCAACTTAAACCTGGGACTGTGGACGATATCCTTTTCCTGCACAGTAACCTTAAGGGAAAGTAAATGCATAGGCATAGGCCTATATAGGCTATTGTTTGTGAGCGACAGGCTCAGCAGGTTGTATTTTTCCTTGTTCTTTTTTTTCTTTCATTAATAGGTCTTTGCGTATAGGCCATGTTATTAGGTTCCATAGCCTATTTAGGTGCCGATTATGTACTTGAATGGCGCAAAACAAAGCACACTTTAGTTTAGCCTGTTTCAGTAGGCTGTTGCGATGTTGAGAGGTCTGCGAGACAAAAAATAAAGCACTTTAATTGGAATGATTTTAGCGTGTGTGATTTATCGCGGGCAAGGGTCGGGTAACGGGCCAAATATTAACGGGTCTGAGCGGGTGCGGATTTAATTTTGATATTATCACGGGTGACGGGTCGGATCTGGTGCTGAACTTTGCGGGTACGGGCGGGGGCGGGTCACCAAAAATGGACCCGTGCAGGACTCTGCGCCACACCATTGGACTGATTTTACATGTGCTTCAAGACATCATCACGCAAAGTGTTCCCTTAGCGTCAATCGACGCAGCATCTCGTTCCCTCTTCAGGGAACCGAGGTTACAGTCGTAAACGAAGCGTTTTTCAAGGTGTAACATTAAGGTTGAACCACTGGAGTCACATGGACTATTTTAACAATGACTTTACTGCCTTTCTGGGCCTTCAAAGTAGTAATAACTTTGGCGTGTATGAAGGGGTCAGAAAGCTCTCGGATTTGATCAACAATATCTTCATTTGTGTTCCAAAGATGAATGAAGGTCTTACAGAGGTCTTTACGAAGGTCTTTACTTCTGTTATTGGATCTCACAGCAGCATTTGATACAATTGACCATAATATTTTAATCTCACGCTTAGAAAATTATGTAGGTATTCGAGGAAATGCCCTAAAGTCTTATTTCCAAAACAGAAGTTTTTCTGTACAGATGGGAGAATGTATGTCGACCTCAGCGCCTTTATCGTGTGATATTACACAAGGATCTATTTTAGCACCAGGTTTTTTTTTTGTTTTTTTTTTCACTTTATATGCTTCCTTTAGGTCAGATCATGAGTAAATATGATGTGTTTTTTTCCATTGTTACACAGATGACACCTAGTTGTATCTACCCTTGAAACCAACTGTCTCTACTGCTGTAGAAAGGCTGGTAGAGTGTCTTGGGGAGATTTAAGAGGTGGATGGCTGCTAATTTTCTGTGTCTAAATGAATCGAAGACTGAATTGATTTTATTTGGCCCTTCTGAGTCTGCTGATACATCCAAAATTGAATTGGGTACACTATCTCCTTTTCGGATGCATCATGTAAAAAACGTATAATTTGCGATAGTGGACTGAAATTAGATAAACAGATAAATGAAGTAGCCAAAATGATTTTTTTTCCAGTTGAGACTAATCGCTAAAATTAATCCCTTTGTAACACGGTGTAACAATTCACCTTACGCTTTAAACCGCAAGGGAAAAGTACATCATGCACAATACAAAGGTAATGGACCAACCCGGTATCACGCTAAAGCGTGTAATACTGTCACGGTGTGACAAATAGCATATGGAACTTATTCCCGCTGAAGCAGTGTTCCCGTTGGGACACTTTGAGTGTAACACCGACCCCAGGCCTGTGTGTGCGTCTGTTGCTATGACAACCCCAATTGACAGATTGACAACAGGTGTGGGGAATTTACTCTGAGAGTTTGGGTGAGGCCCCGTCAGCATTTGAGAGAGTATAAAAAGCAAGAGAAAGAGACTGTTGGTGTGGTTCTCCCCCGTGAGAAGTCGTTTTATCGGGTGGTTGCAGCTATTGGAGTGCTGTTGAATGAAGAGGAGAGTGTTGACTTGATGAGGGACTCGAGGGCAACAGAGGGAGAGTGAAATACCCCGTTTGCATTGGAGAGGAGCTAAGTAACCGAGAACTGAGTCTCGTAATTGCATGCATTCGACACTGAATTGGATGTGGTTTGGAGTGTTTGGATCACGATCATAAATATCACTGAGTGGATTGTACTGATTCATTACCGATCTCTTATCTCTTCCTGCATTATAAATGGTGATGTGAACTCTGCCTGTGTCTGTGAAGAAAAACATCCCAAAACATCATTCGCAGCATTGATGATCGCGGCCCCCTCGGACAGAGACCCAAGGGTGAGTGCTGGCTTTAAATTGCACTTCGTGAAGTGAGTTTGCAGTGCCTAAAATTGACGTTTTCCCCCACATTATATGCTTGAAGTGGAATTGCCGTGTGTGTGGAAGATACATTTCTTTTTGCCGTGCACTCTCCATGTGTCATGCTGGTCTACTGTCAATAATGAGAGCTCAGTGACATTGATCTGTTCTATCTGTCTGGATGTCGAAGAATTATCATCTGGGATTAGAATTTAACCCCTCTGTTTGTGCTAATAGGAGAGGAGATGCCCTGTTGAAATGTTCACTGTCTGCCTCTGAAGAGTCCCCGTTTGTTCTGTCGACCTCGAGTCTGCCGTACACTTGTAATCCACCTGTGCTGGGAGAAGTGACTGTCCCTCTGTCACGAACGTGAGGCTGGCACGCTCTGTCTGAAATATTCACTCTGTCTGTGTCAGAAGAAGCCCCGTTCAGCTTGTCGACTTCGAGTCTGCTGCATCTTTGTAACCCACCTGTACTGGAGAAGTGCCCGTCCCTCTGCAACGAACGTGAAGACTGCACACTCTGTCTGGAACATCCAGTCCACCTGTCTCAGGAGAAGCCCTGTTCAGTCGTCGACTGTGAGTCTGTGGCATACCGGCGGCCCACCTGTGTTGTGCGCAGTGGCCGTCCTCCTTCAACGAACGTGAGACCTGCACCCTTCGTTTGCAGCCTGTTCATTCTGTCTGTCTCGGAAGAAGCCCCATACAGCCCGTCGACTTCGAGTCTGTTACCACCTTGTAACCCACCTGTACTGGAGAAGTGCCCGCCCCCCCCTCTGCGAGCGAGCGTGGGAACAGTGTGCCGTGTTGGAGTCGCCATCCAGTGTGTCCCCTACCTATTTACTCACCAGTTTGCCGTGTACCTGCTTAAAGCTCTGCTCTGGTGTCACAAGGAAAGTAGAAGAGTCTGACCACACCTCTCCCAAGGAAGACTCCCCTGGCCACCCCACCTTAAGACGTGTACCTGCCGTATACGTACCTGACTGACATCCATCCACCACAAATTCCGCACCTGTGAAAGAAGAAAGGAAGGCCGGAATCACCTACTTACCAGAGGAGACTTACCGGACCGCTCACTTGCCAACCGCATCCCCACCTGTGAAAGACCTACTTGACCACCCACCTGTTCGCCGTCCATCCACTGCAGGGTCCGCACTGAGGAAGAGGGCGGGAGAGACCCCGGCCGCTGCACCGTTCACCTTTGATCCCTGAGGGCAACAAGGAAGAAGATTTTAGATTAGGATTTTCAATTTGCTTTTACTTCAAAATAAAACTTGTTAAATTTATTCTCTGTCTCCGACTTCTCCCTCTGACACGCTCCTTGAGGTGGTCCTAGTTCAGGGGTGGGCGCAGTCTAGCTTGGCCCATCCCGACCTGTGACAATACACACGCTGGTCCACTAGCGGATGCGTGTCAATGTCACGCTTTGCCTCCTCTAGGCGTGAAAATGACACACATGATGAAAGTTGAGTACCAGCAGGGGGCGATAATTTCCTCACTGCCAACAACTCCCCACGGACCAAAGAGAGAAGCGATATATTGCATTCTCCAAAATTCCCGCATCGTTCAGGTTGGTCAAAGCCACATTTTTATTATGGTTCTGTAATTTAAGAAAATCTAACATTGCTGTAGCCTAACGTTATATTTGTGTGTGTGTGTGTGGACTGGACTGTGGAGCTTTTTAATCTATGGTGCTGTTAACGTTACCGTGGTCAATAACGTTAATGGAAATAGATATTAATTGGCTAATTAATTAAACACAGAAAGCTGCAGTGACTGCATATTATGTTATATTAACATTATAAAAAGTTGTTATGGTCGATGGGAAGTAACTTTAACGTTAGATAAACGCTGCTGCTTGATGATGATGATGATGATGATGATGATGATATTTGCGCAGTAGGGAGGAGGGAGGGTATCGATCCTGAAATATCGATACTGATGTTGTATCTATTCTAAAGGATCTATCCACACATAAAAAAATGTCGATCCTAAGGTGTTTTTTTTTAAACCAGTAATTTTATTTATTTAGCACGAATTTATTTTATTCAGAAAGTATGCATTAAATTGATTAAACGTGACAGTAAAGGCTTTTACATTGTTACACAAATATACATATTTCATGTAAATGCTGTCCTGATAATTATGATGCTGAAAATTCAGCTTTGATCACAGGAATAAATTACATTTTAACATATTCAAATAGAAAACAGATTGCCTGTTTTAAATTGCAATAATATTTCACAATATTTTTTTTACAAAGATTTACTGCATTTTTGGTCAAATAAATGCAGCCTTGGTAAGCAGATTAGACTTCTTTCAACATTAAACATCTTACCGACCCCAAACTTTTGAAAAGTAGCGCACATGTTGCGTGGCGCCGATGAGTTGGCAGCCTGTAGCGTGCAGCTGTGTGTAGTATTGTGTTTTAAGTGTCTTTTTAAAGTGCTTTTAAGTGTTTTTAATTTTTTTTTATTTATTTATTATTTTTAGCGTCGGATTCATGAGGATAAATTAATCAATTGATTGTTGATATGGACTTGATATCGGAAAAGTTTATGCGGGCAGAGGACTGTAACATTAGCCGAGAGGCACCTGCTTTTGTATATACCCGGCGAGAACTACTAGACCTGGTACAAGGTTCAAAATTCGGGATTAAACATGATATCCCAAAGGAAATATTACGGAGGAGACACCGCGGAATTAGAGCTGGAGTGAAGAGAAATAAGAAGAGTAGAGAGAGAGTATGGAAAGAAACCTTTAAACCAGCCCTGCCATCTATCACCATGGGAAATGTTTGCTGTTTGACTAACAAGCTCGAAGAACTAGAGACTCTTGTCAGGAGCCAGAAAATATATCGGGAGAGCAGTCTTATATGTCTGACCGAGTCGTGGCTGACGGACAATATCCCTGATCTCTTGACCAGCTTTACCGGCTTCAGGACGATACGAGCGGATAGGAACGCCGAATCGAGCGGTAAGCATAAAGGAGGGGGGCTTATTTTGCTTATCAATAACAAGTGGTGTAATCCCAATCATGCTACTATTAAAGAACAGATATGTAATAAGGACATTGAACTATTGGCAGTTAGTTTAAGACCTTATTACCTGCCGAGGGAGTTCACTGTGGTGATCGCCGTTGTTGTTTATATCCCTCCATCTGCCAATGCGGAAGTGGCCTGTGACATAGTGCATTCTGTTGTTGCGCGACTCCAGGCGAAGTACACAGATGCGTTCGTTTTTCTTTCTGGTGATTATAACCATGTATCACTTTCTAAGACCCTGCCCACATTTAAGCAGTTTGTTGATTGTACAACACGGGGAGATAAGATCTTGGACCTTCTGTATGCTAATGTGAAAAATGCATACAAATGTGTTGCACTGCCCCCTCTTGGCCGATCCGACCATGATATGGTACATCTCTCTCCTTCCTACACGGCAGTTGTTAAGAGGCAGCCTGTTATTAACAGAACACTAAAATACTGGTCTCCGGAGAGAGAAGAAGCCCTAATGTGCTGTTTTGAATCAACATGCTGGGATGTTTTCTGTGAGGATTATGGGGATGACATTGATGGATTAACAGAATGCATCACCCATTACATTAAATTCTGTAATGATGACATCATGCCCTCCAGAGAAATTCGCTGTTTCCCTAATAATAAACCATGGGTAACTAGCAGTCTGAAGGTACTGTTAAATGAAAAGAAAAAGGCTTTCAGAGAGGGTGATAGGGAAAAGGTCAAAGAAATTCAAAGAGTACTGAGGGTGAAGATTAAGGAGGGGAAGGAAGCATACAGGTGCAAATTAGAACAACAATTGCAGCAGGATGGAGTGAAGCAGGTCTGGGCTGGCATGAGGAAGATCACAGGTATGAAGCAGAAGGGGGGTACGCTACTTGATGGTGACCAGAACCTGGCTGACGATCTGAACAGATTCTTTAATAGATTTGATAACCCAATGCCACATCAGCCCGCCACACCTGGTCTGCTGCTGCCTGGTGTTTCCCTTCCCCCACTCATCCCATCCATGACATCATCCCCCCATTCTCCCATCGGCGACATCACCTCCCAAAATATCTTTCTCTCCCCCATCTTCTCTCCAACTGTAACCCCACCGACGGTGCTACATCAATCTCAGGTTAAGGGTGAACTGGACCGTCTGAAGCCGGGGAAGGCAGTGGGGCCTGATGATATTGGGCCCAGACTGTTGAGGACATGTTCTACCCAGTTGAGTGGTATTTTTACATACCTATTTAACCTAAGCCTGCACCTACAAAAGGTCCCGAAATTGTGGAAAACATCTTGTTTGATTCCAATTCCAAAGAAGAGATATCCATCTAACCATAACGATTACAGACCTGTAGCACTCACCTCCCATATCATGAAGACGTTCGAGAGACAGGTCTTTTTTTACATCAAGGCCAGTATGTCAAATTATGTGGATCCGTTGCAGTTTGCATACCAGTCCAACATGGGTGTGGATGATGCTCTTATTTACATGCTACAAAGAACCTATGCACATCTGGACATTCCTGATGCATCCGTGAGGCTCACATTTTTTGACTTCTCGAGCGCCTTCAATACGATCCAGCCCCGACTGCTGTGTGAGAAGATGAGGAGGATGCAGCTGGATTCATCATTGGTCCAATGGTGTATGAACTATTTATCCAGTAGACCACAGTACGTGCGTCTGCAGAATAGTGTCTCTAACACTATTCTGAGTAATACGGGGGTGCCGCAAGGAACCGTGCTGGCCCCGTTACTGTTTACTATCTATACAGCAGACTTCAAGTACAATAGTGGCAGTTGCTTCCTCCAGAAATTTTCAGACGATACGGTCGTTGTTGGCCTAATTAAAGGAGGTGAGGAGGAGGAGGAGTACAGGAGAACTATTAAGGAGTTTGTGGGTTGGAGTGACCACAACCATCTCCAACTTAACATCTCAAAAACAAAGGAGATGGTTGTGGATTTTAGGAGGAGGAAGAAGACACCGTTAATCCCAATCGCCATCCAGGGCAGTGAAGTGGAGATAGTCTCCAGTCACAGATATCTCGGCGTACAACTTGATGATAAGCTGGACTGGAAGAGCCACATGGAGACAGTTTATAAGAAGGGTCAAAGCCGACTTTATTTTCTAAGAAGGCTGAGGTCATTTAACATCTGCCGTTCTCTACTGTGCAACGTCTATCAGACAGTGGTGGCAAGTGCTCTGTTCTTTGCTGTGGTGTGCTGGGGAGAGGGTGCTTGCATGGGAGATCTAAATCGAGTCAACAAATTGATAAAGAAAGCAGGCTCGGTTGTGGGGACTGAATTTGATATGATCCAGCATGTGGCTGAGAAAAGGATACTCTCTAAGCTAAAATCAATTATGGACAATTCCTCACATCCAATCCATGCTCTTGGGGTGATCAACAAGAGCACCTTCAGCCATAGATTGATTGCAACAAAGTGCAAGTCTGAACGTATCAGGAAGTCCTTTGTACCAGCGGCCATCAGAATGTTTAATGTGTTATGAAAATTCACATGTTACTGAATATTCTATATTAATTTCTGTTATTGAATATTCTGTACTGAATATGCATCTGTTACTGAATATTCTATACAGGTATTATTAAGTTGGCTTGAGAGAGCCAACTTACTGAAATCCTATTTAAACTTATTATTATTATTAAGTTGGCTTGAGAGAGCCAACATATTGAAATCCTATTTAAACTTATTATTATTATTATTAAGTTGGCTTGAGAGAGCCAACATATTGAAATCCTATTTAAATTTATTATTATTATTATTAAGTTGGCTTGAGAGAGCCAACATATTGAAATCCTATTTAAACTTATTAAGTTGGCTTGAGAGAGCCAACATATTGAAATCCTATTTAAACTTATTATTAAGTTGGCTTGAGAGAGCCAACATATTGAAATCCTATTTAAACTTATTATTATTATTATTATTATTATTATTATTCCGAGACTAAAATTTCTATATGAAACTCCTCCTAGAGCTTTAACTCTACATACTCCAAACTCGGCTCAGACACTCAAACTGATCTGACTCGCGTTGCTATATCTTTTCAGACTGATCGGACTTACGGTTTTCCTAAAAATGACGATCAAAACTCGGAAAAACTCCCATTGACTTACATTGGGGAGTTCTAAAAATATTTTGAGGTTGAGGTTTGGCTCTTTTGACTCATGCTAGCAAACAGCACTTCCAACATGCTACACATGCTAGCACTGAATAGCTACATGCTAATAACGATTAGTTAAGTGCTATATCATGCCAAGATCATGCTAAGAACTCTATAAAGACTCCATAGTAACCATCTGTGACAACTACCAACCACCTAGCAACACCATAGCAACCGCCCAGAACACCCTAGCAACCGCCTAGTAACCGCCCATAATACCCTAGCAACCGCCTAGCAACACCATAGCAACCACCCAGAACACCCTAGCAACCGCCTAGCAACCACTCAGAATACCCTAGCAACCGCCTAGCAACACCATAGCAACCACCCAGAACACCCTAGCAACCGCCTAGCAACCACCCAGAATACCCTAGCAACCGCCTAGCAACACCATAGCAACCACCCAGAACACCCTAGCAACCGCCTAGCAACCACCCAGAACACCCTAGCAACAGCATAGCAACCACTCAGAACACCCTAGCAACCGCCTAGCAACCACCCAGAATACCTTAGCAACCGCCTAGCAACACCATATCAACCACCCAGAACACCCTAGCAACCGCCTAGCAACCACCAAGAATACCCTAGCAACCGCCTAGCAACACCATAGCAACCACCAAGAACACCCTAGCAACCGCCTAGCAACACCATAGCAACAACCCAGAACACCCTAGCAACCGCCTAGCAACCACCCAGAATACCCTAGCAACCGCCTAGCAACACCATAGCAACCACCCAGAACACCCTAGCAACCGCCTAGCAACCACCCAGAATACCTTAGCAACCGCCTAGCAACACCATATCAACCACCCAGAACACCCTAGCAACCTCCTAGCAATCACCAAGAATACCCTAGCAACCGCCTAGCAACACCATAGCAACCACCCAGAACACCCTAGCAACCGCCTAGCAACACCATAGCAACCACCCAGAACACCCTAGCAACCGCCTAGCAACCACCCAAAACACCCTAGCAACCGCCTAGCAACCACCCAGAATACCCTAGCAACCGCCTAGAAACAGCATAGCAACCACCCAAAAGACCCTAGCAACCGCCTAGCAACCACCCAAAAGACCCTAGCAACCGCCTAGCAAAAAGCGTTCTGGTCCAAACTTTCTCAAGCCAACTTAAAGTTTGTCTCGACGAACTTTTGCATCTAGTTATTATTATTATTCCGAGACTAAAATTTCTATATGAAACTCCTAGAGCTTTAACTCTACATACTCCAAACTCGGCTCAGACACTCAAACTGATCTGACTCGCGTTGCTATATCTTTTCAGACTGATCGGACTTACGGTTTTCCTAAAAATGACGATCAAAACTCGGAAAAACTCCCATTGACTTACATTGGGGAGTTCTAAAAACATTTGAATCCAAACTGCCGTTTTCACACACACAGACTCCAAAGGGCCTGACACCCCTGCGTCTCTCCCTCTCTCTCTCCCTCAGAGGATTTATATTATCAAGCAACCAATAAGTAATGGCCTAAAATCTTCATAGCCACACCCTAGCAACCAGTTACAGCACCCTAGCAACCACTAAGAGCTCCCTAGCAACCACCCTAAACCCCCAAAAAATCTTTTTTTATATTTTTTTTATTTTTTAAAGCAATATTACATTCGTGGCCTTGAGATATTGCTCCATGCTTGTGCCTATTCGGCCATAGGCACGAGGCCGCAGGCCGAGTGCCGTACTGAAGGCACTCGTTATTAACTCCATATTTAAACCATCTTTGACAACTACCAACCACCTAGTAACACCATAGCAACTACCAAAAATACCTTAGCAACCATCTTGAACACCCTAGCAACATCTAGAAACGCTCTAGTAACCACCAAATATACCCTAGCAACCACCCAGAACACCCTAGCAACTGCCTAGCAACTGCCTAGCAACCACCCAGAACACCTAGCAAACAGCCAGAACACCCTAGCAACTGCCTAGCAACAACCCAGAACACCCTAACAACTGCCTAGCAACACCATAGCAACCACCCAGAACACCCTAGCAACCGCCTAGCAACCACCCCGAACACCCTAGCAACACCATAGTAACCACCCAGAACACCCTAGCAACCGCCTAGCAACCACCCAGAATACCTTAGCAACCACCTAGCAACACCATAGCAACCACCCAGAATACCCTAGCAACCGCCTAGCAACCACCCAAAACACCCTAGCAACCGCCTAGCAACACCATAGCAACCACCCAGAATACCCTAGCAACCGCCTAGCAACCACCCAGAATACCTTAGCAACCGCCTAGCAACACCATAGCAACCACTCAGAACACCCAAGCAACTGCCTAACAACCACCCAGAACACCCTAGCAACCACCCAAAATACCTTAGAACACCCTAGCAACACCATAGCAACCACTCAGAACACCCTAACAACCACCCAAAATACCTTAGAACACCATAGCAACCACCCAGAACACCCTAGCAACCACCCAAAATACCCTAGCAACCGCCTAGCAACCACCCAAAAGACCCTAGCAACCACCCAAAATATCCTAGCAACCGCCTAGCAACCACCCAGAACACCCTAGTAACCACCCAGAACACCCTAGCAACCGCCTAGCAACCAACCAGAACACCCTAGCAACCACCCAAAATACCCTAGCAACCGCCTAGCAACCACCCAGAATACCCTAGCAACCGCCTAGCAACAGCATAGCAACCACCCAGAACACCCTAGCAACCGCCTAGCAACCACCCAGAATACCCTAGCAACCGCCTAGCAACACCATAGCAACCACCCAGAACACCCTAGCAACCGCCTAGCAACCACCCAGAATACCCTAGCAACCGCCTAGCAACACCATAGCAACCACCCAAAACACCCTAGCAACCACCTAGCAACAGCATAGCAACCACCAAAACACCCTAGCAACCGCCTAGCAACAGCATAGCAACCACCCAGAACACCCTAGCAACAGCATAGCAACCACCCAAAACACCCTAGCAACCGCCTAGCAACCACCCAGAATACCCTAGCAACCGCCTAGCAACAGCATAGCAACCACCCAGAACACCCTAGCAACCGACTAGCAACCACCCAGAATACCCTAGCAACCGCCTAGCAACACCATAGCAACCACCCAGAACACCCTAGCAACCGCCTAGTAACCACCCAGAATACCCTAGCAACCGCCTAGCAACACCATAGCAACCACCCAGAACACCCTAGCAACCGCCTAGCAACCACCCAAAATACCTTAGCAACCGCCTAGCAACACCATAGCAACCACCCAGAACACCCTAGCAACCGCCTAGCAACACCATAGCAACCACCCAGAACACCCTAGCAACTGCCCAGCAACCACCCAGAATACCCTAGCAACCGCCTAGCAACACCATAGCAACCACCCAGAACACCCTAGCAACCGCCTAGCAACACCATAGTAACCACCCAGAACACCCTAGCAACCGCCTAGCAACCACCCAGAATACCCTAGCAACCGCCTAGCAACCGCCTAGCAACCACACAGAATACCTTAGCAACACCATAGCAACCACCCAGAACACCCTAGCAACCGCCTAGCAACACCCTAGCAACCACCCAGAACACCCTAGCAACCACCTAGCAACACCATAGCAACCACCCAGAACACCCTAGCAACCGCCTAGCAACACCATAGCAACCACCCAGAACACCCTAGCAACTGCCTAGCAACCACCCAGAATACCCTAGCAACCGCCTAGCAACCACCTAGCAACCACCCAGAATACCTTAGCAACCGCCTAGCAACACCATAGCAACTACCCAGGACACCCTAGCAACCGCCTAGCAAAAAACGTTCTGGTCCAAACTTTCTCAAGCCAACTTAAAGTTTGTCTCGACGAACTTTTGCATCTAGTTATTAAGTTGGCTTGAGAGAGCCAACATATTGAAATCCTATTTAAACTTATTATTAAGTTGGCTTGAGAGAGCCAACATATTGAAATCCTATTTAAACTTATTATTATTATTATTATTATTATTCTTCTGAGCGTAAAAATTTACAACTCAAACTCCTCCTAGAGCTTTAACTCCACATACTCCAAACTCGGCACAGACACTCAAACTGATCTGACTCGGTGTGCTATATCTTTTCAGACTGATCGGACTTACGGTTTTCCTAAAAATGACGATCAAAACTCGAAAAAACTCATTCAAAAACTCTCATTGACTTACATTGGGAGTTCTAAAAAATTCAAACCGACAAAAATTTAAATCTAAACACCTTGAAGACTAAACCAAACTGCCATTCTATATACTATATGAGCCATTGAGACTAATTTAAACTAATGCACTCTAAACTCATACACTTATAAACTAATTAACTTATAAACTCATGAATTCATAGACTTATGACCTCTTAAACTCATAAATTAATAAACTTTGAACTCTTAAACTCATTTAAACTTATAAACTCTAAACTCATTTAAAACTTATAAACTCTAAACTCAAAAACTCTTACACTTATAAACTCATCAATTTATACACTTATAAACTCTAAACTCATAAACTCTGAGTGTGTGTGTGTGTGTGTGTGTGTGTGTGTGTGTGTGTGAACACACACACACACACACACACACACACACACACACACTCTAAACTCATTTAAACTTGCAAACTTAAAACTCGTAAACTACTTTAAACTTCAAACCACTTTAAACTTCTTAAGTTTAAAGCTCCCAGCTCCCAAGCAACTCCATAGCAACCAAACTTGAGTACCCTAGCAACTGTTTTGCAAGACCTATATCTCTGTATCAGAACATCGTATAGAGATGAGGTTTGGCTCTTTTGACTCATGCTAGCAAACACAACTTCCAACATGCTACACATGCTAGCAGTGAATAGCTACATGCTAATAGCAATTAGTTAAGTGCTAAATCATGCCAAGATCATGCTAAGAACTCTATAAAAACTCCATAGTAACCATCTGTGACAACTACCAACCACCTAGTAACACCATATCAACCACCCTAAATACCTTAGCAACCACCTAGCAACACCATAGCAACCACCCAGAACACCCTAGCAACCACCCAGAATACCCTAGCAACCAACTAGCAACAGCATAGCAACCACCCAGAACACCCTAGCAACCACCTAGCAACCACCCAAAACACCATAGCAACTGCCTAGCAACACCATAGCAACCACCCAAAACACCCTAGCAACGCTAGCAACGCCCTAGCAACCGCCTAGCAACATCATAGCAACCACCCAGAACACCCTAGCAACTGCCTAGCAACCACCCAGAATACCCTAGCAACCACCTAGCAACAGCATAGCAACCACCCAAAACACCCTAGCAACCGCCTAGCAACACCATAGCAACCACCCAGAACACCCTAGCAACCGCCTAGCAACGCCCTAGCAACCGCCTAGCAACATCATAGCAACCACCCAGAACACCCTAGCAACTGCCTAGCAACCGCCCAGAATACCTAGCAACCGCCTAGCAACACCATAGCAACCACCCAGAACACCCTAGCAACCGCCTAGCAACCACTCAGAATACCCTAGCAACCGCCTAGCAACACCATAGCAACCACCCAGAACACCCTAGCAACCGCCTAGCAACACCATAGCAACCACCCAAAACACCCTAGCAACCGCCTAGCAACCACCCAGAACACCCTAGCAACAGCATAGCAACCACCCAGAATACCCTAGCAACCGCCTAGCAACACCATAGCAACCAACCAGAACACCCTAGCAACCACTTAGCAACCACCCAGAATACCCTAGCAACCGCCTAGCAACACCATAGCAACCAACCAGAACACCCTAGCAACTGCCTAGCAACCACCAAGAATACCCTAGCAACCGCCTAGCAACACCATAGCAACCACCCAGAACACCCTAGCAACCGCCTAGCAACACCATAGCAACCACCCAGAACACCCTAGCAACCGCCTAGCAACCACCCAAAACACCCTAGCAACCACCTAGCAACCACCTAGCAACCACCCAGAATACCCTAGCAACCGCCTAGCAACACCATAGCAACCAACCAGAACACCCTAGCAACCGCCTAGCAACCACCAAGAATACCCTAGCAACCACCTAGCAACACCATAGCAACCACCCAGAACACCCTAGCAACCGCCTAGCAACACCATAGCAACCACCCAGAACACCCTAGCAACCGCCTAGCAACCACCCCGAACACCCTAGCAACCAGCCAAAATACCTTAGCAACCGCCTAGCAACACCATAGCAACCACCCAAAATACCCTAGCAACCGCTTAGCAACACCCTAGCAACACCATAGCAACCAACCAGAATACCCTAGCAACCACCCCGAACACCCTAGCAACCAGCCAAAATACCTTAGCAACCGCCTAGCAACACCATAGCAACCACCCAGAACACCCTAGCAACCGCCTAGCAACCACCCAGAACACCTTAGCAACCCACTAGTAAACCCCCAACAACTTTTTAACTTTAAACTACTTTAAACTTTAAACTAATTAAAACTTTAAGCTAATTTAAACTTCAAACTAATTTTAACTTTAAACTACTTTCAACTTTAAAGTAATTTACTTCAAACTAATTTAAACTTTAGACTAATTTAAACTTCAAACTAATTTAAACTTTAGACTAATTTAAACTTTAAACTAAATTAAACTTTAAACTAAATTAAACTTCAAACTACTTTAATCTTCAAACTACTTTAAACTTCAAACTTTCCAGTACAAACTTTCTCAAGCCAACTTAAAGTTTGTCTCGACGAACTTTTTAATCTAGTTATTAAGTTGGCTTGAGAGAGCCAACTTACTGATATTGTACTTAAACTTATTATTATTATTCTTCTTCTTCTGAGCGGAAAAAAATCTGACTCAAACTCCTCCTAGAGCTTTAACTCTACATACTCCAAACTCGGCTCAGACACTCAAACTGTTCTGACTTAGTGTGCTATATCTTTTCAGACTGATCGGACTTACGGTTTTCCTAAAAATGACGATCAAAACTCGGAAAAACTCCCATTGACTTGCATTGGGGAGTTCTAAAAAATTCAAATTTAGATTCAAACTCACCAACCGACGAAAATTCAAATCAAAATACCTTGAAGACTAAACCAAACTGCCGTTCTATATACTATATCAGCCAATGAGACTCATTTAAACTAATGAACTCTAAACTCATACACTTATAAACTAATTAACTTATAAACTCATGAATTCATAGACTTATGAACTCTTAAACTCATAAATTAATAAACTCTGAACTCTTAAACTCATTTAAACTTATAAACTCTAAACTCATTTAAATTTATAAACTCAAAAACTCATACACTTATAAACTCATCAATTGATACACTTATAAACTCTAAACTCATAAACTCTTGAGTGTGCGTGTGTGTCTGAGTGAGTGTGTGAGCGAGTTAGTGTGTGTGTGTGTGTGTGCGCGCGTGTGTGTGTGTATTTATACTTATTTATCTATCTATCTGTCATGAACTTCAAACTACTGTAAACTACTTTAAACTTCAAACCACTTTAAACTTCTTACGTTTAAAGCTTCAAGCTCCCAAGCAACTCCATAGCAACCAAACTTGAGTACCCTAGCAACCGTTTTGCAAGACCTATATCTCTGCATCAGAACATCGTATAGAGATGAGGTTTGGCTCTTTTGACTCATGCTAGCAAACAGCACTTCCAACATGCTACACATGCTAGCAGTGAATAGCTACATGCTAATAGCGATTAGTTAAGTGCTAAATCATGCCAAGATCATGCTAAGAACTCTATAAAAACTCCATAGTAACCATCTGTGACAACTACCAACCACCTAGTAACACCATAGCAACAGCCCAGAACACCCTAGCAACCGCCTAGCAACCACCCAGAATACCTTAGCAACCGCCTTGCAACACCATAGCAACCACCCAGAACACCCTAGAAACCACCTAGCAACCACCCAGAATACCTTAGTAACCGCCTAGCAACACCATAGCAACCACCAAAACACCCTAGCAACCGCCTAGCAACACCCTAGCAACCACCTAGAATACCCTAGCAACCACCTAGCAACACCCTAGCAACCACCCAGCATACCCTAGCAACTGCCTAGCAACACCATAGCAACCACCCAGAACACCCTAGCAACCGCCTAGCAACATCATAGCAACCACCTAGAACACCCTAGCAACCGCCTAGCAACAGCATAGCAACACCTAGCAACACCCTAGCAACCAACCAGAATACCCTAGCAACTGCCTAGCAACACCATAGCAACCACCAAAACACCCTAGCAACCGCCTAGCAACATCATAGCAACCACCTAGAACACCCTGGCAACCGCCTAGCAACACCCTAGCAACCCCCCATAATACCCTAGCAACAGCATAGCAACCACCAAAATACCATAGCAACCACCTAGCAACAGCATAGCAACCACCAAAACACCCTAGCAACCGCCTAGCAACAGCATAGCAACCACCCAGAACACCCTAGCAACAGCATAGCAACCACCCAAAACACCCTAGCAACCGCCTAGCAACCACCCAGAATACCCTAGCAACCGCCTAGCAACAGCATAGCAACCACCCAGAACACCCTAGCAACCGCCTAGCAACCACCCAGAATACCCTAGCAACCGCCTAGCAACACCATAGCAACCACCCAGAACACCATAGCAACCGCCTAGCAACCACCCAAAATACCTTAGCAACCGCCTAGCAACACCATAGCAACTACCCAGAACACCCTAGCAACCACCTAGCAACCACCCAGAACACCCTAGCAACCGCCTAGCAACCACCCAGAATACCCTAGCAACCGCCTAGCAACACCATAGCAACCACCCAGAACACCATAGCAACCGCCTAGAAACCACCCAGAATACCTTAGCAACCGCCTAGCAACACCATAGCAACCACCCAGAACACCCTAGCAACCGCCTAGCAACCACCCAGAACAACCTAGCAACCGCCTAGCAACACCATAGCAACCACCCAGAACACCTTAGCAACCGCCTAGCAACCACCCAAAACACCCTAGCAACTGCCTAGCAACCACCCAGAATACCCTAGCAACTGCCTAGCAACAGCATAGCAACCACCCAGAACAGCCTAGCAACCGCCTAGCAACCACCCAGAATACCCTAGCAACCGCCTAGCAACACCATAGCAACCACCCAGAACACCCTAGCAACAGCCTAGCAACCACCCAGAATACCCTAGCAACCACCTAGCAACACCATAGCAACCACCCAGAACACCCTAGCAACTGCCTAGCAACCACCCAGAAAACCCTAGCAACCAACCAGCATACCCTAGCAACCACCTAGCAACAGCATAGCAACCACCCAGAACACCCTAGCAACCGCCCAGCAACACCCTAGCAACCACCCAGAACACCCTAGCAACCGCCTAGCAACCACCCAAAATACCTTAGCAACTGCCTAGCAACACCATAGCAACCACCCAGAACACCCTAGCAACCACCTAGCAAAAAACGTTCTGGTCCAAACTTTCTCAAGCCAACTTAAAGTTTGTCTCGACGAACTTTTGCATCTAGTTATTATTATTATTCCGAGACTAAAATTTCTATATGAAACTCCTCCTAGAGCTTTAACTCTACATACTCCAAACTCGGCTCAGACACTCAAACTGATCTGACTCGCGTTGCTATATCTTTTCAGACTGATCGGACTTACGGTTTTCCTAAAAATGACGATCAAAACTCGGAAAAACTCCCATTGACTTACATTGGGGAGTTCTAAAAATATTTGAATCCAAACTGCCGTTTTCACACACACAGACTCCAAAGGGCCTGACACCCCTGCGTCTCTCCCTCTCTCTCTCCCTCAGAGGATTTATATTATCAAGCAACCAATAAGTAATGGCCTAAAATCTTCATAGCCACACCCTAGCAACCAGTTACAGCACCCTAGCAACCACTAAGAGCTCCCTAGCAACCACCCTAAACCCCCCAAAAAAACTTTTTTTATTTTTTTTTATTTTTTAAAGCAATATTACATTCGTGGCCTTGCGATATTGCTCCATGCTTGTGCCTATTCGGCCATAGGCACGAGGCCGCAGGCCGAGTGCCGTACTGAAGGCACTCGTTATTAACTCCATATAAACCATCTTTGACAACTACCAACCACCTAGTAACACCATAGCAACTACCAAAAATACCTTAGCAACCATCTTGAACACCCTAGCAACATCTAGAAACACTCTAGTAACCACCAAATATACCCTAGCAACCACCCAGAACACCCTAGCAACTGCCTAGCAACCCCCCAGAACACCTAGCAACTGCCTAGCAACCACCCAGAACACCTAGCAAACAGCCAGAACACCCTAGCAACTGCCTAGCAACCACCCAGAACACCTAGCAACTGCCTAGCAACAACCCAGAACACCCTAACAACTGCCTAGCAACACCATAGCAACCACCCAGAACACCCTAGCAACCGCCTAGCAACCACCCCGAACACCCTAGCAACACCATAGCAACCACCCAGAACACCCTAGCAACCGCCTAGCAACCACCCAGAATACCTTAGCAACCACCTAGCAACACCATAGCAACCACCCAGAATACCCTAGCAACCGCCTAGCAACCACCCAAAACACCCTAGCAACACCATAGCAACCACCCAGAATACCCTAGCAACCGCCTAGCAACCACCCAGAATACCTTAGCAACCGCCTAGCAACACCATAGCAACCACTCAGAACACCCTAGCAACTGCCTAACAACCACCCAGAACACCCTAGCAACCACCCAAAATACCTTAGAACACCCTAGCAACACCATAGCAACCACTCAGAACACCCTAACAACCACCCAAAATACCTTAGAACACCCTAGCAACCACCCAGAACACCCTAGCAACCACCCAAAATACCCTAGCAACCGCCTAGCAACCACCCAAAATACCCTAGCAACCGCCTAGCAACCACCCAAAAGACCCTAGCAACCACCCAAAATATCCTAGCAACCGCCTAGCAACCACCCAGAACACCCTAGTAACCACCCAGAACACCCTAGCAACCGCCTAGCAACCAACCAGAACACCCTAGCAACCACCCAAAATACCCTAGCAACCGCCTAGCAACCACCCAGAATACCCTAGCAACCGCCTAGCAACAGCATAGCAACCACCCAGAACACCCTAGCAACCGCCTAGCAACCACCCAGAATACCCTAGCAACCGCCTAGCAACACCATAGCAACCACCCAGAACACCCTAGCAACCGCCTAGCAACCACCCAGAATACCCTAGCAACCGCCTAGCAACACCATAGCAACCACCCAAAACACCCTAGCAACCGCCTAGCAACAGCATAGCAACCACCCAGAACACCCTAGCAACAGCATAGCAACCACCCAAAACACCCTAGCAACCGCCTAGCAACCACCCAGAATACCCTAGCAACCGCCTAGCAACACCATAGCAACCACCCAGAACACCCTAGCAACCACCTAGCAACCACCCAGAATACCCTAGCAACCGCCTAGCAACACCATAGCAACCACCCAGAACACCCTAGCAACCGCCTAGCAACCACCCAAAATACCTTAGCAACCGCCTAGCAACAACATTGCAACCACCCAGAACACCCTAGCAACCGCCTAGCAACACCATAGCAACCACCCAGAACACCCTAGCAACTGCCCAGCAACCACCCAGAATACCCTAGCAACCGCCTAGCAACACCATAGCAACCACCCAGAACACCCTAGCAACCGCCTAGCAACACCATAGTAACCACCCAGAACACCCTAGCAACCGCCTAGCAACCACCCAGAATACCCTAGCAACCGCCTAGCAACCGCCTAGCAACCACCCAGAATACCTTAGCAACACCATAGCAACCACCCAGAACACCCTAGCAACCGCCTAGCAACACCATAGCAACCACCCAGAACACCCTAGCAACCACCTAGCAACACCATAGCAACCACCCAGAACACCCTAGCAACCGCCTAGCAACCACCCAGAACACCCTAGCAACCGCCTAGCAACACCATAGCAACCACCCAGAACACCCTAGCAACTGCCTAGCAACCACCCAGAATACCCTAGCAACCGCCTAGCAACCACCTAGCAACCACCCAGAATACCTTAGCAACCGCCTAGCAACACCATAGCAACTACCCAGAACACCCTAGCAACCGCCTAGCAAAAAACGTTCTGGTCCAAACTTTCTCAAGCCAACTTAAAGTTTGTCTCGACGAACTTTTGCATCTATATTATTATTATTATTATTCTTCTGACCGTAAAAATTTACAACTCAAACTCCTCCTAGAGCTTTAACTCTACAAACTCCAAATTCGGCTCAGACACTCAAACTGATCTGACTCGCGTTGCTATATCTTTTCAGACTGATCGGACTTACGGTTTTCCTAAAAATGACGATCAAAACTCGAAAAAACTCATTCAAAAACTCCATTGACTTACATTGGGGAGTTCTAAAAAATTCAAACCGACGAAAATTCAAATCAAAATACCTTGAAGACTAAACCAAACTGCCATTCTATATACTATATGAGCCATTGAGACTCATTTAAACTAATGAACTCTAAACTCAAAACGTGTGTGTGAGAGAGAGAGAGAGAGAGCGTGTGTGTCTATGTGCGTGAGTGTGTGTGTGTGTGTGTGTGTGTGTGTGTGTGTGTAAACTCAAATACTCGTACACACTCATTTAAACTAATGAACTCTAAACTCAAAACGTGTGTGTGTGTGTGAGAGAGAGAGAGAGAGAGCGTGTGTGTCTATGTGCGTGAGTGTGTGTGTGTGTGTGTGTGTGTGTGTGTGTGTGTGTGTGTGTTAATGAGCTTGTCTGTGTGTGTGTGAGTGAGTTAGTGGGTGTGTGTGTGTGTGTGTGAGAGAGAGATAGTGTGTGTGTGTGTGTGTGTGTGTGTGTGTGTGTGTGTGTGTGTGTGTGTGTGTGTGTGTGTGTGTGTGTGTGTGTCGAAAATTTAAATCTAAACACCTTGAAGACTAAACCAAACTGCCGTTCTATATACTATATGAGCCATTGAGACTAATTTAAACTAATAAACTCTAAACTCATACACTTATAATTAGAATAAGTGTATGAGATTAACTAATTAACTTATAAACTCATGAATTCATAGACTTATAAACTATTAAACTCATAAATTAATAAACTCTGAACTCTTAAACTCATTTAAACTTATAAACTCTAAACTCATTTAAACTTATAAACTCAAAACTCAAAAACTCATACACTTATAAACTCTAAACTCAAACTCTTGAGTGTGCGTGTGTGTGTGTGTCTGAGTGTGTGTGTGTGTCTGAGTGTGTGTGTGTGTCTGAGTGAGTGTGTGAGCGAGTTAGTGTGTGTGTGTGTGTGTGTGTGTGTGTGCGTGTGTGTGTATGTATCTATCTATTAACTTATCAATCTATCTGCCATAAACTTCAAACTACCGTAAACTACTTTAAACTTCAAACCACTTCAAACTTCTTACGTTTAAAGCTCCCAGCTCCCAAGCAACTCCATAGCAACCAAACTTGAGTACCCTAGCAACCGTTTTGCAAGACCTATATCTCTGTATCAGAACATCGTATAGAGATGAGGTTTGGCTCTTTTGACTCATGCTAGCAAACAGCACTTCCAACATGCTACACATGCTAGCAGTGAATAGCTACATGCTAATAGCGATTAGTTAAGTGCTAAATCATACCAAGATCAAGCAAACAACTATATCAAAACTCCATAGTAACCATCTGTGACAACTACCAACCACCTAGCAACACCATAGCAACCACCCAGAAAACCCTAGCAACCGCCTAGCAACACCATAGCAACCACCCAGAACACCCTAGCAACTGCCTAGCAACCACCCAGAATACCCTAGCAACCACCTAGCAACACCATAGTAACCACCCAGAACACCCTAGCAACCGCCTAGCAACCACCCAGAACACCCTAGCAACACCATAGCAACCACTCAGAACACCCTAGCAACCGCCTAGCAACCACTCAGAATACCCTAGCAACCGCCTAGCAACACCATAGCAACCACCCAGAACACCCTAGCAACCGCCTAGCAACCACCCAGAATACCCTAGCAACCGCCTAGCAACACCATAGCAACCACCCAGAACACCCTAGCAACCACCTAGCAACCACCCAGAACACCCTAGCAACAGCATAGCAACCACTCAGAACACCCTAGCAACCGCCTAGCAACCACCCAGAATACCTTAGCAACCGCATAGCAACACCATAGCAACCACCCAGAACACCCTAGCAACCGCCTAGCAACCACTCAGAATACCCTAGCAACCGCCTAGCAACACCATAGCAACCACCCAGAACACCCTAGCAACCGCCTAGCAACCACCCAGAATACCCTAGCAACCGCCTAGCAACACCATAGCAACCACCCAGAATAGCCTAGCAACCGCCTAGCAACCACCAAGAATACCCTAGCAACCGCCTAGCAACACCATAGCAACCACCCAGAACACCCTAGCAACCGCCTAGCAACACCATAGCAACCACCCAGAACACCCTAGCAACCGCCTAGCAACCACCCAAAACACCCTAGCAACCGCCTAGCAACCACCCAGAATACCCTAGCAACCGCCTAGAAACAGCATAGCAACCACCCAAAAGACCCTAGCAACCACCTAGCAACCACCCAAAAGACCCTAGCAAAAAGCGTTCTGGTCCAAACTTTCTCAAGCCAACTTAAAGTTTGTCTTGACGAACTTTTGCATCTAGTTATTATTATTATTATTATTCTTCTGACCGTAAAAATTTACAACTCAAACTCCTCCTAGAGCTTTAACTCTACATACTCCAAACTCGGCTCAGACACTCAAACTGATCTGACTCGAGTTGCTATATCTTTTCAGACTGATCGGACTTACGGTTTTCCTAAAAATGACGATCAAAACTCGAAAAAACTCATTCAAAAACTCCATTGACTTACAATGGGAGTTCTAAAAAATTCAAACCGACGAAAATTCAAATCAAAACACCTTGAAGACTAAACCAAACTGCCGTTCTATATACTATATGAGCCATTGAGACTCATTTAAACTAATGAACTCTAAACTCAAAACGTGTGTGTGTGTGTGTGTGTGTGTGTGTGTGTGTGTGTGTGTGTGTGTGTGTGTGTGTGTGTGTGTGAGAGAGAGAGCGTGTGTGTGTGTGTAAACTCAAATACTTGTACATACTCATTTAAACTTATAAACTCTTAACTCAAAAACTTGTACACTTATAAACTCTGAGTGTGTGTGTGTGTGTGTGTGACAGAGAGAGAGTGTGTCTATGTGCGTGAGTGTGTGTGTGTGTGTGTGTGTGTGTGTGTGTTAATGAACTTGTCTGTGTGTGTGTGAGTGAGTTAGTGAGTGTGTGGGTGAGAGAGAGTGTGTGTGTATGTCGAAAATTTAAATCTAAACACCTTGAAGACTAAACCAAACTGCCGTTCTATATACTATATGAGCCATTGAGACTCATTTAAACTAATAAACTCTAAACTCATACACTTATAATTAGAATAAGTGTATGAGATTAACTAATTAACTTATAAACTCATGAATTCATAGACTTATAAACTATTAAACTCATAAATTAATAAACTCTGAACTCTTAAACTCATTTAAACTTATAAACTCTAAACTCATTTAAACTTATAAACTCAAAACTCAAAAACTCATACACTTATAAACTCTAAACTCAAACTCTTAAGTGTGCGTGTGTGTGTGTCTGAGTGTGTGTGTGTCTGAGTGAGTGTGTGAGCGAGTTAGTGTGTGTGTGCGTATGTGTGTGTGTGTTTATCTATCTATCTATTAACTTATCTACCTGCCATAAACTTCAAACTACTGTAAACTACTTTAAACTTCAAACCACTTTAAACTTCTTACGTTTAAAGCTCCCAGTTCCAAAGCAACTCCATAGCAACCAAACTTGAGTACCCTAGAAACGGTTTTGCAGGACCTATATCTCTGTATCAGAACATCGTATAGAGATGAGGTTTGGCTCTTTTGACTCATGCTAGCAAACAGCACTTCCAACATGCTACACATGCTAGCAGTGAATAGCTACATGCTAATAGCGATTAGTTAAGTGCTAAATCATACCAAGATCATGCAAACAACTATATCAAAACTACATAGTAACCATCTGTGACAACTACCAACCACCTAGCAACACCCTAGCAACCACCTAGCAACACCATAGTAACCACCCAGAACACCCTAGCAACCGCCTAGCAACCGCCTAGCAACCACCCAGAATACCTTAGCAACACCATAGCAACCACCCATAACACCCTAGCAACTGCCTAACAACACCCTAGCAACCGCCTAGTAACCACCCAGAACACCCTAGCAACCACCTAGCAACACCATAGCAACCACCCAGAACACCCTAGCAACCACCTAGCAACACCATAGCAACCACCCAGAACACCCTAGCAACTGCCTAGCAACCACCCAGAATACCCTAGCAACCACCTAGCAACACCATAGCAACCACCCATAACACCCTAGCAACCGCCTAGCAACACCATAGCAACGACCCAGAACACCCTAGCAACTGCCTAGCAACCACCCAGAATACCCTAGCAACCGCCTAGCAACCGCCTAGCAACCACCCAGAAGACCTTAGCAACACCATAGCAACCACCCAGAACACCCTAGCAACCGCCTAACAACACCCTAGCAACCACCCAGAACACCCTAGCAACCGCCTAGCAACCACCCAGAACACCCTAGTAACCGCCTAGCAACACCATAGCAACCACCCAGAACACCCTAGCAACTGCCTAGCAACCACCCAGAATACCCTAGCAACCGCCTAGCAACCACCCAGAATACCCTAGCAACCGCCTAGCAACCGCCTAGCAACCACCCAGAATACCTTAGCAACCGCCTAGCAACACCATAGCAACCACCCAGAACACCCTAGCAACCGCCTAACAACACCCTAGCAACCGCCTAGCAACCAACCAGAACACCCTAGCAACCGCCTAGCAACACCATAGCAACCACCCAGAACACCCTAGCAACCGCCTAGCAACCACCCAGAATACCTTAGCAACCGCCTAGCAACACCATAGCAACCACCCAGAACACCCTAGCAACCGCCTAACAACACCCTTGCAACCGCCTAGCAACCAACCAGAACACCCTAGCAACCGCCTAGCAACACCATAGCAACCACCCAGAACACCCTAGCAACCGCCTAGCAACCACCCAGAATACCCTAGCAACCGCCTAGCAACCACCCAGAACACCCTAGCAACCGCCTAGCAAAAAACGTTCTGGTCCAAACTTTCTCAAGCCAACTTAAAGTTTGTCTCGACGAACTTTTGCATCTAGTTAAGTTGGCTTGAGAGAGCCAACTTACTGAAATCCTATTTAAACTTAATATTATTATTATTCTTCTGTGAAAAACTGTTGACTCAAACTCGTCCTAGAGCTTTAACTCTACATACTCCAAACTCGGCTCAGACACTCAAACTGATCTGAAGTTAGTTGCTATATCTTTTCAGACTGATCGGACTTACGGTTTTCCTAAAAATGACGATCAAAACTCGGAAAAACTCCCATTGACTTACATTGGGGAGTTCTAAAAAATTCAAATCCAGATTCAAACTCACCAACCGACAAAAATTTAAATCTAAACACCTTGAAGACTAAACCAAACTGCCGTTCTATATACTATATGAGCCATTGAGACTCATTTAAACTAATAAACTCTAAACTCATACACTTATAAACTGATTAACTTATAAACTCATGAATTCATAGACTTATGAACTCTTAAACTCAAATTAATAAACTCTGAACTCAAACTCATTTAACTTATAAACTCAAAACTCAAACTCATACACTTATAAACTCAATTTATACACTTATAAACTCTAAACTCATAAACTCTTGAGTGTGCATGTGTGTGTCTGAGTGAGTGTGTGAGCGAGTTAGTGTGTGTGTGTGTGTGTGTGTGTGTGTGTGTGTGTATCTATCTAACTTATTTATCTATCTATCTGTCATAAACTTCAAACTACTGTAAACTACTTTAAACTTCAAACCACTTTAAACTTCTTACGTTTAAAGCTCCCAGCTCCCAAGCAACTCCATAGCAACCAAACTTGAGTACCATAGCAACCGTTTTGCAAGACCTTTATCTCTGTATCAGAACATCGTATAGAGATGAGGTTTGGCTCTTTTGACTCATGCTAGCAAACAGCACTTCCAACATGCTACACATGCTAGCAGTGAATAGCTACATGCTAATAGCGATTGGTTAAGTGCTAAATCATTCTAATAACTCTATAAAAACTCCATAGTAACCATCTGTGACAACTACCTACCACCTAGTAACACCATAGCAACCGCCCAGAACACCCTAGCAACCGCCTAGCAACCACCCAGAATACCTTAGCAACCGCCTAGCAACACCATAGCAACCACCCAGAACACCCTAGCAACCGCCTAGCAACCACCCAGAATACCCTAGCAACCGCCTAGCAACACCATAGCAACCACCCAGAACACCCTAGCAACCGCCTAGCAACCACCCAGAACACCCTAGCAACCAACCAGAATACCCTAGCAACCACCTAGCAACAGCATAGCAACCACCCAGAACACCCTAGCAACCGCCTAGCAACACCCTAGCAACCACCCAAAATATCTTAGCAACCGCCTAGCAACACCATAGCAACCACCAAAACACCCTATCAACCGCCTAACAACAGCATAGCAACCACCCAGAGCAACCACCCAGAACAACCTAGCAACCGCCTAGCAACACCATAGCAACCACCCAGAACACCCTAGCAACCGCCTAGCAACCACCCAGAACACCTTAGCAACTCACTAGAAAACCCCCAACAACTTTTTAACTTTAAACTACTTTAAACTAAATTAAACTTTAAGCTAATTTAAACTTCAAACTAATTTAAACTTTAAACTAAATTAAACTTTAAACTAATTAAAACCTTAAGCTAATTTAAACTTCAAACTAATTTAAACTTTAAACTACTTTAAACTTTAAACTAATTTAAACTTTAAACTAATTTAAATTTCAAACTACTTTAAACTCCAAACTATTTTAAACTTCTTCAAACTTTCTGGTCCGGCTTTCTCAAGCCAACTTAAAGTTTGTCTCGACGAACTTTTTAATCTAGTTAAGTTGGCTTGAGAGAGCCAACTTACTGAAATCCTATTTAAACTTATTATTATTATTAAGTTGGCTTGAGAGAGCCAACATATTGAAATCCTATTTAAACTTATTATTATTAAGTTGGCTTGAGAGAGCCAACTTACTGATATTGTACTTAAACTTATTAAGTTGGCTTGAGAGAGCCAACTTACTGAAATCCTATTTAAACTTATTATTATTATTATTATTATTCTTCTGTTAAAAACTGTTGACTCAAACTCGTCCTAGAGCTTTAACACTACATACTCCAAACTCGGCTCAGACACTCAAACTGATCTGAAGTTAGTTGCTATATCTTTTCAGACTGATCGGACTTACGGTTTTCCTAAAAATGCCGATCAAAACTCGGAAAAACTCCCATTGACTTACATTGGGGAGTTCTAAAAAATTCAAATTTACATTCAAACTCACCAACCGACGAAAATTCAAATCTAAACACCTTGAAGACTAAACCAAACTGCCGTTCTATATACTATATGAGCCAATGAGACTAATTTAAACTAATAAACTCTAAACTCATACACTTATAAACTAATTAACTTATAAACTCATGAATTCATAGACTTATTAACTCTTTAACTCATAAATTAATAAACTCTGAACTCTTAAACTCATTTAAACTTATAAACTCTAAACTCATTAAAACTTATAAACTCTAAACTCATTTAAAACTTATAAACTCTAAACTCAAAAACTCTAACACTTATAAACTCATCAATTTATACACTTATAAACTCTAAACTCATAAGCTCTGAGTGTGTGTGTGTGTGTGTGTGTGTGTGTGAACACACACACACACACACACACACACACACACACACACACACACACACACACACACTAAACTCATTTAAACTTAAACTCTAAACTCATTTAAACTTGTAAACTCAAAACTCGTAAACTACTTTAAACTTCAAACCACTTTAAACTTCTTAAGTTTAAAGCTTCAAGCTCCCAAGCAACTCCATAGCAACCAAACTTGAGTACCCTAGCAACCGTTTTGCAAGACCTATATCTCAGTATCAGAACATCGTATAGAGATGAGGTTTGGCTCTTTTGACTCATGCTAGCAAACAGCACTTCCAACATGCTACACATGCTAGCAGTGAATAGCTACATGCTAATATCAATTAGTTAAGTGCTAAATCATACCAAGATCATGCTAAGGACTCTATAAAAACTCCATAGTAACCATCTGTGACAACTACCAACCACCTAGCAACACCATAGCAACCGCCCAGAACACCCTAGCAACTGCCTAGCAACCGCCCAGAATACCTTAGCAACCGCCTAGCAACATCATAGCAACCACCCAGAACACCCTAGCAACCGCCTAGCAACACCATAGCAACCACCCAGAACACCCTAGCAACCGCCTAGCAACCACCCAGAATACCCTAGCAACCACCTAGAAACACCATAGCAACCACCCAGAACACCCTAGCAACTGCCTAGCAACCACCCAGAACACCTTAGCAACAGCATAGCAACCACTCAGAACACCCTAGCAACTGCCTAGCAACCACCCAGAATACCTTAGCAACCGCCTAGCAACACCATAGCAACCACCCAGAACACCCTAGCAACCGCCTAGCAACCACCCAAAACACCCTAGCAACCACTTAGCAACCACCCAGAATACCCTAGCAACCGTCTAGCAACAGCATAGCAACCACCCAGAACACCCTAGCAACCGCCTAGCAACCACCCAGAATACCCTAGCAACCGCCTAGCAACACCCTAGCAACCACCCAGAACACCCTAGCAACCGCCTAGCAACACCATAGCAACCACTAAAACACCCTAGCAACCGCCTAGCAACCACCCAGAAAACCCTAGCAACCACCCAAAATACCTTAGCAACCGCCTAGCAAAACCCTAGCAACCACCCAAAATACCCTAGCAACCGCTAAGCAACACCCTAGCAACCACCCAGAATACCCTAGCAACCGCCTAGCAACACCATAGCAACCACCCAGAACACCCTAAACTAAACTAAATTAAACTTCAAACTATTTTAAACTTTCAACTAATTTAAACTTTAAACTAAATTAAACTTCAAACTACTTTAAACTTTCAACTATTTTAAACTTTAAACTAAATTAAACTTCAAACTATTTTAAACTTTCAACTAATTTAAACTTTAAACTAAATTAAACTTCAAACTATTTTAAACTTTAAACTAATTTACACTTTAAACTAAATTAAACTTTAAACTACTTTAAACTTTAAACTACTTTAAACTTTTTCAAACTTTATGGTCCAAACTTTCTCAAGCCAACTTAAAGTTTGTCTCGACGAACTTTTTAATCTAGTTAAGTTGGCTTGAGAGAGCCAACTTACTGAAATCCTATTTAAACTTATTATTATTAAGTTGGCTTGAGAGAGCCAACTTACTGAAATCCTATTTAAACTTATTATTATTATTAATCTTCTGTTAAAAACTGTTGACTCAAACTCGTCCTAGAGCTTTAACTCTACATACTCCAAACTCGGCTCAGACACTCAAACTGATCTGAAGTTAGTTGCTATATCTTTTCAGACTGATCGGACTTACGGTTTTCCTAAAAATGACGATCAAAACTCGGAAAAACTCCCATTGACTTACATTAGGGAGTTCTAAAAAATTCAAATTTAGATTCAAACTGACCAACCGACGAAAATTCAAATCAAAATACCTTGAAGACTAAACCAAACTGCCGTTCTATATACTATATGAGCCATTGAGACTCATTTAAACTAATGCACTCTAAACTCATACACTTATAAAGTAATTAACTTATAAACTCATGAATTCATAGACTTATGAACTCTAAAACTCATAAATTAATAAACTCTGAACTCTTAAACTCATTTAAATTTATAAACTCTAAACTCATTTAAACTTATAAACTAAACTCAAAAACTTGTACACTTATAAACTCATCCATTTATACACTTATAAACTCTAAACTCATAAACTCTGAGTGTGTGTGTGTGTGTGTGTGTGTGTGTGTGTGTGTGTGTGTGTGTGTGTGAACACACACACACACACACACACACACACACACACACACTCTAAACTAATTTAAACCTATAAACTCAAAACTCAAAAACTCGTAAACTACTTTAAACTTCAAACCACTTTAAACTTCTTAAGTTTAAAGCTTCCAGCTCCCAAGCAACTCCATAGCAACCAAACTTGAGTACCCTAGCAACCGTTTTGCAAGACCTATATCTCTGTATCAGAACATCGTATAGAGATGAGGTTTGGCTCTTTTGACTCATGCTAGCAAACAGCACTTCCAACATGCTACACATGCTAGCAGTGAATAGCTACATGCTAATAGCGATTAGTTGAGTGCTAAATCATGCCAAGATCATGCTAAGAACTATAAAACTCCATAGTAACCATCTGTGACAACTACCAATCACCTAGTAACACCATAGCAACCGCCCAGAACACCCTAGCAACCGCCTAGCAACACCATAGCAACCACCCAGAATACCCTAGCAACAGCATAGCAACCACCAAAACACCCTAGCAACCACCTAGCAACATCATAGCAACCACCCAGAACACCCTAGCAACCGCCTAGCAACACCATAGCAACCACCCAGAACAACCTAGCAACCGCCTAGCAACACCCTAGCAACCACCAAAACACCCTAGCAACATCCTAGCAACCACCTAGAATACCCTAGCAACCGCCTAGCAACACCCTAGCAACCACCCAGAATACCCTAGCAACCGCCTAGCAACAGCATAGCAACCACCCAGAACTCCCTAGCAACCGCCTAGCAACCACCCAGAATACCCTAGCAACCGCCTAGCAACACCATAGCAACCACCCAGAACACCCTAGCAACCGCCTAGCAACCACCCAGAATACCCTAGCAACCGCCTAGCAACACCCTAGCAACCACCCAGAACACCCTAGCAACCGCCTAGCAACCACCCAGAACAACCTAGCAACCGCCTAGCAACACCCTAGCAACCACCAAAACACCCTAGCAACATCCTAGCAACCACCTAGAATACCCTAGCAACCGCCTAGCAACACCCTAGCAACCACCCAGAATACCCTAGCAACCGCCTAGCAACATCATAGCAACCACCCAGAACACCCTAGCAACCGCTTAGCAACACCATAGCAACCACCCAGAACACCCTAGCAACAGCATAGCAACCACCCAAAGCACCCTAGCAACCGCCTAGCAACCACCCACAATACCCTAGCAACCGCCTAGCAACAGCATAGCAACCACCCAGAACTCCCTAGCAACCGCCTAGCAACACCCTAGCAACCACCCAGAACACCCTAGCAACCGCCTAGCAACCACCCAGAACAACCTAGCAACCGCCTAGCAACACCCTAGCAACCACCAAAACACCCTAGCAACATCCTAGCAACCACCTAGAATACCCTAGCAACCGCCTAGCAACACCCTAGCAACCACCCAGAATACCCTAGCAACCGCCTAGCAACATCATAGCAACCACCCAGAACACCCTAGCAACACCCTAGCAACCACCCAGAATACCTTAGCAACTGCCTAGCAACACCATAGCAACCACCCAGAACACCCTAGCAACCGCCTAGCAACCACCTAGAATACTCTAGCAACCACCTAGCAACACCATAGCAACTGCCTAGCAACCACCCAAAACACCCTAGCAACCGCCTAGCAACCACCCAGAACACCCTAGCAACCACCTAGCAACACCCTAGCAACCACCCAGAACACCCTAGCAACCACCTAGCAACACCCTAGCAACCACCCAGAACACCCTAGCAACACCCTAGCAACCACCCAAAATACCTTAGCAACTGCCTAGCAACACCCTAGCAACCGCCTAGCAACACCCTAGCAACCGCCTAGCAACACCCTAGCAACCACCCAGAACACCCTAGCAACCACCCAGAATACCCTAGCAACCGCCTAGCAACACCATAGCAACCACCCAGAACACCCTAGCAACCGCCTAGCAACCACCCAAAACACCCTAGCAACCGCCTAGCAACCACCCAGAATACCCTAGCAACCGCCTAGCAACACCATAACAACCACCCAGAACACCCTAGCAACCACCCAGAATACCCAAAACACCCTAGCAACCGCCTAGCAACCACCCAGAACACCCTAGCAACCAACCCAAATACCCTAGCAACCACCTAGCAACAGCATAGCAACCACCCAGAACACCCTAGCAACCGCCTAGCAACCACCCAAAATACCTTAGCAACCGCCTAGCAACATCATAGCAACCACCCAGAACACCCTAGCAACCGCCTAGCAAAAAACTTTCTGGTCCAAACTTTCTCAAGCCAACTTAAAGTTTGTCTCGACGAACTTTAGCATCTAGTTATTATTATTATTCTTCTGTGAAAAACTGTTGACTCAAACTCGTCCTAGAGCTTTAACTCTACATACTCCAAACTCGGCTCAGACCTTCAAACTGTTCTGAAGTTAGTTGCTATATCTTTTTAGACTGATCGGACTTACGGTTTTCCTAAAAATGCCGATCAAAACTCGGAAAAACTCCCATTGACTTACATTAGGGAGTTCTAAAAAATTCAAATCCAGATTCAAACTCACCAACCGACGAAAATTCAAATCTAAATACCTTGAAGACTAAACCAAACTGCCGTTCTATATACTATATTAGCCAATGAGACTCATTTAAACTAATAAACTCTAAACTCATACACTTATAAACTAATTAACTTATAAACTCATGAATTCATAGACTTATGAACTCTTTAACTCATAAATGAATAAACTCTGAACTCTTAAACTCATTTAAACTTATAAAGTCTAAACTCATTTAAACTTATAAATTCTAAACTCATTTAAAACTTTTAAACTCTAAACTCAAAAACTCTTACACTTATAAACTCATCAATTTATAGACTTATAAACTCTAAACTCATAAACTCTGAGTGTGTGTGTGTGTGTGTGTGTGTGTGTTCTCACACACACACACACACACACACACACACACACACACTCTAAACTCATTTAAACTTGTAAACTCAAAACTCGTAAATTACTTTAAACTTCAAACCACTTTAAACTTCTTAAGTTTAAAGCTTCCAGCTCCCAAGCAACTCCATAGCAACCAAACTTGAGTACCCTAGCAACCATTTTGCAAGACCTATATCTCTGTATCAGAACATCGTATAGAGATGAGGCTTGGCTCTTTTGACTCATGCTAGCAAACAGCACTTCCAACATGCTATACATGCTAGCAGTGAATAGCTACATGCTAATAGCGATTAGTTAAGTGTTAAATCATGCCAAGATCATGATAAGAACTATATAAAAACTCCATAGTAACCATCTGTGACAACTACCAACCACCTAGTAACACCATATCAACCACCCTGAATACCTTAGCAACCGCCTAGCAACACCATAGCAACCACCCAGAACACCCTAGCAACCGCCTAGCAACCACCCAGAATACCCTAGCAACCGCCTAGCAACACCATAGCAACCACCCAGAACACCCTAGCAACCGCCTAGCAACCACCCAGAACACCCTAGCAACCGCCTAGCAACCGCCTATCAACCACCCAGAATACCCTAGCAACCACCTAGCAACACCATAGCAACCACCCAGAACACCCTAGCAACCGCCTAGCAACCACCCAGAACACCCTAGCAACCGCCTAGCAACCACCCAGAATACCCTAGCAACCGCCTAGCAACACCATAGCAACCACCCAGAACACCCTAGCAACCGCCTAGCAACCACCCAGAACACCCTAGCAACCGCCTAGCAACCAACCAGAACACCCTAGCAACCGCCTAGCAACCGCCTAGCAACCACCCAGAATACCCTAGCAACCGCCTAGCAACACCATAGCAACCACCCAGAACACCCTAGCAACCGCCTAGCAACCACCCAGAACACCCTAGCAACCGCCTAGCAACCACCCAGAATACCCTAGCAACCACCTAGCAACACCATAGCAACCACCCAGAACACCCTAGCAACCGCCTAACAACCACCCAGAACACCCTAGCAACCGCCTAGCAACCACCCAGAACACCCTAGCAACCGCCTAGCAACCGCCTAGCAACCACCCAGAATACCCTAGCAACCGCCTAGCAACACCATAGCAACCACCCAGAACACCCTAGCAACCGCCTAGCAACCACCGAGAACACCTTAGCAACCCACTAGAAAACCCCCAACAACTTTTTAACTTTAAACTACCTAATTTAAACTTTAAACTACTTTAAACTTCAAACTAATTTAAACTTTAAACTAATTTAAACTTTAAACTAATTTAAACTTTAAACTAATTTAAACTTTAAACTAATTTAAACTACCCAGAATACCCTAGCAACCACCCAAAACACCCTAGCAACCAACCAGAATACCCTAGCAACCACCCAAAACACCCTAGCAACCACCCAGAACACCCTTGCAACCGCCTAGCAACACCCTAGCAACCACCCAGAACACCCTAGCAACCGCCTAGCAACCACCCAAAATACCTTAGCAACCGCCTAGCAACCACCCAGAATACCCTAGCAACCGCCTAGCAACACCATAGCAACCACCCAGAACACCCTAGCAACAGCCTAGCAACCACCCAGAACACCCTAGCAACCGCCTAGCAACACCATAGCAACCACCCAGAACACCCTAGCAACCGCCTAGCAACCACCCAGAACACCTTAGCAACCACCCAAAACACCCTAGCAACCAACCAGAATACCCTAGCAACCGCCTAACAACCACTCAAAACACCCTAGCAACCACCTAGCAACCACCCAGAACACCCTAGCAACACCATAGCAACCACCCAGAACACCCTAGCAACCGCCTAGCAACCACCCAAAATACCTTAGCAACCGCCTAGCAACACCATAGCAACCACCCAGAACACCCTAGCAACCGCCTAGCAACCACCCAGAACACCCTAGCAACCGCCTAGCAACCACCGAGAACACCTTAGCAACCCACTAGAAAACCCCCAACAACTTTTTAACTTTAAACTAACTAATTTAAACTTTAAACTACTTTAAACTTCAAACTAATTTAAACTTTAAGCTAATTTAAACTTCAAACTAATTTAAACTTTAAACTACTTTAAACTTTAAACTACTTTAAACTTCAAACTAATTTAAACTTTAAACTACTTTAAACTTTAAACTACTTTAAACTTTAAACTAATTTAAACTCCAAACTATTGTAAACTTCTTTAAACTTTCTGGTCCGGCTTTCTCAAGCCAACTTAAAGTTTGTCTCGACGAACTTTTTAATCTAGTTATTATTATTAATCTTCTGTTAAAAACTGTTGACTCAAACTCGTCCTAGAGCTTTAACTCTACATACTCCAAACTCGGCTCAGACACTCAAACTGATCTGAAGTTAGTTGCTATATCTTTTCAGACTGATCGGACTTACGGTTTTCCTAAAAATGACGATCAAAACTTGGAAAAACTCCCATTGACTTACATTAGGGAGTTCTAAAAAATTCAAATTTAGATTCAAACTGACCAACCGACGAAAATTCAAATCAAAATACCTTGAAGACTAAACCAAACTGCCGTTCTATATACTATATGAGCCATTGAGACTCATTTAAACTAATGCACTCTACACACACACACACACACACACACACACACACACACACACACTCTCTAAACTCATTTAAACTTATAAACTCAAAACTCAAAAACTTGTAAACTACTTTAAACTTCAAACCACTTTAAACTTATTAAGTTTAAAGCTCCCAGCTCCCAAGCAACTCCATAGCAACCAAACTTGAGTACCCTAGCAACCGTTTTGCAAGACCTATATCTCTGTATCAGAACATCGTATAGAGATGAGGTTTGGCTCTTTTGACTCATGCTAGCAAACAGCACTTCCAACATGCTACACATGCTAGCAGTGAATAGCTACATGCTAATAGCGATTAGTTAAGTGTATAATCATTCTAAGAACTCTATAAAAAGTCCAGAGTAACCATCTGTGACAACTACCAACCACCTAGTAACACCATATCAACCGCCCTGAATACCTTAGCAACCGCCTAGCAACCACCCAGAATACCCTAGCAACCGCCTAGCAACACCATAGCAACCACCCAGAACACCCTAGCAACCGCCTAGCAACACCATAGCAACCACCCAGAACGCCCTAGCAACCGCCTAGCAACCACCCAGAACACCCTAGCAACCAACCAGAATACCCTAGCAACCACCTAGTAACACCATAGCAACCACCCAGAACACCCTAGCAACCACCCAAAACACCCTAGCAACCAACCAGAATACCCTAGCAACCGCCTAGCAACCACCCAAAACACCCTAGCAACCACCTAGCAACCACCCAGAACACCCTTGCAACCGCCTAGCAACACCCTAGCAACCACCCAGACCACCCTAGCAACCGCCTAGTAACCACCCAGAACACCTTAGCAACCGCCTAGCAACCACACAGAATACCCTAGCAACCGCCTAGCAACACCATAGCAACCACCCAGAACACCCTAGCAACCGCCTAGCAACCACCCAGAACACCCTAGCAACCGCCTAGCAACACCATAGCAACCACCCAGAACACCCTAGCAACCGCCTAGCAACCACCCAGAACACCTTAGCAACCACCCAAAACACCCTAGCAACCAAACAGAATACCCTAGCAACCGCCTAGCAACCACTCAAAACACCCTAGCAACCACCTAGCAACCACCCAGAACACCCTAGCAACCGCCTAGCAACACCATAGCAACCACCCAGAACACCCTAGCAACCGCCTAGCAACCACCCAAAATACCTTAGCAACCGCCTAGCAACACCATAGCAACCACCCAGAACACCCTAGCAACCGCCTAGCAAAAAAAACGTTCTGGTCCAAACTTTCTCAAGCCAACTTAAAGTTTGTCTCGACGAACTTTTGCATCTAGTTATTATTATTAATCTTCTGTTAAAAACTGTTGACTCAAACTCGTCCTAGAGCTTTAACTCTACATACTCCAAACTCGGCTCAGACACTCAAACTGATCTGAAGTTAGTTGCTATATCTTTTCAGACTGATCGGACTTACGGTTTTCCTAAAAATGACGATCAAAACTCGGAAAAACTCCCATTGACTTACATTAGGGAGTTCTAAAAAATTCAAATTTAGATTCAAACTGACCAACCGACGAAAATTCAAATCAAAATACCTTGAAGACTAAACCAAACTGCCGTTCTATATACTATATGAGCCATTGAGACTCATTTAAACTAATGCACTCTAAACTCATACACTTATAAAGTAATTAACTTATAAACTCATGAATTCATAGACTTATGAACTCTAAAACTCATAAATTAATAAACTCTGAACTCTTAAACTCATTTAAATTTATAAACTCTAAACTCATTTAAACTTATGAAATCAAAACTCATTTAAACTTATAAACTAAACTCAAAAACTTATACACTTATAAACTCATCCATTTATACACTTATAAACTCTACACTCATAAACTCTGAGTGTGTGTGTGTGTGTGTGTGTGTGTGTGTGTACACACACACACACACACACACACACACACACACACACACACACACACACACACTCTAAACTCATTTAAACTTATAAACTCAAAACTCAAAAACTCGTAAACTACTTTAAACTTCAAACCACTTTAAACTTATTAAGTTTAAAGCTTCCAGCTCCCAAGCAACTCCATAGCAACCAAACTTGAGTACCCTAGCAACCGTTTTGCAAGACCTATATCTCGGTATCAGAACATCGTATAGAGATGAGGTTTGGCTCTTTTGACTCATGCTAGCAGACAGCACTTCCAACATGCTACACATGCTAGCAGTGAATAGCTACATGCTAATAGCGATTAGTTAAGTGTTAAATCATTCTAAGAACTCTATAAAAACTCCAGAGTAACCATCTGTGACAACTACCAACCACCTAGTAACACCATATCAACCGCCCTGAATACCTTAGCAACCGCCTAGCAACCACCCAGAATACCCTAGCAACCGCCTAGCAACACCATAGCAACCACCCAGAACACCCTAGCAACCGCCTAGCAACCACCCAGAACACCCTAGCAACCGCCTAGCAACACCATAGCAACCACCCAGAACACCCTAGCAACCGCCTAGCAACCACCCAGAACACCCTAGCAACCAACCAGAATACCCTAGCAACCACCTAGTAACACCATAGCAACCACCCAGAACACCCTAGCAACCACCCAAAACACCCTAGCAACCAACCAGAATACCCTAGCAACCGCCTAGCAACCACCCAAAACACCCTAGCAACCACCTAGCAACCACCCAGAACACCCTTGCAACCGCCTAGCAACACCCTAGCAACCACCCAGAACACCCTAGCAACCGCCTAGCAACCATCCAAAATACCTTAGCAACCGCCTAGCAACCACCCAGAAAACCAGAGCAACCGCCTAGCAACACCCTAGCAACCACCCAAAATACCTTAGCAACCGCCTAGCAACACCATAGCAACCACCCAGAACACCCTAGCAACCGCCTAGCAACCACCCAGAATACCTTAGCAACCGCCTAGCAACACCATAGAAACCACCCAGAACACCCTAGCAACCGCCTAGCAACCAGCAGGAAATACCCTAGCAACCGCCTAGCAACACCATAGCAACCACCCAGAACACCCTAGCAACCGCCTAGCAACCACACAGAACACCTTAGCAAATCACTAGAAAACCCCCAACAACTTTTTATCTTTAAAATACTTTAAACATTAAACTAATTTAAACTTTAAACTAATTTAAACTTTAAACTAATTTAAACTTCAAACTAATTTAAACTTGAAACTACTTTAAACTTTAAACTAATTTAAACTCCAAACTATTTTAAACTTCTTCAAACTTTCTGGTCCAAACTTTTTCAAGCCAACTTAAAGTTTGTCTCGACGAACTTTTGCATCTAGTTAAGTTGGCTTGAGAGAGCCAACTTACTGAAATCCTATTTAAACTTATTATTATTAAGTTGGCTTGAGAGAGCCAACTTACTGAAATCCTATTTAAACTTATTATTATTATTAATCTTCTGTTAAAAACTGTTGACTCAAACTCGTCCTAGAGCTTTAACTCTACATACTCCAAACTCGGCTCAGACACTCAAACTGATCTGAAGTTAGTTGCTATATCTTTTCAGACTGATCGGACTTACGGTTTTCCTAAAAATGACGATCAAAACTCGGAAAAACTCCCATTGACTTACATTAGGGAGTTCTAAAAAATTCAAATTTAGATTCAAACTGACCAACCGACGAAAATTCAAATCAAAATACCTTGAAGACTAAACCAAACTGCCGTTCTATATACTATATGAGCCATTGAGACTCATTTAAACTAATGCACTCTAAACTCATACACTTATAAAGTAATTAACTTATAAACTCATGAATTCATAGACTTATGAACTCTAAAACTCATAAATTAATAAACTCTGAACTCTTAAACTCATTTAAATTTATAAACTCTAAACTCATTTAAACTTATAAACTAAACTCAAAAACTTGTACACTTATAAACTCATCCATTTATACACTTATAAACTCTAAACTCATAAACTCTGAGTGTGTGTGTGTGTGTGTGTGTGTGAACACACACACACACACACACACACACTCTAAACTAATTTAAACCTATAAACTCAAAACTCAAAAACTCGTAAACTACTTTAAACTTCAAACCACTTTAAACTTCTTAAGTTTAAAGCTTCCAGCTCCCAAGCAACTCCATAGCAACCAAACTTGAGTACCCTAGCAACCGTTTTGCAAGACCTATATCTCTGTATCAGAACATCGTATAGAGATGAGGTTTGGCTCTTTTGACTCATGCTAGCAAACAGCACTTCCAACATGCTACACATGCTAGCAGTGAATAGCTACATGCTAATAGCGATTAGTTGAGTGCTAAATCATGCCAAGATCATGCTAAGAACTATAAAACTCCATAGTAACCATCTGTGACAACTACCAATCACCTAGTAACACCATAGCAACCGCCCAGAACACCCTAGCAACCGCCTAGCAACACCATAGCAACCACCCAGAATACCCTAGCAACAGCATAGCAACCACCAAAACACCCTAGCAACCACCTAGCAACATCATAGCAACCACCCAGAACACCCTAGCAACCGCCTAGCAACACCATAGCAACCACCCAGAACAACCTAGCAACCGCCTAGCAACACCCTAGCAACCACCAAAACACCCTAGCAACATCCTAGCAACCACCTAGAATACCCTAGCAACCGCCTAGCAACACCCTAGCAACCACCCAGAATACCCTAGCAACCGCCTAGCAACAGCATAGCAACCACCCAGAACTCCCTAGCAACCGCCTAGCAACCACCCAGAATACCCTAGCAACCGCCTAGCAACACCATAGCAACCACCCAGAACACCCTAGCAACCGCCTAGCAACCACCCAGAATACCCTAGCAACCGCCTAGCAACACCCTAGCAACCACCCAGAACACCCTAGCAACCGCCTAGCAACCACCCAGAACAACCTAGCAACCGCCTAGCAACACCCTAGCAACCACCAAAACACCCTAGCAACATCCTAGCAACCACCTAGAATACCCTAGCAACCGCCTAGCAACACCCTAGCAACCACCCAGAATACCCTAGCAACCGCCTAGCAACATCATAGCAACCACCCAGAACACCCTAGCAACCGCTTAGCAACACCATAGCAACCACCCAGAACACCCTAGCAACAGCATAGCAACCACCCAAAGCACCCTAGCAACCGCCTAGCAACCACCCACAATACCCTAGCAACCGCCTAGCAACAGCATAGCAACCACCCAGAACTCCCTAGCAACCGCCTAGCAACACCCTAGCAACCACCCAGAACACCCTAGCAACCGCCTAGCAACCACCCAGAACAACCTAGCAACCGCCTAGCAACACCCTAGCAACCACCAAAACACCCTAGCAACATCCTAGCAACCACCTAGAATACCCTAGCAACCGCCTAGCAACACCCTAGCAACCACCCAGAATACCCTAGCAACCGCCTAGCAACATCATAGCAACCACCCAGAACACCCTAGCAACACCCTAGCAACCACCCAGAATACCTTAGCAACTGCCTAGCAACACCATAGCAACCACCCAGAACACCCTAGCAACCGCCTAGCAACCACCTAGAATACTCTAGCAACCACCTAGCAACACCATAGCAACTGCCTAGCAACCACCCAAAACACCCTAGCAACCGCCTAGCAACCACCCAGAACACCCTAGCAACCACCTAGCAACACCCTAGCAACCACCCAGAACACCCTAGCAACCACCTAGCAACACCCTAGCAACCACCCAGAACACCCTAGCAACACCCTAGCAACCACCCAAAATACCTTAGCAACTGCCTAGCAACACCCTAGCAACCGCCTAGCAACACCCTAGCAACCGCCTAGCAACACCCTAGCAACCACCCAGAACACCCTAGCAACCACCCAGAATACCCTAGCAACCGCCTAGCAACACCATAGCAACCACCCAGAACACCCTAGCAACCGCCTAGCAACCACCCAAAACACCCTAGCAACCGCCTAGCAACCACCCAGAATACCCTAGCAACCGCCTAGCAACACCATAACAACCACCCAGAACACCCTAGCAACCACCCAGAATACCCAAAACACCCTAGCAACCGCCTAGCAACCACCCAGAACACCCTAGCAACCAACCCAAATACCCTAGCAACCACCTAGCAACAGCATAGCAACCACCCAGAACACCCTAGCAACCGCCTAGCAACCACCCAAAATACCTTAGCAACCGCCTAGCAACATCATAGCAACCACCCAGAACACCCTAGCAACCGCCTAGCAAAAAACTTTCTGGTCCAAACTTTCTCAAGCCAACTTAAAGTTTGTCTCGACGAACTTTAGCATCTAGTTATTATTATTATTCTTCTGTTAAAAACTGTTGACTCAAACTCGTCCTAGAGCTTTAACACTACATACTCCAAACTCGGCTCAGACACTCAAACTGATCTGAAGTTAGTTGCTATATCTTTTCAGACTGATCGGACTTACGGTTTTCCTAAAAATGCCGATCAAAACTCGGAAAAACTCCCATTGACTTACATTGGGGAGTTCTAAAAAATTCAAATTTACATTCAAACTCACCAACCGACGAAAATTCAAATCTAAACACCTTGAAGACTAAACCAAACTGCCGTTCTATATACTATATGAGCCAATGAGACTAATTTAAACTAATAAACTCTAAACTCATACACTTATAAACTAATTAACTTATAAACTCATGAATTCATAGACTTATTAACTCTTTAACTCATAAATTAATAAACTCTGAACTCTTAAACTCATTTAAACTTATAAACTCTAAACTCATTAAAACTTATAAACTCTAAACTCATTTAAAACTTATAAACTCTAAACTCAAAAACTCTAACACTTATAAACTCATCAATTTATACACTTATAAACTCTAAACTCATAAGCTCTGAGTGTGTGTGTGTGTGTGTGTGTGTGTGAACACACACACACACACACACACACACTAAACTCATTTAAACTTAAACTCTAAACTCATTTAAACTTGTAAACTCAAAACTCGTAAACTACTTTAAACTTCAAACCACTTTAAACTTCTTAAGTTTAAAGCTTCAAGCTCCCAAGCAACTCCATAGCAACCAAACTTGAGTACCCTAGCAACCGTTTTGCAAGACCTATATCTCAGTATCAGAACATCGTATAGAGATGAGGTTTGGCTCTTTTGACTCATGCTAGCAAACAGCACTTCCAACATGCTACACATGCTAGCAGTGAATAGCTACATGCTAATATCAATTAGTTAAGTGCTAAATCATACCAAGATCATGCTAAGGACTCTATAAAAACTCCATAGTAACCATCTGTGACAACTACCAACCACCTAGCAACACCATAGCAACCGCCCAGAACACCCTAGCAACTGCCTAGCAACCGCCCAGAATACCTTAGCAACCGCCTAGCAACATCATAGCAACCACCCAGAACACCCTAGCAACCGCCTAGCAACACCATAGCAACCACCCAGAACACCCTAGCAACCGCCTAGCAACCACCCAGAATACCCTAGCAACCGCCTAGAAACACCATAGCAACCACCCAGAACACCTTAGCAACAGCATAGCAACCACTCAGAACACCCTAGCAACTGCCTAGCAACCACCCAGAATACCTTAGCAACCGCCTAGCAACACCATAGCAACCACCCAGAACACCCTAACAACCGCCTAGCAACCACCCAAAACACCCTAGCAACCACTTAGCAACCACCCAGAATACCCTAGCAACCGTCTAGCAACAGCATAGCAACCACCCAGAACACCCTAGCAACCGCCTAGCAACCACCCAGAATACCCTAGCAACCGCCTAGCAACACCCTAGCAACCACCCAGAACACCCTAGCAACCGCCTAGCAACACCATAGCAACCACTAAAACACCCTAGCAACCGCCTAGCAACCACCCAGAACACCCTAGCAACCACACAGAACACCCTAGCAACCACCCAAAATACCATAGCAACCACCCAGAACACCCTAGCAACCGCCTAGCAACCGCCTAGCAACCACCCAGAATACCCTAGCAACACCATAGCAACCACCCAGAACACCCTAGCAACCGCCTAGCAACCACCCAGAATACCCTAGCAACCGCCTAGCAACACCATAGCAACCACCCAGAACACCCTAGCAACCGCCTAGCAACATCCTAGCAACCACCAAAAATACCTTAGCAACCGCCTATCAACACCATAGCAACCACCCAGAACACCCTAGCAACCGCCTAGCAACCACCCAAAATACCTTAGCAACCACCCAGAACACCCTAGCAACCGCCTAGCAACCACCCAAAATACCCTAGCAACCGCTTAGCAACACCCTAGCAACCACCCAGAACACCCTAGCAACCGCCTAGCAACACCCTAGCAACCACCCAAAATACCCTAGCAACCGCTTAGCAACACCCTAGCAACCACCCAGAACATCCTAGAAACCGCCTAGCAACCACCCAAAATACCTTAGCATCTGCCTAGCAACACCATAGCAACCACCCAGAACACCCTAGCAACCACCTAGCAACCACCCAAAATACCTTAGCAACCATCTAGCAACACAATAGCAACCACCCAGAACACCCTAGCAACCGCCTAGCAACCACCGAGAACACCTTAGCAACCCACTAGAAAACCCCCAACAACTTTTTAGCTTTAAACTACCTAATTTAAACTTTAAACTACTTTAAACTTCAAACTAATTTAAACTTTAAACTAATTTAAACTTCAAACTAATTTAAACTTTAAGCTAATTTAAACTTCAAACTAATTTAAACTTTAAACTACTTTAAACTTCAAACTAATTTAAACTTTAAACTACTTTAAACTTTAAACTAATTTAAACTTTAAACTACTTTAAACTTCAAACTAATTTAAACTTTAAACTACTTTAAACTTTAAACTAATTTAAACTCCAAACTATTTTAAACTTCTTTAAACTTTCTGGTCCGGCTTTCTCAAGCCAACTTAAAGTTTGTCTCGACGAACTTTTTAATCTAGTTATTATTATTATTCTTCTGTTAAAAACTGTTGACTCAAACTCATCCTAGAGCTTTAACACTACATACTCCAAACTCGGCTCAGACACTCAAACTGATCTGAAGTTAGTTGCTATATCTTTTTAGACTGATCGGACTTACGGTTTTCCTAAAAATGCCGATCAAAACTCGGAAAAACTCCCATTGATTTACATTGGGGAGTTCTAAAAAATTAAAATTTACATTCAAACTCACCAACCGACGAAAATTCAAATCTAAACACCTTGAAGACTAAACCAAACTGCCGTTCTATATACTATATTAGCCAATGAGACTAATTTAAACTAATAAACTCTAAACTCATACACTTATAAACTAATTAACTTATAAACTCATGAATTCATAGACTTATTAACTCTTTAACTCATAAATTAATAAACTCTGAACTCTTAAACTCTTAAACTCATTTAAACTTATAAACTCTAAACTCATTAAAACTTATAAACTCTAAACTCATTTAAAACTTATAAACTCTAAACTCAAAAACTCTAACACTTATAAACTCATCAATTTATACACTTATAAACTCTAAACTCATAAGCTCTGAGTGTGTGTGTGTGTGTGTGTGTGTGTGTGAACACACACACACACACTAAACTCATTTAAACTTAAACTCTAAACTCATTTAAACTTGTAAACTCAAAACTCGTAAACTACTTTAAACTTCAAACCACTTTAAACTTCTTAAGTTTAAAGCTTCAAGCTCCCAAGCAACTCCATAGCAACCAAACTTGAGTACCCTAGCAACCGTTTTGCAAGACCTATATCTCAGTATCAGAACATCGTATAGAGATGAGGTTTGGCTCTTTTGACTCATGCTAGCAAACAGCACTTCCAACATGCTACACATGCTAGCAGTGAATAGCTACATGCTAATATCATTTAGTTAAGTGCTAAATCATACCAAGATCATGCTAAGGACTCTATAAAAACTCCATAGTAACCATCTGTGACAACTACCAACCACCTAGCAACACCATAGCAACCGCCCAGAAAACCCTAGCAACTGCCTAGCAACCGCCCAGAATACCTTAGCAACCGCCTAGCAACATCATAGCAACCACCCAGAACACCCTAGCAACCGCCTAGCAACACCATAGCAACCACCCAGAACACCCTAGCAACCGCCTAGCAACCACCCAGAATACCCTAGCAACCGCCTAGAAACACCATAGCAACCACCCAGAACACCCTAGCAACCGCCTAGCAACCACCCAGAATACCTTAGCAACAGCATAGCAACCACTCAGAACACCCTAGCAACTGCCTAGCAACCACCCAGAATACCTTAGCAACCGCCTAGCAACACCATAGCAACCACCCAGAACACCCTAGCAACCGCCTAGCAACCACCCAAAACACCCTAGCAACCACTTAGCAACCACCCAGAATACCCTAGCAACCGTCTAGCAACAGCATAGCAACCACCCAGAACACCCTAGCAACCGCCTAGCAACCACCCAGAATACCCTAGCAACCGCCTAGCAACACCCTAGCAACCACCCAGAACACCCTAGCAACCGCCTAGCAACACCATAGCAACCACTAAAACACCCTAGCAACCGCCTAGCAACCACCCAGAACACCCTAGCAACCACCCAGAACACCCTAGCAACCACCCAAAATACCATAGCAACCGCCTAGCAACCACCCAGAACACCCTAGCAACCGCCTAGCAACCACCCAGAATACCCTAGCAACCGCCTAGCAACACCATAGCAACCACCCAGAACACCCTAGCAACCGCCTAGCAACCACCCAGAACACCCTAGCAACCGCCTAGCAACACCATAGCAACCACCCAGAACACCCTAGCAACCGCCTAGCAACATCCTAGCAACCACCCAAAATACCTTAGCAACCGCCTATCAACACCATAGCAACCACCCAGAACACCCTAGCAACCGCCTAGCAACCACCCAAAATACCTTAGCAACCACCCAGAACACCCTAGCAACCGCCTAGCAACCACCCAAAATACCCTAGCAACCGCTTAGCAACACCCTAGGAACCACCCAGAACACCCTAGAAACCGCCTAGCAACCACCCAAAATACCTTAGCATCTGCCTAGCAACACCATAGCAACCACCCAGAACACCCTAGCAACCACCTAGCAACCACCCAAAATACCTTAGCAACCATCTAGCAACACAATAGCAACCACCCAGAACACCCTAGCAACCGCCTAGCAACCACCGAGAACACCTTAGCAACCCACTAGAAAACCCCCAACAACTTTTTAACTTTAAACTACCTAATTTAAACTTTAAACTACTTTAAACTTCAAACTAATTTAAACTTTAAGCTAATTTAAACTTCAAACTAATTTAAACTTTAAGCTAATTTAAACTTCAAACTAATTTAAACTTTAAACTACTTTAAACTTCAAACTAATTTAAACTTTAAACTACTTTAAACTTTAAACTAATTTAAACTTTAAACTACTTTAAACTTCAAACTAATTTAAACTTTAAACTACTTTAAACTTCAAACTAATTTAAACTTTAAACTACTTTAAACTTTAAACTAATTTAAACTCCAAACTATTTTAAACTTCTTTAAACTTTCTGGTCCGGCTTTCTCAAGCCAACTTAAAGTTTGTCTCGACGAACTTTTTAATCTAGTTATTATTATTATTATTATTATTATTCCGAGACTAAAATTTCTATATGAAACTCCTCCTAGAGCTTTAACTCTACATACTCCAAACTCGGCTCAGACACTCAAACTGATCTGACTCGCGTTGCTATATCTTTTCAGACTGATCGGACTTACGGTTTTCCTAAAAATGACGATCAAAACTCGGAAAAACTCCCATTGACTTACATTGGGGAGTTCTAAAAATATTTGAATCCAAACTGCCGTTTTCACACACACAGACTCCAAAGGGCCTGACACCCCTGCGTCTCTCCCTCTCTCTCTCCCTCAGAGGATTTATATTATCAAGCAACCAATAAGTAATGGCCTAAAATCTTCATAGCCACACCCTAGCAACCAGTTACAGCACCCTAGCAACCACTAAGAGCTCCCTAGCAACCACCCTAAACCCCCCAAAAAAACTTTTTTTATTTTTTTTTATTTTTTAAAGCAATATTACATTCGTGGCCTTGCGATATTGCTCCATGCTTGTGCCTATTCGGCCATAGGCACGAGGCCGCAGGCCGAGTGCCGTACTGAAGGCACTCGTTATTAACTCCATATAAACCATCTTTGACAACTACCAACCACCTAGTAACACCATAGCAACTACCAAAAATACCTTAGCAACCATCTTGAACACCCTAGCAACATCTAGAAACACTCTAGTAACCACCAAATATACCCTAGCAACCACCCAGAACACCCTAGCAACTGCCTAGCAACCCCCCAGAACACCTAGCAACTGCCTAGCAACCACCCAGAACACCTAGCAAACAGCCAGAACACCCTAGCAACTGCCTAGCAACCACCCAGAACACCCTAACAACTGCCTAGCAACACCATAGCAACCACCCAGAACACCCTAGCAACCGCCTAGCAACCACCCCGAACACCCTAGCAACACCATAGCAACCACCCAGAACACCCTAGCAACCGCCTAGCAACCACCTAGAATACCTTAGCAACCACCTAGCAACACCATAGCAACCACCCAGAATACCCTAGCAACCACCTAGCAACCACCCAAAACACCCTAGCAACCGCCTAGCAACACCATAGCAACCACCCAGAATACCCTAGCAACCGCCTAGCAACCACCCAGAATACCTTAGCAACCGCCTAGCAACACCATAGCAACCACTCAGAAAACCCTAGCAACTGCCTCATAACCACCCAGAACACCCTAGCAACCACCCAAAATACCTTAGAACACCCTAGCAACACCATAGCAACCACTCAGAACACCCTAACAACCACCCAAAATACCTTAGAACCCCATAGCAACCACCCAGAACACCCTAGCAACCACCCAAAATACCCTAGCAACCGCCTAGCAACCACCCAAAAGACCCTAGCAACCACCCAAAATATCCTAGCAACCGCCTAGCAACCACCCAGAACACCCTAGTAACCACCCAGAACACCCTAGCAACCGCCTAGCAACCACCCAGAATACCCTAGCAACCGCCTAGCAACAGCATAGCAACCACCAAGAACACCCTAGCAACCGCCTAGCAACACCATAGTAACCACCCAAAACACCCTAGCAACCGCCTAGCAACCACCCAGAATACCCTAGCAACCGCCTAGCAACCACCCAGAATACCTTAGCAACACCATAGCAACCACCCAGAACACCCTAGCAACCGCCTAGCAACACCATAGCAACCACCCAGAACACCCTAGCAACCACCTAGCAACCACCCAGAACACCCTAGCAACCGCCTAGCAACCACCCAGAACACCCTAGCAACCGCCTAGCAACACAATAGCAACCACCCAGAACACCCTAGCAACTGCCTAGCAACCACCCAGAATACCCTAGCAACCGCCTAGCAACCACCTAGCAACCACCCAGAATACCTTAGCAACCGCCTAGCAACACCATAGCAACTACCCAGAACACCCTAGCAACCGCCTAGCAAAAAACGTTCTGGTCCAAACTTTCTCAAGCCAACTTAAAGTTTGTCTCGACGAACTTTTGCATCTAGTTATTATTATTCTTCTGAGACTAAAAAAACTAAATTGGATCTCCTCCTAGAGCTTTAACTCTACATACTCCAAATTCGGCTCAGACACTCAAACTGATCTGACTCGAGTTGCTATATCTTTTCAGACTGATCGGACTTACGGTTTTCCTAAAAATGATGATCAAAACTCAAAAAAACTCATTCAAAAACTCCCATTGACTTTCATTGGGAGTTCTAAAAAATTCAAACCGACGAAAATTCAAATCAAAACACCTTGAAGACTAAACCAAACTGCCGTTCTATATACTATATGAGCCATTGAGACTCATTTAAACTAATAAACTCTAAACTCATACACTTATAAACTAATTAACTTATAAATTCATGAATTCATAGACTTATGAACTCTTAAACTCATAAATTAATAAACTCTGAACTCTTAAACTCATTTAAACTTATAAACTCTAAACTCATTAAAACTTATAAACTCTAAACTCATTTAAAACTTATAAACTCTAAACTCAAAAACTCTTACACTTATAAACTCATCAATTTATACACTTATAAACTCTAAACTCATAAACTCTGAGTGTGTGTGTGTGTGTGTGTGTGTGTTCACACACACACACACACACACACACACACTCTAAACTCATTTAAACTCTAAACTCATTTAAACTTGTAAACTCGTAAACTACTTTAAACTTCAAACCACTTTAAACTTAAGTTTAAAGCTTCCAGCTCCCAAGCAACTCCATAGCAACCAAACTTGAGTACCCTAGCAACCGTTTTGCAAGACCTATATCTCTGTATCAGAACATCATATAGAGATGAGGTTTGGCTCTTTTGACTCATGCTAGCAAACAGCACTTCCAACATGCTACACATGCTAGCAGTGAATAGCTACATGCTAATAGCGATTAGTTAAGTGCTAAATCATTCTAAGAACTCTATAAAAACTCCATAGTAACCATCTGTGACAACTACCTACCACCTAGTAACACCATAGCAACCACCCAAAATACCTTAGCAACCGCCCCGAATGCCCTAGCAACCGCCTAGCAACACCATAGCAACCACCCAAAACACCCTAGCAACAACCTAGCAACCACCCAGAACACCCTAGCAACCGCCTAGCAACCACCCAGAACACCCTAGCAACCACCTAGCAACACCCTAGCAACCACCCAAAACACCCTAGCAACACCCTAGCAACCACCCAGAATACCCTAGCAACACCCTAGCAACCACCCAGAATACCCTAGCAACCACCTAGCAACAGCATAGCAACCACTCAGAACACCCTAGCAACCGCCTAGCAACACCCTAGCAACCACCCAAAATACCTTAGCAACCACCTAGCAACACCATAGCAACCACCCAGAACACCCTAGCAACCGCCTAGCAACCAACCAGAATACCCTAGCAACACCATAGCAACCACCCAGAACACCCTAGCAACCACCTAGCAACACCAGAGCAACCACCCCGAACACCCTAGCAACCAGCCAAAATACCTTAGCAACCGCCTAGCAACACCATAGCAACCACCCAAAATACCCTAGCAACCGCTTAGCAACACCCTAGCAACCGCCTAGCAACCAACCAGAATACCCTAGCAACCACCTAGCAACAGCATAGCAACCACCCAGAACACCCTAGCAACCGCCTAGCAACACCCTAGCAACCACCCAAAATACCTTAGCAACCACCTAACAACACCCTAGCAACCACCCAAAATACCCTAGCAACCGCTTAGCAAAACCCTAGCAACCACCCAGAACACCCTAGCAACCGCCTAGCAACCAACCAGAACACCCTAGCAACCGCCTAGCAACACCATAGCAACCACCCAGAACACCCTAGCAACACCCTAGCAACCACCCAAAATACCTTAGCAACCACCTAGCAACACCATAGCAACCACCCCGAACACCCTAGCAACCACCCAAAATACCCTAGCAACCGCTTAGCAACACCCTAGCAACACCATAGCAACCAACCAGAATACCCAAGCAACCACCCCGAATACCCTAGCAACCAGCCAAAATACCTTAGCAACCGCCTAGCAACACCATAGCAACCACCCAGAACACCCTAGCAACCGCCTAGCAACCACCCAGAACACCTTAGCAACCCACTAGAAAACCCCCAACAACTTTTTAACTTTAAACTACTTTAAACTTTAAAGTAATTAAAACTTTAAGCTAATTTAAACTTCAAACTAATTTAAACTTTAAACTACTTTCAACTTTAAACTAATTTACTTCAAACTAATTTAAACTTTAGACTAATTTAAACTTTAAACTACTTTCAACTTTAAACTAATTTACTTCAAACTAATTTAAACTTTAGACTAATTTAAACTTTAAACTAAATTAAACTTTAAACTAAATTAAACTTCAAACTACTTTAATCTTCTAACTACTTTAAACTTCAAACTTTCCAGTACAAACTTTCTCAAGCCAACTTAAAGTTTGTCTCGACGAACTTTTTAATCTAGTTATTATTATTCTTCTGAGACTAAAAAAACTAAATTGGATCTCCTCCTAGAGCTTTAACTCTACATACTCCAAATTCGGCTCGGACACTCAAACTGATCTGACTCGAGTTGCTATATCTTTTCAGACTGATCGGACTTACGGTTTTCCTAAAAATGACGATCAAAACTCGAAAAAACTCATTCAAAAACTCCCATTGACTTACATTGGGAGTTCTAAAAAATTCAAACCGACGAAAATTCAAATCAAAACACCTTGAAGACTAAACCAAACTGCCGTTCTATATACTATCTGAGCCATTGAGACTCATTTAAACTAATAAACTCTAAACTCATACACTTATAAACTAATTAACTTATAAATTCATGAATTCATAGACTTATGAACTCTTAAACTCATAAATTAATAAACTCTGAACTCTTAAACTCATTTAAACTTATAAACTCTAAACTCATTAAAACTTATAAACTCTAAACTCAAAAACTCTTACACTTATAAACTCATCAATTTATACACTTATAAACTCTAAACTCATAAACTCTGAGTGTGTGTGTGTGTGTGTGTGTGTGTTCACACACACACACACACACACACACACACACACTAAACTCATTTAAACTTAAACTCTAAACTCATTTAAACTTGTAAACTCGTAAACTACTTTAAACTTCAAACCACTTTAAACTTAAGTTTAAAGCTTCCAGCTCCCAAGCAACTCCATAGCAACCAAACTTGAGTACCCTAGCAACCGTTTTGCAAGACCTATATCTCTGTATCAGAACATCATATAGAGATGAGGTTTGGCTCTTTTGACTCATGCTAGCAAACAGCACTTCCAACATGCTACACATGCTAGCAGTGAATAGCTACATGCTAATAGCGATTAGTTAAGTGCTAAATCATTCTAAGAACTCTATAAAAACTCCATAGTAACCATCTGTGACAACTACCTACCACCTAGTAACACCATAGCAACCACCCAAAATACCTTAGCAACCGCCCCGAATGCCCTAGCAAGCGCCTAGCAACACCATAGCAACCACCCAAAACACCCTAGCAACAACCTAGCAACCACCCAGAACACCCTAGCAACCGCCTAGCAACCACCCAGAACACCCTAGCAACCACACAAAGTACCTTAGCAACCACCTAGCAACACCCTAGCAACCACCCAAAACACCCTAGCAACACCCTAGCAACCACCCAGAATACCCTAGCAACCACCTAGCAACAGCATAGCAACCACCCAGAACACCCTAGCAACCGCCTAGCAACACCCTAGCAACCACCCAAAATACCTTAGCAACCACCTAGCAACACCATAGCAACCACCCAGAACACCCTAGCAACCGCCTAGCAACCAACCAGAATACCCTAGCAACACCATAGCAACCACCCAGAACACCCTAGCAACCACCTAGCAACACCAGAGCAACCACCCAGAACACCCTAGCAACCGCCTAGCAACCACCCAGAACACCTTAGCAACCCACTAGAAAACCCCAACAACTTTTTAACTTTAAACTACTTTAAACTTTAAACTAATTAAAACTTTAAGCTAATTTAAACTTCAAACTAATTTAAACTTTAAACTACTTTCAACTTTAAACTAATTTACTTCAAACTAATTTAAACTTTAGATTAATTTAAACTTTAAACTAATTTAAACTTCAAACTAATTTAAACTTTAGACTAATTTAAACTTTAAACTAAATTAAACTTCAAACTACTTTAATCTTCTAACTACTTTAAACTTCAAACTTTCCAGTACAAACTTTCTCAAGCCAACTTAAAGTTTGTCTCGACGAACTTTTTAATCTAGTTATTATTATTATTATTATTTGTTGTTTAATTGTAGATTGGTTAGAAGTAATCTGTTCTGTTAAATGTGGTGTTGTCTTGTTTTTTTTTTTTGTTTTTTTTTTGAGTGTTAAAGCTGCTGTGACAATATAATTTCCTGCAAAGGATCAATAAAGTATCACTACTACTACTACATGTAACATTTACTATAATTAAGCTAGTTTGTGCAATTAAGTTTATTTGGATTGATCGTTAAAGTTCAAATGGATTGTGTTATGTTCTGTAATTGTTGTTAAAGGGTTAGTTCACCCAAAAATGAAAATTCTGTCAGTAATTCCTGACCCTCATGTTGTTCCAACCCGTAAGACCTTCGTTCATCTTCGGAACATAAATTAAGATATTTTTGATGAAATCTGACAGCTGGATCACTCCTCCATAGGTTTCTATGTGATTGAAACTTGCTGGCCCAGAAAAGTTAGTCACTTGGACTATATTAACGATCTCTTTAATAACTTTTCTGGGCCAGCAAGTTTCAATCACATAGAAACCTATGGAGGAGTGATCCAGCTGTCAGATTTCATCAAAAATATCTTAATTTATGTTCCGAAGATGAACGAAGGTCTTACGCGGTTGGAACAACATGAGGGTGAGTAATTACTGACAGAATTTTCATTTTTGGGTGAACTATCCCTTTAATAAATCTGTCAGAAGAAAATGTGCAAAAGTTTTAGCTACTGGGGTACAACAGTGGCAGTCCTTTAAAAATGAACAATGGTTTTACTACGGTAACCATACACACGACTAATTACAGGCGCATCGAGAGCACAAATCACCAATTATTTTAGAGGTCATGAAAATGTATTCACATTTAGCATATTAATGATGCATTCACCACCTCATATATCACGACACACTGCTTCTGTTCATGAATGCAGTTTACATGCTGAATATGCATTGTGCAATAACAGAATCACAGTTATCTTCTTTATGTTGTTACAGTTCTGCATCTATAATATGACAAATCCAGGAAGCCTTGCTGCAAGAGAATTAACTATGTTTTTGTTTTCCTTTGTCCAACAGCTCCTGTTTTTACCCACCATCCTTCCCTGTTACCGCCACCTGTATCTCTTTATAAGACAGCCACTCCTATACTCCTCTTACTACCTCTCTCTCTCACACATTCTCTCTATTTCTATTTCTATTTATTTCTAATTTCTATTTATGGGGCGGCAGTGGCTCAGTGGTTCATGTAGGTTGTCTACAAACCGGAAGGTTGGTGGCTCAATCCCCGGTTCCACCTGACCAAGTGTCGAGGTGTCCATGAGCAAGACACCTAACCCCAGCTGCTCCCGACGAGCTGGATGGCGCCTTGCATGGCTGACACTGCCGTCGGTGTATGAGTGAGTGAATGGGTGAATGTGAGGCTATGTAAAGCGCTTTGGTGGCCATAGGTCTGTGAAAGCGCTATATAAATGCAGTCCATTTACCATTCCTCTCTCTCCATCTCCATTTCTTTCTTCTAAAGCTTCACTGTCTTCAAGCAAGTATTGTTACTCTATTCTTTATTTTGCTTTCACCTTACTCTCTCACTGTCCAAAACATTTTTAAAAATGTAGTTTTTAATGTGCAAAAGTTTTACCTATTGGGGTACAACACTGGTAGCCCTTTAAAACATTTATGGTTTTACTACGGTAACCATACACATGACTAATGACAGGTGCAGTGAGTGCTCAAATCACAAATTATTTTAGAGGTCATGAAAATGTATTCACCTCATATATCAACCCAAAGCTTTTAAAAGTAAAAAGTATCGGTATCCGATACTTGGTATCGGATCAATACCACATTGTGCAGTATCCAGTGTACTTTCTGTTCTGTGGTGTGCAATCTCCACTATCTCTTTCTCCAAATCTGTGCAGTCCTACAACAAGCTGTCGTTAATAACATCGTCACATTGTCTTCCTCTCTTCCAGAAGCCTGTTGTCTTCAAGTAAGTATTGTTTTTTTTTTTGTTTTTTTTATTCTCGTCCTGTTTTGTTTGTGTGAAAGAAGTACTTCTCAAAATCTTTTGTGTCTCTGTCAGTCTCTCCCGCTTACTCTATCTATGATAGAAATGCCAGGCCAAGGGTCAACAAGGCAAAATTGTATGGTTTGCCATACAGAAATTAATGTTGCCTGCAAAACTTGCAACACATGCAAGGAAGAACAGCCACATAAGCTGAGGCTAAAAAACAACAAAAAATTCTTTGTGAATACGGCCCCTGATCACATTTTTTAAGGCTAAAAGTAGCTCCTAACTGGTGAATTTAGGAGCAACTCCTAAAAATAATGGGCGTGTCACTCGTAACTTTAGGACTCCTAATTTTTTTGACTAAGAGTAATTCACGAAGAATTTTAGCCCTAAAAGTAGCACCTAAGTCTGGGACAGCTTAAAAGAAGTCGAGAGGACTCCTAACTCACTAAGACCTTCACAAACCGCTTTTTGTGGCATTTCACGTTGCGATGTTTTGAAATGCGTATGCGGCGCTACAGGAGCTTCAAATCGCGAGGAACAATTCTGCATTGTAGGCATAACTAGGGATGCAATAACGCCACCAACAACAACCAAAACTAGGCTACTCATTGCATGTAAACTAATTGTAACGTTTCATTGTGAATCAAATTAAAACTTTATTTTCTTTGCAAATGTAGGCAGAGGCATATAGTGACAGATTAATTCAATAATGTTGCAAAGATATTGCATCAATCCATATGTGTCATTAGGCTACTAGGCTATTTGTTTTGCCTTACTCTTTATTCATTTAGGCTATTTATTCAGTTATTCATCATCTTCTGTCCTTCGCACTGCTTGTGTAGCTCACGCATTCTCAGACCTGTCACCTGTCACTCATCATCGTAGGGGAGGTGTTTGGAATCATTCCCGCGTTACAATCATCAGCCAATCAAGGTGGTCACTTCAGTCAAGCTCGTGCATGAGTAATGGCGTCATCCATAGCAACGAAGACTCACTCTTAGTTTAGGAGTTGTCATTTTTCTTTACTAAGAGTAGGTCTGAAAGGCGTTGTGAATAACTTTTAAGAGAAAACTCCTAGCTAAAATCTTTTAGTGCGATTTAGGAGTACTCCTAGTGGTAAGATGAAATGCTTTGTGAATACGGCCCCAGAAGAGGGAGAGCTGGGTGCATATGCAGAAACAACATCGCACCACCTCTCATATCCAGGGTGAAGCTGTGTTGTTTGTGTGCGATTGCTTTCATTGTTTTTAGGCAGGTTATTTTCCAAATGTTGCTATATATATTTTAAAATAATACATGTTACTTTGTATGTGTGTGTCCTTGTATTTTTAGCTCGAAAAATTGCAGGCACTGGGATTAAGGGGCTTTACTTCTGTCCAAGCCTGGGAAAAAGCCGAATGCTTGGGTGTCTGAGGTTTTGGCACCCCGCTGTCAGCTGAATGAGACATCACATACATGCCTCCAAAGAATTAAGGGCCTGTATGATATTGTTATTCAAGGTAAGAATATTCTGTTATTTATTTTTTAAATGTCCTGTATTTGATGCTGTCACAGGCTGTGGTTGCCTTCTCTTGACTAATAGATCATTCAGATTATCATTGATGGTTTTCACTTACAACTAAAACTGGTCCTAGCAGAGTAACTTCACGATAGCCTATATTTTATTATTTGTTTGTTTATAACGAACTATGACATTGAATTGGAAGACAAGGTAATTAGCCATGCTATAATTTTAACTACAAAATTCCAGTATAGAAAAATGGCACAATTGGTCAACCACCAGACTAAGTCCAACATCCATCACATGTCTTGAGAACATTCACCTATTAAATCAACACTGCTTAGTAGAAGTAGTTTGGTAGAACAGCACTTGTTAGGTCTATACATATCTCTTTTTGGTATATGGCTGCAACCAACGATTATTTCTACTGTCGTTTTTTTTTTCCTTAAATTGATTAGATGACTTAAAATTTGTAAATTCATTTTTTATTTTTATCATTTTTAAAAATTATTCATTATAAAATACTATAAAATGACGTAAATTTGTGAAAAAGGTCGATCAATGTTTTCTAAACATATTTGAAACTGAAAAAGTCTCACTATTTTTAGGCACCATTATTTAATTTATTTAATTGGCACCAGGGATGTAGTGGAGGCTAAACGCACGTAAACGCCGTTTACGCACCTCCCAAAATTCGGAAATAGCGTTTACCCACCTCCAAAGTGCGTTTGCCCACCTCCAAAGTGCGTTTATCCACCTCTAAATTGAGTTTATCCACCTCTAAATAGCCTACGGTTCCTAAGCCGTTTTAAATTTAGCTTATGTCGTTTTAGTTTCATATTGTTCATTATTAGTTTCATAGGTTGTTTGTTGTAAAAACTAAGACAAAGTCTTTCATATTGCGCTGCAACTGTCAGTGTTGACCAATCGCTTGCGGTGTTGCCAGTAGTAGTGGGAAGTTCGGATCATTTTATTGACTCGGATCTTTTAGTCTCGTTCAGCAAAATTAACTAATCTTTTCTCGACTGACAGGAAGAACAAAAGACTCGGACCCGTCGATTCAGAACCATAGACAGTGTGTTGCGTAATGCGCATGCGCGGTCAACACAAAATGAACGATTCACTCGGTAGTCCCGAATCATATTAAAGATTCATTCAAAATGAACGAATCATTCATGAACGACACGCAGCAGACTGCATCAAAATTCAAAAATGGATATCCGGCAATTCTTTAAGCGCCGTCAAGACAGCAACCCTCCTCCTGATGCAAGCAAACGGCCTCAGCTACAAGCCCAAAGTGAGTGAGCTCGGAAAAAAGTACTAAACTTCATGTTTTTGAGGTTAATTTGGTTCACGGTAGATTCATGCCACTGACTCAAGTCACCTCTAACAGTTACCTAACGTTAGCTAGTTAATGTTATCACTAGCCCGTTAATAATAATAATATAATTAATAATAATATTAATCATATTAATAACCCGTAATTAACCCGTTAATAATAATAATATTATTAACGGGTTAAACGTCTGTTAATAATAATAATAAAAATAACTTTCGTTATTTTGAATAGAAATCATCACTCATACAGCAGCCATTCATCTCATCTCCGGTTTATTTGTGTTCGTACAATATCCATGATCCGCCAGGGCTATTAGTGCGCACATTTGGAGAAATAATGATTAGTTATGACATGTTTGTAAAATATTTCGTCATACAGAATAACATTTTTATTAATTTTGCACTGATTTATGCGATCTGAAGAGCTCAAACAGCTAACAGAGCTAGCGATGAGATCTCCTCTTATTGATTTGCGTCAGCTATGACATCAGTGTGATATCTTTGTTTGTAAAGCTGTCAATCATCTCACGTGACCCACGTGACCATAAGGCTGTCCTTCTGCAATGATGCTGTATGTGTCATTGCAGTCTGTGTCATTGATAAAATATCTGAAAGCATCTTATCAGCCATTTCTAAAACTTCTCCAAAGCCTCCCATGATATGGTCTTACAATTATAAAATGCATAATTTTAGAGATATCATCCTCATATTTGAAATGAAGCATGACCACACTTGTAGCTATACTTTAGTTGTGGTTATAAGTTGATATCCTACATTCAAAAAAATATTTTATACATTCAATAAATACTTAATATTTGTTGTTTAGCATTCAGACTGGATACCTAAACATTGAATGCATATCACATAATTTATTTTAATGGTTTGTCTGAAAGGGTTATTCTATAGGCCTTATAATGTGACCAGCTACTTGACAGGATGTGGTGTGCTAAGCTGTCTTTTCTCCATTTTAACCTCTTTTTACAGACAGAGGTGAGACAGACAATTATGCAGAGAGCACAGAGAGAGGAGATATAGAGAGGAGAGAGATAGAGAGAGGAGATGAGGAAAGAGGAAGAAAAAAGGTAAGACAAACAGAGAATGAAGAAACAGAGAAAGGACAATTCGAGACAGAAGGAACAGAGAGAGGAGAAGCTGAGGATGAAGGAACAGAGAGAGGAGAGACAGAGAGAGGAGAAGCTGAGGACGAAGGAACAGAGAGAGGAGAAGCTGAGGATGAAGGAACAGAGAGATGAGAGACAGAGAGAGGAGAAGCTGAGGACGAAGGAACAGAGAGAGGAGAAGCTGAGGATGAGGGAACAGAGAGAGGAGAGACAGAGAGAGGAGAAGCTGAGGACGAAGGAACAGAGAGAGGAGAAGCTGAGGATGAAGGAACAGAGAGAGGAGAAGCTGAGGATGAAGGAACAGAGAGAGGAGAGACAGAGAGAGGAGAAGCTGAGGACGAAGGAACAGAGAGAGGAGAAGCTGAGGATGAAGGAACAGAGAGAGGAGAGACAGAGAGAGGAGAAGCTGAGGACGAAGGAACAGAGAGAGGAGAAGCTGAGGATGAGGGAACAGAGAGAGGAGAGACAGAGAGGAGAAGCTGAGGACGAAGGAACAGAGAGAGGAGAAGCTGAGGATGAGGGAACAGAGAGAGGAGAGACAGAGAGAGGAGAAGCTGAGGACGAAGGAACAGAGAGAGGAGAAGCTGAGGATGAAGGAACAGAGAGAGGAGAGACAGAGAGAGGAGAAGCTGAGGACGAAGGAACAGAGAGAGGAGAAGCTGAGGATGAGGGAACAGAGAGAGGAGAGACAGAGAGAGGAGAAGCTGAGGACGAAGGAACAGAGAGAGGAGAAGCTGAGGACGAAGGAACAGAGAGAGGAGAAGCTGAGGATGAAGGAACAGAGAGAGGAGAAGCTGAGGATGAAGGAACAGAGAGAGGAGAGACAGAGAGAGGAGAAGCTGAGGACGAAGGAACAGAGAGAGGAGAAGCTGAGGATGAAGGAACAGAGAGAGGAGAAGCTGAGGATGAAGGAACAGAGAGAGGAGAAGCTGAGGATGAGGGAACAGAGAGAGGAGAAGCTGAGGATGAAGGAACAGAGAGAGGAGAAGCTGAGGATGAGGGAACAGAGAGAGGAGAAGCTGAGGATGAAGGAACAGAGAGAGGAGAAGCTGAGGATGAAGGAACAGAGAGAGGAGAAGCTGAGGATGAAGGAACAGAGAGAGGAGAAGCTGAGGATGAAGGAACAGAGAGAGGAGAGACAGAGAGAGGAGAAGCTGAGGATGAAGGAACAGAGAGAGGAGAAGCTGAGGATGAGGGAACAGAGAGAGGAGAGACAGAGAGAGGAGAAGCTGAGGACGAAGGAACAGAGAGAGGAGAAGCTGAGGATGAAGGAACAGAGAGAGGAGAAGCTGAGGATGAAGGAACAGAGAGAGGAGAGACAGAGAGAGGAGAAGCTGAGGACGAAGGAACAGAGAGAGGAGAAGCTGAGGATGAAGGAACAGAGAGAGGAGAGACAGAGAGAGGAGAAGCTGAGGACGAAGGAACAGAGAGAGGAGAAGCTGAGGATGAGGGAACAGAGAGAGGAGAGACAGAGAGAGGAGAAGCTGAGGACGAAGGAACAGAGAGAGGAGAAGCTGAGGATGAGGGAACAGAGAGAGGAGAGACAGAGAGAGGAGAAGCTGAGGACGAAGGAACAGAGAGAGGAGAAGCTGAGGATGAAGGAACAGAGAGAGGAGAAGCTGAGGATGAAGGAACAGAGAGAGGAGAAGCTGAGGATGAGGGAACAGAGAGAGGAGAGACAGAGAGAGGAGAAGCTGAGGACGAAGGAACAGAGAGAGGAGAGACAGAGAGAGGAGAAGCTGAGGACGAAGGAACAGAGAGAGGAGAGACAGAGAGAGGAGAAGCTGAGGACGAAGGAACAGAGAGAGGAGAAGCTGAGGATGAAGGAACAGAGAGAGGAGAGACAGAGAGAGGAGAAGCTGAGGACGAAGGAACAGAGAGAGGAGAAGCTGAGGACGAAGGAACAGAGAGAGGAGAGACAGAGAGAGGAGAAGCTGAGGACGAAGGAACAGAGAGAGGAGAAGCTGAGGACGAAGGAACAGAGAGAGGAGAGACAGAGAGAGGAGAAGCTGAGGACGAAGGAACAGAGAGAGGAGAAGCTGAGGATGAAGGAACAGAGAGAGGAGAGACAGAGAGAGGAGAAGCTGAGGATGAAGGAACAGAGAGAGGAGAAGCTGAGGATGAGGGAACAGAGAGAGGAGAGACAGAGAGAGGAGAAGCTGAGGACGAAGGAACAGAGAGAGGAGAAGCTGAGGATGAGGGAACAGAGAGAGGAGAGACAGAGAGAGGAGAAGCTGAGGACGAAGGAACAGAGAGAGGAGAGACAGAGAGAGGAGAAGCTGAGGATGAAGGAACAGAGAGAGGAGAAGCTGAGGATGAGGGAACAGAGAGAGGAGAGACAGAGAGAGGAGAAGCTGAGGACGAAGGAACAGAGAGAGGAGAAGCTGAGGATGAGGGAACAGAGAGAGGAGAGACAGAGAGAGGAGAAGCTGAGGACGAAGGAACAGAGAGAGGAGAGACAGAGAGAGGAGAAGCTGAGGATGAAGGAACAGAGAGAGGAGAAGCTGAGGATGAGGGAACAGAGAGAGGAGAGACAGAGAGAGGAGAAGCTGAGGATGAAGGAACAGAGAGAGGAGAAGCTGAGGATGAGGGAACAGAGAGAGGAGAGACAGAGAGAGGAGAAGCTGAGGACGAAGGAACAGAGAGAGGAGAGACAGAGAGAGGAGAAGCTGAGGATGAAGGAACAGAGAGAGGAGAAGCTGAGGACGAAGGAACAGAGAGAGGAGAGACAGAGAGAGGAGAAGCTGAGGACGAAGGAACAGAGAGAGGAGAAGCTGAGGATGAAGGAACAGAGAGAGGAGAGACAGAGAGAGGAGAAGCTGAGGACGAAGGAACAGAGAGAGGAGAAGCTGAGGACGAAGGAACAGAGAGAGGAGAGACAGAGAGAGGAGAAGCTGAGGACGAAGGAACAGAGAGAGGAGAAGCTGAGGATGAAGGAACAGAGAGAGGAGAGACAGAGAGAGGAGAAGCTGAGGATGAAGGAACAGAGAGAGGAGAAGCTGAGGATGAGGGAACAGAGAGAGGAGAGACAGAGAGAGGAGAAGCTGAGGACGAAGGAACAGAGAGAGGAGAAGCTGAGGATGAGGGAACAGAGAGAGGAGAGACAGAGAGAGGAGAAGCTGAGGACGAAGGAACAGAGAGAGGAGAGACAGAGAGAGGAGAAGCTGAGGATGAAGGAACAGAGAGAGGAGAAGCTGAGGATGAGGGAACAGAGAGAGGAGAGACAGAGAGAGGAGAAGCTGAGGACGAAGGAACAGAGAGAGGAGAAGCTGAGGATGAGGGAACAGAGAGAGGAGAGACAGAGAGAGGAGAAGCTGAGGACGAAGGAACAGAGAGAGGAGAGACAGAGAGAGGAGAAGCTGAGGATGAAGGAACAGAGAGAGGAGAAGCTGAGGATGAGGGAACAGAGAGAGGAGAGACAGAGAGAGGAGAAGCTGAGGATGAAGGAACAGAGAGAGGAGAAGCTGAGGATGAGGGAACAGAGAGAGGAGAGACAGAGAGAGGAGAAGCTGAGGACGAAGGAACAGAGAGAGGAGAGACAGAGAGAGGAGAAGCTGAGGATGAAGGAACAGAGAGAGGAGAAGCTGAGGACGAAGGAACAGAGAGAGGAGAGACAGAGAGAGGAGAAGCTGAGGACGAAGGAACAGAGAGAGGAGAAGCTGAGGATGAAGGAACAGAGAGAGGAGAGACAGAGAGAGGAGAAGCTGAGGACGAAGGAACAGAGAGAGGAGAAGCTGAGGATGAGGGAACAGAGAGAGGAGAGACAGAGAGAGGAGAAGCTGAGGACGAAGGAACAGAGAGAGGAGAGACAGAGAGAGGAGAAGCTGAGGATGAAGGAACAGAGAGAGGAGAAGCTGAGGATGAGGGAACAGAGAGAGGAGAGACAGAGAGAGGAGAAGCTGAGGATGAAGGAACAGAGAGAGGAGAAGCTGAGGATGAGGGAACAGAGAGAGGAGAGACAGAGAGAGGAGAAGCTGAGGACGAAGGAACAGAGAGAGGAGAGACAGAGAGAGGAGAAGCTGAGGATGAAGGAACAGAGAGAGGAGAAGCTGAGGATGAAGGAACAGAGAGAGGAGAGACAGAGAGAGGAGAAGCTGAGGACGAAGGAACAGAGAGAGGAGAAGCTGAGGATGAGGGAACAGAGAGAGGAGAGACAGAGAGAGGAGAAGCTGAGGACGAAGGAACAGAGAGAGGAGAGACAGAGAGAGGAGAAGCTGAGGATGAAGGAACAGAGAGAGGAGAAGCTGAGGACGAAGGAACAGAGAGAGGAGAGACAGAGAGAGGAGAAGCTGAGGACGAAGGAACAGAGAGAGGAGAAGCTGAGGATGAGGGAACAGAGAGAGGAGAGACAGAGAGAGGAGAAGCTGAGGACGAAGGAACAGAGAGAGGAGAAGCTGAGGATGAGGGAACAGAGAGAGGAGAGACAGAGAGAGGAGAAGCTGAGGATGAAGGAACAGAGAGAGGAGAAGCTGAGGATGAGGGAACAGAGAGAGGAGAAGCTGAGGATGAAGGAACAGAGAGAGGAGAAGCTGAGGATGAAGGAACAGAGAGAGGAGAAGCTGAGGATGAAGGAACAGAGAGAGGAGAGACCAAGAGAAGATGCCACCCACACATTTGGACTGAAAAGCAACACAGTCAGTTTAAAAAAGCTAACCCTTGGCTAATTGTCAATGGTGATTTTCTTGGGTGTCGTACTTGCCAAACTGTCAAATGCCTTGGAGTGTTTAACCCTCTGGGGACCAAGGTGTTTTTGGGGCCCTTGAGATGTTCTGACATGCCTTGACATTTGTGCTTTTTTCAGTTATTTATAAACATGTTAATGACAAAGGTGTAAATTCACTATATATAGCACAAACAGGGCTACCATAATATGCGAGCAACTTGTATGTAGATGTTTGTATTTTTAAGAGAATAATGTTTATGCGTGGTTATTGGAAAAAATAAAAATGAAAGTTGCTGAATTAAGACCACAAAACACATATTAAATATGTGTCCACAAGACTTTTGACCAATGGATGTGGTCCCTTTGAGTTCTAGCTTCAAAATTATATGAAAATAGTCTTGCTTTATTGTTCACAAAAAAAAATACATTGATTTAAATGGTGTAAAACAGGTTTTGCTTGGAAAGCCAATATGCGAGGGGGAGGAGTAGTTCACACCCACTCTGCATAATGACTCTGCCTAATGAGCCATCCTTTCAGGTGTGACACTGACTGAGCCACAATGCAAGGACAAAGGATGTATTTAGAAGAAGACTTATATTGACCATTTAAGATTTTGCTTACATCTCTCTTGTAAATATGTTTTGCTATTTTATTAAAAATGTTACAATTACAACAATAATTACAATTTCAACAATATTTCAAGTGTACTCTTTCTTTGTAAAAAAGAAAAAGAAAAAAGATTATAGGCCTACATTTTATCATATGTATTCATTAGTTTGAATATAGCCGCATTGGAACATCTAACATCTTAGTCTATGACTTTATTTTTGACAAATATATATATATATATATATATATATATATATATATATATATATATAACGTTAGATATGAGCAGAAATTGCTAAACAAAAGCTTATTTTATGTGGCAGTATATTTTACAGTAGCCTAAAAACTGTACCCAAATCTAGTCAACAAGTGACTGACTGTAGCGTTGTTTTTATGAAATATTAGGGCATATAAATGCTAATTTGCAGTTTAATACGTTGCTTATACAAATACATTTTATTTCAACATATTCCAGTCGATTTTTACTCATCTCAGTAGGCTATAGCAAAGCAGTTTATTCTTTCACACACAGACGCGCGATTTATATTTAGGCTAAACAGTCTTTACAAATATGTACCCTTCATTCATCTCACAGAAAGGCGAGTCATATTATAGAAATGCGATTCATCTTTTTGCGGTTTGCATAGGCCTACACTAACGTTATTCCATAACGTTATTCCACACTTGAGAAAAGAAAACAGCCTACCTCACTCCTCAGCGGGATCTGCTCCTCATATCAGGATATATTGTTCCTCATATCAGCACTGTTCTGAGGAGTCTTTTCTCCATAAGGTAGGCTATATTATGCGTCACTCGATCGCGACGCGCTTTGTTTACAGCTGATGTGGGCGTTTCACAGATCTTCAATAGTTCTCAGAATTTGCGTTTGAATAGCACGCGCTCTCCGGGGAGTGGTCACATTACTGTGAATTAGCTCGTAATGAGCTCGACTGGAGTCGATCTCTTTTTATACAGATTACAGAAGATGAGAATATTTGTTTTTTATATAAGTTACTTCATTTAACAGATGCGATCTCAAGCTTTATGCCCGTGGGACTGTTTGCCTGTTTGACTGAATTTTCGCGGAGTTATAGATCATTTTCGAACGCGTTTCAAATGGGAGTTTACTGACAGTGAGAAGGCAGAAATCGCATCATGTTAATTTTTCTTTATTTGTCAAAAAGCAAAACACTTTATTTTTATTGTGAGTATACAGAAAAAAAATAGAAACTGAACAGGATCGTTTGATGTATTACACGAAAATGAAAGATCAAAATTAACAGAGCATTTAGTGTTTATTTTCATTGCTAAAAAAGAAAAACGAGCAAAACGCGCGGGCGCGTTTTTGGTCCCCAGAGGGTTAAAGAGACGGGCATGTCTCTCTCAAATGAATGGTCGCAGACTAAAGTTACATACAGCCACAATGGCAATCACCAATATCAGCTGTCATGCTTAAAATCTACAAGCATGGGACATCAAAAAGTCACAAGGCAGCAGAAAATACAGTGAACACAAAAAACACAATTGATGTTTCCATACAAAAACAAGTGGAGGAGGAAGCAGAGAAGACAGCCTCACTGTTTCGAACAGCATACATCCTAGCAAAGAACAACAGGCCATACACAGACTACCAGGAGCTGGTGGTGCTCCAGCAAGAAAATGGTCTTGACATGGGCACCACTCTCCATTCCAGATATACTGCAAAAGGTATAATTGATCACACAGCAAAGGAAATGAGACAGAAAATATTGCACCACATACTAACTAAAGACCAGAGGTTCAGTGTTTTAATTGACGAGTCCACAACTCTTAGCAAGAAATCGGCTCTAGTAGTGTATTTAATGTCTGTAATAAATGATGTGCCCACAGTTATATTCCTCGATTTAGTTGAGCTGGAAAGCCAGTCAGCTGAGAATATTACAAAGAGTTTGCTTCAGTGCCTCCAAACTTGGGGACTGGATGAAAATTTCATCCAGGCAAATTTAATTGCTTTTGCTTGTGATGGAGCAAGTGCCATGCTAGGGAGAAAATCTGGGGTTGCTACCCGTCTACAACAGATGTATCCAAATCTTATAGTTTGGCACTGCCTCAACCACAGATTGGAATTGGCCGTGGGAGATACAGTCAAACGTGTTAACAACATAAACCATTTCACTTCATTTTTAGACAAAATTTACACACTCTACCATAGGTCACCAAAGAACTGCCGTGAACTGGCTCAGCATGCACAACAACTTGAAATAAGTTTGCAGAAAATTGGGAGGGTCCTTGATGTTCGATGGGCAGCCAGCAGTTTCAGAACAGTTAAGGCTGTATGGAACTCGTACAAAGCTTTGCATCAGCACTTTACTGCTGCTTCTGTGGATGGCACAAGAGACGAAAATGAGAAGGCTATGTACAGGGGTCTGATGGCCAAAATGGAGACACAAGAATTCCTGTGTGATTTAGCCTTAATGTATGACACGTTAGAGGAAATTGCACACCTTTCCTTGAACTTGCAAGGAAGAGGAATGACACTCACAAAAGCAGACAAACTTATGAGAAGAACCATTCGCATTATTTCATCCATGATGACCGCTCCAGGTGATAAAAGACAAGAAGCTCTTACAGCTGCAGAGAGACAGGAGTTTAAGGGCATCCCCTTAACAACCAGTCCGAGGGTAAGACAGATAGACTCCTCAGTGTTCTTTCAGTCACTCGTTGGGAACCTGGAGGACAGGTTGTTCAGCACTGGTTCAAGCAGACACCCTGGCGTATCAGCTGAGAACACCAGTCAGTATACAGATTTGCTTGATCACTTTAAAGTTCTCAATCCAGAAAACTGGCCTGTTCCCTTACATGAGCAGTATGGGGAAGATTGCATCAAACAGCTCACACTAAGGTTCAGGCTTGACCAAAGGAAAGTGCTTGAGGGCTTCAGGGATTACAAAGACGACTCTAGTGTGATACCTGAAGACTTGTACCCACTCACAAACATTCTCAGCCTGATCCCTGTGAGCAGTGCAGAATGTGAGCGAGGATTCAGCTTAATGAATATCATCATGTGTCCACTGAGATGTAGACTCCTGATTGAAAGCGTCTCAGCGTTGATGTTTGTTAACCTGAATGGTCCTCCATTGTCAAAGTGGAACCCAATGGCGTATGTGAAATCTTGGCTGGTAAAGCACAGAGGAGCTACAGACACACGGACACGCCCCTGCAAGCCATCACCTCAAGTGGACAAAGAGGCACTCTGGGCATTGTTGTGATATTATTTTGGTTTAATTGTTTTTTTAGTTTTGCAAAATCGTCGGTTAATGTCGGCAGCCATTACACTTGTGGAAACTACAGTGCAACTTGTATTGTCTTTCTTCTGTTAATTACAGAAACTGAGTTTTCTTTCAATTAAAATATGTGGCACCAGATTCACCCTTCTGTCATTAATCTGCACCTGCTACATTAACAATTGGAAAAAACTGTAATCGACAACTATTTTGATAATCGATTAGTCGGTTAGAGTAATTTAAGACAAAAGTAAAAAATCTTTGATTCCAGCTTGTTAAATGTGAATATGTTCTAGTGTCTTCTCTCCTCTGTGACAGTAAACTGAATATCGTTTTTGTGGACAAAACGAGACATTTGAGGACCATTCCTGGGCTTTTGGGGAAACACTGATCCACATTTTTTTTCTGACATATTATAGACCAAACAACTAATCGATTAATTGAGAAAATATTCAACAGATTAATCGACTATGAAAATAATCCCTAATCCCTAATCATTATGTACAAGTGCATTGCATTGGAATCCCTGGATATAAGCCTCCCTCTCTATCTCTCTTAAATATTTTTGTTCTCTCTGTTTTGTCATTTAGTAAACTTTATAGATTTCAACCATATTATTCCTTCTTGAGTCTCTTTAACAAGAACTTAGATTAATGTATGAATTGAATAGTGATTGTGTGACCTATGATGAGGGAACAACCAGTGATACCCTTGGTAGTACCATCAAATGATAGCCTATAGCGATATCATCAGGATACACATACACCGCAGTGGCCCACCTTACCGTGACCACGATGTGGTCACCCAGAATTTATAGTTTACCCACCTCTTTTTTTACCACTACACCTCTGATTGGCACCATTTATTTTCAAGCATATTAATGGCATATTTTTATGAATGAAGACCAGTATCACTGATATTGCTACTTATGTCTCGATGAAAATTTTTTTTTTCCAAAATTTGAAACATTTAGGCTTAAATAAATATAACAACTTTTAATTTAAGTGAACTTAAAACAATCCTCACTTAAACCCATAATAAATGTCATATTTACCTGTACCTTACCTGTCTAACCGATGTGAATTATACAGAAATTGAATACGTTTATAAAACAGTCCGCACTGCATAAATTATAAATGAAAAATAGATTAATCCTTAAGCGTTGAGCAGTTAGTAATTTTCTCTGTTCCCATTGTTCTTTGGTTAACTTTACTAACAGAGAGAATTGCTGTCACTTTAATACCCGCCCCTGCTGACAGGATCTCACGCATCTCATTCTCTACTCTTTACTTCCATTTAAGATTGTATTTAACTCATTTGACTGTTCTTGTGAAGATACTAGACAAAACTGACATTTTGGCATAAATGTGTGTGTTATGGTTCGTTCAAGCGCGAAAGAGAACTCGATGGCGCACTGTCGACTGCGATACTGGCGCGCGTCTTTCTGTGTGTGTGTGTGTTTCAGGAGGACATTCACTGACAAGCGCGTTCTCTTTTGTCTTCTCCCGCATTGATAGTTTAAAACATTTGCGTGAAGGAGAGCATGATCATATAACCCAAAGGATGACAGAAAGAACGAACGCTGCGATAAATATTTTAACACGTTAAAGCTGGACAAAAATTAATCGCATGCGTTTACGTTGACAGCACGTTAGGCTACTTGTCATACATTGCTGACAGAAAATGCTGCGGTTTTAAATTAAATATTAAAAATTAAATATTTAGCCAAGTCTGAAGTTACCAAGCAGCAGTGTATGTTAACGTTAGCTTAGTTATCAACAGGTGTAGACAGAAAATATGATTATCCTGACCTGAGCAAATTTACTGAATCAACCAACTCACATCTCCTTTCTTTCTTTTCATCCATGATGACATTAAAGTCACCTGTTGTTGTTTCTGGCGTTTCATCGCTGTCTGTGCTGCAACCGCTACTTGCTCATTAGAACATTCAGTGAGCTATTGTCCCCATAGGAAATTACGCCCGTGGGTAGGACATCATCCCCAAGCTTCATGAACTAGCGCTCCTTTCACCGACAACGCATACATCTCAATCACACTGTGTTGCCAGGCCCCGCCCTGCTCTGCTTCTGATAGGCTTGTAACATTAGTAAGAGATGCGTTCCTTTCATGATTAGTAGGTGAAATCAATTGACTCGAAAATATTAAACCGCATGCAAGTTCCAAAATTTTTTTTTTTTTCTTCCTCACGGCCGCACGCCGGAGATCCGGCACGGTGCCGGAATACTTTAAGCCCTGTAAATGTAAAACTACATTACATAATGTGTTGAGTAATCGTACCATAATTCAAAATACTGTGAACTGTTGCAAGTCCTAACAATCACATTGTGAAGTTTTGTTCAATAATGGTTTTAAAAGTATGTCAGTGACCTCATAAAGCATTGTACATACACTCACCTAAAGGATTATTAGGAACACCATACTAATACTGTGTTTATTAAAGAATTGTTAAGCTCTTAGGGCTAATTAATACCCGGTGGCAACCACCAAAGATTGTCTGATCAGAACAAATAAGTGATGTCCGTTTAGGAGGAGCCAGATGCACACACCACTCATAGACCACTCATTTCAAACTTGAACAGTATTTAATTAAGTGTGGTTCTAGAAAGAGAAACAAGAATAAAAGTATAATATACCAGCCCATTCTCATCCTAGGGCGTCATATATTGACGCTCTTGACATTTCGTCTACATCGAACGCACATGGCACCCTTTAGCGTCAATATGAGACGCAGATAGAAATGGGCCAAAAGGTGCCTCCTAGCAGTCTAACCCTAACCCTACACTAGACCTAAACCTACCCATAACCGAACAAAGCTCTGTGCGTCTCATATTGACGCTAAAGGGTGCCATGTGCGTTCGATGTCGACGAAATGTCAAAAGCGTCAGTATTATGACGCCCAAGGATGAGAATGCGTTGCAGCCCAAGGATGAGAATGCGTTGAATATACCCACTGATAAAACATCAATATGCAAGTGAATACAATCTGTATTTCGTATGCCATTAACACTAGAAATATGTCTATACAGCGATCGTATAATAGGATTATCTTACAGACCCGTGTGCTACTGCATATGTGTTAATCACGTCTTTAAAGACAAATTTACGCACATTCACAGTATAAATACTAGGGATGTCCCGATCCGATCCACGGCATCGGTATCGTGCCGATACTGGCCCAGAACGCTAGATCGGATATCGGAGGGGAGAAAAAAAAAATATCCGATACCTATAGGGTGGAACGCTACATGTTGTCTATTCGTATATTGAACGTCCGTGCGTCACGGTTCGGTGCATGGATTTACACAGAGAATACACGGTATAAAAATAAATAAAACTCGCGTGCACATTAATTAATGTTATGCGGAACTACTGTTAGATACGTGCATAGACATATGCGGGTACTTTAGGGACACCTAATCTGTAGCCCCGCCTTAGCTCTGAACGCGCGTCTATTTCGCTTCAAACTCTCGCGCGGCGCGTCCTATTCGCTTTGGACGCGCGAATGGATTCAAACTGTTCAAGTATCGAACTAGACGCGATAGACGCAAATTTGACGCTCTGTTAGCGTTTGGTTTGAACGCAGCAAAATGAACAGGCTGCGATGTCAAGATTGCAATGCTGGAATGTGTGTGTGTGTCAGAGAGAGAGAGGCACCGTCGCGATCAAACAGTGGAAACATAAAAACATACTCCGTAATTTTGTTCATACAGGACATCATTAAACCTGCAAAAAGTGTTTAGCCTACTTATATTTGTGTAAAACATAACATTGTGCTTTTGTCAAACTGTAAACTCTTGTCAAACTGTAACCTACAACTGTCACCCAACCAAAATCACACACACACACACACACACACACACACACACACACACACACACACACACACACACACACACACGCGCTGTTTAAAAGCAAAAATCATCTCATCTTTTGGACATTCATCATATTGCATAGATTTTCATTTCTTGTCCTAAAACAGAGCACTAATCTGTTTATTTTGAAGTTACACATTCTACATTGAAAAGAAAATCAAATGTGATTTTAATGGTAGTATTATTTTATACAGAAATAAATTATTTATAATTCAGATGAGAATAACGTTAAAGTTAATTAAAATTTTAAGGAAACAAATATATTGATCTGAAATATAGCAAATTAATTTTAAATTCATTCAGGTACAATTACCAAACATGTCTCATATCTTGAATAAAGGGTGGCAGTCTTTCATTATCAGCTGTTGTTGTGGACTATACACTGGACTCTGGAGAAGTTTTTTTCTCCATTTGAGTGAGATGTTTTTATGTGGTTAATTGAGCAAAGTGCTTCCATATATTGTAATAGTAGTAGTATTAGTTCAAGAATAAAATAAAAATATCGGATTGATATCGGTATCGGCAAATAGCCAAAGCTGCGGTATCGGTATCGGTATCGGAAGTGAAAAAGTGGTATCGGGACATCCCTCATAAATACACAGTATAATAAAAGATTAACTTACTCTTTGATGCACGCACACATGTGATTACTCTTTATCGATCGCGGATTAACTGGCGTTATCATCGCGTTAGGTCCGTCTTGCGCATATAGTAATAATAGCGCTCGTACCTCAAACTAAACTGCGTCAGCATCAGGGTCCTTAGCACCGTCGGGTTCTAACAATAGGCGATTGACTTACTGCCTGACTACAAAGCAACAGGGAATTAAATATTACACACACACACACACACACATATATAACTGTATGAATATATTACTGACTGTAAACATATGACTTTAAACAGATTAATGACTGGCCCTCATTTTAGTACAGCCGCCCCCAAATGTGTTTGCAGATTTGCATCTCGGGCCAGTACTCCCAGTCAATCAGGGAGTGGAGGGAGCTTAATCAGTCTGACAACAGGTCTGATGTAGGTTCTGTCTTTGACCTGAATTTCTGCGGCTCTTACTTTATTATCGGCTCCAGCAATGACAGCTTTCACAGTCCCGATAGGCCAGAGTGCTCTGGAGAATTGTGGATCAGCAATCATAACTACTGTCCCTACGATCAGGTTGTCTTTCTCTTGTTGCCACTACTGGCGAGACTGGAGTCCGGGCAGGTAGTTACGCAGATAACCGCTCCAGAACTGGTCTGCCAGTATCTGGCTGTGTCTCCAGCGTCTGCGGCTGAGCAGTTCAGATGCAGGGTAAATGACCTGAGGCAAGGCAGAGTCTAGCCGGCCCATTAACCTGTTAAGCCTCACCAGTGCGTCGGCGCACTGAAGCGTTTTTTTATATATATAGCTCAAAGTTACTATCAGATTTAATGTTATACTTCGACAAACTATACATCATTAAAAAGATATAAGACTCAAGTTTCAGTATTTGACCACTATTGTATTCTGAGAAACTTATAGCGACAGTTATGTCTTAATTTGTGTCAGGAGTTATGAAATGAAAAAATGAGTCGATACCTTTAATATGAATTATGCACGTCAGCTGCTTTCATTCATAAAAAACTCCGTGCTGTCGTCATGACAGCGATACACAAAACAATGTCCCTCAATGCTTTAGCTCAAAAATGTGCAGATTTGGAGAAATATTGATATATTCTCATAGATTCACATCATATTTCTATAGACAGGAATAATATTTATTGAATTTATACCAAATGCGTCGATGTAATCATTATGAGTGCTTGCATACTCTGATACTGTGTTTTCAATCCATACCAACAGCCTGAGGGCGCTATTATGCACAATAATAGTCCATATATAGAACATGAAGAAGAGCCATGATCATGTGACATTCCAGGACGTCACTGATACACACAAAGCTACAGAGTTCGCGCTGTAAAATGCAGATACAGATGTTTTGAAGATAATAAACATGATTGCAATGATATTTGAGTTACATGTGTTTTTCAAGACATGCCAGGTATTTTCATAATAATAGATTATATTTATAATGTAATGCTAATCTATATAGACTATCATTGTGCAGAACAGTATACAATAGTATATTTTCTGTCTGATTTTTTTATCTGAAGCCAAATTAGATCACAGAAGGTTATTTAAAACACTCATCTTGCGTTTTAAAGTAAGTTTGGAGCACAAACATGGTTTTAATCTCATAAATTGTCGTGTATTGATGGTGTGCTAAGCTAACATGCTAGCTAGCCCTAGGTGCACCTGCAACCTAGAAGTTATACTTTTATGTTTTTTTGAATGCTTACTGAAAGTTTCTTTATTCAAGAATGTTCTTTATTCTTTATTTAAAATGTGAGGTGAACTTTGAGAAAAGAAATTAGGGATTGAAACCCTATGAATAGCATGTGAATAGCCAGTCGTTAGTAACTATAATGCAGACAAAAGAAATGCATATTTCGAGCCATAACCTGGCTGGAGAGGTGTGAATGTGTGCAGGGGGAGACTGAGACTGAATGGGGCTCGTTTGCACCACAAAACAATAGAGACAATATACTGGATAGATGGTTAGAAGTTGACAAACATCAGCAGCATTTTAGTGTCAAATCAAAATAAAGTAATTTGACATGGTCTTGAAAAACATGTAACTAAATACAGAGTTTTGGACTTATTATCTTCAGCTGTAGTGCATTTCTAGATTGCTACAGTGCCAACTTCAATTTTATTTTCATGAGGATGTTTCATTCAAATTAATTTCTAATAACTTTACAAAACTTTGAAGCTATTTATAACAATTTTTGTCATTACGACAATAATTAATTCTACATTTACAATAAACTGCCAGGTGTCAGCTTTCAAATGAGATCATACTTGTGCTTTTAGTACAAAGGGTTCATGAACTGTATCTGTTTCAGTTTGGGTATGTCATTTCTGGGGATTTTTCAAAAGTGGGGTTGCAGCTTAACAGGTTAAGAGTGAGTTAGGGGTTATTGGGTCCGGATCAGCTACATCCGAAGATACATATCCCAATGGCTTTGAATTTAAAATTCCCTCAATTTCAATTAAGACAGTCCTCAGAACTTCCTCTGTGACAGTTTGAGCACCAATGGTGGTGTACAGTGCAGCTTTAATAGATCTAATTTCTCTTTCCCAGGATCCTCCGAAATGTGGGGAGTTCGGTGGATTGTACTGAAAGTTAATCTGTTGCTTGGCAAGTTCCTTTTGCAATTGAGGGTGAATATTGTTGAAGGCTTCTTTAAACTCATGATCTCCACCTTTGAAATTTGTACCCTGATCAGAGCGCAACTCATGAGGTTTTCCCCTAGGTTTGCCACGCCATCTTTGACACTCAGTACAATGATGCTGAATTGAACAAACAGCCTGACGACCTCTCAAGATCCAGAAGCGTCTTCTGATTTCAGCAAAGACCAGGGTTTCAGTACCAGGGTGATGGAGCTGTGCATCATACTGCTGAATTAGTAGCTTAGTTACTGGATGGACTGGGTCTAGGACAATTGGGTGAAGAATGTCAGAGCTCAGCAGGTGACATCTTCGGAGTCGTCCACCCACTCTAATCAGCTGCATGTCAGAATCAAATTCAGGAGCTAAAGTCTGTTTTTAACGACTGTTTGAGGAGATGAGTTTCCCTGCTTGAAGCTGAGCATATTCCTCAGGAAAACTGTCCATTTGAGACCGTTGGATGAGTCTGAGCTCAGCTTTCTTATATGTTTCAGCCGTGACAGTGTCTGTGGGACTGGCCGCCCCGTTAAGGGTTCTGGCTGAAGCGTCTACAAGCTCTTGAAAACTGTTGTATTGAAATGCATTAACTGAATGCTGGTCATCTTGAGTTATTAGAAGGTGGAAGGATATTGGTTTGCACAGTTCTTTTGAGGTGTCGGCTGGCTCTAGGTTGGGTAATTTAGGCCATGATGATGGAGGTTTATGCAGAAATTCTGGGCCATTCTTCCAGCGGGTAGGTTTGGCTAGCTGAGCCAGTGACATGCCACGAGTAATATCGTCAGCAGGGTTGTCTTGAGAGTGCACATAGGACCATGATTGTGACTCAGTTAGCTCTTGAATCTCCGCAACTCTCTAGTTCCTACAAACACTTTGAAGTGGCACGATTCTGACTTAAGCCAGTTGAGAACGGTTGTAGAATCAGTCCAGTATTTGAAACTGCTGATGTCTAGTGTGAGCTCTCTTTTCAGAACTGCTGCAAGTTGTGCTCCAGTAAGAGCAGCGCATTGCTCAAGTCGGGGGATTGTTTGCTGCTTCTTTGGAGCTACTCGTGATCTAGCTGCCAAGAATGACACCTCTATTTGTCCCTTTTTATCTTCAGTGCGGAGATAGGCTACAGCGCCGTACGCTCGCTCTGAGGCATCACAGAATGTGTGCACACTTCTTGAGCTGGTCAAGGGATCTACTTTTGTTGTGTAGCATCTGGGCAGTGTGACACTGGAAAGTTGTGGAAGCTCATCTTCCCATGTGAACCATGCATTTCTGAGGTCTGTGGGCAGTTCAGGGTCATCCCATTCTCTCCTTTTGTCCCAGAGCCTCTGGACTATTATCTTAGCTCTAGTGGTAAATGGGGTGATGAATCCTAATGGATCGTATTGACTGGAAAGGATGCTATATATTTGTCGCATAGTGGGCTCAGTTTTTACAGCATGACCATGTTTATAACCAAGTGTGTCGGATCTGCACTGCCACCTAAGTCCCAGTGTGCGCTCCTGAGGGTCTGATCTGTCTGAACTAAACCAAAGCTCATGGTTCTCTGACCTGATTTGCTGTGGCAGGTGTTGCAGGAGTTGGGGAGTGTTACTAGCCCATTGGCGCAGATCAAATCCACCCTCGGCCAGAAGATGTCGCATGTCATCCACTAATTGCCTGGCAGTCTCAAGAGAGGGGATACTTTGCAACCAATTGTCAACATAGAAACTATGCTCTATTGATGCTCATACCTCACTGTCTGGATGGCTGTGATCGGTGACATGTTTCTTAAGAGCAAAGGTTGCACAGCACGGACTGCACGTGGTGCCAAAGGGTAATACTGACCATTGATAGACATCAGGTGGGTTAGTGGTGTTCAGGTCTCGCCACAAGAATCGCAAGAATGCTTGGTCTTCTGACAGGAGGCGCACCTGATGAAACATCCCCTTTATATCGCTACTAATGGCTACTGCATACTCTCGGAAACGGAGAAGTACTCCCAGCAAGGTCGCACACAGAGCTGGCCCAGGAAGGAGATATTCATTCAGGCTCAGCCCTTGGAATTTGAAGGAACAATTGAATACAATCCTGTTCTTTCCATTGTGGTGGACCATGTGGTGTGGAATGTACCACCCTTGAGTCTGTACAGCTGCGGATTGGGGAATTTTCTTCACATAGCCTGCTTCTAGCAGCTTGTTTATCTCGGACTTGTACACTTGGGATTTCTCAGAGCTCTTTGTCAGCTGATTTTCAGTCCTTCGCAAATGAGGCAGTACTGCTTCCTTTGGAGCAGTTAGAGGTGGAGGACTGGTTTTCCACAGGAAGGGGGTAGCATATTTTTCACACCTTCAACTTCAACCCTCATTGTTTTATCTTCCAGCATGCGCACAGCTTCTGCATCTTGCTTTGATCTTGTCACAAGCCGTTCATTTTGGTAGGGTAAGATGTCCATCTGCCACAACCTCTTAACTTGACTGAATAGATCATTAGGTGCAAGGCTTACAGATATGAACAAGCATTGTTGTGTGTGAGGGATGTGTTCGAGGAACTTTGATGGACCTTGAAGTGTCCATCCCAAATGAGTTTTTACAGCTGCTGGACCTCCAGGGGGTCCCAACCGAACTAGCTCAACAGGGGTGATCAGCTCTGGGTAATCTGACCCAATGAGCAGTAATGGCCTCGCGTGGTCGATTGACTGCAGAGGTAGGCCTCTGAGATGGCGATATCTCTTTTGGAGCATTTCAATTGGGTAAGAATTAGGTGCTAGTCCAAGCTCCTCAGCTGTGAAGGCTCTTTTGATTGCAAAGTTGCGATCTGGTTGTGTGACAGGACTCACTGAGAATGATACTGTGGAGCCACGGATGATGCGGATATCTTGACGCACTGTGCGAAGAGACAGGTCTTCAGGCTTACCGTGAAGGTGGAGTTGCTGAGCTGTCTCATGGAGAAGTATAGTGCGCTCTGAACCATCGTCTAGCAATGCATATGTATCCAGTGAAAAGTCTCCATTGCGTATGATGACTCTGCACAATTTCAGTAACAGTCTACTGCCAGTTGGTCGATCGACATACATAGTTTCTATAGTGGTGCTGGTAGACTGTGTTATCTCTGCAGTTTCTTTGTTCGCATTAGCACTCATTTCGTTATTGACCTCATGCAGAATTTCTAGATGTCTTCTTTGACACTTCTTGCATTTGGCCTTAAGAGTACACTGACCTGCTTGGTGATCACGTCCACATTTCCAGCATCTCTGATTAGATCTGATCCAGGTCACGATCTGCTCTTTAGTCAGCAGCTTGAAGTTTGAACACTGTTTGAGATAGTGCTGAGTTGTATTACAAAAGGGGCAGTATTTCTTTGGTTTCTCTAATGGTCTCACCTCAGAAACTGCATTTCTGTGAACAGATTCATCCTTGGAAAATGGCCTTTGCTCGCTTCCATGGAAGATGGCAGTAGAGTTGTGAAATACTTTGGGTACTCTTTGCTGGTCTTTGCGGAAACTCTGTCTCTCTCTGCCAGAGTCAACAATGAATTGGGTACCGTCCCCTTGCACCCTCACCTCATACTCCAGCCATTCTGCAAATTCAAACAAGGTAGGGATAGGTGTCTTGAGTGGATTGACATACCTCTTAAAGTTTGCTTGGAGATCGTGAGGCAATTTAGCGAGGAGTCGGGTGACGTGAGACCCACAAGTCAGTTCTGTACGTCCAGGACTTCCTAACTGATCCAGCATTCCAACCAGGGCCCGTACCTTTAGTGCGAAAAGCCTGAATGCTCTGGTGTCACCACTTCTTATGCCGGGTCCATCCATCAGGACGTTGCAATGCGTTGCAGTGCAAGTTGATGCAGTTGCTTATAGAGTTCTGTTAGAGCCTGCATGGTATGTCTGTAAGGGTACCTGCTGTTACAGTAGGAGTCAGCAATAAGCAATGCTTCTTCAAGCTTCAAGTGGTCCATCAATATCTGGAACTTAAAACGCTCTGTAGCATCAGCAGGCAGGAGATTATCAAGAGCTACCTTTAACCCTCTGGGGTCTGAGGGTTTTTTGGGGTCCTTGAGATGTTCTGACATGCCCTGACATTTGTGCTTTTTTCAGTTGCTTATAAACATATTAATGGCAAAGGTGTAAATTCACTCTATTTAGCACAAACAGGGCTACCATAATATGTGAACAACTTGCATGTACATGTTTGTATTTTTGATAGAATAATGTTTATGCATGGTTTTTTCAAAAACAAAAAACTAAAGTTTCTGAAATAAGGCCATAAAACATATTCTAAATATATGTAAATAAGACTTCTGACTAATGGATGACGTTGCCTAGAATTTTTTCTTCAAAATTATGTGAAAATCATCCTGCCTAATCATTCACATAACACAATACATTGATTTAAATCTTGTAAAACACTTTTTGTTTGGAAAGGCCATATGCGGGTGGGCGTGATTCGCACCTTAGGAGACAATGGGGCCCGCATAATGAGGCTGCATACGTAATGAGCCTTTCATTCAGGTGTGTGACTCAGCCACAAGAATGCAAGGACAATATATAACTGGTTTGTTGTTTTTTTTCCACAAATTTTGCTTGCAAATTGTACAATATCCAAGGTAAACATTTCTAGTAATTGTGCAGTTAATTGTTCTCATACTGTATTTTCAGATTTGGAATATATTCTCTTCCCAAATGTGTCACTAATAAAGCATAATAAAATTATTTAAAGAGAAGGCTTATAATGACCTTTTAAGATTTTGTTTACATCTATCCTTATATATATATATATATATATATATATATATATATATATTTTTTTTTTTTAAGGTTATACAATTACAACAACATTTAAAATTGTAACAATATTTCCAGTGTAATCTTTCTTTGTATTCGCGATTCATATTAAAACAGTATTTTTGCCAGCTGTAGTAGCCTAGCTCCACAACAGCGCGCATCTGTGCGTTCATTCATTCATAGAAACGCGATTCATATTAAAACAGTATTTTTGCCAGCTGTAGTAGCTCCACAACAGCGCACATCTGTGCGTTCATTCATAGAAACGCGATTCATATTTAAACAGCATTTTTGCCAGCTGTAGTAGCTCCACAACAGCACGCATCTGTGCGTTCATTCATTCAGATTAGAACAAAGCAAACAGAACTGACCTAATTCCTCAGCGGGATCCGTTTGCTCCTCGAAATGATACTTCCAGAACTTCTGAGGTAAATTTTTGCAGGATTATTATCAAGATAGTATTATTCCTCACAGCATCGTAAAGTACATAAGTCTGAAAGTGAACTCGTGGTGTGTGTTATCCAGCTGATGTGGGCGTTTCACAGGTTTGTTTGGATCGCCTCACATTTGCGTTTGAATAGCGCGCGCTCTCCGTGGGCGGAGCACATTAAAACTTAATTAGCTGAGATGAGAACGACTGACATCTCTCTCTTTGCATTCATATTACATAAACTGTGAATATTTGTTTTTTATAAAAATTACTTCATCTAAAAGAAGAGAATTCAAGCTTCATGCCTGTGTGACTGTATGCCTGTTTGACTGAGTATTCGCTGAGTTACAGTTCATTTTCGGACGCGTTTCAGAATGGACTGCACTGACAGAGAGAAAGCAGAACTCGCATCATGTTTATTTTTCTTTATTTGGCGAAAAGCACAACACTTTGTTTTTATTATGAGCATACACAAAAAAAATACACACTAAACAGGATCGATTGATGTATAACACAAGCATATAAGATAAAAATTAAATTTTTTTTTTTTTTTTTTTTTGCACTCATACGGAAAAAAACGAGCCTATCGCGCCGGCGCGATAGCCGACCTCAGGGGGTTAATAAAACTCTGTTTACCGTATGTGTTTAATGGAGCGCAAACAGAGCAATTGAGTTTTGAGTTTTATGAGTCAAGAGTTCTCTCTAATAACCCTAAATGTCACAGAAAGGAAGGGTGTGTGCAGTGAAAAGAATGACATTGACTTCATTTATTGAGTGCAGATGTTTAAACTGAACTGCAGGCGGTCTGTGAATGAGATGCAGGCTTTTGCATTGAAACACAGCAGGCAAACGCTGCACTACTGTCTCGAGAGTGTTCGTCCCGGCTGTGTGTCGAACTCTGATGTGTGTCAGTTCTACAACAGCAGTGAACAGACTTCAGTAACCCTCCAACATCAGGCCTCAAGAACATGTACAATACACAGTCAGCCAGTGGGTTCAGAAACAGGAGAAATTCAGAAAAATACCAAAATATATAAAACAATGTATAGCTGTTGTAACTGTCAAAATTACCTTTAGTAAAACTCAGAATTATGTAGGGGAGAATGAGAAAAGTGTAAGTCAGAAGCACCAGGAACAAACTGCCCAAAATTTTCTTGCGCTTTATAGAAGTAAGTGATATTGTGTGTGAAAGACCGCGACAAGTGCCAACAAAACACAGAATGATTATCGGGTAGGGGATTAAACAGGCGATCGATTGGGGCAGATGTTTAAATAGCCAAAGAGAGTTAACGTCTGCAAAGATCAGAGGAACAAACCAGATGATCACAGAAACGACACAGCTGACTTTTAGTGAATGATGAGATCTGTACCAGATAGGATGAGAAACCAGAAGATATCGTTCAAAAGCAACACATGCCATAAAATACAGACCCACAATCAAACTATAATCATATGCATTATACACACCCCCTGACCTTGTGATTATCCATGTTAATTTACAAATGATCTGAATGAGATCTGAAAGAATCAAATGAATAACAAACACTGGGGTGGAGCGATGAGATTTGATAAGAGCACACAACGCAAACAGAGTTAAGATCATGATTGGAATCTCAATGGCTGAAATGATCCTGATAATTAATGGCTGTGCAGAATTAAGTTTCCAGTAAAATTCCCTCATCCGACGGCTCCATTCATCGCCATAATTTACTCCACGTGATCCGTTGCTGCTGGCGTTGATATAATAATCTTCACTTGATCTGTTGCTGCTGGCGTTTTGTTCTGCCATTGTTTCATGAAATCTTGACAGGCAACACTAAATAACAAACCAGTCATTAGTTTAAAAAACATGCATTCATTTACTATTTACTACTTTATTAAAAACATTAGGGAAAGATATATGACATAACTTGTTTTCTGTGTAATTGTTGAAATAAAGTTTCCTCAGTTTGCTCTACATGTTCTTTAGAGGAGATGTGTGTAATGTTAGAAAGCTTGAAATACGCGAAATGTAAGATTAAAGTTTGGAAATCCTCCATTTGAACAATATCACAGAAGCAAGAATGCTGTTGTTCTGAATATTCAGTCCAGCACAGCTGCAAGTGTACAATGGTTTATTAAACTAGGAATAAATCTTGAAGAACTTACGTTACTGACAGGATTGTGTGTTTCGTCTGCAGGTCAAAGCAGAAGTTTGTGGAGCAACACACAGACTGACAGATGTTTCACAAGTTTCCAGTGCCGTGTTTAAAGAGCTCTTCATTCACTGCACACACTGTAAAAACACACATCTTAAAGCTAGAGTTAGAACAAGCTGAACAACATGTGCTAACATTTGAATAAAGGCTGAAACACAATGACACAATAATTCCCGCATGAGACGACATGATCTTACCAGGAATCAGACTGAAGACTGAAGACGCTGCTCATCAGGAGATGATGGTGTTTATGAGCTGCTCACGTTCTTTTATAGCCTGAATTAACCCCAGAAACACCAAACAAAGATGCATTAAACATCATTTACAGTTAATGCACATGCAACCGCATCAGCACTCAGCAAACCAAACCAAACTCCACAATATAAAACCATTTAAAATAAGACACAAGTGTTATAGAAAGGAGAATGTGAATAGCCAGAAATACAGTTATATAATACTAAGATTTTGTCATACTGTAAGTTTATCAGATTATGATTATGCAGTAAGAGCTGAATAAAAACATCAGTAAAGACAAAATATTATAACAACTTTTACTACTGAAAACAAAATCACTTTATTTGCAGTTTCATTCCAGACACAGAAACCATGCAGCATACAAAATATAAACACATTAAACAAAATACAATAATAATAAAATAAATAAATAAAAAAGACCCTGATGTGTGTGAATCTCCACATCAATCTGTCAGTAAACGTTGAGTTAGTTTGATTCTGCACTGCGCTTTAATAATGCTCCACTAATCTGTGTCTGATTCTAATTATTGACACTTGATGTAGTGATAAATGTAAAGTATATTAACTGTATCCAGACGAGAAATGGGCATTTCTGTTAAATATTTACAAATCATTACAAAATGTGTGTTCCACATGTTAAATTATATTGTGTTAACCTTCTTGCTGTATTAGGACATTTTTGGTCATTTTCAGTTTAATTTCTTTGACCATTTTGGCTGTTGTATGTAATTTGGCAAAATTTTGACTTTTTGGATAAATTTTAAAATTTTGATCCCATGTTGAAAAACATGTATAACACACTGTGTAGATCAAATAGGAACATATAGCACCATAATGACCAAAAATGCCCCATTGAAACCCAATAAAACGTAGTTTAAAGCCGGGGCCGTCATTAACCCTCTGGGGACCAAGGTGTTTTTGGGGCCCTTGAGATGTTCTGACATGCCTTGACATTTGTGCTTTTTTCAGTTATTTATAAACATGTTAATGGCAAAGGTGTAAATTCACTCTATATAGCACAAACAGGGCTACCATAATATGCAAGCAACGTGTATGTAGATGTTTGTATTTTTAAGAGAATAATGTTTATGCGTGGTTATTGGAAAAAATAAAAATGAAAGTTGCTGAAATAAGACCACAAAACACATATTAAATATGTGTCCACAAGACTTTTGACTAATGGATGTTGTCGCTTCGAGTTCTGGCTTCAAAATTATGTGAAAATAGTCTTGCTTTATCGTTCACAAAAAAAAAAATACATTGATTTAAATGGTGTAAAACAGGTTTTGCTTGGAAAGCCAATATGCGAGGGGGGCGTGAAGGAGGAGTGGTTTACACCTGAGAATACAATGTCCCACCCATTATGTGTAATGAGCCATTCATTCAGGTGTGACACTGACTGAGCCACAATGCAAGGACAAAAGATATATTTAGAAGAAGACTTATATTGACCATTTAAGATTTTGCTTACATCTATCTTGTAAATATGTTTTGCTATTTTATTAAAAAGGTTACAATTACAACAATTACAATTTCAACAATATTTCAAGTGTACTCTTTCTTTGTAAAAAAAAAAAAAAGATTATAGGCCTACATTTTATCATATGTATTCATTAGTTTGAATATAGCCAACATTGGAACATCTAACATCTTAGTCTATGACTTTATTTTTGACAAAAATAGTATTATATATATATATATATATATATAGATATGAGCAGAAATTGCTAAACAAAAGCTTATTTGATGTGGCAGTATATTCTACAGTAAAAACTGTACCCAAATCTAGTCAACAAAATGTTGTCTTTCATACTTCGCCTGACTGCAACGTTGTTTTTATGAAATATTAGGGCATATAAATGTTAATTTGCAGTTTAATATGTTGCTTATACAAATACATTTTATTTCAACATATTTCAGTCGATTTTTACTCATCTCAGTAGGCTATAGCAAAGCACTTTATTCTTTCACACACAGACGCGCGATTCATGTTTAGGCTAAACAGTCTTTACAAATATGTACCCTTCATTCATCTCACAGAAATATTATAGAAAAGCGATTCATCTTTTTGCGGTTTACATAGGCCTACACTAACGTTATTCCATAACGTTATTCCACATTAACACTTGAGAAAAGATAACAGCCTACCTCACTCCTCAGCGGGATCTATTGCTCCTCATATCAGCACTGTTCTGAGGAAACTTTTCTCCATAAGGTAGGCTATATTATGCCTCACTCGCGGCGCTTTGTTTACAGCTGATGTGGGCGTTTCACAGGTCTGAAATGGTTCTCAGAATTTGCGTTTGAATAGCACGCGCTCTCCGGGGAGTGGTCACATTACTTTTGAATGAGCTCTAATGAGCTCGACTGGAATCGTTCTCTTTTAATACAGATTTCACAAGCTGAGAATATTTGTTTTTTATATAAATTACTTCATTTAACAGATGCGATCTCAAGCTTTATGCCCGTGGGTCTGTTTACCTGTTTGACTGAATTTTCGCGGAGTTATAGATCATTTTCGAACGCGTTTCAAATTGGAGTTTACTGACAGAGAGAGTGCAGAAATCGCATCATGTTAATTTTTCTTTATTTGGCAAAAAGCAAAACACTTTATTTTTATTGTGAGTATACAGAAAAAAAATAGAAACTGAACAGGATCGATTGATGTATTACACGAAAATGAAAGATCAAAATTAACAGAGCATTTTGTGTTTATTTTACATTGCTAAAAAAAAAAACGAGCAAAACGCGCGAGCGCGTTTTTGGTACCCAGAGGGTTAATACATGAATCATGACTTATGTTGAAACATCCTTTCATTTTGAAGCAAAAGCATTATATTTGCATTATATAGTGTATCCACCAGATGACGTCACTACATAGGTATTTCCTATGGGGGGAAATACACATTATTTTCCTGGTTTCCACTAGGGGCACTATTGACTGTGTTATGAAGCATTTTAATGGCTCAATGATCTAAAATGATGTTTCTGAGTATGTGAGGATGTCTGTGAGCAATGTGTGTCTGCGTTGACAAAAGTGTGTGTGTGTGTGTGTGTGTGTGTAGGGCCTAAATATAATACATGGTGCTTAGGCGAGTGACAAAAATCACAATATCCATCCATCCATCCATCCATCCATCCATCTTCTTCCGCTTATCCGGGGCTGGGTCGCGGGGGCAGCAGTCTAAGAAGGGATGCCTAGACTTCCCTCTCCCTAGACAATTCCTCTAGCTCTTCCGGGGGGACACCGAGGCGTTCCCAGGCCAGCCGGGAGACATAGTCCCTCCAGCGTGTCCTAGGTCTTCCCCGGGATCTCCTCCCTCTCGTGCCAGACGGTTTGCCAGAATCTCTTCGAGGCCGACTGGTAGTCCTTCTCCATGGCCTCACCGAACTCCTCCCAAGCCCGATTTTTTGCCTCCACAACCACCCGTGCTGCAGTCCACTTGGCCTGCCGGTACCTGTCAGCTGCCTCAGGAGTCCTTCTTCAGCTTTACGGCATCCTTTACTTCCGGTGTCCACCACCGGGTTCGGGGATTGCCATCTCAACAGGCACCGGAGACCTTACGGCCACAGCTCCGAGTGGCTGCGTTGACAATGGAGGTGAAGAACATGGTCCACTCGGACTCAATATCTCCAGACTCCCTCGGTATCCGGTCGAAGCTCTGCCGGAGATGGAAGTTGAAGATCTCTCTGACAGGGGATTCGGCCAAACGTTCCCAACAGCCCCTCACAGTACGTTTGGGTCTGTCGACTCTGTCCAGCTTCCTCCCCCGCCATCGGATCCAACTCACCACCAGGTGGTGATCAATTGACAGCTCCGCCCCTCTCTTCACCCGAGACATACGGCCGGAGGTCAGATGAAACGACCACAAAGTCGATCATCGACCTCCGGCCTAGAGTGTCCTGGTGCCATGTGCACTGATGGACACCCTTATGTTTGAACATGGTGTTTGTTATGGACAAACTGTAACTAGCACAGAAGTCCAATAACAGAACACCACTCGGGTTCAGATCAGGGGGGCCGTTCCTCCCAATCACGCCCCTCCAGGTGTCACTGCCGCTGCCCATGTGGGCGTTGAAGTCCCCCAGTAGAACGACGGAGTCCCCAGTCGGAGCACTTTCCAGCACCCCTCCCAGAGTCCCCAAGAAGGCCGGGTACTCTACACTGCCATTTGGCCCATAGGCGCAAACGACAGTGAGAGACCTATCCCCGACCCGAAGGCGCAGGGAAGCGACCCTCTCGTTCACCGGAATGAACTCCAACACATGGCGGCTGAGCTGGGGGGCTATAAGCAAACCCACACCAGTCCGCCGCCTCTCACCATGGGCAACTGGTAGAGTGGTGAAGAGTCCATCCTCTCTCAAGGAGTGCGGTTCCAGAGCCCAAGCCGTGCGTGGAGGTGATCCCGACTATCTCTAGTCGGAATCTCTGAACCTCACGCTCAATCTCAGGCTCCTTCCCCGCCAGAGAGGTGACGTTCCATGTCTCTAGAGCTAGTTTCCGAGTCCAGGGATCGGGTTGTCGAGGCCCCCGCCTTCGACTGCCACCCGATCCACTAAGTACCGGCCCCTTACGGTCCCTCCTGCAGGTAGTGGGTCCACAGGAGGGCGGCCCCACGTCGCTCCTTTGGGCTGAGCCCGGCCGGACCCCATGGGGGGAGGCCTGACCACCAGGCGCTCGCATATGAGCCCCAACCCCGGGCCTGGCTCCAGGGTGGGGCCCCGGCTGCGCCATGCCGGGCGACGTTACGGTCCTCGAATTTATTGCCATCATAAAGGGTTTTTGAACCGCTCTTAGTCTGACCCGTCACTTAGGACCTGTTTGCCTTGGGAGACCCTACCAGGGGCATATAGCTCCAGACAACATAGCTCCTAGGGTCATTCGGGTACTCAAACCCCTCCTCCACGGTAAGGTGGCAGTAATATAATACTCATATTATATTATATTATATTATATTATATTATATTATATTATATTATATTATATTATATTATAATCATAATATCCTGAAGGTCATATTTTACCCTTTCTGTCTATACTCTCTCTCTCTCTCTCTCTCTCTCTCTCTCTCTCTCTCTCTCTCTCTCTCTCTGTGTGTGTGTGTGTGTGTGTGTGTCGGTGGTGTAGGATGTGTGTGTAGGCGTGTATGTGTGTGTGTGCATTTAGCAAGAGAAAGTGCTTCTCGCTGCATTGTTTTCTTTCGGTTTGATTTGGCTGAACAATGACCCCATTCATCAAAAAGTAAATATTTTACCCCAAGGCTTGGTAATGACAGGTTATTTGAATAGAAATTATGATTTTATGATATTATGGTTCAAAAATGTATATTTTAATGGGTTTAAATAGGATCAAATTTGTCCTTAACGTGCTATGTGTGATTTTTTTTTTTTTTAAATCTGACATAGCACAAAAAATAAAAATGCACCAAAAATAATATTGCCGCTCATCTTTGACATATTCAAGACTTTGATAATCCAAAGCCAAGGTTTTCACTTTGCATTTTGTATATGGAAAATAATTACATTTTTGTGTTTTTTCCTCTTATACAAATTGATGGTATTGTCACCAAAACTGGAATTTAAAGGGTTAAAATCCTGAAATTAAATAAATTTGGTAAATTGTGATGAGGACTGATGCTGGTTAAAAGATTTAACTCAGTAAATAAAAAGTGGAAAATAATAATAAAATATAATATTTTATGCAGTGTTTAATATGTGACCATTTTTGGGCCTTAACGCGCTGTGTGATTTTTTTTTTTTAATCTGACATAACACAAAAAATAAAAATGCGTAAAAATCAATGTTGCTGCTAATCATGGACATATACCAGGCTGTGATAATTCCCTCCCAAGAAATCCACCTAGCATGTAGTACACAATTGTTTTTAATTTTTTTATGTTTTATATTTTTATATTTTTTTCCATCGATAAAAACAGTGGCATCATGTAAACAAATGACATTTAAGGGGTTAAATTCTGAAAATTAAATAAATATTGGTAGTTATTTTCAGGACTGATGTTGGTTAAAATATTTAACTCAGTGAAAGTGAAAAAAAAAAAAAAAAATATATATATATATATATATATTATTATTTTTTTCACTTTCACTGAGTTAAATATTTTATATTTAATATATATATATATATAATAGTTTTATGGCAGTGTTTAGAGTGGACATTTTTGTCCCTTAATGCACTCAATGTCGTAAAATATATAATAAGGCATAAAGGTTAATATTGGTGAAAAGCTAATTCATTTTCAGATATTGTGAACATTAGACTTTTTCACAGTACTGTACACAACACATACTATTGATATGAAACAAAGTCTCAGATTTCAAATTACGTCCATTTTCTTATGAAATTCATAAACATAAATAGAGTTTTGTCGCTGTGGCGTGAGATTGCTCTCGCTCAGCTCAAGAGAAGCACATGATCTTCTCTTCCGCCTTAATAACACCAGTTACAGCGCGATATAAACATGAATGAGCATCTGAAAGTGTGTTAAAAGATAGAGTACAACTTATGGAAATCTGTATCATGTGACATGGAATCGCTCAATCAGTGTTTCAACCGTGGAAAGACATCAGTAAATCAGCTTGTAAACAATGTCACTGTTGTGTTCTGTGTAGTTTGTTTTCATTGGACTTGTCTGCCTGTCATCATGTCACGTGTCTTCACTGTCATTATTAGTTCAGTTGTATCGTTAGTCAGCTAGAAAAATTAACTCTAGAGAGGAGCATTTTGCTATATAAATGCACCATATTACTGTAGCGTTTATATGCCCACGTATAAATATAATTAATTATTATTCATAACGAATTTTGAACAATAATTAATAATTTAATTATTTTCAGAATTTACTGTAACAGAATCAATAATATGATCATTTATCAGTTCATCCAATGAACAGAAAGCATAAACAATTATTAACTCTAGGAAATATAATATCTTCCTGGCCTAGAAAGAATAACCCCCTAACAGTAAATTAAGAAATAGGGTAAAAGCATAGGTAACTTTTGATCGAAGTTCAAGACAATAAATTTGATAAGCACATACACAAGCAATCTCTTTTCAAATACAAACAATACTTTATTGATTATATACTAACACATAACTAACACAAACAAGGCTCTATTGATTATTCTAACAACTATGTCTAACACAAACACACACGCGCACGCATACACACACATTCATACAGGTTGCAGAAAGGAAGAGAGTAATAAAGAAAGAATGAGTTTGGAAAGAATGAGTTAAAGGGGAAGAGGAAGAAAATTCCGAATTTCTATATGCACTCAAGACATGACGTGAACGAACCATCAATCATTAATTTAACCCTGGCCGTTTCTTAGACAGGTTATTTAATTTATATCAATACACCAGTTCAGTTTAAGAGTCTGGAGGTAGTCTACTTGCGTTTCCGTTTGAAGGTTCCCTTTTGTTGGGTAAAAAGGGTGTTTTTCGGGGTCCGTTGGTTGATCTCCTCGTGCTTGGATAGAGTTTAGGGAGAACCAGTCGCGTGGTGGCTGGAGGATGGTTGAAGGTCTTTGAAGTTGAAAGCGTGCGTTGCCGTGAATCGTGGACCGAAACTTTACAGCAAAACTTAACTTAAAACCGAGACTTTCAATCGGAAATGAAGAATAACACAAAAGAAAGAAAGAAAATAAGATACGGAAAGGAGCTAGATGACTGGAATTGAATCTAACCCATCTGATCTTAATTTGGGTTGATCTGCTCGTCTGTTAACGTTACATGGTTACTAAAACCATCGTCTGCCGTCTCCGTCTTTGTTCTGCACTCGTTGAGAGGTCTTCTGTATCAGAACATTTTGAACGAACTTAGTGAGCAACTTAGAGAGGAACTTAGAGAGAGAGCGAACAGAGAATCCAAGATTTTAAACTCAAAGTTTGTCCCCCCTCCTGAAGAGAGCGGACCAATTAGACACTGGCTTTGTTTGCAAAGTCATAAATCATGTCTTCCCTGGGGGGTTTCTCTAATGAAAATAAAAGACCAGATGCCACAGTTTTAGGCAGGATTTCTAATTATCAGAATATGAAACATTTTACACCGATTTAATTCCAACCATCTTGCTAGTTGTGTTCGTAAAATAGCGTTGATATGAAACAGTACACACTTTCATTCACACATCGGATAATTATAACAATTACATGAATTATATGGGATTAAAGCATATTAATTGGACACATGTATTGTAGAAACACATAGAATGATGTATGATGTTTTTAAGTCCATTGAAAATTGTTCTTGAATGAGTTTTATGGATTTTGGTAGGTACAGTCTTTTTGGTGTGTAAAGTTTAGACATCCCGCTCGGAGGTCATGGAAAGTTCCTACTGAAAAGAGGTTTTGTTCATCTCTCATGGGACCAAGATGGGGTCTGTTAGTCACAGGGGTCATGTGACCTCTTGTTAGGGCCCTGAGCAGTAATCATCTCTGAACCGATTCGTCTTGCAAAACTATCAAACGTTGACCAGTTCTTCCTTAAAGTTAACCAATAAAAGTCTTTGGTTAGCAGACTTTCTGGAGACTGGGTGATTTATGGCTCTGGTTTGTGAGGACTCTTGTGTGAGACCTTGGTCTCTGTCTTTCTCTTAAACAGTCAGCGTTTTGGCAACAAAGCTTAGTATTGACCAGCTATTTAGTTAGTGTTGGGGGAGGCTCTTTTAAATAGCCAGAGTGATGAGGATCATTTGACGTTCTGAACAAATCTTCTGTTTTGTTCGGCAGGAAGTAGAGAGTTTGAATTAATTTTCTGGAAGAAAATTAGTCTGTTGTTGGTTTCTTCTCATTGTCGTTACATTACATATTCATTATCATTTTTAATGTTCTTCAATATTTAATGCATGTTTGAATAAATCTGGCAAGTTTTTTTATGACAGCCACCATTTAAATGTTTATATTTCATATAACATTATTATTATAAAAATAAATAAAAGTGTAATTTAAGTGTTTGTATCAGTGTTGTATAAAGTACTAGAAAGCAATACTTGAGTAAAAGTACAAGTATCATACTAGAAAAAGACTTTGGTAGAAGTGAAAGTTACCTTTTAGAATATTACTTAAGTAAAAGTATTAAAGTATCTGGGCCCGTATGTATTCACCTTATTTTTAACGGAAATACGGACGCAGCCAGTTGACGGTATTTTGTGCGAGACTTCCGGTCAGGCACTTCCGGTCGCTGGCGAGCTAACTCACTTTTCACCGTTGCGTTAATCAAACAACTGTTCGTAACAACTAACTCATCGTTATGGCTTCGAGGAAGACCAGGATTGTTTGTGCAGTTAGAGGTTGTCATAATAACTGGTACAAAATAAAGATTTACTTGGAGCAGGAGTGTTTTAATAATCGAAATCATTGACATTTTAATCATCAGGCACCCTACGACCGGCGACACACTGGCTGCGTGGGGTGAGCGTGGCGTTTTCCATGTCTTTGCACACCAGAAACGTGTCTGACGCGGCGCTGCTGCTGCTAGGTGACATATGATAAGCCTCATTGGTGATATATTCGACATATGGGGAGAGAGTTGTGGAATGCCTATACTTCATGTTAAACATAAATGTATAAAAACATTTTTTTTTCTTTTTCTTTTTTTCTTAAGCTGTTGTTATTTGTATATTTTAATGTGTATTTATTGTCTGTAATGGCAGCTGCTTCTATGCACTATGCACTTTTGAGTCCATGACAAATTTCCCCTAGGGACAATAAAGTACATTCTATTATATTCTAAAAATATAGCAGCAAAGACAACGTCGTGTGTTGACGGCAAAATAGGCTACAGAATATTTCGCTCTGTATTGACAGGTGTAATATTTGAAAATCGATAATTTTTTTATTTTTTTATTACATTTATATCTGCATTTACTGTATGTCAAAACCTAAACTTTCAAACATCAAAATGTAATTTATTAATATGTATTTATGTCAAAATGACATACAAACATATTTTCCTATTCTATTTTGCCTGGAAACGCTTCCAAAACGCTTGCGTGTCGCGTGAAAAAATAGGCGTCGATTCTATTTCTAGCATGCACGCGTTTTAGACGCGCGTGTCACACAGGCAGTGTGCAAGCTCTAACCTGTTAACATTAATAACATGGGAGCCGGCCTGAGGAATCCCTTCGCCTGTGGTTAAAAGCTTTACATTTGAAGAAACCACCGAAACGACCGTATGTTTCTTCTTTTTATTTCGTGAACACAATTGACCTACAGAAGACCACCCGATACCAGGAAAGTGGCTGGGCTACGAAGTCTCAATAAAAACTCCAAGGAGAAACAAAATCATTAACCCCTGTATAAAATCTAGTCATCATGGCATGATCATGATCATGGCATTTATTTTGTATGATTTACAATTATTTATCACCAGCCATCTACTTATTGCTATCCTGTGCTTTGGTTGCATTCTGATGGCATTATTATTTGACATGACAAAATACCTCCATAGATATACTAGTCCAGCGTTGGCTCGACCGTGTTCAGGGCGGGGCTGAAGGCGCCGGCGAAGTTTTGGCAGTCTGCCAGCTAGATGCATGAGTGTTTCAACCAGGTCCGGTACCCGAACTGGGTGCGGCGGGGCTTTAGCTCTTTGTTGTATTCATCTGCTAAGGCATGTGTAACATTTTTCTGTCAACTCTGCATAATCCTTCGCAATCGATATCATTAGTTAGCCGGAAACGGAAACGGAAGTGCCGCACAAAAAACGGAAATTGGACCCATGTTTACTTCCGCGTTCGAAAATAAGGTGAATAAAGCTTCTAAGAAAAGCTCTTAAGAATAGTCTTAAGCTTTGACTTAAGTGTCAGAAAATACTTAGTAAAGAGTAGGACTTTTCTAAGAGTAGGAGTTTGACACTTTTATAAAGCAGCTAAAAGCAACTTTCAGTAAAGTATAAGACTGATTCTTAAGTGCTGACTGAAGTGGGACTTAAGTGTTGTAAACTAAGGACTACAATGATGTCAACCCAAAATGGCCGCCCTCAACCACTGAATCAGCCAATAGTGAGCCTGCAAGGATGAGGTCACTTCAGCATGACACCAATCATTTAATCTAATTATAATAAAATAATTTAATTAAGACACTGAAGCTTTAATATTTAAATTTATTTAAAAAAATGCTTTGCAGTGCATTGTGCAAAATTATCACAAATTAGTATTTATGCTGTGGAAACCCTTTTCTATTGATGCGTGTCTCCTCATTTACAGTTGGAGCAATTATGCAAACATAAGTTCCATCAATGGATTCAACAACTCAGGAAAGCCCGAAATACTCAATAAAGTGGCTTTATTTTACTGCGAGATTTGAAGATCAATTGGAAAGTGAAAGAACTGCCATATAGTATTGGCCAAAAGTGAGGCCAAGGAAAATTGACACTCACCCTTTATTCAAATAGTATTAAAAATGTGTTAAAGATTTTGTACGCGTATTGTGTAGTTGTGCTTGGAGTCAATTGTTTATTTGTGATAACACAATGAAACATGTCAAACTGTACAGACATCATTTTTAGCCAAGGCTATCAAACAAATGAACAAGAGAGGACAATGAAATATTAATAACTGACTACAGTATGTTGCAGACAATGTATGATTTTTTTCTTCTCCTGTGAGCTTTTTAGTTTTTTAAAAAAAACCTGTAGCTGTAGTTTGCCCTATTTTCAACCATATTATTGATCTGCCTGGATTGACACCATTGTCTGAGAACTGAACTGAGCTGAACAATGACATCACTGTTTTCTCAGAGCGGCTGTATAATGAACTAAATAGATAACTAATGATCTTTTACAATGGAAATGAATCATCATTGAACTAACTTAAGCTGCACAATGACACTATTTTCTTCTAGAGCTGCTGTACAGCCCAAACTAACTTTGTTGCATTATTTTCCTGTTATCACTGTAAAGCTGCTTTGAAACAATCTGTACTGTAAAAAGTGACTTGACTTGAAATAATTTTGTCAGATAAATATCTTCACTAAGTTTTATTTTCCTTATATTTTGATGGTTTAAGCAAACTTGTAGGGTCATAAAAAAACAATAAAAAAAACTCCGCACATCACTTTTAGCCACTAATGTGTTTGGTGTGGTCAGTGCCACAACAGTGCTATTGAGACCCTGCTTACTGTGGAATGATGAGCTCAAGTCATCACCGGGTGTACTGCTGCTTTTTTCCAGTCAGCAACAATGTAATTATTACTTTCCTTTTTATTTCATTGCTATAAAATCAACTCCGTCATCATTTACTGTAACTCCAATAAATCATATTTTCATTGAAAAGTGCGTGGCCTCCTCCTCTCTGCAGCCATCTTGTTACTCCTAACTAGGTTAAGAGACCTCTTCAGCTCTCTTAAATAATTTAGGAGCTGAGACCTAGTCTTGACACTTAGGAACCTTTATGAATCACACTTATTCTTAAGTCTAGGAATAAAAGTAAAGTGACGTCATTCTTAGAATTTTGAGAGATTTAAGACTAAAATTTTACTCTGAGTGGCTTTATACATACGGCCCCTGATATATACTGTACTTAAGTATCAAAAGTAATTTTCTGATATTTAATGTACTTAAGTAATTGAAGTAAAAGTAATTTTTTTTTTTTTTTAAAGCAAGCGGTTAGAACTTTGATTGTGAACTTTATTGTGGCTTTATTGTGGGGTGGGTGGGATGTAAAAAAATAATCTTGCATCACAATATGCAATATTGACTAATTTGGATAAATATTAGGTACACAAGATAGGCATTCATTTTTCTCAAGAAAAAAAATCACCTAATGCTGTAAACATACAGAGAGCCCTATCAGATATAAATATAATGCGTTTTTTATCATAATAACAACTTTATTTAATGATATAAGTAAAAATATAATAAATATGTAATATAGTACACATATTTAGCTAAATACTCTCTATAGCTCTTTTTTTTCTAGCCAACTAACGTGCTAGAGCCTAGCCTATATTATGGTCATCAAATGGCTTTCCTGAGGTAAATGTTATGTGACATAATTGTTCTCCAGCTGTTTTATTGACCCTTTCCGCGGTTGAAAAACACTGATTGATCGATATTATGTATGATGATGAATATACATTTCAGTAAGTTGTACTGTTTCTTTTAACAGTGTTCATTCGTGTTTATTTACTATTAGCTAGAAGAGATGATCGGTTCACGTGCGCTAGGGATCTCTCACGTAACATTTACAAGCGGCAAAACGGTATTTGCAGGCGCGTCGTTAGACATGGGCATCCGGGGCTTCAGCCCCGGATGTTTTTTTATAGCCCCGGATCTCAAAAAATTGAATTTATTGATAATTATTATTGATTAATTTTGTATTTAAAAAAATTGACCGGGTCTTTTAATATATCCTTCGGAATCAATCATGTATTAAAGACGATTAAAATGTGTTCAAGCAGATCAAAGTTACTATGGTTACTCTCACACAGAGACGCACCACGTGAGCGATTTAGCTATCCAAGTTCATCTCCAGGATTTGCGCGCAACAGCAAACAATCTCACAGCAATGAAAAAAATAATTAAAAAAAACGCAGTCAGCACCGCCGCACAGTCTTCTGTCAGACCAGATGTTGTCAGGCTATATGTCAGTAAAACTCAGAAAAACTAACTTACTGTCGTGTCAGCCGTTTGCTCGCGGCGCGCACTCTTCAATCACGCGCAAATGCGGCGCGCCCTGTATCACGCAAAATAAACTAGCATGTAACGTCGTGTTCTGTCGTCAATTAAGTATTGAAATAACCAAAAGGGAGATTAAAGCTGCGTCAAAACTCTATGTCGGGGCTTTTGTATTCCTTTGTAGGCTACATAAGTTACACATTTTGGCGTAGCCCTACTCATTTTTCATTATTAATATTCTAATATTTTATCAATATTGCAAAGTCATCAAAACTGACTAAATATTTTGTGACCAAAAATGTGAAAAATAGGCCTACATCTAGCCTAAATGATCGTTCATGACATCCTTTTAACCCAATTTGTCTAGATCTGTATTATTTCATTTGTATAATGAGCTTAAATATTGCTGCGCAGTCGTATGATTTAGGCTGCTTGATTAACATTATTACAATGTATTCCTATTTAACTCTGATATGTAGCCTATATATAAGGTCCTCGATTGTGTTCGAATATTTCACCAGCATCAGCCTTTTCACAGTTTGTATCACTCCGCTTTTGTTTGTGTTTGCGCAACTTGCATCATTAAGCCAGTAGGTGGTGACAAGTGACTGTCTTTATGAGTGAACAATTGAAATTTAATTTAACTGATTTAATAGTGCCAAAAACATTGATTAACTCAAGAAAGAAACAAGTTGCTGAAACCAAACTTTAATGCTAAAAAGTTTACATCTATGCAAAATAATCCTTGAAAGATTTCTCATTTAAGGCCATTCCTGTTTGGAATATGTGATTGTGTATTGTCAACAATAAGCAGAAACATTTTGCATTTCCATTTTCTAGTGTGGATCATTCATTTCAACATTTATCCTCATTCTCATGTTTAAGAATCTGTTATCTGCTTGACAAATAATTTATGTATACTGCCCACTGACATGCTTTTAAAGCTATAATTGTTATCAAAAAATGTTGGCCTTCAAACACCTTAAAATGCACATGTAGGTCCGAGAAATCCAAAATTTCTCGGGGGAGCATGCCCCCCAACCCCCCTAACTACCGCACATTTTAATGTGTGTGTCTGTGTGGTAATATGGGCTGGTGTGGCAACAGTGCCAGGACCGAATTTTTTAACCAGTCTGCCCCCTGCATATAGGCCTAAAATATACGTTATTCTCTGTATCGAATCATGTTATCTTATTACCCACACCAGCCCCTGATGTTTCAGGCTCAGCCCCTGATGTTTTTAAAACCTAGAAACGCCCCTGGGTATTTGTTTGAATTTCGTAATAAAAGTGACAGAATCTGAGAGCTGAGATTTTTTTCTATCATAACTAACCTGCTCTGTCTATTCTGTCGGTCTCCGTGTCCTCTTTGCTTCGCGATTTTTCTGTGCGTGAGAAAATGGATGTGTGGCATGAGAACGTGTGAAAAGTGTCAATTGCGTGAGTCTCACGGTGAATGCGTGAGAGTTGGCAGCTCTGTGTCAGGGTGGTCGTCTATGATAACGGGAGGTCCTCCAGTAGGTGCTCGTGCTTCCGTGGTGGTTTCAGTTGTGCTTTCTCCATTTAAATAGCGAAGTAAAGTACAGATACGTGAAATTTCTACTTAAGTACAGTAACGAAGTATTTGTACTCCGTTACATTACAACACTGGTTTGTTTACAAATCAGTTAATTTTTACCTTCAATATTATAGTAGGCTAATGAAGCCTATAGGCTACCACTGACTCCCATAGTTTACAGCAGTGGTTCCCAACCCTGCTCCTGGAGTACCCCCAACACTGCACGTTTTCTTTGTCTCCCTAATCAAACACACTTGATTCAACTCATCAGCTCATTAACCCATGTGATAATAAGCTGATGAGTTGAATCAGGTGTGTTTGATTAGGGAGACAAAGAAAACATGCAGTGTTGGGGGTACTCCAGGAGCAGGGTTGGGAACCACTGGTTTACAGCATTAGTTAAGAGATTTGTTTTCCTTGAGAAAATTTGCCATGTATTGAACCTGATATCCAAAATAATCAATAATGAATCGAATCGAATTGCAAACTTGTGAATCAAAATCTAATCAAATTGTGTAATTTGTGTCAATACCCAGCCCTAGTAAATAATGACAGTAATGAACACTTTCATCCACATGTTGATAGTGAACACAAAAGTGATGTGATGCATATATTTCACATATGATGAATTAAAAGATTATAATAGCTAAAATGATATTAATGCATTCAATAAAGGGGTGATGAACTGAGAAATCAAATTTTCCTTGAGCTTTTGACATATAAGAGGTCATCACACTATAATAATATCCTGTAAGTTTCAGAACTGAAAACTTCCTTGTTAGTCCAACAAAAGCTTTTATTGACAGCAGGCACAGCGAACGACAGGTTTTTCAAAGTGGGGATCTATGACGTCAAAGGGTGTCAAACACCGCCTCCGCAAAAGAAGATCAATGCCTACACTGCCCGTTTAGCCCCGCCCACTGATTCACGCATTACATGAAACTCATTATAATATGCAAAACTGTAATCCAATCATAGCAGTGGGCGTTTACTTCCAAGTCTTCAATGCGGCATGCCCATAAAAACCGAGCATTTCAGGAGCAAGGCTCAAAACCAGGGTAGAAAACAGCCTATTACTTATTCATTTTGATGTTTTTGAATGTAAAAACCAAGCGAACGTCATAAGTTGACCTCAGACAACAATATAAAAAAATAAAAAAGCCAGTTCATGACCCATTTAAAGTGTCAGTCATGAAGGATTTAACTTGAAGCACTTCTGCTGAGTATCGTAATTGATTTGGTTTCTGCCATTAGAAAACACTTCCCTATTGAGTGGATGTTGAGTGATTTTTTCCTCAATTTTCAAAAGCTTGATTCCTGAAAGCTTGTTAGTAAGAGATTCAGTATGATTGCACATTTCCTCATTTCCCATCAGCATTAATTCATTATGAATAATGCCACAAACCACCTCTAACATAACACGAATGTTAAATGTTTCCAACTGAAAGTATCTGCACAATATCTGTGACTATCTGTGAGTTGTATATGCTTATGTGAACTTAAATCCCGACTAGCATGAATTTAGTCATTGTTTGATTTTGAAACAAATTACGGTGAACAAAAGCGAGGTGACGGCAGCAGTAGTATTAAAGGTGAACTATGCAGGATTTGTTTACCTTAACTGAACAGTTTTGGAGTCATTGGAATGGTTATATGACTTTTTTCGGGTTGAATGGTGGTCTTCTCGCACCCCCCTAGTGCCTTTGAGCAGAAAAACCACCCTTGCAACTTTTGGTCTGCCTGCCTCAGCATCAGGAAGTATCGCGTGATATCAGGTCTCGCGATGTAATGAATTGCTTTACGGCACTGCCAAATACACTATCTAAACATTTATATGCTAGTCTTCTGTGTATCATACATACCTCGGACATGGACATGGCTCGGTGCGTTCACCGGCTTCTTTGAAAACAAATGCACATGACAGGAGGGAGAAGATGGGAGGGGGGCGAGTCGCCAACGAGTTTTGACGACAGTGTTGTCAAATATCTATTCCGAAGCCGGAGCTCTATAGAGAAACCCGCGAGCAAAAAGTGAGAAAACAGCGAAGAAATTGCCAAAACTGCATAGCGCTGCTTTAAGATCCACCATATGTCAAAAATGATTGATGGCTTTTTAATTAATGATGATTGATGGGTTGACCTTTTAACCTTGCCCCTCCCCCCTGCCCTTGGGTTGACCTTGACCTGCCCTTGAACTGACCTTGCCCTAGCTGTGACCTTGTGTGTAATTGAATAATAGGATTCGTGAGTATAAGGGATCCATTGTTTAATATTTGAACTTTGATATATGGAGCTCCCTCCCTCCCTCCCTTCCAGACTGCAGTGGGATTGCTGGGCACTGTGGAAGTGAGAAAAAGAGGTTTTCTAATAATGCTGTATATAGCTAACACAGACACTGTATGGTGCAATGGAAACGTTTGTGATTAAAACACTGTCTTATTTTTGTTGTTAATAGAGTTGTTGGGCATTGATGATTGTGAACCTGACCGGGAGCTACCGTTACCACTCCACTGCCGCTCACCAGTACCGTCTTGCAGCTCAGCAGCTGAAAGCTCCTCATCTGCCTCTTCCAGTCAGCAAACCAGAAAGGGTAAGGGATCACGCCCCCACGCATATTGCCTTTCTAAACAAAAAGTGTCTTACAAAATTGAAATCAATGTATTGTTTTATGTGAATGATTAGGCAGGATGATTTTCAGATCTTGTTGAAGCAAAAACTTGAATTTTTAGTTTTTTCAATAACAATGCATAAACATTAATTTCTCAAAAATACAAACATGTACATACATGTTGCTCACATATTGTGGTAGCCCTGTTTGTGCTGAATAGAGTGCAATGATACTTTTGCCATTAATATGTTTAAAAGCAACTGAAAAAAGCACAAATGTCAGGGCATGTCAGAACATCTCAAGGACCCCAAAAATACCTTAGACCCCAGAGGGTTAAACAGCAACCAATCAGCTTGTGCTATGTAGACAACGACGTGATTGCAACCAATAAGCTAAAGACCCATCAGCCTGCACCTTTCAGAGTTTCATGCCAGAACTATGTAAATATCCCTTCAGCATACCAACTGAAAATGCATTATAAGTGGTTGATAGATTGTTTACTATCTCAACATGTCTATCAATCACATTCTACAGATTCCTGTTTATTGTTTCTAACGGACTATATAAAAAAGGAGGTAGATAATGGAAACTTCTGTGGCATGGTCATGTTAGACTTACAAAAAGCTTTTGATACAGTCGACCATGGTGTTTTAATGTATAAATTGAAAGCCATAGGTTTTAGTGAATTAGCACAGAAATGGGTGGGCTCCTATCTGGAGAATAGAACGCAAGTAGTGGACATTGGGGGAAAATGTCGCAACCAAAAGGCATGGACTGTGGGGTACCTCAAGGGAGCGTTTTGGGGCCACTTTTCTTTTTACTGTATATAAATGATCTAAAGTCTGCTTGTTCATGCAGTCTTTTTTTATATGCAGATGATTCTGCGATGGTTGTTTCTCACAAGGATAAAAATATGATTGAAAACGTACTCGGTTACTAATGTAACCTCGGTTCTCTCTAGAAGAGGGAACGAGTATTGCGTAAGGTTAGCTTACGCATCGGGAAAGTCTTCTTTCTTCGAGATCTGAAGCCAAAAAATTATCCTTAATTTTGTATACATTGTCAACGCAGTGCAGCAGCCGACAGACCTAGGCAGGCTGTATATGCGTGCTCATTGGCTGCTCGGCGGCAACTGCTTAAGCCTATCGGTGAGCGCTCTGAACGCGTCAACCAATGAGGGCGCTTCGCGCCCTCCACACCCTTCTAACCGTCAGAATGGGTGTGGCCAGCGTGTATATATTCAGCGCTCATAGGCTAAAATTCTGGTTTTCGCAGTCTGAAGCGCAAAAGCTCGTGGCGCGACACGGCAGGTTACGCAATACTCGTTCCCTCTTCTAGAGAGAACCGAGGTTACATTAGTAACCGAGTACGTTCTCTTACGAGAGGTCTCTCGTATTGCGTAAGGTTAGCTTACGCATCGGGAACCCTTTGTCAACGCCGTGTGCGCCGAGCATCCAACCCATGAATCCCAGGGAAACCGGGGAAAACACTCTGCTGGGAAATGTGGCCGGTCGGAGAGACGGGCCAGCGCAGTACAGGCACTTCATGCAGCATATGAAATAGAGCGGCGCGGCCGGTCTATAAACATATAACAGTACAAATAGTAGGGCCGGCAGAGCGAGCCCATACAGTACATAAGCACTCATAAGGGTAGGAGAAAAACGACATAGTCGGTCTCACATGAAGGGAAAAATTCCCGCGCGACAGAGAATAATACGGGCGGCCAGCAGCGCGGGCCAGCACCGACAACAGCGCGTAACGGGAAATAGGAAACAGAGCGGATCAGCCGGTCTGAGTCAAACACTTCACCCTGAGTATAGTACCAGAATAGCGCCAGCATATGAACGTAGTCTGCACACGAGAAATGGGCAGAGCATACATGTCACTTATGCTGACAGTATTTTTGCCTGTAGGGCAGGAACTTCCAGGTTATAAAACCTCACGAATGTTGATGGGGAGGCCCAGCCCGCCGCCATACAAATACCGTGATTAGAAATTCCGCTGGACCAGGCCCACGACGAGGCCATGCCTCTAGTGGAGTGGGCTCTGATGCCCAGAGGGCACTGCAGGTGTCTGGAGGCATAAGCTGCTGCTATCGCGTCCACTATCCACCTGGACAAGCTCTGTTTCGAGGCGGCAAGACCCTTGGTGCGTCCGCCGAAGGAAACAAAGAGCTGCTCTGAACGCCTGAAAGCGGCGGAGCGCGTGATGTAAACTCTCAGCGCCCGGAGGGCATAGGAGGTTATCACTGTCCCCACTGTCGGATGCTGGCAGAGCCGAGAGGGACATAACTTGTGCCCTAAACGGGGTTCCAATCGCTTTGGGGATGTAACCGTGTCTCGGTCTGAGAATGACTTTCGAGTCATTCGGCCCGAACTCAAGACATGCAGGGCTAACAGATAGCGCGTGCAAATCACCCACTCGTTTGACTGAAGACAGAGCTATCAGAAAAACGGTTTTAAGCGACAGATACTTTAGATCCGCGGATTCAAGCGGTTCAAAGGGAAAAGCCTCTAGGGCCGCCAGGACCAAGGACAGATCCCAAGAAGGAACCGAGGGGGGCCGCGGGGATTCATCCGTCTAGCTCCTCTGAGGAAGCGGATAATGAGCTCATTCCTTCCCATTGCCCGGCCGCGCGTCGTCTCAGCGAACGCTGCAATAGCGGCCACATATATACTTTGAGCGTGGAAGGGGATCTGCCCTTTTCCAACAGCTCTTGTAAGAAGGAGAGCATCCGTGGGACCCCGCATGCGCGCGGATCCAAGTTTTTAGTAGCGCACCATTTAGAAAACACCGACCATTTAGACGCGTAGAGCCGTCTCGTGGAGGGGGCTCTCGACTGTGTGATCGTGTTCACGACCCCTTCTGACAGGTCAACGGGTATCCGTTGATCACCCATGCATGCAGCGACCAGCGCTCTGGATGGGGATGCCAGATCGATCCACCGGCTTGGGAGAGGAGATCCTTTCTCACCGGGATCGGCCATGGGGGTGAGTGCGACAGCCTCACTAGCTCTGGGTACCAAGTTTGGTTTTCCCATCGCGGGGCTATAAGCAGCACTGAGTGGTGCGTTTCTCTGGTCCTCGAAATGACCTGTGGCAACAGGGAGATCGGAGGAAAAGCATACAGCGGGAGGCTGGGCCATGTCTGGGACAGCGCGTCCTCGCTCTTCGAATAAAACTTCGGGCATTGAGCATTGTCTTTCGACGCAAAGAGGTTGATTTCCGCTCTGCCGAATAGGCGCCAGAGAAACTGGACTGTCTGGGGGTGCAGAGACCATTCTCCCGGGGGAATGTTGTCCCTAGACAGTCTGTCTGGACCGACATTCAGGTGGCCCGGCACGTGCGCGGCTCTCAGCGAGCGCAGCGAGCGGTAAGCCCACACGAGAAGGCGTTCTGTCAGCCTGCACAGATTCCTGGATCTGACACCGCCCTGTCGGTTCACATAGGATACCACGGACGTGTTGTCCGAGCGGACTAGCACATGGTGATCCCGTATGAATGGGAGGAAGCGCCTGAGCGCGTTCTCGACCGCTATCATCTCCAAACAGTTTATGTGGAGGCATTTTTCCCGGTCTGACCACAGGCCAAAAGCCGGTTTGCCCTCGAACAGAGCGCCCCAGCCTGAGGTGGAAGCGTCCGTCGAGATAACTTTGCGGTGTGAGATAGCTCCCATTGTCACTCCCCGCTGGTACCAGTCGGCCGCTAACCAGGGCTTCAGAGCTGAAACGCAGCTCTGAGTCACTCTGATGCGGATACCGCCGGAAGCCCATGCTCTGTGAGGCACTCGGGCATTCAGCCAGCGTTGTAGCGGGCGCATTCGTAAAAGACCCAGCCGAAGCACTGCTGCGGCTGAGGCCATACAACCTAGTAACCTCTGAAATGTTTTGAGAGGTACGGTGCTGCCCGGCCGGAGGGACGCGGCCAGGCGTTGAATGCAGCGCGCGCGCTGTGTCGACAGGCGGGCCGTGTACTGATATACCTGACCGTCGAAGGCGAATCTCAAGAATGGCCTGTGACGGGGTATTATCAGGATCTGAAAAGCACGCGTCTTTTAGATCGAGAGATATAAACCAGTCCCTCGGGCGAATTTGCGCGAGAATTTGTCTGGTTGTGAGCATTTTGAACGGTCTTCTCATAAGAGCCTCGTTCAAACGTCTCAGATCCAAAATTGGTCTGAGAGCTCCGTCCTTCTTGGGAACGAGGAAATAACGGCTGTAAAATCCCGACTCGCTCATGGAAGGGGAAACCGGTTCTATAGCCCTTTTGCACAGAAGTGTAGCTATTTCTGCTCGAAGTAGATGTGCTACTTCCCCATTCACTCTGGTCTCGATACGCGCTTGAAAGCGCGGAGGGCGGCGAGCGAACTGCAGAGTATAGCCCTGTTTTACTGTGCTTAGCACCCGTTCTGATGCGCCTGGTGCGTGTGCAGCCAGGGGCAGAATGGCCTCCGGGCTCCGATCGCCGCGCATCGCGGGCTCGAGAGCTCGAAACGGAGGGGCGGGCGCGGCGCGCGCGCTCTTGGTGCTTAGATACGGCGGATCGCACGCAGCGATAGCTGGCCGTTTTACACACAGTGTCCCGGTGGCTTTAGACGGGGAACATAAAGTGTGAGGCGCGACGCGCGATGGCGGCGTCTGGGGCGAAAATGTTCGTTAGTATGTGTGAGCGCTCGAGGGCGGGCACAGGACTTACATTCAGGGGCGGGTGCGGCGCGCGCGCTCTTGGTGGTTAGATACGGCGGATCGCACGTAGCGATAGCTGGCCGTTTTACACACAGTGTCCCGGTGGCTTTGGACGGGGAACATATAGTGTGAGGCGCGACGCGCGATGTCGGCGTCGGGGCGAAAATGTAGTTAGTATGTGTGAGCGCTCGAGGGCGGGCACAGGACTTACATTTAAAACATGACCGGTCGTGCGAGGCCGTGTGACAGAGCGGGCAGTGAGTAGGTGTGGGCACGGAGAAGTGGACACGTGACCTACTTTTAACACTAAAGCGGCTTTTGCCTGCTTCATGAGAGTGGGCTCTGTGAGAGACACGGGATGTATAGTGCTTGTGTACAGGGGTGAGCACAGAACGTGGGCACATTCACTGTACTAGAAACACATACGGCGTCAGCCGTGCAACCAGACATTATGCTCTTTTGAAATTTTTCTGGGTTGCCGTGAGAACGGCGGATGCGCGCAGGCGAGCGGGTAGATACCGGCTCGTTGACTGCGGGGTAAACAGCTGCAGTAGCCGTGGCAACGGGGACTGACAGAGCGTTAAGCGTCTTTTCTTCTCTCGTGTTTAGACGCTCAAAAATACTCGAGCACCCTGAGAAGGTGTGGTGCGAGAGGCGGGTTCGCTTTCTGTAAGTAAGAAAGACTGGCCGCGAGCCCGGAGAAGCAAGCAGCATAAATTTTTATTTTCCCCGAGAGCTGGGATCGAACGCGGATCTCTCGCATGAAAGCGTATGATTCTGCCACTGAGCCACAGGGGAAAACACATAAGCTTTCAGCTAGCGCGAGCATATAAAAAGCGACCTCATGTGTCGCGTCGGCGTTTTTTCGCAGGCGTGCGTGTGTTTAAAACAGGCTCGTTTACTGCAATAGTAATATTTCCAGTCGCCTGAACTTAAGAGGGGACTGAGAAATGTGTGAGGATTGGCGGTTGTCCAGCCGTAGCGAGACTAACACACTCTCTTCTCTTTTCGCCGGTGAGTGAGGCGTGCACGCTGAACGCTGCTCGTGACCGTCCGCTTTGTCATCCCTTGAACGGCGCAATCTGCGCGGCCCAACGAGGGAGAGAGCGGGCTTATTGTTTTCTGTATGTAAGAAAAACTGGCCGCGAGCTCGGAGAAGCGAACAGCATAAACTTTAACTGCCGCGAGAGCGGGGATCGAACCCCGGTCTCTAGCTTGACAGTCTAGGATTCCGCCACTGAGCCACAGGGGAGAATACATTAGTATCATGTCTTGTGACGGCGTTTGCTTGCAGGCGAGCGTGTATTTATAACAGGCTCGTATACTGCAATAGTAACAATTCCAGTCGCCTGAACTTAAGAGGGGACTGAGAAATGTGTGAGAATGGAGGTTATAGTCCAGGCCACGGCGGGACGAAAACACTCTGTTCCCCTTTCACCGGTGAGTGACGCGCGAGGACGGAGTAGCTTTCTTGTAACGTAAAGAGAGCTCCAAGACCGTCCGCTCCTGCCATCCCTTGTGAGCGGCGCAGTTTGCGCGGCTCGAACAGAGGGAGAGGAAACTCGCTCCGAGACCGTCCGCTTCTGCCATCCCTTGTGAGCGGCGTAGTTGCACGGCTCGAACAGAGGGAGAGTACGGGTATCTATCACATTCGCCTCATCTCCTGACGCGGCGGCGGCGCGGGCAGAGCCGGCGGTTGAGCGGCCGGGAGGGAGAGGGCGAGAGAGAGCTCGAGGGAGAGGTTCCGGCGAGCTCCTCAGTCACAACAGTCTCCGGTGGTCGCTGCGAGCGGCGCTTCTTATTGCGCGGCCCGGCAGGGACAGGCGGAGCGACAGCTTGGTCGAAAGCTTCAAGTCGAGCCCGCAGGGTCGACATTGAAAGCTCTTCGCACTCGGAGAGTGCGGTGGCGGCGTGCCCGCGGCCCAGGCGGAGAGCGCAGAGAGGTGGCGGTCTCCGTTGCTGAGCGGGGCGCGGCACGAGCCGCAAAAACTCGTGTTTTTTTAACTTTACGAGTTTTGTAAAAACGCCTCGTGCTCTTTTAGAGTACACACAGAAACAGTAATAATGTAAAGGATATGTCGCCGGATAGCGTAGCAGGCACGGAAAGCTGAAGGCGGCGAAGACGGCCGGCTTCCTCAGGCACTGTCCTAAGCTTGCTGGTCGCTGGTTTCAACGGCGGCGGCTCTCAAGATCCAGCGATGCGAAGAGCGTCGCTGAAGACAAGAAAATCAGAATTTTAGCCTATGAGCGCTGAATATATACACGCTGGCCACACCCATTCTGACGGTTAGAAGGTTGGTTGGCTCATTGGTTGCCGCGTTCAGAGCGCTCACCGATAGGCTTAAGCAGTTGCCGCCGAGCAGCCAATGAGCACGCTTATACAGCCTGCCTAGGTCTGTCGGCTGCTGCACTGCGTTGACAATGTATACAAAATTAAGGATCATTTTTTGGCTTCAGATCTCGAAGAAAGAAGACTTTCCCGATGCGTAAGCTAACCTTACGCAATACGAGAGACCTCTCGTAAGAGAACAAACTTAGCTCAGCACTTCTAAATATTAGCATGTGGATGGCTGATAACAGATTATCACTTAACTTAGGGAAAACTGAATCCATATTGTTTGGAACAAAGATAAAGTTAAAGAAAGCCTCCAGTTTTAAGGTCCTAGCTGGAGATATTGTAATTACTGCCAAGGAATCAATCAGTTATCTTGGATGTATGTTAGATTGCAATTTATCTGGAGTAGATCAGGCCCGTAAGGTAATTACTAAAGTAAATCAGAGAGTCCGTTTTTTGGCCAGAATATCAAAGTTTTTGGATGAAAAAACAAAGCTAATTTTGGCAGGAGCTTTAATTCAGCCATTTTTTGATTATGCGTGTGGATCATGGTACAATGGTGTCACAGGGAACCTGAAACATAGGCTTCAGACGTCTCAAAATAAATTAATAAGGCTTATTTTAGACCTTCCCATAAGAACTCATCTGGAATCTTCCCACTTTGAAAGAGTGGGATGGTTGGAAGTTGAGGATCGCGTGTCTCAGATGCAGCTGGGTATGGTACATAAAATTGTTAATGGAGATGTTCCCAAATATTTTAGAAATTATTTTAAAAGAGTAAGTGAAGGTCACAGTTACTCCACTAGGGGTAGCTCAACAGATTTTGTACCCCCCAGATTTAATACTAATCTGGTCTTTTCTTTACGCTGGAACTATCCTTTGGAACCGGTTACCTGGTACACTAAAGACAGTTCGAAGCATAGGCAGTTTTAACAGGGTTTGAAAGTATGGCTTAGATGCCAATCATAGTTTTTATTATATCATAGTCTATTTTTTATTGTACATTTTTCTGTATAATATGAATGAATTTGTTTAATGTATGAAAAATGATTGATGTGTGAATTGTTGCAACTTGTCCTTTCCCCTTGCCCTTATAGGGACCACAATGGAAATAAGTCTTTGGGCTTTATTGTGTTATCCCTGACTATTTATGTATTTTAATGTATGATACAGAGTACTGTTTTCATATTTTTTTTTATTTAAGTGGTCAAATAAAATCAATCAATCAATCACTCTCAACCACCAGCGTTACCTTCCAAAAATGGAAAGTTCTTATGGTCCCGCTCACCACTTGAATGACAGGGTAGACAAAGGCCTTGTCCACACTAATACGTTTCCGTTTGAAAATGTATATTTTTCTCTCCGTTTTGTCCTTCCGTCAACACTGAGACAGCGTTTTTACTAATGAAAACAAAGCTTTTTGAAAACGCTCTCCAAAGTGGATACATTTGAAAACGCCGTTCTCGTGTTGTAGTGTGGACTGAGAAACCGGTGGTGTTTAAAAACGATGACGTAAGTTTAGTCATGTGACGCATATTGTACCAATAGATATTCATGTTTATACCAGTATTGTGCTTGTTATGTGCTATTCACTGTTGCTAAAAATATTCTACATGGCACACTCTTCATATCACAGTCCTGCAAAGATGACAGAATTTACGCACATTTGCTGTCCTGCGGCGATACATGAGAGCAGTTTTAGACCAAACATATGATGACTGCGTGCGACCTGGACCGCATCAGTGAATGCTGAGATATTTGACTAAATAAAATTATCCTGTCAGAAGATTTACGCGATACTCAACTCAACTCAACTTTATTTATAAAGCACTTTCAACACCACAAGTGGAACCAAAGTGATGTACAGAAGATATAAAAAGAGAAAATAAAAACAAAAACATAAAAACAATGCAAACAAATGACACACAACTTACAAAGCATTATCAAATGCTAAAGAAAACAAATAAGTTTTAAGCGCACTCTGAAAAACACCCAATGAAGGACACGTTTTTACAGACAGAGGAAGGTCATTCCAGAGCCTAGGAGCTGCAACAGAGAATGCCCGATCACCTTTACATTTTAAACGGGATCGCGGAACCATGAGAAGCAATTGATCATTTGAGCGCAAAGATCTACTGGATTGACAGCGGCTGATTAAATCAGTAACATACTCAGGCGCTATACCATGCAGAGACTTAAAAACATACAACAACGCTTTGTATTGAATTCTGTAGCGTATAGGTAACCAATGTAATTTAATTAACACTGGAGTAATGTGCTCTCTCTTCTTAGTACCGGTTAAAAGTCTAGCAGCTGAGTTCTGAACGAGTTGCAAATGGGAGAGAGAAGCCTGACTCACACCCAAATACAACACATTGCAATAATCCAAACGGGATGACACAAAGGCATGAACAACCTTCTCCATATCGTCAAAAGAAAGGATAGATTTCAATTTAGATATTGATCTAAGATGGAAGAAACTATTCTTAACGACAGCATTGATTTGCCGGTCAAATTTAAGCTCAGAGTCAAAAATGACACCAAGGTTCCTCACGCTAGACATTTTTTTCCCAGGAAACAACCCCAGGCAGTCATCATCCACACACCCCTTATTTCCAAATAAAATCATCTCGGTCTTATCCTCATTTAATTGGAGAAAGTTATTCGCAAGCCAACACTTAACTTCGGCCAGACATGCCTGAAGAGACTGAATGGCAAATTTATGCCCATGTTTAAGTGGTAAATAAATTTGAGAATCATCCGCATACAGATAATACTGAATCCCAAATTTCTCAAAAATCAAACCTAGAGGGAGCATATAAAGGGAAAATAAAATTGGTCCCAGTATAGAGCCCTGTGGAACCCCACACACAAGAGGTGCAACGGAAGAAAAATAATCCCCTAAATTGACTGAAAAAGTCCTATTCTTCAAATAGGGAGAGAACCATTTCAGGGCTAAGCCCTGAATATCAAACCTGATCCCTAAGACGATCAATGAGAATGTTATGATCAACTGTATCGAATGCCGCTGTAAGATCTAACAAGAGCAAAACAACACGGTTTCCAGAGTCAACACCTCGCAGGATATCATTAGAGACCCTCAAAAGAGCAGATTCTGTACTATGGCCAGCTCTAAAGCCTGACTGGAATCTATCGGAAATGTTATTTCTCGTTAAAAAATCATTAAGCTGTGCATTCACATTTTTTTCTAATATCTTAGAAATAAAAGGCAATTTTGAAATCGGACGATAACTACTCAAGTCAAAGGGAGAAGCCGTTTTTTTTTAAAAGGGGCTGAATAACTGCATGCTTAAAACTAACCGGAACAACACCAGATGACAAACTAGTATTCATAATAAACAGAATACTTGGGCCAATTGAATCAAGTACTTTCTTAAACAGAGAAGAAGGGAGCACATCACCAGGAGACCTGGTGGGCTTCATATGAGCAGTAATATCATTAAGCTGCTGCAAAGAAACAGGCATAAAACTGGTTAATTGGTTCGGAAGGTCAACAGAAGCAATACATTTATTGCCAACAGATGAAATCTGAGATCTAATTCCATCAACCTTACCAATAAAAAAGTTTAAGAGCTCTTCACACATGTCAGCAGAAGGAGTGAGTGAAGGAGTAACAGTAGGGTGAAGAACAGCATTTACAGTAGAGAAAAGTACTCTAGAATTATTACAGTTTCTGGAAATGATGACAGAGAAATAATTTGATCTAGCCAATTTAACAGCTCTTTGATACTCATTCAAATGGTTCTTCAAAATCTCATAAGAGACTTGTAATTTATCTTTAACCCATTTGCGTTCAGCTCTCCTACACTCCTGCCTAAGAGCACGGGTAGTACTGTTTAACCAGGGCTGCGATTTTACTTTTTCCCCCCTGACTTTGACAGGAGCCACAACATCTAAAATCTCTAAACAAGAAGAGTTAAACTGATCGACCAACTCTTCTAAACCCATACAGAGAGAGTGTGACTCGATCAATGAAAAAAAAGGAGAGACATTAAAAACAGCTGAAAAACTACTAGCTGTGCATGGATTGAGTATGCGAGATGAAACCGAGGCAGAAACAATATTATCCGGCACACCACAAGGAAAGTTAGAATTTAAGATAACAGTCTTATGGTCAGAAAAAACAGTATCAACAATCTTTATGCTATCAACAGAGAAACCCCGAGATAATACAAGGTCAAGCGTATGACCACGTTCATGAGTTGGACCCGAAACGCATTGTAAAAAATCAAATGACTCTAATAAATTTAAAAATTCTTTGACCAGGGGCTTTGAAGGGCAGCACACATGGATATTAAAATCCCCCAAAATTAGAATATTGTCAAAAGAAGGGACAATACCAGATAAAAATTCTGAAAACTCCTGAATAAAATCCCCATGAAAGTTTGGGGGTCTATAAATCAAAACACATAACACAGATTTAAAAGAATTCAGCGTAATTAACTGAGATTCAAAAGTGCAAAAAGACGCAGAAGGTGAAAGTCTACACTTAAATTTGTCTTTAAAAACAACTGCAAGACCCCCGCCACGACCAACAGACCTAGGGGTACTAAAAAAACTACAACCAGGAGGAGAAAGTTCAGAGAGAGAAGACATTTCACCAGCATTAAGCCAAGTCTCAGTAATAAATAAAAAATCAATTTCATAAGAAAGAAAAAGATCGTTTAAAATAAAGGTCTTATTTGCCAGAGATCTCGCGTTAATCAACGCCATTGTTACTGGAGTGGGAGTGGTATCGGAGGAGGATTGCAGAGAGGAATCACAGAATGTTACCGGACTCCCGTCACGTAAAGAGCGAAGATTCCGATGATTAACTCCTCGATCTGCAGACTGTCGCCTTACGTGAACCATCCGTGAGGACTGAGGCATCAACGCCGAAGACGGAAAGACAGGCACAATGTATGAACATCTCAGGTTCACGACCACGGCCTCCGCCATCGAAGAAGCTGGTCCGATGACTGGAAACTTCCCGATCTTCTTCGATCTCACAAGGACTCCAGCACGCTTCCCACGCTTCCTTCGCCGTTTCCTCCACATGCACAGACATCCCGGCAAGTAACACATTTTCCTCAATGCGACTGGCGCATAATGCGAGTGCAGATGCCAATCATCTCTGGGATCGCGAAATAAACAATCGGACACAGCAGATCGAATATTAAATAGCGTCATGCGATCAAACAGAGGGGAGCAAACAGAGCGCGTGATAAAACAAACAAGAAACATTACAAATAAAAGAGACAAGGACAGACTGTGGCAAGCCGGCAAACATCCTGGCGCCATCTTGAAACTCTTTTGTCGAAATCTCTTACTCCTCTTACTCTTACTAAGATTTGCGCGATAACTTCATTATTTATTTTTCCATCTCAATCATATAAGAGATCTTTGGTGGGGTTTTACGCATGCGCAGTAAAGGTGAATTTAGCGTTTTCAGGCGTTTTTTTCAAAAGTTTCTCATCAACACTGAAACGTCTGAAAACGCCTGAAAACGCTAGTGTGGACGGAGAGCATTTATAAACGAAAACGCCTTTTTCAAATGTATCCAGATTAATGTAGACGTAGCCTTAGTGCTTATCATCTTCAATGCTTTGCCACTGTCGTCTCCTATTGGCCCATTGAAAGGGAAAACTGTCCTGCTAATGAGCACTATGGACAAAGATGCACCAGAGAAGACCGAAAACCACAAATGGTCCCGGACTACAATGAGACAAAGGGAAGGGTTGATCATTTGGACAAGGTCACAGCCACCTTCAGCTGCCGATGACTGCCCGTTGGCCCCTTGACATTTTCTTCAACATCGTTGATGTGAGCGGACAAAGTAGTGCAGACGAAAGGCTGGAACTGGTGGGCTGTAGGATAATAACAAATATGCTGTTCATATTCTGTCAAACTCATATATTTGCATATGTAATGGGGTGACCCTTTTATATACTTTTTTATATGAGTGTGTGTTGAGGCGAGCGCGTGTTTGAGTGAGCTCGGTGTGAACTGTGCGAGCGCATGTTTGTGTGAGCACGATTTATGTGAACAAATCTTTATATGAGTGTGTGTTGAGGCGAGCGAGCTCGGTGTGAACGTGTGTTTGTGGTGGTGTTTGTGTGTATGGAAGTGTGTGCGTGCGCTGATATGATTGGGTATTGAATTATTTATTTGTTATATTGGTTGATTTAATTGTATTTTCTTTCATTTGATATTTCATTTTTTTTTTTGTGGCTTGTTAATTGTGTTCTTGAGGACTGTGGGTGGTTATTGCCACCGCTTTAATCTACTGTCAATTACTTTACAACCACCATGGGCTATTAGCTGCTGGTATTGGGAGGATTTATTTAATACATTTATACTTTTGTTTGTTTATTGTGTGGATTGTGATTTTTGGTTATAAATTTGCATGAAGGTGTGAATTGAGGTTGTTTGAATTTAATTTAATTGGATCTTTTTGTTTTCATTTTTTCTTTCTCTTTCCCAAATGTGAATTATCCCAAGGGATATTGATATTGACTGTTCAAGATCTGATTTTACAGGTGGCCACTTTATGACTTATTCTTTTCCTTTTGTGTGAATGTTATTGCATTTGTAACTTGTGTATTTTTTTCCTAAAATGTTTGTATAATTATACTTTTACTTCTTCTTGGGTGTCAAATAAAGATTGTACACATCTCTGCTTGTTCTTTCCATTTATTTGGAAACCCTGTAGTTGGGAGCATTTACAAAACATATTCTATATCTTAGGTGGCAATAGCCTCCGCTCACACATAAAGCACTTAAAGGGCCCTATTTTAACGATCTGAAAAGCAAGTATCAAGCGCAAAACGCAAGTAGCTTTGTGGGCGGGTCTTGGGCACTATTGCTATTATACCGGCGGGATAAATGACTCTTGCGCCCGACGCAAATCTAAAATGTGTTGGTCTGAAGTAGCTTCATTATTCATAGGTGTGGTTTGGGCGTAACGTGAAATAAACCAATCAGAGCGACATCTCACATTCCCTTTAAGAGCAGGCGCGCTTGTTCTGTGGCGGATTCCTATTATAACGGCGGATTTGCCAGACACACGCCAGGCGCGGTTCACAGCCGAGGAGACCGACGTTCTCGTCAGGGACGTTGGGGATGGAGAAACCCACCGAAATTAACTTCGGTTAAACAGGCGTATGATAATTTGGGTAAATGTGTAAGCTAGCCAGCAGCCATATCACCCTGTAGCCCAGGGGTCACCAACTGGCGGACTCCGGTCCGAATCCGGACCGCAAAATGCGTCCATACGGACCGCGAAGCCTTTTGACATAATGAAATAAATAAATGCCGGTATTTTCTAATAAAAACACATTTATATCAGGCACATCAAAGTCAGCTCAGTAGAGCCGTTTGGGTCCAACAGCGCAACTGGTTGCTACTGCAGTTACTATGCTCACTGTTGCTACGTTCAGACGCGCAGTCATTGCGTGCAATGAAGAGAGCAGAGAGCGCGCAGACAGATGAAACTTTCAGCGAGTGAAAAACGCAGAGAGATAAAACTTTCAGTGAGTGAAAAACAATGGCATTTTCAAAAATTAGTAAAGTTGACGCTGAAAACCGAGTTTTCCGAGATAATTGGTGGGAAAATACGCATTTATTCTTCCTGCATCGAGCTGTAACTGTTACAAGGCCCGTGTGTCTCATTTGCTCCGAGTCTGTTGCGGTTGTTCAAAGTGGAAACATTAAATGTCATTACGAAGCTAAACATAGACACTTATTAGAAGAAACTTATCCTCAGCAGTCCGAGGTAAGGGCGCAGAAAATAAATGAGCTCAAAGCCCAGTATGAGCGATCTACACGGGTCGTCCTCTCTCACTCATTCGCCGCCCAACATCCGAGCATATGAGTGTTCACTGAGAATACAGTGAATTTTAAACAATTTTATTTAAATTTCATAAGAGGTTATTTACATTTTTATGGACTGTACAAAATAAGAGATAAAGGGTTTCTTGCACTTTTTAATTTTTCCAACACTGGTGGCACTATTTTTTGCATGTGTTTCTGAATGATATTGCTGATTATCAACATTAGATACATTTAGTTAAGTAGAGACAATACAAGGAGGTTTGCGTTGCTTGTGATTGTTAATCTCAGTTCAGCCGAAAAAAAGCACTTTAGTTTTCCTTTTAAGTTGTTAATGTTGAAATTAATGTATGTTTAGTGCACATTTAGAGATGAAGGCATTTTGCACAGTTTCCTTTATCATATTTTTGTCAGACATTGTTACTGGTTGAATTCAGATATTTTGTACCAAATCAACTTAAAGGACATAACAGAACAGCATTAAAATTAGATCAGTTTTGTGAAGGATTACTTATGGCTGCTTATACATATGAAAAGACATATGTTTATCCATAACATTATATTTTGTTCAATAAAAAAAAAAGTTATCTACACTCATTTCTTTAGTCTGGTAAAACCCATCAATTCATATTTTTAGGTATATAATTGTCCGGACCTCGGCTGGTGAGGAGGGTTCATTTACTGGACCTCAAGCAATTTTAGTTGAAGACCCCTGCTGTAGCCCAAGACTGGTTGCCCACTGAAGCTAAGCAGGGCTGAGCCTGGTTAGTACCTGGATGGGAGACCTCCTGAGAAAAACCAGGTTGCTGCTGGAAGAGGTGTTAGTGAGGCCAGCAGGGGGTGCTCACCCTGTGGTCTGTGTGGGTCCTAATGCCCCAGTGTAGTGACAGGGACACTATACTGTCAAAGAGCACCGTCCTTCGGATGAGACGTTAAACCGAGGTCCTGACTCTCTGTGGTCATTAAAAATCCCAGGATGTCCAAAAAGAGTAGGGGTGTAACCCCGGCATCCTGGCCAAATTTGCCCCTTGGCCTCTGTCCATCATGGCCTCCTAATCATCCCCATATACTGATTGGATTCATCACTGTCTCCTCTCCACCAGTAAGCTGGTGTGTGGTGGGCGTTCTGGCGCAATATGGCTGCTGTCGCATCATCCAGGTGGATGCTGCACATTGGTGGTGGTTGAGGAGATTCCCCCATCTATGTAAAGCGCTTTGAGGTCTCAGAAAAAGCGCTATATAAATGTAACGAATTATTATTATTATTATTATAGATGTATGCTTTTATAATAAACTATCTATCTATCTATCTATCTATCGTAATAATGTATGATTTGCAAAAATGAAAACTGCTGCTTCTGTGTAGATGAGAGAATCAAAGTGTATGCGCGTTGTGCACACGCTACATTGATTATGGCCAAGCATGCGCCCTTAAAATAGCATATGAATAACATGCGCAACGCGCCACTGACTTTAAACTGTTTTTTTCGGTCAGAGGCGGAATTGTTTTCTGAAACTGTAAAATAGCATGAGGGAACGTTTGCGCTGGAACACGCCTCCTCTTTGCGGTGAACCGCCCCGGGGAGCACAAGTGTATTTCTTAGTTAACCGACGTGCGTCTGTGGAGGGAAAAGTCCGCTGTGCGCGGGTGCAAAATAGGAATGATACATGCGTCGGTGCAAAGTCAATTGCGCTGGGTGCAAGATAGGGCCCATTTACTTTAAGTATACTTAGTATACTTTCAGTATATGCCTGTGAAGGGACTAATTACATGCGTATAGTGATATTAAAGTGTACTTTATTTGTGTTACAAGTACATTACAAATTCATTATGAGTGTCTTCGAAACATACAAGCAATATACTATTAAGCTATTTGTACTATATTTTTATATATTAAATTGTGCTAAAATGGAACCACTTCAAGTGCATTTAAGTGTATTTCTTTACAGTTCATTAGAAATATACTTTCATATGTCTTAAACTACAGTTATAATATACTTGAAGCTTAATTTTAATGTACTTCAGGAACATTTAAATAGCTGTGATGCGGTTAGAGAGGACTCAAAAGCGAGAGTGACAATTACAGTTCTTTAATAGAATCAAAAGTCTGACCACAGGTAATCCAAACTAAAAGTTCAATAATAAACAGCAAACTGAAGAAACCAGTAGACTGGTAATATAACGTGAACACAAATCTCCTCTGTGGCAGGGATGAACAGAAAGCAGTGGTTCTCGTAACTCACGGAGAAACAGATGGAGCTGGATACAGGCGGCGAGCACCGAGCAGGTAATTAGCTTCAGCCTTAAGCAGGTAAGGTTCTGTGGATGTACAATGACGAGCACAGAGTAATTCCAGCAGTAGAAGTTATTCCGTAGAACACACGGACAGGACAGGACAGGACAGGACAGGACTGTGAAAACTGTGGTCAATGTGCATCTGAGACATCAAACAATCTGACAACAAGACAGGGAAAGAGAGGGTTAGAAGAAGCCAAGATAATGAGAGGAGATAAGGAGAGGAGATGAGCATAATGGAAAGTGAAAACAGCTGTCAGTAATGAAAGTGAGAGCGTGATGGTGAATTGTGTGTGTGTGTGTGACCAGCAGAGAGAGACAGAGAAAGAGGCAGGATCATGACAATAGCATTAAACATTTATTAGCATTACACTAATAGTTTATTATAAAGATGTTTTATTCAGTATTTAAAATAAATGGTATATTAAAAGTGCAAAAATAATTAAATATAAATGTTAAGACATACACAGACTTTGACATCAAGAAAACTTTAATATAGTATCTTATCGTGTACATTACAAAATAAATATCTAGAGTACATTAAAAAAAAGTACAGCAGCAGATATAATCTCTTGAACAAATACATTATAATACATGAAAGATCAGTGAAATGCTATGGCAGAGCTATATTATACACTTTTGTAGAACATTTCTGTTATACCTGTATTACTGAAGAGTACACTATGAATATTACATCACTAAATAAATAAGCATCACAATGCAATTTTCTGAAAAAAATCAAATAAAAGTTACAGAAAAACAATGTGCAGAAGTGAATAATGCATTAGTTACAAACTCAGGCCTACAAACGGCTGAACCAAAGACACAGAAGAGTTTGAGTGTCACATCTCCATCTTCAAGTGGACGATCACTTCTCTGAGTTCGACTCATTTTCCACATCTGAGGGCTTGTGGTTCAGACACTGTAGTGTTGAAGACTGTCACGGTTGTTGAATGCATTGTTTTCTTCTTGTCTCGTGTCATTGTTGTTTATGTGTGAGTGGGCGTTGTCCCGCTCACGTGTCCGTCAGCGCTCCAGCTGATCATCATCATCATCAATCACTGTTCACAGCTGCGATTCATTTCCGTTCCTATATATACTCACACCATTCTCTGTTCCAGTGTCGGATTGTTTGTTGATGTCCTGTGACCTGCCGTGTCTGTTTCCCCGTGGAGTTGCCGTGTCTGTGTTCGCCTTGCCTTGTCTTCCTGCCGATGTGTTTGTCATCCTTGGGTTCACCGCACTCCAGCACCGGGATTGGGATTCATCACTATCACCGCACCAGCGCACCACAGACCATCTAGTCCCTGCCTGAGTCTGAATCGCCGCCTTCCTGTTCTTTCTGTTTTGTGTACGATTTGAGAATAAATATCACTTTGAGTATCTGCGATTGCTTCCTGTTTATTCTATCATGACAGAACAATCCGACCATTCCATGGAAGCAGCAGGTGGCGCCGCAGCAACGATGGACGACTTTGTTCGTGCAAGTATTCAAAGGATGGACGCTCAGGACCGCCAGCAAGGAGAAGCGGCGCGCGCGATTCAGGCTCTCGTCACGCAGGTGTCCGAGCTGACCCAGCGTTTTCAACAGCTGCAACCTCCCGCTGCGCCAGCCGCACCGCCCGTCCCTCCCACACCACCGATGCCCGCCTCCCAGTCCGAGCCACGCCTCCCGACTCCTGAGCCATACTCTGGTGAGCCTAACTTTTGCCGGCCGTTTTTGACTCGATGCAGCATGCATTTTGCTCTCCAGCCCAGAACCTTTGAGAGAGAGGAATCTAAGGTGGCATTTGTCCTCACATTACTGACTGGGAGATCGGCACTATGGGGGACGGCGGTGTGGGAGAACAAAGAACCATGCTGTTCCTCGTTCCAGGAGCTCTCTCTGGAGATGAGAAGAGTTTTTGACCGCGCGGTTGCGGGGAGAGAGGCTGCCAGGGTCTTGTCTGAACTACGTCAGCGAGAACGATCTGTTTCAGATTATGCCATCGAGTTCAAGACCCTGGCGGCCGAGTGTCGCTGGAATGAGGAAGCGCAGTGGGATAGGTTCCTGCATGGGCTGGCCGACCGCGTCCAGAGGGAGATCTACGCCCTGGACCTGCCCCCCTCACTGAACGGACTCATCGACCTGGCTCTGAGGGTGGACGCCCGATTAGCCCGGGTCGGACCACGCGCTCCACCCAGCCTGCCTCGTGGGGGGGTGGAACATCAATGGTCCAGCGGCATGGACGCAGCCGGTCCCTCCGATCCCGAGCCCATGCAGGTGGGTCGAGCTCGGCTTTCCCGGGAGGAGAGGGAGAGGCGGAGATCCCTTGGCCTTTGCCTGTACTGCGGGGGCGCGGGACATTTCGCTAACAACTGCCCGGTAAAAGGCCAAGCCCGATAGTAAGCATGAGGCTACTATCGGGTGGGATCTCCGCCGAAAAGTCCTCATCTACGTCTACCATCCTCCCGGGAAGACTTAGATGGTCTGGTCACGATCATCACTGCACCGCACTGGTGGACTCCGGGGCTGAAGGTAGTTTCATGGATCGCACCTTTGCACTGCAGTTTCAAGTCCCACTCAGAACACTTCCCCAGAGAATCACCGTACATGCACTCAATGGACAGTCACTACCTACCATCTCCCAGGCCACCGAGAACATCACGCTCATCACCTCAGGGAATCATGCAGAGACGATATCATTTTTCATCACGGACTCACATCACACACCTATTGTCCTGGGTCACCCCTGGCTCAATCAACCCCCGCATTGACTGGAAACAAAGATCCATATCAGCCTGGAGCGCTGAGTGTCATAAGTCTTGTCTTGTGTCTGCCTGTTCTGTTGTCTCTGTTCCTGTGTTGCAGGAGGAAGCAGTGGATTTATCAAACGTGCCCGTGGAGTACCGTGACCTGAGGGAAGTGTTCAGTAAGTCAAGGGCTGCTTCTCTTCCTCCGCACCGTCCCTACGACTGTGCTATAGATTTACTGTCAGGTAAGTCTCCGCCTAAAGGCAAGATTTATTCACTCTCGGTTCCGGAGAGGGAGGCTATGGAGAAATATATTTCTGATTCTCTAGCATCCGGGTTCATCCAACCTTCCTCATCTCCAGCGGGGGCGGGGTTCTTTTTTGTGGGGAAGAAGGATGGATCGCTGCGACCTTGTATTGATTACCGGGGGCTGAACAACATCACGGTAAAGAATACTTATCCTTTGCCGTTGATGTCTTCAGCCTTCGAGAGGTTGCAGGGAGCATCCATCTTCACAAAACTGGACTTACGTAATGCTTATCATTTGGTCCGTATCAGGAAGGGGGATGAATGGAAGACTGCCTTCAACACCCCTAGGGGGCACTTTGAATACTTGGTCATGCCTTTCGGTTTGTCCAACAGTCCCGCAGTCTTCCAAGCGCTCGTCAATGACGTGCTGCGAGACATGATCGATCAGTTTATTTATGTTTACCTGGATGACATTCTGATCTTTTCCTCGTCTCTCCAGGAACACGTGCAGCACGTCCGACGGGTACTCCAAAGGTTGCTAGAGAATGGGCTTTTTGTCAAGGCGGAGAAATGCGCTTTTCATGCACAGTCGGTCCCTTTCTTAGGACACATCGTGTCGGCTGAGGGTATGCGTATGGATCCTGACAAAGTTAAGGCTGTGGTGGAGTGGCCAAACCCAGATTCCCGTAAGGCCCTACAGAGGTTTCTGGGGTTCGCCAATTTCTACCGGCGTTTTATTCGCAACTTTAGCCAACTAGCCGCACCTCTGACTGCCTTGACCTCCCCCAGAACTGCGTTCAGGTGGTCGGAAGCAGCCGAGACTGCTTTTTCCAACCTCAAGAGCCGCTTTGTTTCGGCTCCCATTTTAATCGCCCCTGATTCCTCACGTCAGTTTGTGGTGGAGGTCGACGCGTCAGAGGTGGGGGTAGGCGCAGTTCTTTCTCAACGCTCACCTTCAGACAACAAGATGCATCCATGCGCGTTTTTATCTCATCGTTTATCACCTGCTGAACAAAATTACGACATTGGCAACAGGGAGTTGTTGGCGGTCAAGCTAGCCTTGGAAGAATGGCGTCATTGGTTAGAGGGGTCCGGGGTACCCTTTATCGTCTGGACGGATCATAAGAATCTGGAGTACATTAGATCCGCCAAGAGGTTGAACTCCAGGCAGGCTCGGTGGGCACTTTTTTTCGGCCGTTTTGACCCTCTCGTATCGTCCGGGTTCCAAAAACGTCAAACCCGATTCTTTATCGCGTATTTTTGATAGATCCGAACACGCACCTACTCCCGAGCGTATTTTTCCTGAGACCCTAATTATCTCTACGCTCACTTGGGAGGTCGAAGCGAGAGTCAAGAAGGCTCTAGAAGGGGTAACGCCTCCGATCCGGTGCCCATCGAACCGCTTATTTGTGCCGGAGGAACTACGTCCAGACGTTATTCGGTGGGGTCATTGTTCTAGTCTAGCCTGTCATCCAGGAGTTAGTCGCACCCTTTATTTGGTCAAACAACGATTCTGGTGGCCACTTATGGCTCGCGATGTTCACGATTTTGTTTTGGCTTGCTCAGTTTGCGCTATTGGCAAGTCGTCCAATCGACCCCCAGATGGGTTACTCCAACCGCTGTCGGTGCCTTCGAGACCCTGGTCCCATATCGCACTAGATTTTGTTACCGCCCTCCCACCCTCCCAGGGTAACACGGTAGTTTTAACCGTGGTGGACCGATTCTCGAAGGCAGCCCACTTTGTTCCCTTGCCCAAATTACCTTCAGCCAAGGAGACAGCGGTTGTAGTCGTTAATCACGTCTTTCGGTTACATGGCCTCCCGACAGACGTGGTTTCCGACAGGGGTCCCCAATTTGTGTCCAAATTTTGGCGAGAGTTTTGTAGGTTGCTGGGGGCGACGGTCAGTCTGTCTTCTGGGTTTCACCCCCAGAGCAATGGCCAAACTGAGAGAGCCAACCAAGACCTGGAGAGAACTTTGCGATGTACGGCTGCCAGGAATCCTTCCTCCTGGAGTCAACAACTGCCTATGGTGGAGTACGCCCACAATTCGTTGCCAGTGTCTGCTACGGGCCTATCTCCTTTTGAGTGTAGTATAGGATACCAGCCACCAGTTTTTCCCAGTCTGGAATCCGAAGTCGCGGTCCCCTCTGCTCACGCCTTCGTCCAGAGGTGTCACCACACATGGACAAGAGCCCGTGAGACTCTCCTCCGTGTGCGGGCGCGCACCAAGGCCAAAGCCGATCGCCACCGGTCTAGGCCTCCCGTATACGTCGTCGGTTCCAAAGTGTGGCTTTCTACTAAGAACATTCCGCTCCGCTCCGTATCCAATAAATTGGCTCCTAAATTCATTGGCCCGTTTTCTGTCACCAAAATTGTTAGTCCGGTGGCAGTCCGCCTCAAACTTCCTCCAGTGTACAGGAGAATTCATCCGGTATTCCATGTGTCCAAAATCAAACCCGTTTTTTTTTCCCGTATTAATCCGCCGGCCCCGGTTCCCCCACCGCCGCGTCTCGTAGACGGGGAACCAACCTATTCGGTACGTCGCATTCTGGACTCTAGGCGGAGGGGACGCGGATTCCAGTACCTGGTGGACTGGGAGGGTTACGGTCCGGAGGAGAGAAGTTGGGTTCCGGCTCGTGACATCCTGGATCACTCTCTTATCGATGATTACAATCGACAGGTAAGGGAGTCTGGGAACGCCGTGAGGCGTTCCTAGAGGAGGGGGTACTGTCACGGTTGTTGAATGCATTGTTTTCTTCTTGTCTCGTGTCATTGTTGTTTATGTGTGAGTGGGCGTTGTCCCGCTCACGTGTCCGTCAGCGCTCCAGCTGATCATCATCATCATCAATCACTGTTCACAGCTGCGATTCATTTCCGTTCCTATATATACTCACACCATTCTCTGTTCCAGTGTCGGATTGTTTGTTGATGTCCTGTGACCTGCCGTGTCTGTTTCCCCGTGGAGTTGCCGTGTCTGTGTTCGCCTTGCCTTGTCTTCCTGCCGATGTGTTTGTCATCCTTGGGTTCACCGCACTCCAGCACCGGGATTGGGATTCACCACTATCACCGCACCAGCGCACCACAGACCATCTAGTCCCTGCCTGAGTCTGAATCGCCGCCTTCCTGTTCTTTCTGTTTTGTGTACGATTTGAGAATAAATATCACTTTGAGTATCTGCGATTGCTTCCTGTTTATTCTATCATGACAAAGACTGCTTTATCACAGGGTCTGTGAAAGGAAGAAGAATTCATATGTATCCATGTTTGAATATATGTATAATAATGTGCATAGAAATACATTATAATTCCGTTGACTTCAGTTTACCTCTCAAAAGCTTTGGCTATATCCTCATCAAGCTGGACATGAGTGTCTTTTATCCTCTTGTCTGTCGTCACTATATCTATGAGTTACACTGAACATGAGATTAGAAGAAGCCCAACACAACTTACAGTGAGCAAAGTTCAATCAAAAACTCACAGATATAGTTATTATCAGTAATAAAGCAACCTGTGAGTATTAGAGGGCATGTTGTGTATTGATAATTGTGGTTTATTTAAACCTAGGGTATTCCCCATGAGCGTGTGTATTGTGTTCATGCTAACATGCTCTCTCTTCAGAAGTTGTGCAAAATACTGAATGCCAGGACAACTAGGACTTGCAGCTTTACCAAAAAAAAAAATTTAATAAACAGATTTTTACATAAATGACTCAAAGGCAGCACAAATTAGACACTGAAATGGACACATTGCTAACATTTTCCTGACTGTCAATCACCTTTCAATAGGCCTCAAAAATCTCTGTAACAGAGTTGATATGAGATTAAACCAGACTTACTACTCTCTTCTTCGCTCGTCTCTGCACTCAGACTTCAGTTCTTCTTCTATAGCAGATGGTCTGAAAAACAGCAAATATTAATATGAAAAAAGAGAGATTTTATACACACACATACACACACACACACACACACACACACATACACATATATATATTGTAACTATATATATATATATATATATACACATATAAGGCAGGCAAATTATGATGAATGATTTGTTTTCTTTTTAAGAATGACAGTACGCTGAGTACAATATACAGTACCAGTCAAAAGTTTGGAAACATTACTATTTTTAATGTTTTTGAAAGAAGTCTCTTATGCTCATCAAGCCTGCAGTTAAAAAAAAAAAAAAGTAATATTATGAAATATTTTTACAATTTAAAATAATGGTTCTCTTTTTTAATATATTTTAAAATGTAATTTATTTTTGTGATGCAAAGCTGAATTTTCATCAGCAAGTACTCCAGGTGTCTTATGATCCTTCAGAAATCATTCTAATATGCTGATTTGATACTCAGTTATTATCAATGATGGAAACAGTTGTGCTGTTTAATATATTTTTTTGGAATACTTTGTTCAGGATTCATTGATGAGTAAAACGTTAACAGCATTTATTCATAAAAACAGCATTTATTCAAAATAAAACCATTTCTAACAATATAAATCGTTACCATCACCTTTTATCAATTTAACGCAACCTTGTTGAATTAAAGTACTAATTTCTTTTAAAAAAAATAGTTATTGTTCCCAAACTTTTGAACGGTAGTGTATATTGTTACAAAAGATTTCTATTCTAAATAAATACAGTTCTTTTTAACTTTTTATTCATCAAATAATCCTGAAAAAAGTATCTCATGTTATAAAAAAATATTAAGCAGCACAACTGTTTCCAACATTGATCATAAATCAGCATATTAGAATGATTTCTGAAGGATCATAAGACACCAAAGACTGGAGTACTTGCTGATGAAAATTCAGCTTTGCATCACAAAAATAAATTACATTTTAAAAAAGAGAACCATTATTTTAAATTGTAATAATATTTCATAATATTACTGTTTTTTTTTTGTTTTTTTTTTTGTTTTTTTTAACTGCAGGCTTGATGAGCATAAGAGACTTCTTTCAAAAACATTAAAAATAGTAATGTTTCCAAACTTTTGACTGGTACTGTACTTGGTGGGTAATCTAATCAAAACCCTTCAGACTCAGCAGTTTCAGATGTATGCTCTCTTATAAACATCCCTTTTAACAATGTAATCTTTGTACTTATTTGTTATTAGAAATATATATTAGAAAGTAATCAAAAAGGCAATAAGGTTGTCAAGCTTGAACAAATATAAACACCAATCAAACTTTTCAAAGATCATTTACATCATCCAAGTGTCGAGGTGTCCATGAGCAAGACACCTAACCGCTGCTGCTCCCGACGAGCTGGATGGCGCCTTGCATGGCTGACACCGCCGTCGGTGTATGAGTGAGTGAATATGAGGCTAAGACGCTTTGGTGGTCTGTGAAAGCGCTATATAAATGCAGTCCATTTACCATTTACCATCATAACAATGAAGCCAAATTGTTCAGGAAATCAGAAATAAATACACAGTTAATAATAATAATGTAATGTTGTATATGTTATAATGACTAATTCTGTTTTTTGCAGATGCATTGGACAATGTTTTATAGTTGTGTTAAGACAGACAAATGTCTCCACATAGATTTTAAACAGATTTATCAAAGACTTCAGACGTTGACTATATACACACTGCTGAAGTCGCTAGAAATCAGTGTCAGCATCATGTTACAGCGGTTAACGTCAGTATTCACGTGTTAGTCATATTAGCAAATGCATAGCAGACCTGTCCACCTAGTAGAAAACTAAACCGTGAGCGATTTATTTATGCAAACAGCAACTAAAACTTACCAGTAACTTCTGAGGGCAGATCTTCATCTCGACTTCGACTTGAAAAGCTTGGCTCTGATTGGTCAAACTGAATGTAGCTGAACTGAAAAAGACGTGCTGTTACACTTTGTGTCAAAAATACAACTGGTGATACGGATCAACTGGGGATCATGTTAACTGGGGATGCGCGCGTGCACGCAGATAGTTTAACCTGGATTTCCAGCAGATGTTAAAGGTATAGCGGAGGATTTTCCCGAATTTTAGAAAAGAACCGCCCTCTCCACTTTTTGAAAAAATGCACATGCGCAACACTCTACCTGCTCCCGAGAGGGAACGCCTATTAAACGTGTGCACGAGCTAATCATTAACTTTTACTAGCAGTGATTTTAAATGGATTTCTCCAAATAGCATGCCAAACTTTACCTGTCAAGTAGAAACTTCGCGACTGAGGCATCAGTGGGAAGCTCAACCTGTGCTTTGAGCGCACGCCATCGTGTGAATCGTGTGCACGAGCACGTACGACGGCCTTACGTAAACATATCACCAGAATGATTGACACTTAGGAGGACCAATAGTCTTGATGATCCACCCGGAAAAAGAAAATCCTCCGCTATACCTTTAAACGGTGACAGATTCGTCACAGCGAAAGCTTTCCACGTTATTGGTAAATGTTTGTATCATATTAGGACACTGTTGTTTACTCTGTCGCTGCTCTGCTGAATGTTTCAGACGCCTTTAAGGGAAGTTTTAATGTGTTTTAATTTCACGACACACAGACCACGCCCACATTATTTTGTTACATTTGTTTCAATGAAATTGAATATCTGATGACAACTGTAAGTAGATTAAATAAATTATGCTATTGACATTGTGTCTTTTGCAGTGCGTGTGTATTCGCAGATTATTGGGTAACACTTTAGAATACTGTTCCTTCATTAATGAATAACTACACAGGACAAAATTAGTAATACATTAGTAACACTCTAGTAACTACTATTAACTAACAAGAAACTCTGATTAACAAATTAGTAAGTAATATCACTCAGATGAATGTAGTAGTTCATTATTAGCTAATCAAGAACTACTATTTTTTTCATACCTCCCAGAGAACTACTTTCTACAGGTTCATAATTAACATGAATAATGCATCATTTATAATAAAAGGTAATGGTAACCCAATGGTAACCAGTCATTACTAGTGCGTTCCCATGATCTTCACTTTAGAATACTGATCCAAATTATTAGTAGTTCCTTTAGAATGATGTAGTAACACTTGATTCATTACTAATGGGCTACCATTACCTTATATTAAACATTGTGCATTATACATATTAATTATTAACCTGTATAGTTCTTATAGTCTTCAGTGAGGTATGAAAAATAGTAGTTATTGATTAGCTAATAGTGAACTACCACATCCGACTGAGCGCTATTACTTACTCATTCGTTAATCAGAGTTTCTTGTTAGTTAATAGTAGTTACTAGAGTGTTACGAATGCATTACTCATTTTGTCCTGTGTAGTTATTCATTAATGAAGGAACAGTATTCTAAAGTGTTACCGATTATTGTTATGATGCCAATTTGTGGTTTAATTTAAATTGAGCAGCAATACTGCTGTGGTTAAAGGGATGTCAAGCATTTATTTATTATTTATTTTAATGTTACTGAGGAATGAGTTAAAGCATAAAGCATACAGTAGGCTACACTCCATAAATGTTCCTAGAGTGTTGAAAATTGAGAAGCCATAGCTTATGGATCCAGTGAATTACCCACAGCATTACTACCATCAGGGGAATGTCCAACAAACACATTCATTAGCTAACAGGTATGAAAGCAACAATAACAAAAGGAAGAAGAAAAAAAGGTAAATGTGCATGTATGCAGGACAGCTGTATTTGCCAACAGTGGAAGATCTGACCACACAGTCCCACCTTCCACATTCTGAACATTCAATCTAAGGAAGGAAGATCAAACTATAGACTACGTTACATGTTAATGAAGAACAGTTACTTGTTTTGCAATGTATATGTATACATTTTTCTTACCCATTGGCCAGTTTGGCCTTCATACCCATTGTAATATCCTTTGAGACATCACAAATGTGGAGACATGAAGATAATTTACTTAATCTTTATTAACAGGTGCAGAGTGGACAACGCATCTTAACACAGCGCCTTGATGACAGACTGACACCCGAACAACACTCATCAGGAGAAAAGGTAACATAAGTAAACCCATGCCGCCCTCTACTGGACAACCTTGTCTAATGCATCCCATTTACTACATCCCCTTTCCCCAGATAACACTAGCTTCAAATAGTTATCTACATTACTCTTTACAATATATCACATGTTTTACAACTATTGTACATTTTACCAAGTTTTAATATATATAAGGGAACAACACAAAACCATAACATTTGTGCATTTACAATATAAACTAGGGACTTCGGGTGGACTACCTCCGTCCCAGTGAGTTCCAGGACGCATTCTTGCCCTGTGGCTGGGGAACTCACTTCTAACTACTCATAGTCCTGTAAATAACTTGGAGTCTTCTTCTGTCTCGTTGACCTCCTTAACTCTAAATTGTCTTTCAGCACAGGAGTTTCTGATCCTAACACCTCCTTGGTCGTTTCCTCTGTCTGCTCCACATTAGTGTCTTTGGAAAGCAAGGGCGAAATTGTCAATCACACATTGGGGGGGACAGCTGTGGGACTTTTTGTGTTGGCGCATGCACACATTTTTTTTTATCAAAATAAAATAAAAGTCAGAGTCCGAACACTTAACAGCATACAACCCCCGGAAGAAAATTTTGTACATTTTAAAGGTAAATTCATTAATCTGGTGCACTTTGAGTCACCCGAATCCACTGTTAAAAATAAATAATCCACCCGCAAACCGCCCGAACCTATGATATTCTCTGATTTAGATCTGCATCTGATCATCACATTACAATTATTCAAATTCTCAGTGTTAAGCATGATAATATGGTAACATATCACACTGACATGCTGATTTAAAATGAACATTTATTTAAAATAAAAGTTCTTCTTTTGGCAAAATTATATTTCCTTAATAGCCTAAACAGAGGCTTTACTCCCTTCAAACTTAAAATTGTCCATTTTTCATTACATCACTGTTTGAAAACACTCAGAATAGTTTTTTTTACCTTTATAAAGGGCATTTCCCCCCTAATTTTATTAACTGTATGCTCCATCTTTCATTTCAAATTCTTAAATTTGATAAATATATCCAATTAAAATAATAAGACACTAGGCTGTTACCAATCAAATTAAATAATTTACATTGAAAAATTATAACTGTATTAAATTAGATTATTTTAAATATTTTTATAACTGCAACAGAACCATCACGGTGGGAAAAGTGTATCTGACCATGTGACTGTCCGAGTTTTGTCGAGAGCCGGAGGCGGCACGAAATTTGACGGAGGCGGCCGCCTAATTATTCTCTATGCAGGAAAAACTCTGGCAATACCCATAAATGGAAACATAAATTTACAACTGTACTTCGGTTTCTTTGCGAGGACACCGCCGTCACCTGCCATATGAGATTTCACCATGTGAGACGACACCGCCGTCACCTGCTCTGTCAGATTTCGCGCTCCTAACTCTTCTTCTGTTTGGTTTTTCCTAACTCACTGACGGTGCACGAGCTACTAAAGGTATAGGGAAAACATGACATGGATTTCAGGAGAAATAGGTTTTGTTAATGTATAGTGTAAGGCCAGTCGAATGGATTTGGCAAATGGACCGCCCGGGATTTTATATTTTCGGAGCTGGAAAGAAAGACGTATTTGCAATCACATCGATATTGCCCGCATAATCATACAGTATGATCAAATATTGGGGGGGACAAATTGTCCTTCTTTGAATATTGGGGGGGACGTGTCCCCCTGTCCCCCCATAGAATTACGCCTATGTTGGAAAGTGTGACACCCGCGATTGATGTTAACTAGTCCCCCTCTTTCAGAGACGTTTCCTCCAACTCCAGAGTTTCCTCTGAAGGCACAACATGCCTGTTCCTCACTTGATCTATGTGCCGGCGCACTACCTGGCCATTTCCAAGTGTAACAGTACAAGAACACCTGTCCCGTCTGTTTCTGAACTGTCCCAGGAATCCAGGTAGGCCCTGAACCAAAGTTCTTAGTGTACACTTGATCACCTTCAGTCACCTGTCTCTTTTTAGCATGTCGATCATGGTAAAATTTTTGCTTTTCCTGCACTTGACTTTTAAAGTCAGGGTGGATGAGATCCAAGGTAGACCTTAGTTTTCTTCCACACAACAGTTCCGCAGGAAATTTCCCAGTAGTCGACTGTGGTGTGATCCTGTAACTGAACAGTGCTCTAGCCAGCTTTGTCTCAATGGAATCTCCTGTGCTCTTCTTCATTAGACTTTTGTACGTTTGCACTGCCCTTTCAGCCAGTCCATTAGAAGCTGCCTCTAAACTCAAACTCAGTGCTTTACGTTCAAATGTGCATTTCCAAGAAATAAACATGTAGACCTAATATTATTAGTTACTGCACTTATTAATGCAAAATAATAGTAATTGGTAACACTTTTTATTTCGATAGTCCACTTTAGAAATTCTACTAACTATAAGTAACTTTGGAGCTTCATGTCAACTAACTATCATTAGAGTATTAATAAACTGTCTGCTTAATATCTGCTAACTCTTCATTGTGTTGGTCCCCCAACAGATATTCTACAGACTATAAGTACATTGGCAACTACAAATCAACTTATTCTCCTAACCCGAACCCTAACACGTAACCATAACCGTAACAGTCTACTGACAGTCTGCTGCAGCATACTAATACTCTAATGACAGTTAATTCACATGCAGTTGAAAAGTTACTTATAGTTAGTAGACTGGACTATCGAAATAAAGTGTAACATAGTAATAACGTCACAAGCCAGAATGATCGGTTTCTTTGTGTCATAATGCACTAGTATGGCTGACGACTGCAGAAGATCTTTTGACTTCTCGAAGGCTTCTTTTTGTTCAGAGCCCCATGTCCATTTTGTCATCATTCACTCCACACACAAGTCTGTCACGCAACATTTGCGAAACCGTTGCCTCGTATTCACAATGTTGTGCTAATTTTTTCAATTCAGCCACATAGTCAGCAACAGTCTCTCCATTCTTCCGTGTGCGTGAATTAAACTTAAATCTTTGCACGATTTCACTCGGCTTTGGATTGTAATGGGCTTTGAGCACGTTTATCAACTCCCCATATGTTTTCTCTCCAGGAGTCATGGGACACAGCAAACTTCTCAACAAACTATAAGTGGCTGCACCTGCCCCACTTAATAGCACTGCTTTCTTTTTGTCAGCGTCGGTAATCTCGTTTGCTTGAAAGAAAAATTCCAGCATCTCACTGTATTCCTCCCATAATTGTGTCTCACCGTCAAAAGGGCTCACCGTTCCTACCAGCGCTGCCATCGTTTTTATCCACAGTCTGCTCTTCTCCGCACGTGGACTGTACGGCGTGTACAATTTCAGCCTGGTTCCTTAGTGCCTTTTTATCCTCGTCACCATTTATGTAATATCCTTTGAGACATCACAAATGTGGAGACATGGAGATAATTTACTTAATCTTTATTAACAGGTGCAGAGAGGACAACGCATCTTAACACAGCGCCTCAGCAGATGACAGACTGACACCCGAACAACACTCATCAGGAGAAAAGGTAACATAAATAAACCCATGCCGCCCTCTACTGGACAACCTTGTCTAATGCATCCCATTCACTACACCTATGCTCTCCAACTAATGTAATCATGTTATATTAGTAAATAAATATCTTTTTAAGACCAATTTAACACACCATCAGCCTTCATTGTGAAATTTTCACATCTCCTCTTTATATAATCATGCTCCTTGCTTGAGCAGCGATCGGGATATTGGTTATCCTGCAAAGTTTTTGATTTGTCTAACTTTAATTGCATCCATTTGCTGTGGCAGTATATGGCCTAACAACAATGACACTTCATTTATAGACCTTTTAATCTGTTCCTAACAGTTAGCAGACGATAACAATGAAAGCACATGATGTGATGAATAACAAGTAAAGAGAATATGTTAATGAGATTCATGGTACCAGTCAAATGAAGAGAACTGGCATATTTTAACCCTCTGAGGTCGGCAATCACGCCGGCGTGATCTGCTCGCTTTTTTCCAAATCAGTTGAATTGAGACCCGAAATACTCTTTTGACTTTGATTTTACAAACAGGTTTCATACATCAATCGATTCTGTTAAATGTGTATTATTTTTGTGTATACTCACAATAAAAACAAAGTGTTGTGCTTTTTGCCAAATAAAGAAAAATAAACACGAAGTGAGTTCTGCCTCCTCTCTGTCAGTGTAGTCCATTCTGAAACGCGTCCGAAAATGAACCATAACTCAGCGAATACTCAGTCAAACAGGCATACAGCCATACAGACATGAAGCTTGAATTCTCTTCTTTTAAATGAAGTAATTTTTATAAAAAACAAAGGTAACACTTTATTTTGATAGTCCGTTTGTTGAGACTTTACTAGTTATTAGTAGCCATTCAGTAGCTTGTCAACAGTGCATCAGTTGACATTCAACAACACTGTTTCAGCTGACAAGTAACATACGTTCAACTGACTGCCTATAGACTATAAGGTACAATTCATGTGTTAATCTACAGATTTTACGAAAAAGTGCCTGTTGACTGTCAACATTATTTTGCAACAAGTTATTAACCAATTGGCGACTAACTTTCAATTGTCAACTTACTTTCTGTAGATTGAGTACCAACAACTCAAGATCAATCTGTCAGTTAAATGTCAACAGTCATGTCAGCATATGAAGTACATGATACTGTATATCCTACTCAAGGGGTCTCATATGCATCAAATTAATAATTATTTTAGCTGATTTAAAACAGTTTTTAAAAAATTGTTAACCATTTGTAGATAATCTGTTGATAGTCAACTAAAGATTAGATCTGTTGCTTGTCAACAAATAAATTGTTTATGATCAGTTGACTATTAATAGACATTGTCCATTAAGTGTTAGTAGATACATTTTAGGACTATCTAATTAAAGTGAAAAACAGTTTATATCAGTAGAAAGTCTATAACCTATCAACAGATTGAAAACATACTTTTTTGTACGTTTGGATAGATGCTGAAACATATGATACAGACATGTCTGCAACGTAGAATTATTACGAATTCACAGCTACAAAACGTTTACGAATCATAAAGATATCTGTATCATTTCCCTTATACTGTTTTATAGATAAATGTAAGTTCCCTTAACCCTACTCCCAAACCTAAATATAAATTACTCATTTTATACAGAATATAAAAAGAATAAAACACTTTATGGACAGAGATGTGTAGGGAAATGCCAGTTTTATTAATAGCATTAAAATATATTTTGAGCCACTAACATTAATCCTACTCCTGCCCCTAAACCTACCCATAACCATTTCTTAAAACTATGCAGGCTAAAATTATGAAGAAAAACAACAGATGTGTAATCATAATAATTTATTGCGAAAATGTAAATCGGTACCAAAAGTCGCTCAAATGACGATGTGTTGCAGTCCTCTCTGGCAGTATATAATAGTTTTGTATAAGGGACAGAGCAGAATTTAAGTTATTAATCCATTAAAATGTTAACCCAGCTTCCCTCTGCATGAAGACGGCGCGCGCGCTTCTGCATTTCAATTTTTGTTGCAACTGAAACACGGCCTGCTGCAATCTGTGACGAAGCAGGCGAGAGCCAATGAGCGTTTGATATCACTGCCGTAAAACATGTCGTAACGCTTCTTGAGGGCGCGATTTTTTTATTTAAATTCATCATGAGCGCGGGATTTGACATTTTCGGTCGCTGCTGAGAATGGAGATCGTTGTATGTGGATGAAGGGCTGAATTTGGATCTGTTTCTTGCTCGCGTGTTGATTATAAAGATTTGGATTACATCTAACGTTACGTTAGCTAATAAAAATTATGTATTTTGTTCATTTATATTGTGTTTTGGTGTATTATGGTTCTATAGGAGAAAACGCCTTTTGTGTCTCACCGTAACGTTAAATAAACTAAATGTTAGAAAATGGTTAAACGATTAAAGAAGGTATTGTTAAGGGTTAACTGTTATAACGTTAAACTGCATTTAATAAATGCGATTTTCTGTAAAACTTACTGTCATGAAAGGCTAAATGTATTAATTATTAATTATTTTTATTTGTTGTTTATAACTTTGGATCTTGGACTTGGGCATTTGAAATTATGTAGACTATTGAGAGTTTTCTCATTTGGAATGCTCAATATATTTTTTTTTTCAGATGGTTCAGATGTGATCGTGATATCCAAGTAAATAATGGGTTGTATTTTTTTTTTTTTCTCTGATGTGCTGGCCATAGTGTTTGTTTTACTTCAGTCAGGATAGGTATGCAATCTGTTGATAGGTTATAGACTTTCTACTGATATAAACTGTTTTTCACTTTAATTAGATAGTCCTAAAAGATATCTACTAACACTTAGTGGATAATGTCTATTAATAGTCAACTGATCATAAACAATATATTAATCTGTTGATAGGTTATAGACTTTCTACTGATATAAACTCTTTTTCACTTTAATTAGATAGTCCTAAAATATATCTACTAACGCTTAGTTGAGAATGTCTATTAATAGTCTACTGATCATAAACAATTTATTTGTTGACAAGCAACAAATAAGCAACTACATGTAATCTTTAGTTGACTATCAACAGATTATCTACAAATGGTTAAAACATTTTTTTAAAACGTTTTTAAATCAGCTAAAATAATTATTAATTTGATGCATATGAGACCCCTTGAGTAGGATATACAGTATCATGTACTTCATATGCTGACATGACTGTTGACATTTAACTGACAGATTGATCTTGAGTTGTTGGTACTCAATCTACAGAAAGTAAGTTGACAATTGAAAGTTAGTCGCCAATTGGTTAATAACCTTTTGCAAAATAATGTTGACAGTCAACAGGCACTTTTTTGTAAAATCTGTAGATTAACATGTGAATTGTACATTATAGTCTATAGGCAGTCAGTTGAACGTATGTTACTTGTCTGTTGACACAGTGTTGTTGAATGTCAACTGATGCACTGTTGACAAGCTACTGAATGGCTACTAATAACTAGTAAAGTCTCAACAAACGGACTATCAAAATAAAGTGTTACCAAAACAAATATTCACAGTTTATGTAATATGTATGCAAAGAGAGAGATGTCAGTCGTTCTCATCGCAGCTAATTAATTTTTAATGTGCTCCGCCCACGGAGAGCGTGCACTATTCAAACGCAAATCTGAGGCGATCCAAACAAACCTGTGAAACGCCCACATCAGCTGGATAACACACACCGCGAGTTCACTTTCAGACTTATGTACTTTACGATGCTGTGAGGAATAATACTATCTTGATAATAATCCTGCAAAAATTTACCTCAGAAGTTCTGGAAGTATCATTTCGAGGAGCAAACGGATCCCGCTGAGGAATTAGGTCAGTTCTGTTTGCTTTGTTCTAATCTGAATGAATGAACGCACAGATGCGTGCTGTTGTGGAGCTACTACAGCTGGCAAAAATACTGTTTAAATATTGATCGCGTTTCTATGAATGAACGCACAGATGTGCGCTGTTGTGGAGCTACTACAGCTGGCAAAAATGCTGTTTAAATATGAATCGCGAATACAAAGAAAGATTACACTGGAAATATTGTTACAATTTTAAATGTTGTTGTAATTGTATAACCTTAAAAAAAAAAAAAAAAAAAAAAAAAAATATATATATATATATATATATATATATATATATATATATATATATATATATGGATAGATGTAAACAAAATCTTAAAAGGTCATTATAAGCCTTCTCTTTAAATAATTTTATTATGCTTTATTAGTGACACATTCGGGAAGAGAATATATTCCAAATCTGAAAATACAGTATGAGAACAATTAACTGCACAATTACTAGAAATGTTTACCTTGGATACTGTACAATTTGCAAGCAAAATTTGTGGAAAAAACAACAAACCAGTTATATATTGTCCTTGCATTCTTGTGGCTCAGTCACACACCTGAATGAAAGGCTCATTACGTATGCAGCCTCATTATGCGGGCCCCATTGACTCTGCAGGTGTGAATCACGCCCACCCGCATATTGCCTTTCCAAACAAAAAGTGTTTTACAAGATTTAAATCAATGTATTGTGTTATGTGAATGATTAGGCAGGATGATTTTCACATAATTTTGAAGAAAAAATTCTAGGCAACGACATCCATTCGTCAAAAGTCTTATTTACATATATTTAGAATATGTTTTATGGCCTTATTTCAGAAACTTTAGTTTTTTGTTTTTTAAAAAACCATGCATAAACATTATTCTCTCAAAAATACAAACATGTACATGCAAGTTGTTCACATATTATGGTAGCCCTGTTTGTGCTAAATAGAGTGTAATTATACCTTTGCCATTAATATGTTTATAAGCAACTGAAAAAAGCACAAATGTCAGGGCATGTCAGAACATCTCAAGGACCCCAAAACCCCCTCAGACCCCAGAGGGTTAAATTTATATTACATAAAAAGAGGCCCACACCCATTACATTTTATTTATAAAACTGATAGACCATTGTGTCATATTTATTTTGTTAAAGAGGTCAGCAAAATAAACAAAAAAGTTTAAAAAAGTAAACAATAAAGCATTTCCTATTCTTTTAGAGAGGGTCATGGTATTCGTGTGAGGTGACAAATGATAGGCCTATGTGAATATTGGCCATAGAGAATATCAGAATATATTTGTAATAATTCATTTTCACTATATCATATGTTTAGCTTATTTCAGTAATACAATTTGTGGTTGTCTCTCAGTGTTTTTCACAGGACTTTAACGACTAAAGACAAAGTGTTCTCTACATGTCCAATACAAGACATTAGATACACAGCATTCAAGTTCATGCTCCTACTGAGCATAATGTACATTTACACATTTGGCAGACGCTTTTATCCAAAGTGACTTACATTGCATTTCAAGGTACACATTTACATTCTTATCAGTTCTTGCTTTCCCTGGGAATCAAACCCATGACCATCGCATTGCAAGCGTCAACGCTCTTCTGTTAGAGCTACAGGAAAGCTTGATACAATGTACAATTCAATATTACTATATAAAATTCACTTAATTTAAATATTGTTATTATATGATTCTAAGAAGATGCAGTATTACATACAGAATTGTTCTGAAAGAAGAAGAGTCAAAATGTTGTCCAGGGAAAAGGTTTCAGAATGGGAGGTATGCTAAACCTGAGAAAGCAGAGTAAGGGTGTACTCACACTAGCCAGTTTGAACCGTGCCCGAGTGCGTTTGACCACCAAAGCGCGGTTCGTTTGACTAGTGTGAGTGCTCCGAACCGTGCCCGGGCGCGGCTCGATTAGCCGGCCCTGGCCCGGTTGGAAGAGGTGGGCCAGAGCACGGTTCAGTTGGACTCGGGCGCGGTTCGCATGCAGTGTGAGCGCTAACCGTGCTGGAGCACGGAACAGGACGCGTGACGCAAACCTCCTCATACGAGCAGCACGATTACGTGAAAATTTTCGTGCCACAAAGGCGATAGATATGTTTAACAACAGGCTGTGAGAGGGCTGTGGACCAAACGACTCAAAATTATCCACAAAGTAAACAGAGCGATGGACTCAGAGCGATGCGCCGCTCTTCCTGTTTATCCCGAAACCGTCACACCATAATGACGTAAGCGTGCTCCGGCACGAATGCTGAAACCCTATGTGAGTGCAGGCCAGTGGGGGAGTGGGGAGGGGGGACAATCGTACTCGGGCCCGGTTCATGGCAACCGTACCTAGTGTGAGTACACCCTAAGTCAAGCCCGTTTCTGAAAGAGAGGTAACTTATACTCAGAGTCAGTTACTGTACCATGGTAACTTACTCTGTGAACCTAACCTGGTCGGGAGCAGGTTTTCTTCGGTAAACCCAGAGTTTCTTTCGGTCTCCTGCCATTTTTTAAAGAGGAAGCAGTGTTTAAACACCTCATTCATTCTTTCATTACATTTTTATTAATAAAATTATAATAAATAAAATATTCCTATTTTTACTGCTGTTTTTTTCTATTTTTTTAATAAGATGAAGTCTATATAACTCCTTAACTGGCAACTGAAAATACAGTAGTAGATTAGAGTTACATAATGTAGTTCTAAACAAATTCTACAGAATTAAACTGTGGCATTTACTGGAAATCACTGAACTGTGTTCAACTGTGAAACAGAAGTTGCTGGACCGTCCTCCTGCTGTTCTTCCACACTCTGGGGGCGCGGGGAGAGATAAGAATACCTGTTTATACTTAGATTTAAACTTAGATTCTATAGGCTACTCCACATAAAAATGTGAAAAATCTGAACGTGCAGATTGCTTGATGTGTAGACACATAATATTAACATATCTTCGGGAGTGACTGGCTCTGAAGTCCCTCCAGGAATTCCCTCAGCCGAAACTGCTGCTGCACTGCTAGACTCTGGATGCTATTTAATATTTTAATATGTCAAATGTGTGTAAAGTCAGGTAGCCTACACCCATGATATGCTCAAGCCTTACCTGATTGAATTATGTTTTTATATTTAATTTTCAGCTGTTGCCATGTTCTTTTAATACCTGCAGGATTGCCCCTACATGACGTTCAACACCATCGTTCCTGTGAAGTTGATCAACACTTTACAGGAGCTAGGTGTTAGAACATCACTTTGCAAATGGATTTTCAACTTTCTATGCGATAGGAAGCAGGTGGTTAAAATGGGTGATTACGTCTCACAGTCAAAGTTTTTGAACACTGGCGCCCCTCAGGGCTGCGTCCTTTCCCCACTTCTGTACTCTTTATACACACAATTCTGTCAATCACACACCAGTTCAGTTTTGTTGTTTAAGTTTGCTGACGATACCTCTGTAGTCGGTCTTATTACTAACGGAGATGAGTCTGACTACCGCAGAGAAGTGGAGGGGCTGGTGAAATGGTACGAAAGCTATAACTTGATTCTTAACATCTCAAAAACCAAGGAACTGGTTGTGGATTTTAGAAGGACCTCCCTACGCTCTCCATTAATGGGGTGGAGGTGGAGAGGGTCACTTCCAGTTCTTTGGGACCACAATCCAGAAATCCTTATCATGGGAGCTTAACACTAATATTAAGATCAGTAAAGCTCACCAGCGGCTCCACTTTCTGCGGCAGCTCAAAAAGTTTAGAGTCAGCCGAGTTGCCATGACCCACTTTTATAGGTCAGCTATTGAAAGCGTGCTCACTTTTTCCATGCTTGTCTGGTTTGGTCACACAACTGCTCAGGACAAAGCTAGGATGAAAAGAGTAGTACGCAGAGCATCAAAAATTATAGGCTGTAGTCTCCCTTCACTTTCTTCACTTTTCTCCACCAGAATAATCAGAAAGGCTAAAAAAATTATAGCGGACCACTCTCACCGTGCTCACCATCTCTTTAATCTCCTTCCATCAGGAAGAAGATATAGGAGCATTAAGACTTCCACATCACGTTTTAGAGACAGCATTTCCCCTCTGGCTATCAGACATCTGAACTTGCACTGACTGCTAGCAGTACTTTATCACTGTATGCACTGTGCACTTTCTCTGCCGAGTGGTATTGTCTTTTTTTTTTTTGCGAGATTTTGGTCTAATGTCCTACTGTTTGCTGGGTATTGTTGGTGAACATTGTCTGGTTTTTTTTGTACTTATGATGTTTGTCTTTTAGGTTATTTACGTCTTAGAGTTGTACCAAGACAAATTCCTATCAACTTGTTGACATGGCAATAAATTATTATTGATATTGATATTGATTGATGAACATTAAAATTAGGTTGAACAATATACTGTTCTTCCAGTTTCAGTTTTTGGGTAAGTTACTCTAAAATACTTATTAATTACTAACTACAAATGACATCTTCAACAGTGTAATTAGATTATTGTAATAATGACTATCTTTAGAAAGTATTGGTCTACTTATTACTAATTACTAAATCTCATATCAACCTCAACCACTTGAACAATACAAGGAGAGACAAGAAACTGCACTTTAAATGATTTCAAATAAACATTATACAATTGCATGAATTATTCTTGAATTGACCAAAGTGTGTAGAGGGAGAAGGTTACATTAAAAATATACCTTTTAAAAATGTATGTTAAATATACAGAATTGTTCTATAGTCTAATGCAATTACATCAGATTTTAATTTAAATTACAGAAGAATTAAAAGTAATCCCTTTAATTAAATTACAGTATTTAGATTACTTGGTAATTAATTACACCCATCACTGTATAACAGTAATTAAAATGTAAACTTTCTCACTGACTTGAGCAACTATTTTCTCCCTAGCTAACTCTCTGTCCTGCTGGAGCCGATATTTAAAATAATAATAATAATATGTGTTGGTACTCTCCATATGCTTGCAGAAGCTCATCCAGTTCTGCCGGTGAGAAATATGAAGACCTCTTTTTGTCTGGCGCTGTTGCCATGGTGACTCATAATATCTGCACTCCATTGATAATGGCTTTTTATAGTCTGCAACTGAGTGGATTTTAGAGTCCACTTGCAATGGTCGAGCTCTTCACGGACTGCTTTTGTGGTTGATTGGTGCTTTCGTGCTCAGCTGTCATGTGGTAATGTGTGAATTTCTGGTGGGGGATGTTGGATCCTCTGGTCTACTGAGTTTTCACACTCTTTCTCCTCGCGTCTCCACAACTGCTGACGATCACAGGTTTCTCAAGTCTCGCGCATTGGCCGTGAGACACATGCAATTCAACCAGTTCACACGCTCACACGCAGGGCTGGACTGGGACAAAAAATCAGCCCTGGCATTTTGGCCCAGACTGGCCCACTATATGATCATAAACACCACCCATCTTTGCACGCCCTTAAAGGGGTCATGAACTGGATTGTTTTATTATTTTATAATGTTGCCTGGGGTGCCCTTATAATGTTAGTATGATTTTTACATCAAAAATTGTCATAATTTATAAATAAAAGCCATTTTACCAAGCCTGATTTCAGCTTCAGATCTGAACGCTCCGTTTTAAGGGGCGTGTCTGCTGTGAGACTGCAATGCAAACGCCCACTGCTGTGATTGGCTGACATGCTTGCATATGAAATAGCTATTATTACATGAACTCTCTCGAAAACTTTTACTACGTTTTTACTATTACAGCTATCGAGATTAACACATCATGAAAAGTATCGTTTAAAGCATTATATTTAAATCTATTCCATCACATGAAAGGTTGCAGCATGATGAGCACTGAGCTATGACAGACAGTCTGTTGATCGTGTGAATAAAGATCTTATCATTGCAACGCAATTTTTGCACTCTCACAAATGCTTACACCAAATCACAATGCAAACACGATGTGAATACACAGTAACAGCTTCGTTGTGTAGTGAAACAGTGTCATTATTTCATCACGAGTTTGGTAAGTGTCCAGATAAGCTCTCGCGCTGTGCTGTTTGATTGACAGCTTGGACGATTGGAAAGGGATCGTTCTTTGATCGCTTTCTGTATTAATAATTAGTTATTATTTTTTTCATAATACTACGAGAAATTATGTGAAGTTGATCGTTTAGTCACTGATGCATAAACAGTATTTAACGATTTTAAGAGAAAGATATCTGAACTTGAATAATTACACATCGGAAATCACTGATCGCAGATCAGGCATTAGAATACACATGGTTACTTACATGTTGCTGGCAGATCCGTGTCGGGAAATTGTGCTGATTGACTGATTTAATAAAGTTTAACCATGCTGGAATCCGAAGGAAGCTTATGCAGACTGTCTTCTTCCACAAACAGGCACTGCACAATATTTAGTAAACCGCATGTTTATTGCTTGGAAGTAGTTCGATCCGGTTTAGCAATTATCATGTCCTATGTTATTTAGCATGTTTGGGCGAATCGGTGGGCGGGGCTAAACAGGCCGTGTTGAAGTAGGCGTTGATCTACTTTTGTGGAGGCGGTGTTTTATCCTCTTTGACGTCATTGTTCCCCACTTTGAAAAACGAGTCGTTTGCTGAGCCTGATGTCTATAAAAGCTTTTATTGGACTAACAAGGTAGTTTTCAGTTCTGAAACTTACAGGATATTATTATAGTATGATGATCTCTTATATGTCAAAAGCTCAAGGAAAATTTGATTTCTCAGTTCATCACCCCTTTAAATATATGCATACCATCTCCTATTCCTTAAAACCACTAATGCCATGTAATGAGTGAGTATAGGAACGAGTGAGAGTTAACAGATGAAATAAGTAAAATATTGACATTTATTAATACAGTTGAACTATACTCCACAGTGATGAATCCTAAAACAAGCTATAAGCTGCATTGGCACAGCAATACAAGTGTTTCTCACAGGATTTGTGTTAAATCTGTGGTGGGTGGACCTCGGTCTTTCTAGGGGGTTTGGGGGCATAACCCCCCCCCCCCCCCCCCCCGTGAGAAAATTTTGTGCATTTTAATGTTAAATTCATCAATCTGGTGCACTTTGAGAGTTCAAAATTAAAAGCTCCAACCCATATTCAGTGTGCAAGTTAAACAAAGAAATATTCAAACCTCTTTTAGTTACAGTGTCTATTCACATTACACCTACTACATGATAATAGTTATAATATTAATCCCATGACAGTAATAGCCATATTTTGTAAAACAAATGCACTAAAAAATAAAGGACACTTTCATAATTAGTTATGAAAGAGATAAGCACATGATCTTTTATTTTGGCGGAAAACATGGTTTACAAACGCCTCTTATTAAACTTCTAGTGAATTGCGGCAATCGTCAACTATGCAGATGTGCAGATCTGTAACTGGGTTATGGGTTCCTACACTCATGACAGAGCCTAAGTGTTATGAAAGTAGTTCTGCTTACTGCGGACTCTACACTTTCTCACTCTCTCCTGATCCTCCTATCATCATCATCACAGGAGCTGATGAAGGGCAGAAAACATATATTTTGACAGTTTACAGTGTCTGCTTTAAGGGCCTGGTTCTATTTTTTCACGCTATTTCTCTGCACATTCCTTGCGTTTCTTCTCCATCTCGCTGACTATTTTGACAGATACACACTGACACTGCTGCACGCTCGCTCACTCGTTTAAAGTTGTGATTGGGCCAGCCCAGTGTCAATCAAGAAAAGAACCAATGGGCTGATCTACGTGTTTCATGGGCTGGTCTGACAGTAAAAAAAAACTAACGCTGACTTTTTTTGACCAATGCATTACACCGGCACAAACCCAGCGCCGCCAATTAAGCAAAACAAAACAAAACAAAACGAATGGGCCGCCGATGTACAAGTTTTATGGGCCGTTAAAAAAAAAAAGAAAATATAATAATAATAAAAATTATGTTTGCGTATGAGATGTATCGGCCCAAAAAGCACGTCGGCCCTCCAGGAAAGTGCCGGTATGCCCGATGGCCAGTCCAGCCCTGCTCACATGCCACACCGTGTATTTTTCACGCTGAAAAGGCAACTCTACGCTCTACAACTACTTTGCAACCAGGCCAGAAGCTTTGGCTCAGTTTGGCTAGCTTACGTTATCTGAAACTAAGGGAAATGTTAGTGGGTATGGGATGTATTTCTTCATTTTATTTAAAATGATATATTATACTGTATTAATAGTCTTTCTAGTTACATTAAGGCTACATGTATTAAAGCAGAGTGCTCTGGGTAATATTTTATATCCTTAATCATTGCCATTGCATTTGTATTTTTCAAAGATGTCAGGGAAAAAGCAACAAGATATTTGATCATTCTGGGCACCAAAGGGTAAGCCCCCTAAAAAGGTTGCCAGATTAGAGGAGGAGACAGTGGAAGAGGTGATGGCAGAGACGGTGGAGAAGACACCAAGTGAAGACAGTAGGAGAGACAGTGGAAGAGTTATATTTTTGTAATTTTGAAATATAACATTAAAGAGTATGAATTGCTCTGTCATGTATCAGATTTACCAATTGTTATTTCAATTTGTGCTGGTTAATTATGAACAATGGGTAAAATTGGGGGGCGGGGGTGGGGCTCCATTAGGGCTCCTCCCCTAACCGCATGTGATCTCACTCCAAGCTTTTGATAAAACTTGAGAACCCTGCGATCACTAATGTGTGACGGAGCTCAGCTCCAACCCTAGACCTTATCATCAGGCAGACGACCTAGTCAGGCTTGAAGATCCAGTGATACCGAAAAGATCTTGACATTTTATAAGCCATAAAATCCAGGAATCAGTATTTGAATTATGTAATTTAAGTCATTTAAATTGAAGAAGAGTTGCTAAATTAATTCAGAAACAATTTAAATGGAATATGGTCAGTGTTTCCCAAAAGCATCAATAATCAATTGGCACCAGTGGTCTCTGTGATCTACTTATGGGGAAAGCAGCCCTGATCAATTCACACAATTAAATGAATCAGTAGCCTATTACATTTTTTTTATTTTTTTTTTATTTCACCAGAAATAATAGAAATGTACTAAAAATGCTGCTTTTTTTATTGTGCAACGACATTCACGTTTTTAATATTGATGATCTGATTTCTGGACAGCTGTTTATATGCAAGGAGAGAAAGTAGATCATTTTATGGCTGATGATGAATCTTTTGCCTTATTAAGAAAGATTGAATCATTAGAGAGATTGAGGAAGATTAGGAAGATTCAGAATAATGCAAAAAGGTCAATTAGCCTTAGGTCCTTCATCAGATCTGGATACGGCCTGGATCCGGTGGACTGCGGTAAACCTCTTGATAAACAGAGAGACTAATATTAGCGTAGACAGCATTCTTCTTATGATGTAACGAGTACATCCGGATTTATGGGAAGTGTTCCCGGTTCCGGCTGACCTAACCTATGCAGCCTAACATTGAATTATAGAAGTCTATAATGTATTATGTGAATGCTAGGCCAAAGAGATGTGTCTTTAACCCCCTGAGGTCGGCTATCGCGCCGGCGCGATAGGCTAGTTTTTTTCCGTATGAGTGCAAAAAAAAAAAAAAAAAAATTTTTAATTTTTATCTTATATGCTTGTGTTATACATCAATCGATCCTGTTTAGTGTGTATTTTTTTTGTGTATGCTCATAATAAAAACAAAGTGTTGTGCTTTTCGCCAAATAAAGAAAAATAAACATGATGCGAGTTCTGCCTACTCTCTGTCAGTGAAGTCAATTCTGAAACGCGTCCGAAAATGAACTGTAACTCAGCGAATACTCAGTCAAACAGGCATACAGTCACACAGGCATGAAGCTTGAATTCTCTTCTTTCAAATGAAGTAATTTTTATAAAAAACAAATATTCACAGTTTATATAATATGTATGTAAAGAGAGAGATGTCAGTCGTTCTCATCTCAGCTAATTAAGTTTTAATGTGACTCCGCCCACGGAGACCGCGCTATTCAAACACAAATGTGAGGCGATCCATACAAACCTGTGAAACGCCCACATCCGCTGGATAAGGCCGGTGAAACACTGGATGCGTGGCGTAAGCGTCTCAGCTGCGTGGCGTGTCCGTTTTTATTTCGGCTCCCATGTTAACAGTTTAGAGTTTGCACACTGCCTGTGTGAGACGCGCGTCTCAGTGGAAAACGTGTGCATGCTAGAAATAGAACCGACGCCTATTTTTCACGCGACACGCAAGCGTCTTGGAAGCGTTTCCATGCAAAATTGAATAGGAAAATCTGTTTATTTGTCATTTTGACACGAATACATATTAATAAATGTCCTTTTGATGTTTAAAAGTGTCTAGGTTTTGACATAAATGCAAATATAAATGTAATTTTACAAAATATGATCGATTTTCAAATACTGCTGTATTGAATGAACAGCTTTTAGCAAACTCTACTGCTATACTGAGATGAGGAATATATACTGTATGTGTTTTGTCAAAAATAAAGTCTTCAACTAACTAATGAATCCTTTACTTTGAAATACGTATGATAAAATGTATACTTTAGTTTTGAAAGACGTTGACTAGTTTTGAAAAGATTATAAAGTATGTATGTGCATGCATATATATATGTGTGTGTGTATATATGAAGAGTTCAGATGCAAAAGCCTCTAAATGCCATCTGAAATTTTCTCCTAGAATGATCATTTTTATGAAGCTTGTATATTTAAGTTAGCTATAGGTGACACACCTGAATGAATGGCTCATTTAGTATGCAGGGACGTAGTCTCACCAGGTGTGAACTACTAAATATGCATGATGCTGTTGGAGCGTTTACGCCCCATCCGCATATTGGCTTTCCAAACTAAAAGTGTTTCACAAAACTAAAATCAATGTATCGTTTTTTTGTGAATGATTAGGCAGGATGATTTTCATATCATTTTGAAGAAAAAACACTAGGCGATGAAATCCATTAGTCAAAAGTCTTATTGCCACATATTTAGTATGTGTTTTGTGGCCTTATTTCAGAAACTTTAATTTTTAGTTTTTTCGATAACCATGCATAAACATTATTCTCTCAAAAATGAAAACATGTACATACATTTCATTTATTATTTTATTTGAACAGGGACAATGTAAAATATACATTAACCTTAAAAAGGAGAGATGCATTTTACCAGGTTGTAGCACATGTGCTAATTTCCACCTGTAGTCCCTAGGCAGGCTGATGTCAACAAGTTAATAATACATCTATCTTAAAACTAATATTAGATACACCCTTCATTCATTCCTCAGCATTCATTTACAAGTACACTCTCACATACACATCAATTACAATACATTATGTGAACATGTTTGTTTTAAAAGAAGCCATTTCTTGGCCCGATGTGAAAAGGTGTTAAAATGTACACATGTTGTCAGCTCTGTTGGCAATTTATTCCATTGTCTGATGGCCACACTCGAGAAAGCTGAGCTAGCGAATGCTGTTTTAATCTGAGGAATCCTACACTCACCCCGAACAGTTGACCGAGTGGCTCGAGATGTAATTTCTGAGCTCAGTGAAATAAACTTTTTTAACGGAGGAGCTGCAGTACCATTTATTATCTTGAACAAAAGACAGAGATTTGAATATATGATTATGTTTTCAAAACTTAATATACCATGTTTTTTAAGAATATGACAGTGGTGAAATAGCCGAGATTTCTTGTCATGAACCTTAAGAGAACTTTTGTACAATGATTCTAGGGGCCGTAATGCTGTTTTACATGCCTGTGACCAACTCGTCATGCAGTAACGAAAGTGCGGAATTATCATCGCATTCAGATATAAATTAGATGCATCTGTGGTCAAAGAGTTTCTAATATACCTAAACTGTGCTATGTTAATTCTCAACGTGTTGGTTATCTTTTTAATATGTTTTTTGAAATTTAAATTTGAGTCAAGAATGACTCCTAAATATTTAATTTGGTCAACCCTTGAAATGTCCTGACCTTCAATTATGATTTTTGGTGCAGTTTTACACAGCGATAACTTACGGCGATTTGTGAAAAACATAGAAACCGTTTTGTCAACATTCAAAGTTAAATGAGAATTTTTCAGCCAAATGGAAATCTTTTCCATTTCCTCAGTTAACTTTCGGGCAACATCCTTAACAGTTTTACCCTGCATATACACCACTGTGTCATCAGCGTACATTATCATTTTAGCATTAATACACACAGATGGAAAATCATTAATATAAAGAGAAAACAACAAGGGCCCTAATATAGAGCCCTGCGGCACACCCATAGTGCATGCTCGTAAGGGAGATGATACATTATTTATCGATGCACACTGCTGCCTAGCACTGAGAAAAGATTGAATTCAATTAATTGTACTTATACTAATAGAGAAATTTGTTAATTTATCTATCAGTAGTTCATGGTTTACTGTATCGAAAGCCTTACGCAAGTCAAGAAAGACCGCCCCTACAACTCCTCCACTATCCAAACTTGATTTTATTTCCTCTATTAAATAGCAACATGCTGTCTCCGTTGAGTATCGTTTTCTGAAGCCAAACTGGAGAGGATGTAATGCTGCATTGTAATCAAGATGTTCCACTAGCTGCGCTGCAACTACTTTTTCAAAGACTTTAGAGATAGTGGGAAGGATACTTATAGGTCGATAATTAGAGACCTGGAGCTTGTCTCCTGACTTGTGTATAGGTTTTACTATAGCTGTTTTCAAAGCTGTAGGGAAGATACTTTCATTTATAGACTGATTTATAACTTTAGTTAGCACTGGAGTTAAAATTTCCTTGTGCTCTTTTAAAAACACAGAATCAATGGCAAAAATGTCTTTAGATTTACTATTATTTAAGTGTGATATTACTTTTAAAACAGTCCCTTCATCTACATTAGATCATTTTAAAAATGACTCATCGCAATTAATGTTATATACACAAATTGATTTCGGGAACGTATCTGCCAGATCCCGCACAGAATCTAAAAAATAATCATTAAAAAGTGTTGCCACCTCTGTATTGTCACTTTGAATAACTCCATTTATTTTAAGTTGTACATGATCACAATTTGTTGTTTCTTTTCCAAGTAATTTATCCATACTCTTCCAAAGAAGTTTACTATTGCCTTTTGCATCTTTAATCAGATTTAAATAAAAATTTGCCTTGGCTTTTCTAAGCTGCGTGGTAACCTTGTTCCTTAGACTTTTATATACATAGTGATCAGTGGTCAATTTTAATTTAAGAAAGGTTTTAAGTGCCAGGTCTCTCTGCTTCATTAGATCCCAAAGAGAGCTACCAAACCATGGCAATTTCTTTTTATTACTTCTGTGGCTCACATATTATGGAAGTCCTGTTTGTGCTATATAGAGTGAATTTACACCTTTGCCATTAATATGTTTATAAGCAACTGAAAAAAGCACAAATGTCAGGGCATGTCAGAACATCTCAAGGACCCCAAAAACACCCCAGACCCCAGAGGGTTAATCTGGCTTTGAACTGACAGAGTGTGTCTGCTTCCCGGACAATGGTAGGAAGACTGTTACTGCTACAAACTGATAACGGTCAGATAAGTATGATTTAAACCATGCTAGTGCAATTCCACTAATGCCAACATAATTTTTGAGTCTATTTAAAAGAATGTTGTGGTCGATAGTGTCAAATGCAGCACTAAGATCGAGTAACACTAATAGAGAGACACAACCACGATCGGATGATAAGAGCAAATCATTTGTGACTCTAACGAGAGCTGTCTCAGTACCATGGTACGGTCTAAATCTGGACTGGAAATCCTCGCAGATATCATTTCTTTCTAAAAAGGAACACAGTTGTGAGGATACTGCTTTTTCTAGTATCTTTGACAGAAAAGGTAGATTCGAGATCGGCCTGTAATTGACTAATTCTGTAGGATCAAGTTGCGGTTTTTTAACAAGCGGTTTAATCATAGCCAGCTTAAAGGTTTTCGGTACGTATCCTAGAGACAAAGATGAATTAATGATATTAAGAAGAGGATCTATGACCTCTGGAAGCACCTTATTCAGTAGCTTAGTCGGTATAGGGTCTAACATACATGTTGTAGATTTAGATGATTTAACGAGTTTAGTAAATTCTTCCTCTCCTATAGCAATGAATGAATAAAATTTTTCCTCAGGGAGACTACAATGCACTGCCTGATGCGATACTGTAGTAGACGGTTGCATAGTTATAATTTTGTCCCTGATATTATCAATCTTATAAGTGAAGAAGTTCATAAAGTCATTACTGCTGTGTTGCTTGGAAACTTCTGGGCTTGAAGCTTTATTTTTCATTAATTTAGCCACTGTTTCAAATAAATACCTAGGATTATGTTTATTTTCTTCTAATAGTGTTGAAAAATAAGCAGATCTAGCAGCTTTTAAAACCTCTCTGTACGCAATCGAGCTCGCTCTCCATGAAATGCAAAAAAAAAACTCGGTTTCACTTTATTTTTATGGTCCCTTTAACACGTTCTGTTGACTATAAGTAATGCTGCACCTACATGTCTACTAACTCTCATTAGAGTGTTAGTTAAGTATTAATAGACTGGTAGGGTTAGGGTTAGATTAAGTTGGCATGTAGTTGCAAAATTACTTATAGTCCGTAGAGGGTAACACTTTATAATAACGTTCAGTTGTAAATCATTAATAAGTGGTTAGTTAATGATGAACTAATCATTTACAAAACATTCATAAATGATTAGCAAGTGATATACTAACGTTTTATGTATGTTTTGTAAATTTATTTTACAAGTAAATTTATTTTTGTCATTTACAAGTGATTAGTAAAGGATTAACTAATCATTTATGAAACATGACTATGCATTCATAAGTGATTAATTAGTGATGTTCATTATTTTATGTATGTTTTGTAGATTAAGTTATAAGTCATTTACAATTGATTAGTTAATGATTAACTTATTTACAAAACATGAATATGCGTTTCATAAATGTTATCATATAATGCAGTCCTGGAAAGATGTGTGTTATTGAGGGCATGCATGTAATTCAGAAGTGTGTGCCAGAAGGATGAAGACAATCATGTTAATGCGCAATACATTCATATTGTGAACTTAAAAGCACAAAAACCAACTGCTAAGAAAAGCAGTAGAAGATGAAACAACCATGCAAACGTGTGCAGCGTGACTCATATATTATGTCTATGGAGATGGATCAAAATATGTATGGATTGGAAGATTACATGAAAGCCTTTTTTTCTGTTCCTCATTAAGCCTGCACTGTTAAATGTCGCTGTAGATTTAGCAGCACAGTACTGTAAAAACCTACAGTACATTGCTGCATTTTTATATTACAGTAAACTACCGTAATTTGCATTGCATTCTGGGTAATTTTGTTTGAGCGGGAACATTCTACAGTATATTTTAGTGTTCCTGTAACCTGGCTGTAATATGCCAGGCAATAATACAGGGTTGCTGTAAACAGAGAGCATGCGCGCCGGCTAACTGACGTCAGAGCACAACTGCAGGCGGCTGGACACTCACTGGGTATATGGACGTCTCACTCTGCGGATATCTGGAAGATTGGTAAGTTAAGTTTTACTTTTATAATTAGGTTTTAGGATTTCACGCTATAGTGTACATAGCTTTTCGTGTGAAACGACAGTGTAAGTTTAGACAGCGAACGTTTTAAAAACACAGTTATAGTTGGATCTGCTCTCTGCCCCGCTGCTTTACGTTACCGACATTTTCAAGTCTTAACGCAGTGAATTAAAGGGTTAGTTCACCCAAAAATGAAAATGATGTCATTAATGACTCACCCTCATGTCGTTCCAAGCCCGTAAGACCTCCGTTCATCTTCGGAACACAGTTTAAGATATTTTAGATTTAGTCCGAGAGCTTTCTGTCCCTCCATTGAAAATGTATGTACGGTATACTGTCCATGTCCAGAAGGATAATAAAGACATCATCAAAGTAGTCCATGTGACATCAGTGGGTTAAATTTTTTGAAGCATCGAAAATACATTTTGGTCCAAAAATAACAAAAACTACGACTTTATTCAGCATTGTATTCTCTTCAGGGTCTGTTGTCAATCCGCATTCACGACTCCGCAGTGATTGTTGGTGGTTGTTGTTATTTCTACAGAATTTTCTTTTACAATTTCTCTCTTACACTGTCTGCTCGTCATTATTGGTGCTGTGGCTAACAGGTTTTGTCATACGTGTTTGTGTGTCATGTCTTTTTCAGTCCAATCTTCGCCAGGTTCCAGTACCCCCTCAAAGTCATCCCAGTCAAGTTTTAAAGCATGTCCAACTACAGCTGCAAGTCATGCAGTTTCTTGTTATTTTAGTTGTTGTTGGTCACTTGTAATTCTTTTACCTAACTCAATCCTCAAGTTCACTTCATCTTGTACAACTTACAGCTGTGCACACTTAAAGGGATAGTTCACCCAAAAATGAAAATTAGCCCATGATTTACTCACCCTCAATCCATCCTCGGTGTATATGACATTCTTCTTTCAGACGAATACAATCAGAGTTATATTAAAAAATGTTCTGGCTCTTCTAAGCTTTATAATGGCAGTGAATGGTTGTTTCTGTTTTGAAAGTCCATAAAAGTGCTTCCATTCATCATAAAGGTGCTCTCTGGGGGGTTAATAAAGGCCTTCTGAAGCGAAGCCATGCGTTTGTGTAAAGTAAATATAATATATTAAAAATATATTATAAAGTAAAATAACTAGCTTACAGCCAAACGAACATACAGATTCGACTTAAATCTAAAACGCAACTTGAATATGAATATTTTTCTTACACAAATGCATGGCTTCGCTTCAGAAAGCCTTTATTAGCTACCCAGATCCATGTGGAGCACTTTTATGATTGATTGATGTACTTTTATGGACTTTCAAAACAGAAACAACCATTCACTGACATCATAAAGCTTGGAAGAGACAGGACTTTCTTAAATATAACTCCAATTGCACCAGCAGCACCAGCAGGGGCAGCAGCAGCAGCACCAGCACCAGCAGCAGCAGCACCAGCAGCACCCGCAACCGCACCAGCAGCACCCGCACCAGCAACACCAGCAGGGGCAGCACCAGCAGGGGCAGCACCACCAGCAGCACCCGCACCAGCAGCAGCAGCACCACCAGCACCAGCACCAGCACCACCAGCAGCAGCACCAGCAGCACCCGCACCAGCAGCACCACCAGCACCCGCAGCAGCACCAGCACCAGCAGCAGCAGCACCCGCACCAGCAGCACCACCAGCACCAGCAGCACCCGCACCAGCACCAGCACCAGCAGCACCCGCACCAGCAGCACCCCCAGCGGCAGCAGCACCAGCACCACCAGCAGCAGTAGCAGCTCCAGCAGGGGCACCACCAGCAGCACCCGCACCAGCCGCACCAGCAGGGGCAGCAGCAGCACCAGCAGCAGCAGCACCACCAGCACCCGCAGCACCCGCACCAGCAGCAACCGCACCAGCAGCACTTGCACCAGTAGCAGCAGCACCACCAGCACCAGCAGCACCCGCACCAGCAGCAGCAGCACCAGCAGCACCCGCACCAGCAGCAGCAGCACCACCAGCACCAGCAGCAGCAGCACCACCAGCACCAGCAGCACCCGCACCAGCAGCACCACCAGCACCCGCACCAGCAGCAGCACCAGCAGCAGCCCACCAGCAGCACCAGCAGCAGCAGCACCACCAGCAGCAGCGGCACCAGCAGCACCAGCAGCAGCAGCACCCGCACCAGCAGCAGCACCAGCACCAGCAGCAGCAGCAGCAGCAGCAGCTCCAGCAGGGGCACCACCAGCAGCACCCGCACCAGCAGCACCAGCAGGGGCAGCAGCAGCACCAGCAGCACCCGCAGCAGCACCACCAGTAGCACCAGCACCAGCAGCAGCAACACCACCAGCAGCAGAAGCAGGGGCAGCAGCAGCACCAGCAGCACCCGCAGCAGCAGCAGCAGCACTAACACCACCAGCAGCAGCAGCACCAGCACCACCAGCAGCAGCAGCACCACCAGCACCAGCAGCACCCGCACCAGCAGCAGCAGCAGCAGCACCACCACCAGCAGCAGCAGCAGCACCAGCACCACCAGCAGCAGCAGCAGCAGCTCCAGCACGAAGGCGGCGAGACAAAGGGCAACTAGAGAGGGACTGCAGAGGTGAGGAGAGCACAGGAGAGTAGAGAGAGGATGGACAGGCTGTTTTCTCTTCTTGAGAGAATGATTGAAATATATATATATATTCTACATATTCTTGTTTAAGTTTTTTTCACTTTTATTTTTGAAAAGAAAAGAAAAATTCTGTACATTATTTTTATGCAACTTCAAATGTGTAAATAAAAGAGAATGAATTGTTCTGGACATTGTTTATTTTATTTTTGACATAATTTCTACATGAAACAAATTCTTCTATAACTTTTTTTTTAATAAAATTGGTAAATGAAAATCATTTGTTCCATGGGCTACATTAAAGTACTTTTTCCAACTATTAACAACATATGTTCAACATATGTTAAACATCAAAATCAACATAAACATTTACATTTACAGTACATAAAATAAGAAAAAATGATGTAGACTTGTATTGAGCTGAGCAGGGAGACCCTGGTGGAGCCAATGGACTGGGATGGGCTCCACAATAGACCCTGGTAAGGCCTCCCGCTGGTGGGACATCATCTGGGATGGTCTCCAGAGTGTTTGAGTGCATATTTCCACTGTCCACTAAGTTGTCTATCAACAGGTTTGCAGGGCTGACTCAATCGAGGGCTGCCATGAGGGCTGCCGAGTTTTTTTGTTGTTGTTTTTTTTTTCAAAAAGAGTATATTTCTGAAAAAAGTACTTTTAATAACTACTAATACTGCATTGGGGAAACTGCTAAAACCTTAGTTAAGCAAAATTATCTTGCATACTCTAATGTACTTAAAGTATCAAGAGTAAAACTAGAGGTATGTATTCTGCAGGGGGAAAAACTCCTTGTCAGGGGTTTTATGATAGTTTTGCATTTATATTAGGCTACTACTGCATTTTACTTCTGAATATTTTCAAGGTTGTTATTAATATTTCCTTCATTTAACCAGGGGCCCATTCTTCGTACGTTGCTTATTACATCCGAGATCAAATGACACATCCAAGATGATATCATCATGCTGTCAGGCTGCAGGGTGGATGAAGTAGGAGGCAAACTCAAAGATGAAGAATTCCAAGGTTTTAATTCTCAATTATAACAGATAACACAAAAACAGGGAGCGTGTGCTCAGAACAAGACTACCTAACATGAACATTGACCGACAAGTGATGAGTAGTGATGTGACATTTGAAGCGAGGCGTCGGAGCGTGTGTCGAGAAAAAGTGGGCGTGCCAGATGAAGCCGCGATTCGAGGCTTGTGTTGTTAACGTGAAAATCACGTGACTAATGACAAACGAGGCCTCGGTTTGTGTGGATACGTCATCGGTTCGGTCTGAGTGTCGCTTCCGGATAAAATGCGGTTCGAAACTCGCGCCACCTTGTGGGTGTTGTCAGGAGTAGTAGAAGCAGTTGTAGTAGTGTCAGAGAGTCAGAGAGTTAGAAAACTATCATTGTCAGTGTCAGTGTCGTTATTGTGTCATTATGTGAGGGCTGTATATTATTAGCCTACATTATCAGGTTAGAATAGTTGTAGTATATTATTATTATAGTAGGCCTAGCTATATTATAGTCTTGTTGTATTAATTAGATAAGTTTATTTGGATTGCTCTGGATTTTTGGATCTGGACTGGACTGCTTTTTGATTTGGATTGCCCTTTTGGATTTGTTTGCTTTTTGTGACTCTTCCTTTTTCCTGGTAATGGAGCCAGCAAGAAAGAGGGAATCCTCCCCTGTCTGGGCTCAACAGAAGCATCAGTGTCCTCATTTGTACCACTGCCATCTTTATGTTCCCCTGCATCCTCTGTTCCTTGTGAAAGGATCTTTTCCAAGGCTAGAGAGATTTTGTCCAAGAAGAGGAATCTAAACCCCAACACACTTGAAATAATTCTGTTTCTCAATAAAAATCTATTGTAATCCTTCCTTCTGGACTATTCTGATACAGTTTACTTTAATCTGTTATCTACAATCTGCTAAATGAATAAATGTACTTTATTACACTCCCTCAAACATAAGCACTGCACTCAACACAGTGTCACTATTGTTGTTCATACTGTCACTATCCAAACAATTTATGAATAATTAATTAACTATGTGTGTGACTCGGCACAAGTAAATTCAGACAGAGAAAGATACATATTTTATATTATACACAGTAATGGACAAATGTCTGATCATGTCTTTTATTATTGCAAATGAAAGGTTACAGACATCAACAGTGAGTACAAAATAAATAAATAAATATTTTTATTTATAAAAATATTTTTATAAAATATAAATTTAAATATAAATATACAAATAAATATAAATATTTATTTGTATATTTATATTACAAATAAATATTTTTATTTATAAAAGTATTTTTAGAAAATATACATTGGGTGGGAGGGAGGGAGGGGGGGGGGGCGACACTGGTTCAGAATGAATGAATTTGTCTGCTATTTCTTTGCACAGTAGCTAGGTGTCACTAGTGAGCAATGCTGAATGAAGCTTCGAGTAATGAACCTTTGGCTGAAGCAATGGGCTGCGAGGTCTCAGTGGTTCAGGAAGCCTCATTTTGCCATCACTAGTGATGAGTGAACAGAAGCAACTTAAATACACAGACAGATGAACACAAGACAGGTGATGCAGATGATGATGATGACGAACAGGCGGGTAATGAAGGGAGTGAGTTCAGGTGTGGAAACAAGGAGGATTCTGGGAACTGTAGTGCAGACAGGACGATGACAGACGGTGAATGTGACACATGCGAATCATGATCTGGCTAACTCGGTTCTTCGAACACACTTGCTGGATATGATTAGTATCGCTGGAAGTTATCTGGCATAATTGCGCGTTCATGCGCTGGTTAAAAGGGGATATGTATCGATAGTAGAAACATTGATCAGCAACGCTGATATTGGCTGCTCAGCGTGGCCAAAGAGCGCGCTCAGTTTTTCTCCTCAACAGAGCAAGAACTAATATAGTCGAAGTTTATTCGGAATTTGAATGTTTAATCAAAAAGCCAGGGAACACCTCAAAGTCTGCAAAAGCCAGGAGAGAGGGCTGGCAAAAAGTAGCAGACAATTTAAATCCGTTAGAAGTGGCCATGTTAGATGTTTCTATCACTTAATAGCCTATATTTTTGTATTTTAATAATTGCATAATTACTTTGTGCATTGTAATGTCAGTCACCACACTAGAACATGGGAACAAATAAAAGTGAAGTAAAAAAAAATTCTACATAATGGTGATTTTTAGTTATAGTCTCTTTTATAAAAGGCACTGTTAAATAAATGGTGTTCTGTTTATAAAAGCAACCAAGAAAAAGGCTGAGAAAAAAATAGAAAAGATCGGTAAGGGACCGTTCGGTATTTATGGAAGGGGCCACCGGAGGAAAATAGGGGAGGGTCATGTCTTTTTATTCTTTGTTGAGGGGAGGGTCATCCAACTTTTTTTAGTCTAGGGGGAGGGTCACCCAACTTTTATATTCATTAAAACAGCAACATTTCAAAGTGGCTTGTTTGGTGCTATTTTTTTCCATTTAGCTCCATGTTGATCTCGCGTTATCAGCCCCCCTTCGATATCAGATGGGTCTGACCCAACAAAAATCCAGTTTGGCGCTGTTTGACAGTGTGCGCTTCAGTACGAGCTTAGAAAAAGTGCATCATGTCAGAACAGAATGCCAAAGAAATGTTTACCCGGCAAAGCTTTAAAGCACGAGCAAATAATGAACTTTTGTTAAGTGCACAGTGTCCTGTGAGTGTAACTCTACCGCTGCATTAACATGTGATGTGAACGTACGTCGAGTTTAACAGTATTGGGACTGAGGCGCCAGAACTGCTGACAGAATGTGCGCTGTAGGGCGATACTGCATATTTTAGTTTCCATTCTTATTTTGTTTCCACGATGTGTAAGATGTAGGGCTACTACCACCAGCCGCGGCGCTACCATTGGGCCCGGGTGGGCATTCAGGTCCGGGCCCACCCATTTTCTATAGCCTATGGTTTTGTACGTTTCTTCATTCGGATCTATTTGCGATGATCGATCCAAATTCTAAACAAACAGTTTACATGCTTCGTCCTTGTTACATTATTCATTAAGATAATAATTAATAAATGCACGCATAATTATCAGTGAACTTGATAAATGTTGCAGATATGTTTTACATGCATGCACAAACAAATGCCTTTCAACTTGTGTGTGCAAAATTCAGAATAAAATGAATGTGCAGCAATTTGTACAAATACAGAGTATGTAGGCCTACTGTGTTGTTACCATTAAATAAGCTAATTTAGTTTCATTTTTGTTAAAATATAATAATGTTATTTTTTCATCTATGTTGATTATGAAAAGTGAACCGCACACACGAGTATACGCAATATCGAGAGACATGGAGCGGGTCAGACATGATTTTGACCACTTAATTAAGTTTTGTTTTGCAGAAAACGATTTTTTTAAGTGAATTTCGTTTTGTATAAATTGTATCTTAATTTTAATTTTTTTTTTTTATCAACCAATTGCCAAATACCAAATATAGCAGACAACACAATCATAGAGGCGCCTGCGTGGTCACTTGCACTGCTCGTAAACAGGAGCGCATCTCATCCTAACTTAACGAAACTCAGCATATGCCTCACATACATGAAATATATCTTAAGAAAGCTTGAAATGTCTTTTTAACAATTTAAAACGAAAAGAAATAGGCTACTCTCTGGTTATGTAATGATGTGCATTTCTCTCTATAGGCGTGTTCACTACTACGGAGATGGCGATCGTCAACTTCATCTTTACAGCTGTTGTTGCTGTTAATAAACTAAAAATAATAGGCTTTTAATTTTATTAAACAATAAATTAAATGAAATTTTTATTGTATTAAAAAAGCAACAAAAAATCCTGTTTATCAATATTGTGTGTGTGTGTGTGTGTGTGTGTGTGTCGAAATAATTTGTCCGCAGCTGCTAAAAAAAAAAAAAAAAAAAAAAAAACAGTCAAAAACCCCACTGTCAGTGTTTTGTAAGGAACAGGCAAATATGTTCAATATAGCAGGAGACATTTTAATTGTTTACTAATAAAACAGTTATTTTTTATGTCAGTGTCGGCTAGACAGAAGAAGTTGACGACTCGCGATCTTCGCAGCGCTACCAACATCTTTAAATCACTATTAGTAGGCTATTATTTAAGTTAACATAAAATACATAGACCTACACCACAAAAACTAGTTGAGGATAAATTCGTTAAAATTGGGCGATTCCAGTGAATGGACGTGACATTTGCAGTCAAAACTTAAAATAAAAATTCTCAGAAAATGCATTTATTTGAAACGTCTGAAAGTAGTTAAGACATTAGAAGAATATCAGTCTACACATGCGTTTTATATTTAATATGAGGGAAATACACATGTGACGTGACACAAAAAAATCTTTAACTTTTAGGTGGCAAAATATTTTTTAGTAATTCTATAAATTACACTGTGCAAACCAAAATATATATACCCACCGGATGAATAAAGATCGGCCTCCACAGAAAATTAAATTTTATATTATTTTTATTTTATTTTTCGTATTTGCATTTATGTGAAAAAAAAAAAAAAAATGTTACGGACGTGACAGTTCTCCATTACGCACGGACATGACTGCTCTGAAGCGACTTTAAAAATTGCACAGAGACCTCAAACAGAAAGCACAAAGCCTTTCTTTAAAGTGAATTTCATTTTTTTTATTAATTTTATCTTAATTTTAATCAATGTTTCATCTGGATTTAATAAATAAGAAGTAGTCTAAATATAGTAGAAAATAGATAATCATGTACGGAGGCGCGGGCGAGTGAACTGGACTCTTGTCTCATAAATGAACCGAAACTCAGCGTAAGGTATGCTACTTGCCTCATAGACCTGGGAAATATATAGACAGCTTGAAATGTCTACTTTTAAACATGCAGAACAATTCAAAACTAAGGAAAACAGACTGCTTTCTGCTTATGAAATGTGCATTTCTTTCTGGCGCGTTCTGAGAAGATCGCGACGCATCGTCAACTTCATCTTTGCAGTCGACACAGAAAACACTTGTTTGTTAAAAACAATTAAAATGTCTAGCTATATATGACATATTAATAATCATTACTTTTGCCGGTTCTTTGTGACAGCTTTTAGATGCTTTATTCGCAACGCCACCCACATGTTGAAGGAGTCACACTGCATCAGCACCGAAAACATGATTTTTTTTCAAATCTAAAATAAAAAATCGTGATACGAACCGAATCGTAGGTTTGGTCTATCGTTACAGCCAGATGAAAAAGCAAGAGTTTATGGTTTAAAAAACAAACAAACAATGGCTATCTGAACATCTTTGCCAAGCGCAAACCAGTACAGAATTAGGCTAATCAATAAATTATCGGGGAGGGTCATGCCTTTTTTCACAATCATTTTGGAGGGTCATAGAAAAAATTATTGCTGGCGAAGGGAGGGTCATGTCTTTTTTGACAACAGATCTCAAAACTCCTCCGGTGGCCCCTTAAATAAATAACGAACAGTCCCTAACCCTTCCTTTTACAGTCCCCTAATTACTAGGTATTTACCTGGGCCCGGTTTCCCAAAGCGTTCTTATCTCTAAGTAGTTCTTAAAGGGGGGGTGAAATGCTATTTCATGCATACTGAGTTTTTTACACTGTTAAAGAGTTGGATTCCCATGCTAAACATGGACAAAGTTTCAAAAATTAAATTGTACGTTTGAAGGAGTATTTCTGTTCCAAAAATGCTCCTTCCGGTTTGTCACAAGTTTCGGAAAGTTTTTTTCGAGTATGGGCATGTGTGACGTCAGATGTAGCGGAATTTCCTTATACGGGTTCTAAGGGCACTTCTCCGGAAGTAACCGTAGACCAGAGAGAGAAGAGAGCGAAAGCAGTACGCCCATCAAAGCGCTATGCTCGGCTTTAGGGAAGTCAGTGTCACCAAAGAAGTGGGTTTTTGGTTGCCAGGGCAAGACAACCCTGCACAGATTCCCAAAGAACCCAGCGCTAAGGGACCAGTGGATGGAGTTTGTTTTTCCAGAGCATCAACGGAGGTTGTGCAAGACTGTTTGTTCCCTGCATTTCGACGATGATTGTTTTATAAACAAAGCCCAGATCGACGGATTTGCAGATCGTCTAATGCTTAAGGATCGAGCAGTCACAATGATAAAAGTTCGCGGTCGTGCGTTGGAACCGGGCGGTGAGTAAAACTGTTGAACAAATGTCTCTGTGTGTTGTTAGCTCGGCGCGTTAGCACAGCTTTAGCTCCGCCCACACGGCCCGCCTTCAGCCGCTCGTTTTTTTCCGGAAAGACTCGGTACAGCCTATCTTTCTTTTATAAATATAATAAAACTAAAGACTTTTTGGAGATATGAAGGATACAATACTACTCTATAGGTACTCAAGATTAACAGGAGATTGAGTGAAAATGAGCATTTCACCCCCCCTTTAACCTATTCCTTAACCTCTCTCTTAACCTTATGGGACGGTTCCCGAAACGTTCGTACGCTAAGTATATCTTTTGTAAGTCACACTTTCGTAAGGTTGGTCTGGACCACTCTTAGCTTTACCTTATCACTGTCGCAGGTCTATATGAATATAATTCTGAAGTTTTAATACACCCAGACAGTATTAAATTAGGCTAATTCAAGTGTTTTCATGCAAAGAATAAAATTGTCATTACACTGATTGTTGTTAGATTTTTAATTATATTATTATACAATATTATTAATTTATTTAACACGCTCTTTTAAAGGCCAGTGAAAGCATAGGCTACTGTCAGTTTAGTCCTATTCGGACGCTAATATTGTTTCTCATGGGCTCGTCCGGTATTTTAAACATTTACAGGGGTAAGTCGGTGATTTTAGTGCCGTCCGAATCCATAATATCAATGTTTTTTCCCACCCAACCCGCGTAAAAATCCCTGGCCAAATTAGTACTTTCTGTTTTTTGACAAACAGGTCGTGTGGTAATTTAATTGCCATCTGAATCCACATCTCTGAGTTTACAAGAGATTCAAAATTCACGGTTTAAATCCTTTTTGATCACTGCCGAGCACCGTACGTAAGATGTAAACTTTTATTACTGAAATGCTGGAAAGTATTTACAAGAACAATATTTAATCGCAGCTCCACCTCAGCGAACAAAAATGGGAAAGAGAAGAAGGCACGTACATTTTTGAAAAGGTTATTGTGGCAGCAATATATGTTACAATTTTAAAATATGTAGGCTAAGCTATTATAGGCTATTATAGTTTGGATTATTTTTTATAATATCCAATAATCATAATAAATTGCAATTTCAACTATTTCTGAAGTGCTTCATTTATAAAGATCACCGCTTTCTCACATAAACAGCCCCTGCACGAGAGAATAATTGATTCTCGAGCCATCAATATCAAACAATTCAGCACCATCGCCACAGACAGCGCCGGGTAACGTCGCACGTAAGAAGGTATATCTTAAGCAGCTTCCTACGGTATGGTTCGGGGAACACACTTAGGAACATAAACACCTTTGGTAAGATATATCTTTCGAGCTCTCTTAGCGCGCTGGTGTGGTGAGAAGTTCGAGCTCGGCCAGATTCGGCTCGAAGTCGTTCATCTTCGGATGCGGCGCCGCGTTGTTACAAAATCTGCCGTGCACACCGGCAGGCGAAATGGGCCCTTGCGCACCCAACGCGCGCGACCGCCCACACCGCGATGACGTCATTTTTGCCGCGCGCACCTTCGCGCTCGTGCGGACGCGTCGAGTATAAACCAGGCTTGACGCGGCGGCGGTGCGGGCGAGAGCCGGCGGTTGAGCGGCCGGGAGGGGGGGCGGAGAGGGCGAGAGAGAAGCTCGAGGGAGAGGTTCCGGCGAGCTCCTCAGTCATATCAGTCTCCGGTGGTCTCTGCGAGCGGCGCTTCTTCTTGCGCGGCCCGGCAGGGACAGGCGGAGCAACAGCTTGGTCGAAAACTTCAAGTCGAGCCCGCAGGGTCGACATTGAAAGTTCTTCGCACTCGGGGCAGCCGCCCATAGAGAGTGCGGTGGCAGCGTGCTCGCGGCCCAGGCAGAGAGCGCAGATGAGGTGGTGGTCTCCGTTGCTGGGCGGGGCGCGGCACGAGCCGCAGGAAAAACGAGGCATTTTGACAAAAATTTTGATAAAAGGATATGTCGCCGGATAGCGTAGCAGGCACGGATGGCTGAAGGCGGCGAAGGTGGCCGGCTTCCTCAGGCGATGTCCTAAGCTTGCTGGTCGCTGGTTTCAACGGCGGCGGCTCTCAAGATCCAGCGATGCGTAGAGCTTCGCTGAAGACTAGAAAATCAGATATTCAGCCTGTAAGCCCTCGTTATATACACACTGGCCACACCCATCTTGACGGTTAGAAGGGTGTGGAGGGCGTGAAGCGCCCTCATTGGAGGCCACGTTTCACGAGGCTCACTGATAGGCTTAAGCAGTTGCCGCCGAGCAGCCAATGAGCACGCTTATACAGCCTGCCTTGGTCTGCCGGCTGCCGCACTGCGTTGACAATGAATACAAAATTAAGGATAATTTTTGGCTTCAGATCTCGAAGAAAGAAGACTTTCCCGTAGCGTAAGCAACTTACGCAATACGAGAGAACCTCTCGTAAGAGAACCTGATCATTCCCTTTTCCATATAGTCACAATTTTTTACCTCGTATGTCCTGCAAAGTTACCAAGGAAAACATGACAATTTACTCGGTAAGTAAAGTGCAACTGTACTGTAAAATGAAGCCTTGTTTATTTCCATGGTATTACCAGACTCTTACCACATTCTTTGCTACTGCTTAAACATTTTTGAAATCACAAACTTTTACCATGTGTGTTCTGCAACTTAACTAAAAGATTCCAGCCTGGTCTCATTGTTAATACATAGTATAAATACGTAATTTTCAAAGAAAGAAAACGTACGTTTTGTACGTTTGGATAGATGCTGAAACGTATGATATGGACGTATCTGCAACAATTAAACGTAACATTATTAAGTGTTTACAAGATCTTTCATATCATTAAGATATCTGTATAATTTAACTTTTGCCGTTTTACAGATAAATGGAAGATCCCTTAACCCTACTCCCAACCTAAACATTCTCGAGGTCGGACATCCGGGACTTTTACTCCCATAATGCACTGCGCGCGCATAGCAACCCGGCGAAGGGTAAAACAAACAAGCGCCCGCCATTAAAGGGGTGGTTCGGGATTTTTGACATCGGACCTCATTTTTAAGTCAGCCTGGTTGTTATTCATCAGTGGAGACATTTTTTTTTTTTAAATTATCCAGTCCTTATATTTGGATAGTTAGCCGATGCTAGGCTAGCGCGAGTCAATGGTAGATGTTAGCCAGCCATTAAAAAACGTTTTACCCACTCCACAGTGCACCAAACGCAAATAAATTATAACACTAGACTATCGATGCAAATGTCCGTTGAGAGAATAATGTTAGAAATCAAACTTACCTTTCATCTCAATGATCCCAAAGGAACTAGTTTCTCAGCAGCTGCGGAATTTTACTTTGCTCCGGTTAGTAATGCGGCAAAAAGTAAACAGAACAGAAGCGCACTACAGTGTGTGCAGTACATGTGTGTACCGGCTCACTCGGTTGCCTAGGTAATCAATATCACTGCGCTGCTGCTCTAGACAAGGCTTATGATTACAGGGAACAAATTATAACTAATGCAATGTGATGAAAGGTAAGTTTGATTTCTAACATTATTCTCTCAACGGACATTTGCATCGATAGTCTAATGTTATAATTGATTTGCGTTTGGTGCACTGTGGAGTGGGTAAAACGGTTTTTAATGGCTGGCTAACATCTACCATTGACTCGCGCTAGCCTAGCATCGGCTAACTATCCAAATATAAGGACTGGATAATTTAAAAAAAAAATGTCTCCACTGATGAATAACAACCAGGCTGACTTAAAAATGAGGTCCGATGTCAAAAATCCCGAACCACCCCTTTAAGCAACACGAAGCGGAAGACAAACGAGCGCCGAGCTGCCGAGAAACTGCCGAGAATCATGCCTAAAAACTGTTGTGTTGTTAGTTGCACAAACAACAGCGTAAAGAGGAGTGACCTCTCATTTTATATGATACCTAGCGAGGCAACTGAGCCAGAAAGGAGAGAGAAATGGCTCCAGGCGATTGGACGAGGTGTTAGTTCACACAGCACAAAGCTATGGCGGCCTACATCAGATTACCATTACGTTTGCTCCTCTCATTTCATGGAAGGTATGTTGTTATCAAGATTCTTCACATGTTTCTGTAGTTGCCTGTTAATGTGGTCGCCGTTTGCCCATCAGTCCCCCACTGGGAGCTACTCAGTAGGAAAAATTTAGATGTTGTCACTTTGCTCCTCAAAACAGGAAAGAAGAACAACAACCCCGCACACCCAGATTACACTCCGTCCATTTTCTCGCAAGCAGTGCTGAAGGAATCGACTAAGAGTACCAAACTTGATCACTTCAACAGAGCACAGAAAAGAAAAGGTAAGTTCGCTACCCAGTTCCGGAGCCTTTTTTTTTGTTTAAAGGAATAGTTCACTTTAAAATGAAAATTCTGTCATCATTTACTCACCCTCATGTTGTTTCAAACCTGTATGAATTTCTTTCTTCTGCTGAACAGAAAGGAAGATATTTAGAAGAATGTAAGTAACCAGACAGTTTCTGGGTCCCACTGACTTCCATAGTATATTTTTTTCCTACTATGGAAGTCAATGGGACCCAGAAACTGCCTGGTTACTGATATTCTTCTAAATGACAGAATTTTCATTTTAAAGTGAACTATTCCTTTAAGCCAGTGTTTCCTTTAAAATGGTGTTTCTTATGGTGTTAACACAGTACCTGCAGATGCTGAGCTGTTAAAAAATGAAAGGATTCCTTATTGCAATGAGGTCGTGTACAACAATTGCTACTAGCACCTCGTGTTGTCCCCCATATAAAATACATGTTGATTTCTAATGACAAATTTGAAAAACTAGTACTTGGGAGGTTAACTGCTACAAAAATGGTAATCCATGTCAAAATACAGATCTTGGAGGTACAAATTGAATATATAAGGCTTGAAGATACATTAAATGCTTCTGAAAAGAACAGAATATTTAGCTAACAAATATTTTCCTTGCAAACAAAATTAACTCTATATGAAAAATACATTCATTGCATCTACAAAGTAACTAGTTATGCACATTTTTGTACATAATGCCTAGCCTCTAAATTCATGGTAAAATGTTATTTATAGTACCCAACTAGTCTACTGGTCGCTGCTTCCTAGTCATAGTCGACTATTATTACTAGTCGTCCCAATCCTACTCAATACTAAATATGAGGCCACAGTAAATGACTTAGTGCCATAAAATTTCTGTGATCATTTGCAAAATATATAAATTTTATTTATTTATTTCAACACCATCCACTACAGTATCGCGAAAGGAAAGTGAAGAAGCAACTGGAATTTGAGGAGACCAGCGTCCCAGAAGAGCTGCAACAAGAAATGTCAATACCCTGCATGGAAATACAAGACCTGCAGCAGACGTAATTAGGCAATGACAAAATTAGCGATGATTCGGTCTCCACCATCACGCCACCCGCCATTACACCACAGGTGTGTACACTACCTGAAACATCAGGACTTGCCACCCCTTTGATTCCTGGGGAAAGGGAAATGTTGTATAGAGAAATGGACAGTCTTTGGAGAGAAAGAGATGAGGCCATAGCAAAAGCAGAGCTGGCAGAGAAAAAACTGGAAGGCTGCACTTTATCAGCTGCTGCAGTTGAGGGAAACAAGGAAAAGTGCAAAATGATGACCGGCATCAGTTGGACAGTTTTTGAGAAATTATACCAGTTTATTTCAACATGCCTGCCTGTGAAGTCAAAAAACAAGGCAAGTATGCCACAGCGTGAGCAGCTCTTCCTGACTCTTGTCAAACTACGGCACAATTTGAATTTTGACTTACTGGCTTCTATTAAAGGCATTTCCAAAAGCACGGCTGTTGACTACTTTTGGAAATGGGTCAATTTAATGGACACAAACATAACATTTCTTATCAGATGGCAGGATCGAGAAATTATATTCCGGACAATCCCACCAGTTTTCAAATCAAAATTTCCACGCTTGACATCGTTGATTGACTGTTTCGAGATTTTTATAGATGCCCCAAAAAATCTCAAGGCAAGGGCACAGACCTGGAGCAACTACAAAAAGGGAGGGGGGAGGGAGGTGAGGGAGGTGAGGGAGGTGAGGGAGGGAGGTGTGGGTGGGAGTGAGGGAGGTGAGGGAGGTGAGGGAGGTGAGGGAGGGAGGGAGGGAGGGAGGGAGGGAGGGAGGTGAGGGTGAGGGTGGGAGGGAGGTGTGGAGGGTGAGGGTGGGAGGTTTGGACGTCTGTGCCTGTACATTTTGTATTTGTATAGCCTACTCCTGTGCCTGTACATTTGTATTTGTATCCTGTGACCAGGGGCCGGTTTCACAAAGATAGACTTTGACTATGGCTTAGATATAGTAGATAGTCAGACTTCAGATAGACATCTAAATCAGACCGTTGCACAAAGCACTTAAGACTCTGACTATCTTAAGTAGGACTACACTGCAATGCATTCTGGGTAAAATAAGACACTTTTCAAAACAAAAAACATGGCGGAACGAGTAAGCGCATTCAACCGCTCAGTGCAGAGTATAAATGACGGAGTATGTTTTTATGTTTCCACTGTTCGATCGCGCCCGTGCCTCTCTCTCTCTGAAACACACACACACACACACACACACACATTCCAGCATTGCAATCTTGACATCGCAGCCTGTTATTATGCGTTCACACCAAACGCAAATAGAGCGTCAAATTCGCGTCTATCGCGTCTAGTTCGACGCTTGAACATTTTGAATCCATTCGCGCGTTCAAGGCGAATAGGACGCGCGTATAAAGCAAGCGTTTGAAGCGAAATAGACGGGCATTCAGAGCTATGACTCCACTACGACTCTACTACCCCCTGTTTGAGCAGTCACGGTGTATTGCATTTCATATGGCAAGCCATAGTGTTCACAAACGCCTGGTCGGGCGTCTGATTGCACACTGACACGTCAAAAGCGTGCGTTTCGACCGCCAAACGCGCGTACCTGACGCGCGATTTGCCATAAAAGCGCGCGTTCTTAACGGAAACAAACGCGCGGTTTTTGCATCAAAACGCGCGTCCTCGACGTGTGATCTGCTATTTAAAACGCACCTTTGCAACGTGCGCTTTGGGGTCACCGAAAACGCGCTTCAAAAACGCTTATAACGTTTATAATAACAAAAATGGGCGTTGAAAACGTGTGTTTTGACTAGGACAAAACGCACGCTTTTGACGTGTAAACAGTTAACCCAAACAGGCAGTACAAACGTGTGTGATGTTTCCAACCAGGCGAAAAGGACGTGTGAAATACAAGTTAAAATCAGTTTGAACGGGTCAGTGTCATTGGCTGCAGAAGGCTTGGGTCTAACCATTTCTGTGAGCTTAGGGGGGTTTAGCTACTGTTCATAGACTAGACTACCACCATTTAACATGCCATAGATCAGGTTATTCAGACTATCTATTTTGTCCTTTTTTGTAGAACTTGTAACGGTGGTGGCCGCCCTAACCTAAATTAATTATTTTAAAGAAAACCTTCGGGCGCCAGACAGGATTAAACCTGTCAAAAATTAACTTAACCCAGGATAGCAGAAAATGTAACCACCTGTTACACAACAAATAATAATAATAATCCCAGAAAAAAGGTCATTTCACAAGGAATATTTATTCTTCCATATGTTCAAAATCATAATCACACAGAAAACGAAATGGACAAAAAAATAAAATTAAACAAAATAAGAAATGAAGTTCACAGCGGTCTCTGGTCTTTGAGATCCGAGCCCCGTGCCAGGAACCGACCGCGTCACGCACGTTTGCAGGTTCGTGTCCACATTCATTCACAAAAAATGTCCATAAAAAAAAGAAAAGAGAGAACAAAGAAAACATTGGATAAACATCTCATAAATCTTGTGGTAAATCACCAACATTAAATCAACAGTAACAATAATTTTAACGGCAACAACAATTATAAACAAAATACTAAGCACACAGAATGTGCGAATATGAAAGCTATGCGAGTGGGTGCGTGCGTGTGTTGCAGTGTGTGTAATGGCGGCGCAGAGGTACTGACCACGTTTGCAGGTATTGAAAGCACCAATGAGTATTGCGAGTCACCAGACACCAAGATAAGTGGATAAGCGGTTTTTGCCTTGTCTTCAGGACAGCTCATGACAGTTGGTCTGGAAGTGCAATGCTTCAGTCACGCACCAGACATACACGTGAAACAGCTGATTGACACGCAGCCGTCTTTCCACCATAACCTCACTCATACGGGCAACATCATGTGCAAACAAACGGATGACGCTTCTGATTCAGGTACGACACACTCCCTTTAAATACAACTTCCTTCCGTTGTTAATTGACACTCCACCCAAAATCACGCTAAAATGAAAGTGAAAGTAAACAATGTTGTGGGACAGATTCTCTTGTTTGCCACACTCTCCCCCCCTAGAAGAAAACAACCTATGGTTGTTTAGAAGAGAGAACACTCAGATTAAAATCCTAGAAAATCTTCGTCATCAGAGGATTCTTGAAATATATCCAGGAGTTTTTTCTTTTCTTGTATCTCCAATTCCTCAGCCGTTGGATAACACATTTTTATGTTGCAAACGTGAGCTGTACGTACATCTTCTCCAGTGTCTTCAAGGGCTATTTGATAGTTCAACGGACCCAGCTGCTTGATAATGCGGTAAGGACCTTTCCATTTTTGGGCTAGTTTTGCGCTAAATTTACGCTGTGCATTAGACTGTGGAAAGTTACGCAACCATACTCGATCCTTGCTTTTGAATGTTACATCTCTCCTATTCTTGTTATAGTTCCTCAGTTGTCTCATTTTGGCTTTCTTGCTGTTTTCTTTGGCTTGAGTTTGCAGATGATGAAGATGATGCACTACATCATACGAGGCGGCGTCTGGGGTTAGATTAGGCCCAGAGAGTATTTTGTCCATTGGACTTTGGAGTTTTCTACCCAGCTGGAGTTCTGCTGGGGTTAATCCAGTGGTCTCTTGAACGGCTGAATTAAGGGCGAATCTGAATTCTGGTAAGAACTGGTCCCACCTCTGATGGTTGTCGTCCACATAGGCTGCCATCATGCTCTTGAGATTTCGATTAACTCTTTCTGTCATGTTGGTTTGGGGGTGATAGGATGTAGTTAATTTGGGAGTAACACTCCAGTTCTCACATAACTCTCTGAAAACAGATGAAACAAACTGAGCGCCTCTGTCTGAGAGAACGAAGTCTGGTACGCCCCACCGTGTCAGAATGTCTTTTCTGAAGATGGATGCAACATTCTTCGCTGTGGCACTCCGAATGGGGAACAACTCAACCCATCGAGAATAATAATCAATAAAGACCAGCAGGTATTCATTTTGATTTGGGCTACGTGGCAACGGACCCATGAGGTCGACTCCCAGCATTTGGTTTGGGCGGCTTGTTGTGATTTGCTGTAGTTTTCCAGCAGGCTTCCTGTTATCACTTTTCAGAGTTTGACATTTAACACAGGTCCTCACATGCTGTTTCACCGCTGACCACATGCCTGGCCAAAATGCTACTTCCTGAAGTCGCTTATAGGTCTTGTAGATTCCTCCATGGCCACAGATGGGAGTGGAGTGATAGTACTGGAGAAGAGTGGATCGGAGACTACTGGGAATGTAGATTCTGTAATGCAGTTGGTTATTTGTCAGGTATGTTTTGTGATACAATTTGTCCTCAATTATTTCGTACCGGTCAATCAGACTGGCACAATTATCTGCAACTGCTTGCAATAATTTTGTAACTTCGGGGTCTTTGTGCTGTTCTTCCCACAGGACAACATCTGATACAGGCAGTGCTGGATCTTTTCCGCTGGTGTACAAGTTGCATCCTGGGGTAACCGAAGATCTGGATAGAGCATCCGGAGCTACATTTAGCTTCCCTTTTCGGTACTCAATAACAAAATCGAATTTCTGCAATCGCAGGACCCAACGAATGAGGCGGCTGGTGGTTTTCGTGGAGTTCATGACCCATTGTAGTGCAGCATGGTCGGTAACAACTGTAAAAAGCTTGTGCTCCAAGTAATGTTGCCACTTTTCCAGGGCCCAGATAACTGCAAGACATTCCTTCTCCGTTGCAGTATAATTGAGTTCGGCCCCAGTTAAGGTTCGGCTTGCATAGGCGATAACCTCCTCTCTGCCTACATCCCTCCGTTGGGCTAATATGGCACCCAGGCCGATGTCACTGGCATCGGTGTATACCATGAATGGCCGCTGAAGATCGGGATGTCCCAGAATGGGAGGTGAGGTGAGGTGAGATTTTAACTGGTCGAAAGCTTGCTGACACTGAATTGACCAATGAAAGCTATGTCCCTTCTTTTTCAGTGCGTTGAGGGGTTCAGTAATCTTGGAGAAATTCGGGACGAAACGGTGATACCACCCTGCTAACCCGAGGAACCGCTGAACTTCCTTCAAGTTCGTAGGCACAGGATAGGCATGAATGGCTTCAGTCTTAAATGGGTCTGCTGAAATGCCCTTGACACTTACAACATGTCCTAGGAAGGTGAGTTCTTGAAGACAGAATTTACTTTTCCTCAAGTTTATGGTGAGACCAGCAGTTTCTAGTCTATGGAGGACAGTCTGGAGGTCGTGGAAATGCTGAGTTATTGAAGACGAGTACACAATGATGTCATCGATGTACACAAAGCATATTTTTCTCCTTAGTTCTCCCAGAACTGTCTCCATGAGCCTCTGAAAAGTTGCGGGAGCATTTTTGAGACCAAACGGCATAACATTAAATTGATAGAGACCTGCAGGAGTGATGAAGGCTGTCTTGGTTTTGCTGTTGGAGTCCATGGTCACCTGCCAATATCCGCTGTTTAGATCAATCGTTGAGAAGATGGCTGCCCCAGAGAGTGATTCCAGAATTTCTGTTATATTGGGAATAGGGTAAGCGTCACTTTCTGTTACAGAATTAACTTTTCTATAATCCACACAGAATCTAAATTTGCCGTCTTTTTTGGGTACTAAGACCACCGGTGATGCCCAACCAGAGTGGGATGGTTCAACTATTCCTTGCCTCAACATCTCATCAAGTTGCTCCTCCAGGGCAAGTTGCTTGAGGGGAGACAAACGGTATGGCCGTTGTTTAATGGGGACTTGGCTGGTGGCATAGATGCTGTGTTGGAGAACCTCAGTACGTCCAGTACGGAGAGTACACACCTGTGGGCTTTCGTTCAGGATTTGGAGTAACTGTAGCTTTTCATCAAAAGGTAAATGAGCAGCGTCCACAGCATTTTTTATCAATGTCTTTTCATCAATACCGTCCGGGTGTTGAATTTGCAATGGTGATGATGGAGGGGGCACAGAAGTTAATAAGGAAAGGTTTTGTGTGGCTTCCTTAAATTGACACCTCTCTTTTTGGGGACTTACATTTGGCACACTTGGATTTCCTGGTTGAAAGGGGTACTCTTTTGAAGGATCCAGCTTGAAGGAGTATTTTTGATCAATGACATTGAGTTGCAGCCCACTGAAGAAAATAAAGTCCAACCCCAAGACTACAGCATAGGCTAGAGCTTGGGATGAAAGTACAGCAGTAGGTAAGGTAAATGCTTGGTCATGTAAATTAATGGTGGTATTCAGCCATCCTAATGGAATCTCTGCTTTTCCATTCGCCAGATAAAGAGGACCACGGCACCATGGTTGCAGCTGGTCTGGGGATGTAAGCTGCCTCATGAGATTCTCATTGATGAGTGTGTAGCTTGCACCCGTGTCCACAATGGCCTTACCTGACCAGGCATCGATACATAGGGGAACAACTAGTTGTTGAGGTATCGCTACACGTTCATTAGAGCTTGTAGATGAGGAGGAGGTTTTCTTGGTTGCTGATTGTGACTTATGAATTCTTGTTGCAGCAACAGAGTTGTTGGATGGGTGACCACCTGACTTGGGGTGATAAGGTTGTTTGCCGCTGGTGGAATACTGTGGACCAGATGTCTGAGGTGACTGGGGAGAGGTATAGTGTGGACATTTTCCTGGTGGATGCTGGCCTCTACATCTCCAACACTGAACTGGGATTTTCTCAGTAGGTTGGTTTGAGGAGGGTCTTTGTGATGTGGCTTGATGCTTTGGGCCCATTCGACCACAATCATAACGAAGCTGTTGCTCATAATCTCTTTCCAGTTGATGTCCTAATTTTACCAGCTCTTCCACAGTATTCACTCGGCTACGCAATTGGCTGGCAAGGTACGGCTTAATATTCTTAAGTATCATCTTCACAATATCACCCTCTGTAAGATCTGCCTTCCATCTTTTACAGAGAGCTCTGTAAGAAAACGCAAAGTCTCTTATAGATTCTGTTTCTCTTTGGATCCTAGTACGGACACGTTCAGCCAGTTCGTCCTCATAATCCTCAGAAAGGAAAGCAGATAGAAATGCAGTCTCAAACTCATTCCAAGTGGTTATGGTGGACCGTCTGACTTCCCACCAGTCACGTGCTGTTCCGTACAAGACAGTACGGAAGGTAGCCAGGATGTCTGCATCTGTCAGGGGATGTATAGCCAAAAAATCCTGACATTTGGTTAAGTACAATAGGGGGTCTGTATCATCTGAAGGCCTTCCAAATGTGGGGAAATTTAATTTTATATGGTCACTTTTAATCACAGATGTTAAAGGAGGGGTTGAAGAAGTTGAAGGAGTCACTGGAGCAGAAGGAGATGGCTGGGATGAAGTACTGCTAGTGCTGGGATCTGATGGTGTCAATACACTTAACTTTTGTTGATCTGCACTTTTTTTGACACTTTGAAATCCTTTCTCCACTTCACTTTTCAACTCTTTGAAACCGGTGAGACATTGGTCAGTTTGGGTAACACATTGTTGGAGTTGTGAAGTTATCTTATTATGGCTTGTTTGGAAAGTGTTTTGAACAGCTTTGATGTCCTGCTGAACCTCTGCTTGGAGTTGATCAACCATGAATCGTAGTTCGGACACCAAGGTAGATTCCACCTTCTGGAGTTCTTCCGTAATCATTAACTTCATCGCTTTAGTCAGGTTATCTGCTTCAGTTTCCTCTTGTTGCTTAGTGGTAGTAAACAGGGTTAATACTTGATTTTTGTTATCCTCCACTTTTGCAGCAAGATCAGCAATCTGGCTCTGGTGATGAGAAGAGGTATCTTTCACTTCCTGGGTAAGTTCATTCACTTTTCTTTCTTGTCTTGCCATTAAGTCAAACAAGGTATCCCAGTTCCCTTGTACCCGGGCAGTGACTTCTTGTATTTCCCTTCCAGGAGTTGGTAGAATGTTGGGCAGGTCATGTTGTGCTACTGAAGAAGGAGTTCCACCTTCAGATGAGGTGCAAAGTTGCATGTTATCCACTTGTGGTGCCCAGGTGAGAGTTTGCACTGGAGTGCTCCCAGCCGGAACAGGAGTGGACATGTGCACACGGGTTCCAGGATGAACAGGGCTGAGTGGAGTGGGGGTATGGTAGAACACAGGAGCACATGGAGGTGGTACCAGAGGCATCCACGGTCGCAGTGCAGGCGGCCATACTGGAGTTGAGATGTCTGGTGGAGGCTCAATTTCCACAAAAGTAGTTTGGGAAGGAGGGGTATGCGCCATGATTGCTGTGATTGAGTGTAAGAATGTTGAGTGTGAAAAACAATAAATATCAGTAAATGTGTGTCAGTTTGTTTGTCCCTGAAATATTTCTACTAAACAACAAAATACAACGTTTAACAACTGTTCAATCAGTATTATCTCAAAACACTAAGTAAATCAAAAACAATAAGTATTCAAAGTAAGTCACCTTCACTTATTTCAATTATTCAAACGTTTATCAATTACTGTGACACCTTAGAGATAACACTCTAATTGTTCAATTAGCGTTCACAGGTTATACACACAAAAAAAAAACAATTTGCACAAGCATAAACAATTTCAATTTCAAACAACAGACAATTTCATTGTTTCACCAATTTTCTATCAAAAAAAAAGTATATATAAAGTTTTCAAATCACAATACTGTTTTTTTTTTTTTTTTTTTTTCTTCTTAAGTGTTCAATCAGGTTTCAAACCCGTTTCAATTCATGTCCCTGTTCGGGCGCCACTCTGTAACGGTGGTGGCCGCCCTAACCTAAATTAATTATTTTAAAGAAAACCTTCGGGCGCCAGACAGGATTAAACCTGTCAAAAATTAACTTAACCCAGGATAGCAGAAAATGTAACCACCTGTTACACAACAAATAATAATAATAATCCCAGAAAAAAGGTCATTTCACAAGGAATATTTATTCTTCCATATGTTCAAAATCATAATCACACAGAAAACGAAATGGACAAAAAAATAAAATTAAACAAAATAAGAAATGAAGTTCACAGCAGTCTCTGGTCTTTGAGATCCGAGCCCCGTGCCAGGAACCGACCGCGTCACGCACGTTTGCAGGTTCGTGTCCACATTCATTCACAAAAAATGTCCATAAAAAAAGAAAAGAGAGAACAAAGAAAACATTGGATAAACATCTCATAAATCTTGTGGTAAATCACCAACATTAAATCAACAGTAACAATAATTTTAACGGCAACAACAATTATAAACAAAATACTAAGCACACAGAATGTGCGAATATGAAAGCTATGCGAGTGGGTGCGTGCGTGTGTTGCAGTGTGTGTAATGGCGGCGCAGAGGTACTGACCACGTTTGCAGGTATTGAAAGCACCAATGAGTATTGCGAGTCACCAGACACCAAGATAAGTGGATAAGCGGTTTTTGCCTTGTCTTCAGGACAGCTCATGACAGTTGGTCTGGAAGTGCAATGCTTCAGTCACGCACCAGACATACACGTGAAACAGCTGATTGACACGCAGCCGTCTTTCCACCATAACCTCACTCATACGGGCAACATCATGTGCAAACAAACGGATGACGCTTCTGATTCAGGTACGACACACTCCCTTTAAATACAACTTCCTTCCGTTGTTAATTGACACTCCACCCAAAATCACGCTAAAATGAAAGTGAAAGTAAACAATGTTGTGGGACAGATTCTCTTGTTTGCCACAAACTTATAGAAATAATATATTTAAATTGCAGTTTTATCAAAATTTAGATAAAAACAAAATTGCCTTGTTTTTCTTCGCTCATGCCTTTTTGTAAATAAACACATTAGTGGTCATTCTAGCTCTAACATGAAATCATTAACATTTGTGTGGGAAAATCAGTTGCGGTGGAGGTAAGCAATCAGTGCAGGTTAATCAATATCTGTCTTTAGAGAACAACGTGGACTTTTGTTGTGCTTACATTTGAAGGTATCACAAGCAGGTGGCGCTTATTGAAACCTTTTTGTTCAAATATTTTGCGCTCAACACAGACAAACAGTAATTAAGTACACAGGTGATATTATCCATTTAATTTTTTTAAGACTTAGTGTTTAAATAGGGTATTTTATACTTTATAGAAGTATTTAAGATTTACAGGATTAGAATGAGAGCTTGTGCTCAGGGCAGGACATATATAAGAACTTAATTTGTCCCTATATTTTTTCCCCCATTTTCTTTTTCTTGTGTAGGCCAAAGAAAATATCTAGATTGCAATTTTATGAAAACATTTTTTTTTTACCAAGATAAGATTGCCTTCTTTTGCACATTAATACCATTCTAGCTGTATATCTATACCTCAAGTTTTCAAACTTTAAAAGTTAACATTTGATTGGGGAAAAGTCTACAGATGTGGTTCTTGATCGATGCAGTTGTAATGAAAATTTGTTAAGCAACATAACCTTTATATATATATATATATATATATATATATATATATATATATATAAAATTACTATAAAATGTATCACTATTGCGAGCAGGGTGCCATCAAGATCCTTTACAGGGACCAAATTACAGAAACATCCGATAGTTCACTCAAAATTCAAAACACTGTCATGTTATTTCAAACATGCACAAGTCATCCTAATTTTTAAGATTTAACATATGCTTTTTATTTCTTTTCTTAAATGTGAGCAATGGTAACAGAACTAATTTACATCCTGGGATCAATCAATTATATTTTTTATCCAATTTATTTTCTACAAATGTGATGCAGCTTACCAGGTTTCAAATATAAATAAATACTGTCTATGTTATAAGGCTTATGTTATGAAGTCTTCACCTCAATTAGCACCAAATAAAACCAGTCAACCCATTAACATGGATAATCCATCTCTACATCTCTAGATAGATGGATAGTCATCTACATCTAGATCGATAGATAGGTTCCCTAGGAGGAGTCTTTCATATTCCACTGTATGTGTTTTCCAAACAACCCTAAATAGCTGACTTCCTGTTGGGCGGAGCTAATAACATAGAGTGCGTAAGTTGTTTGGCCCGATGAGATCTGTATGTGTACCGAGTTTCATATGATTACATGCAAGCATGTTTGATTTATGGACCAAGTTTTCAGACACCGTTTCAGGGGGCGCTGTCGAGCCCCCCTGCCACGCCCGGGTACCAGCTTCAGCCCGGCCCTGATGGGTTCTGACCTGTGTGCAAAGTTTCAAGAGTTTTCGAGCATGTTAAGGGCCCCAAAAGTGCCTGAATAGTCGTAAGAAGAATAGTAATAATAATAATAATAATAATAATAAATAATCCTAAGGAAAACAATAGGGCCTTCGCCCTTTCAGGGCTTGGGCCCTAAGAATAATCAATCCGAAAACAATAGGGCCTTCGCCCTTTCAGGGCTTGGGCCCTAAAAACATAATAATAATGATTTTTGGGTGTGTGTATTGTAAGTTGTATACCATTTCAATTCGCTGGGTTCGTCTGCAGCATGCTGCAAAGCACACAGTACTCCTCTGCATTACCTATATATTTGTTAACATTAAAAAGTTAAATGTGAATTCTTTGGGCAATCATAGTGTAGCCTACTAAATGTCAACATACACGACATGAAAAATACTATCTCAGAACGGTTCTGAAATTACATTAAATCATTATTGCATTACTTTTTGCAACCTTCAAGTTATTTTGATGTATATCTGGATTGTATTTCTGTATATTTGAATATTCTTACTTGATTAAATACATTTTTAGACTGAAGATAGCATCTAAAGAGGTGTAATATGACATACTGTACATTAAAATACTGTACATACATTACCATTACAGAATTTAAATTAAATTAAATTAAAAATGGAGCACCCCAAACAAGTAATTATCAAAAGAAATTACAGCAGTAGATAAATACCAATAGATTCTTCATTTGTGATGTGGAGGCAAACTATAACTCGGGCTTTGATTCTATCCGTACATTTTTATGTGTTTTAGAGATTGAATTCAAATCAAATATTAAGATTACTGCCCTAACTATTTCTGAATAGGATGTCTACTTCATACATATTTGGAATAGTATGGAAATATAAGGTTCAGATCACTAAAAACCATACATGGAAGTCGAAGATCTCATCGGTGGAGTCTGGATGTCATCTAGTGGAAAATGTTGGTACTGCGCACAATACAATCTTTCCTAAAGCTCATTTATTGAGACATCAACCTAAAATCTGGCCCAGAACTTGTCCAGGTATTTAACATTGATTTTCTTGAAGTTTTAGGGTTGAAAATGTTTTGTAAAAAAAAAAAAAAATAATTATAATTATATATATATATATATATATATATATACAACATTATGTATTGTATACATTTAAAATGTTCATAAACAAACTACTTTAACAACTTTGTTTTACTTTACTAATCTGAGAAGTGTACCCTTTTAGTACCCTGTTAGTTCGCAGTGCATTAAGTAATGTTAACAACAACTTTTGATTTTAATAAATATTAGTAAAAGGTTGAAATGAAATTTGAAATTAACATGTAGAAGTGCAGTTCATTATTAATTCATGTGAACTAATGTACTTAAATAATGTATGAAACCTTTTTGTAAAATGTTACCAAAATTACAATTGGAAAATAAAAAAAACTGTTTTTTCTCTCTTTCTTTTTTTAACTTAAATTATAACTATTGGATTATAATAACTCACCAATTATAATCCCCTCCTCTGTAAAATTTGCCATCGATAATTCCATGCTGTTTTGCTTGGGTTTAATGATAATACAAGAGACCTAAACCACATAGGGACAAATGCATGAGCGAAGAAAAACAAGGCAATTTTATTTTTATCTAAATTTTGATAAAACTGCAATTTAAATATATTATTTCTATAAGTTCTACAAAAAAGGACAAAATAGATAGTCTGAATAACCTGATCTATGGCATGTTAAATGGTGGTAGTCTAGTCTATGAACAGTAGCTAAACCCCCCTAAGCTCACAGAAATGGTTAGACCCAAGCCTTCAGCAGCCAATGACACTGACCCGTTCAAACTTTAAGAACGCGCGCTTTTATGGCAAATCGCACGTCAGGGACGCGCGTCTGTCTGTCAAAACGCACGCTTTTGACGTGTCAGTGTGCAATCAGACGCCCGACCAAGCGTTTATGAATACTTTGGCTTGCCATAATTTCACGCATCGCCCGTGATGCTTGCGTATGAAAGGGAGCGCGTCGATTGTTGCTCTCGTTGACATTAGCCGCTTTCCGACCGGAGGAACCTTTTCACAGTTCCTAGAACTATTGGCTAAAGTACCCGGATGTCGGCGTTTTCGCACCGCAGGAACTAGGAACGATTTTAGTTCTAGGAACTCCATTTGGAGGAACTAATTTAGGTCCTACTTCAGAGTAGGGTCTAAACCAGCACTATAGGAACTACCCATGACGTTAGTGTTCGCTGATGACCGAACGCACGCGGAACACCAGCACCCGCCATTTTTAAAACAGCTAGAATGTAAACACATTGTAGCCTATATATTTACTCCATAAACTAACTATACAAACATGGAAAACAGTGATAGATGGGTCTCTAAACCTTTATGCTGAAGAGAAAATCCAACGCAACTTTGAGGGGACCAAGGCAAACATGATTATGTATTTCTGCTCAGCTAGCAACACATCAACCACACGGCATAGGCTAATAACCTTTTTCATATACTGTCTACTTTCTATAACAGTTCTATCTAATAAGATATTAAACAGTACTGTTAGACAGATCGCTAACTAATGAACACAGAGAATGCGAGCATTGTTTGCTCTGGCGTTCTCAGCGCCGCCAAAATAAAGGTCCGTCGCGCCGTCAAAATAAAAGTCACTGTGCTTGCGTCACTCCCTTACCCCTCCTACCAGTTCCTATGGCCACTTGGCCAGTGCGAACGCAAACAGCAAAACCGAGTTTGGGGGAGAGTAGTTCATAGAACTGTTTAGAAGTGGACAGTTCCTATAACTAAGTTCCTGTAACTACTTGGTCGGAAAGCGGCTTATGTAACGGCCCTAACAGTTACAAGGACATTTTACTTGTAGTAACAGGAATGTAGTAACAAGAAGAAATGTTTAAATTATGAGCCATTTTCCCTTTTCTTTTGGCAGTTTGTAATGTAACTGATTGTTACTGCTGGTTGCCAAGGTAACATAGAGTCTTAGACCTAAGTTAGCCTGGGGGTAAGGTGTCTAATTTTTTTGGTCTAAATTAAGTCAGTCTTTATTTTTGTGAAACAGTCTAACTTGCATTAGACTAGTCTATGAGCAAATTTTAGACTTGTCTAACACTATAGACCGGTATAAAATAGCTTTGTGAAACCGGCCCCAGTGGTAGAAAGTAACAAAGTAAAAAGTACCAATTATAGGTACAGCTTTTTCTGTTGTTGGACCTAAATCGTGAAATGAGCTGCCCCTGTGTATTAGACTGTCCGATTCACTTCCTGTTTTTAAGTGTAGCCTTAAGACACACTTGTTCTCTTTGGCTTTTATTTCATTATGAAGTGTTGATATTTTGCTGTAAATAATGTTTATCTGCCACTGCCTTGTACTTTCTTAATGTATTTTTTTTATTGTCTTTATTGTACTGCACTTTGGTCAATCGTGTTGTTGTTTTTAATAGTGCTTAATAAATAAACTGGATTGCATTGGATACTTTTACTTTACTCAAGTAAATTTTATGATGAATACTTTTTACTTAACTACAGTTTAGAGCCTGTATCTGTACTTTCTACTTCATTACATTTTTTAAATTGGGTATTTTCTAAGTGACCTCTGGTTTAGTCCCAGTTTAGTGGTTTAATCTTTTAGACCTGGTTTGATTCAAAGGATTAAAAAAAAATCCTGCACAATAATCTCTTAAGAAATACTTTTACTTTGTACTTATATTCAATAACTCTGTATCAGAGCCATGAACAAATAATAAAAATATATTTAAATAATAAAATAATACTTCTATGTAAACAACACCTGAATTACATTTGAACAAAACAAAAAGTGCAAAAAGTAAGGAGGCTCATGAACACTTAATAACATTAAATAACTCTGTATCTGTATTTTATTGAATGACAACTTTGCAAAAACAATTTCTATACAAAGGAATATATATTTTGTTTGGAATATATCTATAAACATATCCCGCCCTCCCACCCAATTACAAACAGACCTGCATTACAAATTCCTGCAAATCAAAGTCTAAATTATAATACATAAAGATGAAAATATTAAGAATGGAAGACACTAAATACACACCAAAAAGAATAAATAAATAAAAAAGGGGGGAAAAGGGATAGCTACTCTGATATTGTTGTAGTTGGTTTCTCAAAGAATGTCAAGAAGGGGCGCCATAGACAGCCATTAACACTTTAAATAATAAAATAATACTCTATCTATGTAAACAACACCAAGCAATCACATTGCTGCTAGTGATAAATAATAAACTATGGAAAGAGATGAATTTACAGATGTACATTAGCAGAAATGTGGGCATACCACATAGTGCAAATAGAGCAGTACAAATGGAACAGGTTATTCACTTTACATTAGTCTGATACAGAGTTATTAAAGGGATACTCCACTTTTCTGCTGAACAGAAAGGAAGATATTTAGAAGAATGCCAGTAACCAGACAGTTTCTGGTCTCATTGACTTCCATAGTATATATTTTTTTCCTACTATGTAAGTCAATGAGACCAGAAACTGTCTGGTTACTGACATTCTTTTAAATATCTTCCTTTCTGTTCAGCAGAAGAAAGAAATTCATACAGGTTTGAAACAACATGAGGGTGAGTATATGATGACAGAATTTTCATTTTAAAGTGGAGTATCCCTTTAATAACTCTGTATCAGACTAATGTAAACTGAATAACATGTTCCATTTGTACTGCTCTATTTGCACTATGTGGTATGCCCACATTGCTGCTAATGTACATCTGTAAATTCTCCATTTATGCTACTGTACTTGTGTTGTGCTAATTTGCTGTTTTATTACATTTTTTTTATCTCTTTCCATAGTTTATTATTTATCACTAGCAAAGTTTATGTTTCATGTTGCACAAGTACACCGAAGAAAACTCCTAGTCTGTGAAACCTTTCATTGAAAATGGCAATAAAATCTATTCTGATTCTGATATTGCGTCATTTTACTTTTAAATTAGAGTCAACTGGAAGAGCCTTTGGTTTTCCTGCATGTTTTGCAATACCAGTGCTTAGATCGAGGAACACGTTTTAGGCTGAGACATTGAATGTGGAACGGAGTGACAAATAGGAACTATAACAAACGGAACGAGCTCCCTTGGGGAAACAGTTCCGGTGTAACACCAGGCCGGTTCCGGTGACCTGTCATGGGCGCCCATGTTGATGAGCGACAGCTGCAGTGGATAATCAAGTGGCTATTTCAACGGTCGGTGTTCAGCGTTCAGTGTTCAGTGTGTGTGGCGGTCTGGGGTTCAGTGTGTGCGGCGGCTTGAGAAGAGAGAAGCGGCAGTTTGAAGAGAGGAGGTGCAGATAAGCAGAGCGGACTTGATCAAAATTGAGGTATGAGAAGACGAGAGGCAGAGGCGGCAGTTTGAAGGCACGAGTGTTCTTTGAATTCTGGATTGTTGATCGAACGTGGTGTCTCCCTTTGAATGTATCACCATATTGGATCTGCCGGCCCGACGAGCTGAAGTGAAGGTACCCTTTTCACTCTTAAGTGGTGTGTCATTGCAGTGTCTGACGATTGAAGTGAGCACGTGTGAAGATTTATAGTGGTTTGATATATGCACGAGTGTTTGAAAGCTTGATGTTACCAGCACTCTGAAAGCTCAGTCGGAGATCGTCCAGCCCGGTGGGGAACCAAGAGTTAACGTGAACATAGAGAAACTGCTATCCGCCACTGCATGCTGCCATCGCTGTCTTGTGGTAAGAAAACTCAGTTGTTAACTGCTGGATTCTGTACTCACCACTGCTGTTCTGTGAACATAGAGAAACTGCTATCCGCCGCTGCATGCTGTCATCGCTGCCCTGTGGTAAGAAAACTCAGCTGTTAACTGCTGGATTCTGTGCTTACCACTGTTGTTTTGTGAACACAGAGAAACTGTTATCCGCCACTGCATGTCGCCGCTGTCCTGTGGAAGAAAGGTGACACTCAGTATCTGACGCTGTCCTGTGAAAAGAGAAAGCCCACCGTCTGCTGCCACCCACCTGTAGCCCCTTGTGCCCTGCCCACCACCTACTACTCTCTGCTCCCCACTACGAAGGTCCTGGTCCTCCGTCCCATCCCCGTTGTCCTGTGAAAGAGAGGTGACACTCAGTGATCTGATGCTGTCCTGTGAGAAGAGAAACCCCACTGTCTGCTGATCCTTACCTGTGGCCTCCTGTGTCCTGCCCACCACTTACGTTGGTCTGCTGTCTGTCATCTGCAGGACCTGGCCTCTGGACCAATTCGTTTCCTGTCCCTTCCTTCCTCCTTCTATTGTGGCCTTGTGAGCAGAGCTACCCAGCTCCCGCTGTTGCTTAAACGAAGGCATTCGTCCCTTATCCCCCCCCCCCGTATTGCTCCGTGCAAGGAAGAGATCAATTGGTGGCCGACCGGAGCCTTCCTCCACAGAAGCCCTGTTTAGACGAGTGGCCCTACGAAGACTCTAGTGGCAGTGACATTCTTTTAAAGTGTTTTTATATTTAATAAAAAGAATCAAGCTTTTATATCATGTCGTTCTCTAACTCTTGGTGTTCTTGGTGTAGCTCCTCCGGAGTGGTGGTTGTCCTCGGCCCTAGCGGTGACAATATCACCCGAGTTGTCTGATGAACGGCAGATGCAATATACTGGAGCCTGGTTGATAGCATGCAATGGAGACCTAACAGGTGAGGTCTGATGTGATGTCACACTGGTGTTGTTAGATGCATTTGGTGCAACATTTTCCCTGTAGAGTCCAAGCTCTTGTTTTCTCGATAGGATTTAAGGAATAATGACACCTCGCCAGAAAGTGGACAACTTGTCTATCATTTCTGTGATGAAGTTGTCATCTCTAAGTATGCGGATGGCAACACAGTCTACAGTTGTCCACAATAGCAAGTCAGCATAAGTTGTGTTGCAAATAAACATTTGCATTTGGACCTGCGTGAAGTACTGGTGGTCCTTCTTAATGTTAATTTCCGGGTCAAGACAAAAGTGTTGATCTTGTACTGCTTCAATAATGGGACTGTCCTTGTGCTTATAGGGGCATTTTATCTCCATTACCCCTTGTCCACAACACTTGCAGTCAACAATGCCATCTGGTGAGGCAGCAAGATATGTTAATGTCCTTGAAATATGAAGACCAGACTTTTTGGTGGTGCACAACACGTGTTGTTTTGACACTTTCATGCTGCTGCCGTACCCTCAGTCATTGCCTCTTTGTACAGGCGGAATGCCACATCCTCATGTCGTCTTCCCCATATAATAATAATAATAATAATAATTCGTTACATTTATATAGCGCTTTATCTGAGACCTCAAAGCGCTTTACATAGAAGGGGGGAATCTCTTCAACCACCACCGATGTGCTGCATCCACCTGGATGATGCGACGGCAGCCATATTGCGCCAGAACGCCCACCACACACCAGCTTATATATGACTGCTGTTGCATTGATAGGGGTCAACTGGGGTTTACAAATTTTTGAGACGAGTGATGTTGGCTTATCTCTGGCTTTCATTGCCAAATGAGCTGTTGAGGCTGTTATGCGACCAGCACGTTGCTCATGCCAGACTAAAGAAGATGACTGAGCATGAGTTACCTCTTCCACATAGTCAAGTTGTTCTGGTGATATTGTTGGCAATGTCCAAGTTTTACAAAGGTCCTTTAGGTCACTTTCACTCATGTTTGCATATAGTTCGGAATGAAGAGTCCTTAAACTGTTTGGTAAATGAAGACTGGCAGTTATGTCTCTACTATCCACAACTTGACAATAATCCGTGTATGTTGAAATGGCCAGCAACTGGTCATCGTCATCTGCCAGAGTCTGCACAAACAGGGCTCTCTGCCTTTCTGTTGAACATGTAATGTTATTCACCTTCTTCCTCCGAGCTTTTAGGACTTTGTCCTTCGCTTCCTGCTTGTAAAACTTTATCTTGGAAACAGGAGCTGCCTCTAGCTTCTTAACAAAGCACTGATTCCATTGACAAGGTTCGTCTGTGCATGCTGAACTGGTGTATCCCATACGTACAGCTGCCTCGATCTTAAACAGAACTGCTGCAACATGAGAGCAGGTCTCCCCCAAGCCTGCCATGCAGTCACAGTGAGCAGCAACAACATGCGCGTCAACTGTGACAGCAATCCAAGGGTGATGTGGCTCTTCTGTGACCCGCCAGGAAGGCTTCACGTCAGCCTTGAACAGAATGTTGGAACCTACTTTCTGGTGATACACAGTCTGTACCCATCCAGACATGAAAAATTTGTAGGCTTCAAGGGATCTATAATTGTCCATGGCGGCAGAACTAAAAACACATGAAACAAAAGAAAATGAAGGGATTAATCTTTTTTTTCATTGAGGTCTTTTTATACATGGACATTTCACATCTAGGAGAGTGACAATTGACCAGAGCAAAAACATTGACAAATTGCAAGTAAATGATACAAATGCTTTCTTGTCAATCTTCACGCCTTTTAGTATTTCACTTGTACAATGTCTCTTTTTTTTTTTTTTTGAATGAACATAGTTAATGTAATCGATGCTTGATGGGTATTTAAACATGACTGCAAGTGTAGGACACATGGTATGTACACATGGTGTTCATACCAGGGGATTTGATGAGGTAATTTTAAATGTCTGGATACTCGAGCCTGGGCCATGCCTTTGGGTTGTTCTCCCAGGACTCAGCTGGATGTCGATAGGGACAAGATTGTAACGTTAAACCTACAAGCGACAGCTTTCTGTGGTACCTGGTCAATGCAGGCGCAAGTAGACTTTCTATATATTGATAAGACATTCTGTAATAGAAGAAGAAGATCTGTATTCATATAGCTGCTAGCGCCTTTCACATACATGTAACGTTAGCTAGTCACAAAGCGCTTTACATGAGTGTTTTATTACATTCACTTCACTTCTCACCACCGACATACATTCGCATACACAGATATCATTCATCATTAATACAAAGTAGTCCGTTAGTATCCATAACTGACATAATCCACAGCAAAACTTCTGTGAATAGATACCTTTTTGATTTTCCTCAGGCTTTGCCTTGATTGCCTTCGGTTTGTTTTACCCTTCACACACGGCGGCGGCTTGTTGCTATGCAGGTCACATGATTTGTGACGTAACGCTGACCAAGAGAATAACGTTACCCATTTTATACTGAATATAAAAAGGATAAAACGTACAGAGTGTAGGGAAATGGCAATTTTATTAACAATATAGCATTAAAATATATTTTTTTAGCAGCTAATCCTACTCCTACCCCTAAACCTACCCATAACAATTTCTTAAAACTACATAGGCTACAATTATGAAGAAAAACAACATACGTGTAATCACAATAATTTATTTATTGCGAAAATTTCAAAACCGGTACCAAAAGTCGTTCACATGACGATGTGTTGCAGTCACAGTCCTCTCTTTCAGTATATAATAGTTTTGAATGAGGTACAGAGCAGAATTTAAGTTATTAATCCATGAAAATGTTAATCCGGCTTCGCTCTGTGTGAAGGCGCGTGCGCTTCTCCATTTCAAATGTAGTTTACCGACTGAAATACGGAATGTCGCAATCTGTGACGAACATGGACGAACAGGCGAGAGCCAATGAGCGTTTGATATCACTGCCGTAAAACATGTCGTAACGCTTCTTGAGGGCGCAATTTTTGAATTTGAATTCATCATCACGAGCGCGGGATTTGACAGTTACAGACTGCGCTGCTCACTCACTGGATAAAGGGCTGAATTTGGATCTCTTTCTTGCAAACGTATGGATTCTAAAGATTTGGATTATATCAAGTATAATAAAATTGATGTCTTTTGTGAATTTATGTTGGGTTTTGGTGTATTATTGTTCTATTGGAGAAAACGCATTTTGTGTCTCACTGTAAATAAACTAAATATTAAAATGGTTAAACGATTAAATAAGGTATTTTTAAGGTTTTAAAGTGTATATTTGTTTAACTGCATGTAGGCTAATCCTCCGAAACGAGTTTGCAGCAGAAGGCATGAACAGAGCGAAATGTTATTAGTCTATTTCTTGAGTAAACTGCATAAATGCGAGTGAAAACATAATTGATAAGACATTTGAATGCAATAGAGTCAAAACATTAATGCCATGATTTTAATATGCATACATTTTAATATGCAATGCATAAATAAGAATACGTAAAAAATGTACGTTTTTGTGCTGTTAATACGTAAACATTTTACGTTTTAGTGCTGTAAATACGTCAGTTTTATACGTTTCTGTGTGTATAAAACGTAAGTAAATATACGTATGGTAGAATTACACTTTACGTAAAAATACACACGTATTCTCATGAGATCACGCTGAACATTCTCAGTAAGTAAAGTGAAACTGTACTGTAAAAGGAAGCCTTTTTATTTCCATGGAATTACTGGGATCTTACCCTATAATCTGTAATAGCTACGTAGCTATTACAGATTATAGGGTAAGATCCCAGTAATTCCATGGAAATAAAAAGGCTTCCTTTTACAGTACAGTTTCACTTTACTTACTGAGTAAATTGTCATGTTTTCCTTGGTAAAGTTGCAGGACATACGAGGTAAAAAATTGTGACTATATGGAAAAGGGGATTGATCCGGTTATATGGTACAATTCCGGTAATACTATGGAAATAAACAAGGCTTCATTTTACAGTACAGTTGCACTTTACTTACTGAGTAAATTGTAAAAACATCTGCAAGAACATACCCAGTATTTAAGATGTGCCATGACATTAGGGAAAACTGTTCCTGCGGGGTAGTTACCAGGTAAGGGTTAGGTAAATGATTTGATAAACCCTCTATAAATGGGTGTAGCAATGAACAACAACTATGTAAGACAAGGTAATTTATTGGAAACTACCGTCTTAATTTCAAGATAGTAATAAATAAACATGGACTGTTACCAACATAACCCTAGGATAACTACAAACCTAACTTGAATTGATGGGTAATACTAGAGGTGTTTCTAAAAATTGGCTGCCTACATTCTGAGGATGTACACAATTAAATCTGAGTTATTACCAACCTAAACAGGTAACAAGTACACAGTATCTTCCGCTTGGCGAAGTATAATGTATAAATATCAGGGGCAGGAACGAAAATAGTAGGTGTGTTTGTTTCTGGCCGGTGGAAATAGATCAACACTCGTGGTGTTCGTATGCGAGAGGTTTGCATGTGGATTTGTTTGGATCTGGGAGACAGGTATGAGTTGATTTGAAGTATTAAATTGTTTTAACATGGGGTGATTGTTTTAATATGAATAATAAAGGTGTTTTAATGCTTGTATTTTCAGCTCTACGGAGTCCATTTGTTGCTCTTGTTGTATTTGATTTTTTTTTTTTTTTTTTTTGAGGGTATATTGTCTAGTCTGCCCGGGCACTTGAGCTGGTAATCGGGTCCAAAAGAAATGGGAAAGGCCCTTGGGGCAGACTAGTTTTCTTTTCCTTTTTTGTTTGTTTGTATATTGTTTGTTCCCCCACTATTTATTACTGCAGCACGAGGATGCTACAAGCCTAGTGTTTGAACAGAGGAGCTATTTTTTATTGTAATTTACTTTGGATTAACTGAGTGATTCACAAGGTTTTGTTTAATGAATTTAACTTATGGGTTTATTTTGACTGTTTGATTTCTTTTTGCTTTGTGGTGTAAAGGCTCCTTCTGTTAGGGTAGTTTGTGATGAAAGCATCCTCATGTGTGTGTGATATATCTTTGTGTAAGCCAAAAATAAATCTTGGGTATTTTTCTATTTAATGAACCTGAGTCGTGCTTTGTCTATTTAAGGGTGGGTCATGTAACATTAATTAGCCTATGTGAACATGTAGTAGCACAAACAACTATAAAGTGTGTTCTATGAGCACAATGTGTTATGCACAATTACAAATTTGAAAATACAAACATGATCATTGCAATTTGGTTATTAACTATTAAACTTGTTGCTATTGAGCACTAACCCACTAGCAAGTGAAGTTGATAGCTGAAGGCCTTGCATGAACGAAGCAGTTAACTCACTAAGAGTTTTACCTGTACATGTAGATCGCTGATTTTTGCTCTTAGAAAGTGGTTTTGTATTTTTCTAAATATAAGGAGGAGGTCTGCTCCTTCCCAGTGACCAGCATTTTCCCTCTTTATAGCCTATTTTCTGACAGGAACTGCAAAACCTGCTTTCTTTACCATAGGGATGTTTGCTATGTTCTCCTGGAGTTTGAGGATTTTCACGACTCTCTAATGCTTGAACACCATGCGTTCTGGTACATGACTCTGCGCTATTACGGTGCTGCATCACCTTAAGAACTGAAATACGCACACTTTCTTGGACAGTTGAACATGCATCTTCTGAACTAAATGTTTCAGATTCATTAGAGCAAGTCACCTCCTCTAAGAAGTGAACATGCTTAGTCCCATCGCTGTTAAGCATTTTGGGAGACATGGACTTTTTAGCATTTAGCTTAGTCTTGAGTTCTGCATTGATTTCCTTGTGATTTTTACACTTTTCAGTCAGGGCTAACTGCTCAGCTAGTAACTTATCTAGCTGTGTTTGAAGATCTTGAATCTTTGACTTTTGTGCCTCTGCATTTTTAGATTGCACTTCTTTACATTTAGCATCTATACTTGAAAATAGACACGTTGTTAACTCACGTAGCCGTGTACAACTTATGAAGTTTAAAGCCTCAATTATTTCACCATGTTTTGATTTCTTTTGATGTTTGCCAATTGTGTCCCACCATTGGAGCATTTCCTCATCTAGACATTTAATCCCAATGTACTCTTTCTTGAGTTTACACAAGGTAGGCTCAACTTTTTTGCTCCATAAAGCAAACAATCCGTTCGAAGGGAATTTTTCCCTTCCATCCCTGAGGAGATCTGAATATTCACGGATTCACAAATTATACAGTAATGGGACTATTACAGTTTTTTCTGATGGCTTAAGCACATTTTTTTGTGACTATTGGCTATTTTTGCAAAACTCTACACACAAATAAGAAAACCTTTCACCAAATCAGCAAAACATTGACGTTCTCTTGCAAAAGCTAATAAACCTTGCTTAACTCTTCAAACCTTCGTAAAAATGGTATTTTTGTATCAAACAGTTAACACAAGCCATCACATTAATAAGCACACAATGCGCCAACTACACACTGATGGTATGAATAAAAAACACTGGCTTTTGCTTTCTCTGTGCACAAGGTAGGCTATGTCAGTTTGAGGTCATACTTTTGTCATAGTTCTGTAAACATAAAGGGATCCAAACTTCAATTACTGGTGTTTATTTACACACATCAAAACAAACAAAAAGTGTTTTTTTCCAAGTCAAAACACAAAATAGTAATTTCACTGAGAAAAAAAAAAAAAAAATCAGTCTATATAGTGTTGTCTCTCTGGGTCCGGCCACAAACATTTCGTCTACATCACATGCAATGTCCTCTAGTCCAAGGCACCGGGGAAAATATCTTCTGGAATGCCGTATCCAGGCCTGACATGATGCATGGTCAGTATCCCCACATGCCTCCTCCATTGCCTGTAAAAGGGCTATGCGTTGATGGGGATGACAGTCATAGACCTTCCAGCGCCAGGCAGAGAAAGAACTCTTCAATTGGATTCAAGAATGGAGAGTATGGGGGGAGGTTGAGTACAGTGAAGAGTGGGTGATCTGTTAACCAATTGCGGACCAAAGCAGTCCTATGGAAACTAACATTGTCCCATATGATGATGTATCTGGTCTGCTCTGGTCTCTGAACATTAGTGAGCATGTCATGTATGGTGTCCAGGAATGTAATAATGTGTGCAGTGTTACATGGGCCAAGGGTTGCATGATGGTGAACAACACCATTTTGACTTATGTTACCACCACGTTGTCCTGGGACATTGATTATGGCACGGTGTCCAATAATGTTCCTGCCACGTCTCCTTGTTTAAGTGAGGTTAAAACCTGCCTCATCCACAAAAAGCAGCTCATGACCCATGGCATCTTCCTCTAGCTCCATCACTCTCTGGACAAAACACAACAAATGCAGCACAGTAGGCCCATGCACAGCACTACAGTATGCACTTTCAGATTCAGTACCAATGATACTATAGCTTACCTGCACATAGTCATATCGCAGTTGTTTTACACGTTCACTGTTTCTTTCAAAAGGGACTCTGTAGATTTGTTTCATTCGGATTCTGTTGCGGGCAAGTACACAACATAATACAGAAATGCTCACATTGTGTATGTTTTGGAAGGTGGTGTCATCCTCAATTATGCGCTGCTGTATTTCTCATAGCCTTTCGGAATTATTTGTAATCACCCAGCATCTGGACGTCTAGCAATTCTGTAAAGTAACAATTTCAGTATTTTTACATGTATGGTATTGTTGTGTTTCTCATTAGAGTATGGCAGTGCTACAAAACTTAGTGCACAGTGACTGTACTAACTGATTCTCATTTCGAAATGTCCTTATGATGCTTGCAACAGTGTAGCAGCTCAAGTTAGGCTGAACCCGTTGTCCAGCTTCCCTCAGGGTCATTCCATGGTTGATTACATGGTCCACTATTGTAGCTCTGATGTCATCAGTAATTCTATTTCTTACTCTTCTTACCCTTCCTCTTCCCCCTCCTCGGCCTCCTCTTGCTCCTCCTTGTCCTCTTCCTCTAACTTCACCTCCGTGTCCTTGTCGTCCTCTCCCTCTTGCCTTGCTTCTTCACCTCCGCGTCCTCTTCCTCCTACTTCTTCACCTCCACGTCCTCTTCCTCTGCCTCCTCTAATTCTCACTCTTCCTGCTCCCTCCATTGTACTCCACACGGACAGCTTACCTGTGACTTATTTATAGTGCTTAGGCTGATTGCAAAGTGAACTAATTATCTAAAACAGTTTTCACATGTGACAGTGTGCCAGACAGTTGGCAAAATAGTGTAAATAATAGCCATACATGTGTATAGTTTTGCTAGGAGTGTGTTGATCATTTGGAAATTGAGTGTAAAGCAGTGAGTTGTGTTTACAGTTCCACAAAATGAGTGCTCTCCAGTGGATTGTACCTACAGTTTTGCAAAGTGTGTGTTACAAAATTGCAAACTGAGTGCAAAGCAGTATTTGTGCTTTTAGTTTTGCAAACTCAGTGAGTGGTTTTGCTATAAGTATTAATAGTTTTAGAAATTGTGCTATAAGAATCAAGGTTAGGGTTTAAGCATTCAGAAAAGGTTAGCTGTAAAGCTACTCAAAACTTTCTAAATTCTGTTTTCATTCAATTCATGCAAATGGAGACTTTTCCTATCGTACCATTAACCCTCTGAGGTCGACAAACGCGCCAGCGCGTTTTGCTGGATTTTTTTCACATAGCAGCAACATAAACTTAAAAAAATCCGTCATTTGTGGTCATATAAATAAAATAAATACATGATTATAAACTATAGAGGGTCTTCTTTTTTTTGTACACTCACATTAACATCAAAACCTTGTTTTTATTTTTAAATAAATAAAATAAACAGGGTGCGCTTTCAGCTCACTCTTGTCTCCGCAAAAATCTTTCTGAAACAAGTCTGGAAAATGAACAGAAACTCAGCTAATACTTTTCACACAACCATGAAACATGCGTCTAAAGAAAGCTTTAAATTTCTACTTTTAAATAAAACAATTCACATTCAAAACAAATATTCTCCTGCAATGTAATCTGTATGAAACTAAAGAGAAGTACAGTTTCTCCCATCTCATCTAATTATCTGTAATGAGTTCACACCCACTCGCAGAGCGCGCTATTCATAAGATAATGTGCTGACGTGATCTATGCAAAATAAGGTAAACGCCCCCTGAAATGCCTTCAAACCAGCAAGTTTCATTCATTCACTTTCCTGCGCCGCTGGAAGATGACACGATTCACTGATGAGGAAGCCCTTCAGAAGAGTTCAAATTTTGCTCAGAAGAAGAGTGGGACTCTGACGACGAACATTTGTATTTTGAGCGACGAACGTTGAACGACTTGATCCAGCCGTGGATAATATTTCGGATGAGTAAGTCTTTTTAAATTTACTTGCATTAGTTGACAAGCTATTTTATATAAACATAGGCTACATATTTTACTGGTTGGACCATTTCCATACTTGTCATTCAGAGTAATTTATATTTAAATGGTCTAGGCTATGCTGTATAAAGTAGGAGAGAGGCTTCATGCAGTCTGTTTTCTTTCGTTTTTAATAGTTTTGTTTAAAATAACACATTTCGAGCTTTCTATATATTTCTCTGGTATTTTAGGCAAAGCTTATGAGTTTGGGTTCATTTATGAGGCGAGCTCCAGTTCACATGCCGACACGGAGCTCTGTTGCCTGCTATTTTTAATTATTATGTATTAAATACAGGCAATTGGTTGATGAAACCACCAATTAAAATTAAGATACAATTAATACAAAACGAAATTCACTTTAAAGAAAGGCTTTATACAAAAAATAAACTTAATGAAATGGTCAAAATCTTGTCTGCCCACTCCATTTGTCTCGCGATTGAGCATGATCTTACTCATGCTTTTCACTTTTCATATAATCAACATAAATGAAATAAAAAAAATAATAATGATATTATTTAAACCTAAATATGAACTAAATTGTTTTATTTATTGTTTTATGTACTTAATTTAGAAAATATTATGTATGTTTAGATTATATTTGGAAATGCCATGCATGTAATGTTCACTTGTGTCTTCATTGAACAGGAACTGTTTTCAAAAATGGCACCAAGACATGCAACTATATTCTATCTGCCTTTATTTTAGTTTATTTTGCTCATTTTGCATTATTTTGCTTTATTTTGCTTAGAGCCCGCATCAACATAAGCATTTACTGTGAGATACCTGCAAATTTAGAACATTTAGTTCCTCCACATAGAGGAATTTCAATAAAACAGATTGAAAAACAAAACCTTTGAATCTCCTCTTCTTTGTTAAGGCTGCTTTACTTGATGGGCCATTGGGGGAGTGTCTATGTCACACCCCTGGTCTGAATCTCATTAATATTGATGGGCCATTACCCCTCCCATGCATAAACCTCTTCTGACAAAAAAACTGTTTTACAACGTTTAAATCAATGTATTGTTTTATGAGAACGATTAGGCAGGATGATTTTCACATCATTTTGAAGCCAGAACTTCATTAGTCAAAAGTCTTGAGGACACATATTTAGTATGAGTTTGTGGTCTTATTTCAGCAACTTTCATTTTTATTTTTTCAAATAACCACGCATAAACATTATTCTCTTAAAAAATACAAACATTTACATGCATGTTGATCAGATATTATGGTAGCCCCATGTTTGTGCTATAAAGAGTGAATTTACACCTTTGCCATTAATATGTTTATAAATAACTGAAAAAACAAAAACAAATGTCAGGGCATGTCAGAACACCTCCAGGGCCCAGAAAAGCCCTCAGACCCCAGAGGGTTAAACAATGAAAACAGACTTAACCATTCCATGGTCGGAAGGTCAGCTTTAATCCATTCACAAAATCAGCTGTGAAAAAATGTCCTCATTCTGATGACCGGTCAAAGTAAATTTCAGGTAACTCACTGCAAGGGATCCCGGGTTTCGGCACCATCTGTAAGGGTGGATTCCTGCAGTGGTTCAAGCTGCAAGACTGCCGAATGACTAAAGAAATGTTCTTAACAAGATGGTAGAAAACTTCTTGTCTGTTCCACCCACTGCCACCTAACCAACGATGGAAATAAGTGCAGTTACAATAGCTTAATATTTGTGGGAGAGCGTTGCTATAGAGAGTGACGATATTGTATTGCAATATGAAGCACTTGGCATTTACCAAGGAAGCCAAGCTTTATGGACTCCTCGAGTTCAATAAATCGTAAATCTGTCCATGATTACTAGAGTAGCACTTCAAAGTCAATACCAAATCAAAACTAGTTAGCACATTAGTTGTAATTGAAAAGGTTTAATGACAAAATATGGTTATGGTTACACTTAAAATAGTTACAAAATAGATGTATGAGATGATGATAACTTATACCATTAATCTTGCCCAGCATATATGAAAAATGTTACCAGAGACAGTTGGATACCAAACATTTATAAAACTATATGATAATTGTTAACATTTTATTAACAGTAGGAGAGGCGGAATAAGGCTTATACTGTAGCGGAGCGAGAGATCTTTCCATGTGGAGTCTTTGCATTAAAGTCATACGAGCAAGTGAATTCTCTCTTTTGGAAGTGAACCTTCCAAATAATCAAATAATCACAGACAGAAACACATACAGGAGAACTGAGAGCTCTTTAATTATATTAATGATAGAAAAGAGAGAATACAGGACAGTCTCTGACTCGATATGAAACACTTCTATAAAGACACAACAATATTACAAATAACTCTCTTCTGATTTCCATGCAAGCTCTGGTTAATATTTGTATATAAACTTAGTACTCTTCTAATATATTCTGTGCACTTTAAATCAAGCCTTTTTAGGGATAGTTCACCCGAAACTGTCCACTGACTTCTAATGTATGGACAAAGAAAGTTATCCAGCTTTTGGCCGACATGAGGGCATATGTACATTATGTCAATTTTCATTTTTGAGTGAATCATCTTTTTAATACATTTACGTTGAATCATTTAGCAGACGCTTTAATCCAAAGCGATTTACAAATGAGGAGAACAATAGAAGTTAAACTAACAATATTCAAGTGCTGTGAATAATAGCGTGAATAGTAGTTATTTGGTAAAAGAGTATAATGTACATGCATTAGGAACACAAGCAAGACTATGACATTAAACTACTTGATGTTGTTGATCTGTCAGTCTATCTGGGGAATTAATGAGAATAAACCGTGCTTTATACAACCCTCCTCTCCATCGTATGATAAAGTCCTGCTGATACAGAACGTCAGCAGAAGCATCAACGGCACATCAATACATCTTTAATAAAACTCTGTTTACCGTATGTGTTTAATGGAGCGCAAACAGAGGAATTGAGTTTTGAGTTTTATGAATCAAGAGATATCTCTAATAAACCTAAATGTGACAGAAAGGAAGGGTGTGTGCAGTGAAAAGAATGACATTGACTTCATTTATTGAGTGCAGATGTTTAAACTGAACTGCAGGCGGTCTGTGAATGAGACGCAGGCTTTTGCATTGAAACACAGCAGGCAAACGCTGCACTACTGTCTCGAGAATGTTCGTCCAGGCTGTGTGTCGAACTCTGATGTGTGTCAGTTCTACAACAGCAGTGAACAGACTTCATTAACCCTCCAACATCAGGCCTCAAGAACATGTACAATACACAGTCAGCCAGTGGGTTCAGATACACGAGATATTTAGACAAATACCTAAATATATGAAACCATGTAAAATTGTTGTAACTGTTAAAATGTTCAGTAAAACTGATTATGTAGGGGAGAATGAGAAAAGTGTAAGTCAGAAGCACCAGGAACAAACTGCCCAAAATTTTCTTGCGCTTTAGAGAAGTAAGTGATATTGTGTGTGAAAGACCGCGACAAGTGCCAACAAAACACAGAATGATTATCGGGTAGGGGATTAAACAGCCGATCGATAGGGACAAATGGCTAAACAGCCGATGAGAGTTAACGCCTGTAAAGATCAGAGGAACAAACCAGATGATCACAGAAACGACACAGCAGACTTTTAGTGAATGATGAGATCTGTACCAGATAGGATGAGAAACCAGAAGATATCGTTCAAAAGCAACACATGCCATAAAATACAGACCCACAATCAAACTATACACATATGCCATATGCACATCCAATGACCATGTGAATGTGTGTGTTAATCTACAAATGATCTGAATGAGATCTGAAAGAATCAAATGAATAACAAACACTGGAGTGGAGCGATGAGATTTGATAAGAGCACACAACGCAAACAGAGTTAAGATCATGATTGGAATCTCAATGGCTGCAATAATCCAGATAATGAATGGGTCTGCAGAATCAAGTTTACTGAGAAATTCCCACGTCTGTTCATCATTATAATCTACTCCACTTGATCCGTTGATATAAAAAACTTCACTTGATCCGGTGATGCTGGCGTTTTGTTCTGCCATTGTTTCATGAAATCTTGACAGGCAACACTAAATAACAAACCAGTCATTAGTTTAAAAAACATGCATTCATTTACTATTTACTACTTTATTAAAAACATTAGGGAAAGATATATGACATAACTTGTTTTCTGTGTGATTGTTGAAATAAAGTTTCCTCAGTTTGCTTTACATGTTCTTTAGAGGAGATGTGTGTAATGTTAGAAAGCTTGAAATACGTGAAATGTAAGATTAAAGTTTGGAAATCCTCCATTTGAACAATATCACAGAAGCAAGAATGCTGTTGTTCTGAATATTCAGTCCAGCACAGCTGCAAGTGTACAATGGTTTATTAAACTAGGAATAAATCTTGAAGAACTTACGTTACTGACAGGATTGTGTGTTTCGTCTGCAGGTCAAAGCAGAAGTTTGTGGAGCAACACACAGACTGACAGATGTTTCACAAGTTTCCACTGCTGTGTTTAAAGAGCTCTTCATTCACTGCACACACTGTAAAAACACACATCTTAAAGCTTGTGGATCTAATGTAGGAAATGCCTGAGATTACAGACAAACTATTTGATCCAACGTGTGCAACTGTAATTACCTTAAAGACACAATTAACTAACAATGGTGGTTTGAGTGAAAAACCAGTCTAACTTTCACAAACGGTTCGGCTCAACTACGACGACTGAAGTAATCTGAAAACGCTTTATATCTGATGCTTTCATTTTTAAAGTTCGGTGTGTCTCTGTGTAAAAAAACTCTGTGTTTTTAACTCTTTCCCCGCAAGTGTTTTTGCTCATTTTCAGATAAACTGAACTGTTCAGGTAAACTGAAGTCAACGGAATTATAATGCATTTCTATGCAAATTATTATACATATATTTAACCGTGGATACATATAATTTCTTCTTCCTATCACAGATCCTGTGATAAAGCAGTCTTCAACACTACAGTGTCTGAACCACAAGCCCTCAGTTGTGGAAAATGAGTCGAACTCAGAGAAGTGATCGTCCACTTGAAGATGGAGATGTGACACTCAAACTCTTCTGTTTCTGTGGTTCAGCCGTTTGTAGGCCTGAGTTTGTAACTAATGCATTATTCACTTCTGCACATTGTTTTAACATTTGTGATGCTTATTTATTTAGTGATGTAATATTCAAAGTGTACTTTTCAGTAATACAGGTATAACAGAAATGTTCTACAAAAGTGTATAAATATAGCTCTGCCATAGCATTTCACTGATCTTTATTATTATGTATTTTGTTCAAGAGATTATATCTGCTGCTGTACTTTTTTAATGTACTCTAGGTATTTATTTTGCAATGTACACAAGAAGATACTATATTAAAGTTTTCTTGATTTCAAAGTGTGTGTATGTCTTAACATTTATATATAGTATATTTTAAATGAACTGTAAAGAAATACACTTAAATGCACTAAATGTACTTGAAGTGATTCCATTTTAGCACAATTTAATATATTAAAATATATTGCAAATATCTTAAAATTGATCTTAAGCATATCTTGAAATACATTTAATATACTGTTGTTTCAAAATAATACGCACTTAGTACAATATAATTTAAATATATTAAGTATGCCCAAAAAAGCACAATTTAAATACATTTCCTTTTCACCTGGGAAACAGATGATGAAGTTTATGAGCTGATCACATCATCATCAAATGAATATCAAGATCCTGAAATGGAAACTGGTTCTGACAGGACCTTAAAGAAAACTTTGTGGTGAGATCTGGTATTTATCTCATCTCCTGAAGAACCCCTAGTATAGAAGTAGCTAGGTAGTCTTTTGCTGTCAGGTCAGAATAGGATTAAATCCTCACTAGCTTGTTTAGCCTATACCAGTAAATCTAGGCGTGTCCCTACACCTTCGTGCAACAATAACAATCATTGACAACTAGGCCTATTGATCAAACTCATACTTACCCTCCAGCAGAATATTTCCTGGATCCTTCGTTGTCCTTGGTCTTGCAAGATATACTATAATGCTCTTTCTTTTACTTATAGAACTGTCTTTGTAAGCTGAAGTAAAACTGAACAGTATTTGTCTTTATAAAAGAAAAATTTATTTGAACAAACAATAAAAATACTGGTTACACAATGATTAACATTTGTTGCAAATCATCAAGAGGTTACAGGTTATAATACTTCAGCTTATCCAATCTCAACAGGGCAGTCCTGTATGAGTGGAGAATTACACAGGCTATTTACCTTGTAAGCAGTTCAAGCAATAGATGTAAAAAATAACTTGTCCTCATCTGAGCTATTCAAGTTAAGATAATACAGCAGAGCAATTTAAGCAAAAATAATTTCAGTTAATAAACTGAACTAGAAGAGAGCTGATTTCTCCCCAGGGATGCACACGACATCAAAAATGCAACAACTAACAGTCAAAAAGCAGTCATATTTATACAGAACTGGGTTACATTGTTCCTATGCAGTTTCTTGGTTTTTTTCCAGAGGAACTAAATCATGTGACATCAACCTTCTATTGCCTCAGTCGAGGGGGCTTCTGGTGTCGACATCGTTTCCCATATATGGGCATTCTTCCCTCCTTTCTGTCTTCTGCGCTTCGGGCCTCTGTGTAAGTGTGTGCGTGTATATGTATCTGGAAGTGTATTTGTAGGTTCAAAATATCTTTCAAAATTCAAATAATTCCCTGCAACTTCCAAACCTACTTTAAACAATTCCATCTTCATTTCTTTAATTTCTTCTACACATAATCAAGCACACTAGAGAGTCAACAAGCTGAACAACATGTGCTAACGTTTTAACAAAGGCTGAAACACAATGACACAATAATTCCCACATGAGACGACATGATCTTACCTGGAATCAGACTGAAGACTGAAGACGCTGCTCATCAGGAGATGATGGTGTTTATGAGCTGCTCAGCGTTCTTTTATAGCCTGAATTAACCCCAGAAACACCAAACAAAGATGCATTAAACATCATTAACAGTTAATGCACATGCAACCGCATCAGCACTCAGCAAACCAAACCAAACTCCACAATATAAAACCATTTAAAAAAAGACACAAGTGTTATAGAAAGGAGAATGTGAATAGCCAGAAATACAGTTATATAATACTAAGATTTTGTCATACTGTAAGTTTATCACATTATGATTATGCAGTAAGGGCTGAATAAAAACATCAGTAAAGACAAAATATTATAACTTTTACTGAAAACAAAATCACTTTATAGGCCTTTATCACAACACAATAGAACGCCGGAAGTAGCCGCGAAGCAGTGTACTGCGTCTTCCGGTTATTACCATGGCTTCATGTTAATTATCACTGGACTACTTCGCTCTCGCGTCTCCCAAAAGTTAATTTTTTTTTTTTGTTTTCTTGATTCCATTTGAATGGTTTAATTAAATTGTTATAACCAATAGTTTAAAATGTAATGATTTAAGCAAAAATTTCTTCAAAGGTTAACCAAACTTTTATTTTGACGGGTTGCCGTGTAGACCTTCTCTCTGTGTTTTATGATGATAGTTTCTCTCAAATGAAGCTAAAAAATGCTGCTGAAGTGACTCTAAGAGCGGTTGTGTTGATGAAGTGCATTAATGTTAATAAGTAAGGCTGAAAAAAATCGCGAGCGTCATGCGTGCCTCAGTGTGTGTGTGTGTGTGTGTGTGTGTGTGGTAAATGAAACGCGTCGGTGCCATTCATTCACAGAGACACGCAGAACATGCACGATTCCTATTTAAATAGTCTTTATGCGGTTTAATATTGACAGACACTGGTCTATATCGCGATTTTATTTAAGTTTACTGACCTACTTTTCATCTAAATGTGTAACCATCGGAAGTGCGAGTACACTGCTTGGCGATTTCGAACGTTCCGAAACCAGGAAATGAGATAAAGGCCTATTTGCTGATGTTTGTGAATCTCCACATCAGTCTGTCAGTAAACGATGAGTTAGTTTGATTCTGCACTACGCTTTAATAATGTTCCACTATTCTGTGTCTGATTCTAATTATTGACACTTGATGTAGTGATAAATGTAAAGCATATTAACTGTATCCACACGAGAAATGGGCATTTCTGTTAAAGATTTACAAATCATTACAAAATGTGTGTTCCACATGTTAAATTATATTGTGTTAATATTGGTGAAAAGCTAATTCATGTTCAGATATTGTGAACATTAGACTTTTTCCACAGTATAGTACACTTGAGGAACAATCAAACAGAATCTCAGCTTAATGTAAATAATAGGGCTGGGTAAAAAATATCGATTTCTCGATTTTAATCGATTCTCATTTTTACCAACCGATATCGATTCTTAAATCCCAAGAATCGATTAGGCTAGTCATCCTATTTTCAGTTGATGAATGAATGGAACATTGTAGTGCGCATCCAATCCAATAAATCGCAATAAGTTTTTGTGCTTTGTTACTATTGATATGAAACAAAGTCTCAGATTTCAAATTACGTCCATTTTCTTACGAAATTCAAAAACATTAATAGCGTTTTGTCGCTGTGGCGTGAGATCGCTCTGGCTCAGCTCAAGAGAAGCACATGATCTTCTCTTCCGCCTTAATAACACCAGTTACAGCGCGAAATAAACATGAATGAACATCTGAAAATGTGTTAAATGATAGAGTACAACTTAGCGAAATCCGTACCATGTGACATGGAATCGCTCAATCAGTGTTTCAAGCGTGAAAAGACGTCAGTAAAACAGCTTGTAAACAATTGTCACAGTTGTGTTCTGTTTAGTTTGTTTTCATTGGACTTGTCTGCCTGTCATCATGTCACGTGTCTTCTTCACTGTCATTATTAGTTCAGTTGTATCACCTGTGTCTAGTTAACCCTCTGGGGTCTGAGCTGTTTTCTGGGCCCTGGAGGTGTTCTGACATACTCTGACATTTGTGCTTATTTCTGTTACTTGTGACATTTTCATGGCTAAAGTCTGATTACACTGTATTTAGCACAAACTCTGCTACAATAATATATCAGCAGCATGTATGTAAAAGTTTGTAGTTTTGAGATAATTACATTTATGCGTGGTTTGTGAAAATGAAAAGAAAATTGTCACTGAAATAAGGCCATGAAACCCATACTGATTATTTCTTCACAAGACTTTTGAAAATTGTATCACGTAGCCTAGAATATTTGCTCCAAAACTATGTGAAAATCATCCTGACTGCTCATTCAGATAAGACAATATATTGATTTAAAAACTGTAAGACGTGTTTTCTGTAAGAAAGATTTATGCGAAGAGGCGTGATCACATCATTAATATGTAAGCCTTTCACACCTGAGAAAGACAAAGACCCTCCCCTAACGGCCCTATTAGGAGCTATCAGGCCCTATCATTCTGAGCAACCTTGCACAAAGAATGAGGAGATTTAAAAAAGAATGGCTTTTTGATTGTTTGGATTTATTTACAACACAACATAATCCAAAGATGTCATGTTCTGTTCAACACTATTAATTCTGTTTTAACCTGTTAAGCTGCAACCCCACTTTTGAAAAATCCCCAGAAATGACATACCCAAACTGAAACAGATACAGTTCATGAACCCTTTGTACTAAAAGCACAAGTATGGTCTCATTTGAAAGCTGACACCTGGCAGTTTATTGTAAATGTAGAATTAATTATTGTCATAATGACAAAAATTGTTATAAATAGCTTCAAAGTTTTGTAAAGTTATTAGAAATTAATTTTTATGAAACATCCTCATGAAAATAAAATTGAAGTTGGCACTGGAGCAATCTAGAAATGCACTACAGCTAAAGCCACATGTCTAAACATTTTATGTTTAAAATCTGAAGATAATAAGTCCAAAACTCTGTATTTAGTTACATGTTTTTCAAGACCATGTCAGTTGACTTTATTTTGATTTGACGCTAAGATGCTTCTGATGTTTATTGCCATCTTCTAACCATCTATCCAGTATATTGTCTCTATTGTTTTGTGGTGCAAACGAGCCCCATTCAGTCTCAGTCTCCCCCTGCACACATTCACACCTCTCCAGCCTGGTTATGGCTCTAAATATGCATTTCTTTTGTCTGCATTATAGTTACTAACGACTGGCTATTCACAAGCTATTCATAGGGTTTCAATCCCTAATTTCTTTTCTCAAAGTTCACCTCACATTTTAAATAAAGAATAAAGAACATTCTTGAATAAAGAAACTTTCAGTAAGCATTCAAAAAAACATAAAAGTATAACTTCTAGGTTGCAGGTGCACCTAGGGCTAGCTAGCATGTTAGCTTAGCACACCATCAATACACGACCATTTATGAGATTAAAACCATGTTTGTGCTCCAAACTTACTTTTATAACGCAAGTGGAGTATTTTAAATAATCTTCTGTGATCTAATTTGGCTTCAGATAAAAAAATCTGACAGAAAATATACTATTGTATACTGTTCTGCACAATGATAGTCTATATAGATTAGCATTACATTATAAATATAATCTATTATTATGAAAATACCTGGCATGTCTTGAAAAACACAGGTAACTCAAATATCATTGCAATCATGTTTATTATCTTCAAAACATCTGTATCTGCATTTTACAGCGCAATCTCTGTAGCTTTGTGTGTATCAGTGACGTCCTGGAATGTCACATGATCATGGCTCTTCTTCATGTTCCATATATGGACAATTATTGTGCATATAGCGCCCTCAGGCTGTTGGTATGGATTGAAAACACAGTATCAGAGTATGCAAGCGCTCATAATGATTACATCGACGCATTTGGGTATAAATTCAATAAATATTATTCCTGTCTATAGAAATATGATGTGAATCTATGAGAATATATCAACATTTCTCCAAATCTGCACATTTTTGAGCTAAAGCCCTGAGGGACGTTGTTTTGTGTATCGCTGTCATGACGACAGCACGGAGTTTTTTATGAATGAAAGCAGCTGACGCGCATAATTCATATTAAAGGTATCGACTCTGTAATGAAGATCCCTTAGATCGTGTGTGAGAAGGAAGGAGACCAGGGTCGGCTGACTGAGACTCGTGGGTGTTTTAATAATAAACTCAATTCGTACATAACAGTCGCGCCACATGCGCTCACAAACTCAATACAATGTTACAGCAACAAGCAGTTCTGTATTCTCAGTCCACAGGTTTCTCAGTCCGCTTTCTTTCTCCCAGTCCCACGAGTCCTCAGTCCTTCTCTCTCTCATGGCTTGTGAGAGCTCTCCTTAAATGCAGTCTCCCCACGCCAATTACTGCAACGAGACACAGGTGTCAATCATTTCGTATTAAACCCACTTACCGCTGCTTCTCTCCCCGCTCTCTCTCCTGTCGCAGACCTCGCTGAACCACGCCCCCCTCGCCACAGACTCATTTTTTCATTTCATAACTCCTGACACAAATTAAGAAATAACTGTCGCTATAAGTTTCTCAGAATACAATAGTGGTCAAATACTGAAACTTGAGTCTTATATCTTTTTAATGATGTATAGTTTGTCGAAGTATAACATTAAATCTGTGTAATGACAAACTGATAGGAAACAAGTGCGAGTGCACAATAAGTTTATTTTGTAATAAACACTCAGGGTAAATGACAGATACAGTATTCTTCTTGATGAGATCGTCAGTGCACAGCCAACAGGAGATCGCCAGGAACACAGCAAACAGGAGAGCGTGACACAGGGGCTGAGACAGGCGATCCTCAGTGAGTGGGTGAGTGAAGAATCCGTAGTGAGATCGACCGTGAAGAATCCGTGGTGACATCGACAATGAAGAATCCGTGGTGAGATCGACAATGAAGAAACCAATCCAGCACAGTGCAGGCGAAACACGAGGAAAACAAACAGGAGCAGGCACGCAGACGGGGATTCATCAAACAACGATCTGACAAACATGGGACGAAAGACAGGGCATTAAATAGGCTGTGATAATTACAATCAGCTGTCGCAGATCAGGATGATAGGGAGATCAGTGACAACGCCCACATGAAACAATGAATGAACTGAGACACACCCACACACTCACACACACACACGTAAACACACAGACTAGAATGAGACAGCGGATCTACCAACCGTGACAATCTGATAGTAACTTTGAGCTATATATAAAAAAAAAAACGCTTCAGTGCGCCGACGCACTGGTGAGGCTTAACAGGTTAAATACATCTCAACAAATGACTTTGGAATTTTCCAAAGAAACGTGAAAACTTTTTGCAGTTTTTTAATGACAAGATTGTGACTGTTAGAGCTAATATTGTTCACCCTTCTGTTGATATGTCTTCTTTCTCTGTATGTTCCTTTGTTTTTAATCAGTTTGAACCAGTGTCTCTTGCTTGTTTGAAAGACATCATTGACAAAATGAATCCATCTGTTTGTCCCACAGACATTATTTCCCCAGATTTCCTAAAAAAGGTTTTTGAAACCCTTGGCCCTACAATATTATTGATTGTAAATAGTAGTCTCATTCATGGAGTTGTACCACCACATTTTAAACACGCAATAGTGGAACCACTGATGAAAAAAACAAACCTGGATTCATCGGTTCTTGCTAATTTTAGGCCCATTTCGAAACTCCCGTTTCTTTCTAAAATATTGGAAAAAGTTGTTTTTAAACAATTACTGTCCTTTCTAGACTTGCATGGTTTGCAAGAAATTTATCAATCTGGTTTTAAATCACTTCACAGCACAGAAACGGCCCTGTTAAAAGTTTAGAATGATTTATTATTGGCCACTGACACAGGTAACTATGCTGTTCTTATGCTGTTAGATCTTACTGCCGCTTTTGACACCTTAGATCACAATATACTGATCTCTCGTCTTGAGCATTGTGTTGGTGTAAAGGGTGCCGCATTACAATGGTTTAGATCTTATCTGGGTGAAAGAACTTTCTCGGTACGTCTTGGGGAATTTGTGTCTTCTACTGCATCTCTTGTATGTGGAGTCCCTCAGGGTTCCATTCTTGGACCGATTTTATTTTCTTTATATATATTACCTTTAGGGTCCATATTTAGGACGGTGACTTTAAACTAGATAAACAGATTAATTTGGTAGTTAAATCGTGTTTTTATCAGTTAAGGCAATTATCTAAAGTCAAGTCATTTGTATCTTTTACTGATTTTGAGAAGGTCATCCACGCTTTTATATCATCCCGCCTGGACTATTGTAATAGTCTCTATGTAGGCATTGGTGAGGCATCTCTAACACGTTTCCAGAGGGTACAAAATGCGGCTGCACGTCTATTAACAAGGACACGCAAATACGACCACATTACACCTATATTAGCTTCCCTTCACTGGTTGCCAGTTCGTTTTAGAATTGATTTTAAGATTTTACTTTTGGTTTTTAAATAATTAAATAACACTGCTACTAAATACCTCTCAGATCTATTACAGCCATATGTTCCATCCAGAGCACTTAGGTCTGCTGGGCAACTGCTTTTAGTCTCCCCAATGCAAGATTAAAGAGCAGAGGTGACCGTGCCTTTGCAGTGGCGGCCCCGAAACTCTGGAATAATTTACCTTTGTACATTAGGCAGGCACCTTCACTTGCTGTTTTTAAATTACATTTAAAAACATATTTGTATAGTACTGCATATAACACAGTATGAGAGTTACCTGTTAGGAGTTCTTTGTAAGTGTGTGTTATAATCCATTATTGTATTTATTGCTTTTTTATTGTGTTTTTATTTATTTTATTTTATTCGTTTTAGTTTTATTGTTTATTTTATATTGTATGTACAGCACTTTGGTGAACACCTGCTGTTTTAAAAAGGTGCTCTATAAATAAACTTTGATTTGATTTGATTTGAAAGATACACAACAAATGACAAAAAAGCACACTATTGAAAACAATGATCCAAAGACAGAGACCTTTGTACCATTCCTAAAAACATTGTACATACATTTCATTTCCAAGGTGTTTGACTCCAAACTGAATGTCAGAATGGGAAAGAAAGGTGATTTAAGCAATTTTGAGCGTGGCATGGTTGTTGGTGCCAGACGGGCCGGTCTGAGTATTTCACAATCTGCTCAGTTACTGGGATTTTCACGCACAACCATTTCTAGGGTTTACAAAGAATGGTGTGAAAAGGGAAAAACATCCAGTATGCGGCAGTCCTGTGGGCGAAAATGCCTTGTTGATGCTAGAGGTCAGAGGAGAATGGGCCGACTGATTCAAGCTGATAGAAGAGCAACTTTGACTGAAATAACCACTCGTTACAACCGAGGTATGCAGCAAAGCATTTGTGAAGCCACAACACGCACAACCTTGAGGCGGATGGGCTACAACAGCAGAAGACCCCACCGGGTACCACTCATCTACACTACAAATAGGAAAAAGAGGCTACAATTTGCACAAGCTCACCAAAATTGGACAGTTGAAGACTGGAAAAATGTTGCCTGGTCTGATGAGTCTCGATTTCTGTTGAGACATTCAGATGGTAGAGTCAGAATTTGGCGTAAACAGAATGAGAACATGGATCCATCGTGCCTTGTTACCACTGTGCAGGCTGGTGGTGGTGGTGTAATGGTGTGGGGGATGTTTTCTTGGCACACTTTAGGCCCCTTAGTGCCAATTGGGCATCGTTTAAATGCCACGGCCTACCTGAGCATTGTTTCTGACCATGTCCACCCCTTTATGACCACCATGTACCCATCCTCTGATTGCTACTTCCAGCAGGATAATGCACCATGTCACAAAGCTCGAATCATTTCAAATTGGTTTCTTGAACATGACAATGAGTTCACTGTACTAAAATGGCCCCCACAGTCACCAAATCTCAACCCAATAGAGCATCTTTGGGATGTGGTGGAACGGGAGCTTCGTGCTCTGGATGTGCATCCCACAAATCTCCATCAACTGCAAGATGCTATCCTATCAATATGGGCCAACATTTCTAAAGAATGCTTTCAGCACCTTGTTGAATCAATGCCACATAGAATTAAGGCAGTTCTGAAGGCGAAAGGGGGTCAAACACAGTATTAGTATGGTGTTCCTAATAATCCTTTAGGTGAGTGTATATAATTTAGAACATGTAAAAATATCCACATTAAAAGGAAATTGCTGTATGCCTTTATACTCTAATATAACTTATTTTACACATTTACAATTACATTTTATCCAAAGTGGCTTAAGAGAACAATAGAAGCAACAAGTGCAGTGACAAGTCCCAGTTAGTGTAGCACAGTACACATAGCAATTATTATTTATTTATTTTTAAACAAAGATTTAGTATTATTGGGTCAAGTGTTTATGAAAAGATGGATCTTTAGCGGTTTCTTGAAAATGTGTTGAGTTGGGCAGGTCATCCCACCAGCAAGGAACAGTCCAGGGAAAGGTCAGTGAAAGTGATTTTGTGTCTCTTTGGGATGATGGCACCACAAGGCACCGTTCACTTGCAGAACACAAGCTTCTGGAGACACATAGATCTGAAGCAGTGAGTTTAGATCTTGCTGCAGCATCTGGATCAGTTGCAGAGGTTTAGAATAGAATGAATGAGGCATTTATATAGCGCTTTCATATGTACTACTGTACACCCAAAGCGCTTTACAATCATATCAGGGGTCTCTCCTCAACCACCACCAGTGTGCAGCATCCACTTGGATGATGCGACGGCAGCCACAGAACAACGGCGCCAGTGCGCTCACCACACACCAGCTATAGGTGGAGAGAGGAGAGAGAGTGATAGAGCCAATTCAATGTAAGGGGATTATTAGGAGGCCATGATTGGTAAGGGCCAATGTGTGGAATGTGGCCAGGACACCGGGGTTACACCCCTACTCTTTACGAGAAATGCCATGGGATTTTTAATGACCACAGAGTCAGGACCTCGGTTTTACGTCTCATCCGAAGGACGGTGCTCTTTGACAGTATAGTGTCCCCGTCACTACACTGGGGCGTTAGGACCCACACAGACCACAGGGTGAGCACCCCCTGCTGGCCTCACTAACACCTCTTCCAGCAGCAACCTGGTTTTTCTCAGGAGGTCTCCCATCCAGGTACTAACCAGGCTCAGCCCTGCTTAGCTTCAGTGGGCAACCAGTCTTGGGCTACAGGGTGATATGGCTGCTGGCAGGTTTGACTGATGCTGGAAGAGCTGCCAGGAGAGCATTACAAAACTCCAGTCTGGATAGAACAAGAGCTTAGACAAGGAGTTGTGTGGCTCCGACAGGAAGGGCCGGATCTTTCTGGTGTTGTATAAGGCAAATCAGCAGGATCGCATGGTTTGGCTGAAAGTGAAACCATAAGCAGTTCTGTCTTGGCAAGGTTGAGTTAAAGGTGAAGGTCATTCATCCATCAAGAAATTTCCATCAGGTAGGCTGAGATGCGAGCAGCAACCGTCAGATCCTCTGGCTGGAATGAAAGGTAGAGATATATATGTCATTAAGTGATAGGAAAACGTCTCGGTTACGTATGTAACCCTCGTTCCCTGAGTAGGGAACGGAGACGTTACGTCGGATGACGACGAATGGGGTTTCGCTTAGAAATCCTATCATCTTCGAGTATTAAAACACGAGCCAATGGCAAAGAAATGCCATGGGTCTGCGGAATTTGCATAGCGTAACTCCGCCCCACCCTGGGGGTATATAAGGAAGTCGCTGGCAACATGCAGATATGTCTTTGCTGAGGAGCCGAGACTGAACTCAGGCGTTCCAGCGGTACAGCGGAAGTGGCAGGGAGACGTAACGTCTCCGTTCCCTACTCAGGGAACGAGGGTTACATACGTAACCGAGACGTTCCCTTTCGTTGTCACTCCGAGTTACGTCGGATGACGACGAATGGGGTTCCCGTATAATCACGCCACCTCTCGACTGTCTTCCAGTGCCCTGCGTAAGTCTGAGCTCCCTGTCGTGAAACTAGCACGGACGAAGGAGTCCTACTTAACACAGGAATGGGAAGCATATCCAGTGGAAATATGCAATCATGCCCAACCCGAAGGGGGGGACTTGGAATACACATATGACCCCGAAGGGCTGCATACGGAGTAACACTGGGGTGTCCAGCCGCAGGTGGAATATTTCAACCCCAGGGGTGGCAAGGTGGCTTGCCAAGGGAAAGACACATGCTCAAAGAGGCTTACAGTGGAAATACACATGTGGGGGTCGCCCGAAGGGAACCATGCACATGGAGACACCTAGCCAAGCGCGAAAGCTGCCAGTGGCATAACTCTGGCGTTGACGTCGTCAGTGCTGGAGGAGACTCAGGGCTTATGAGGCTCACCTGAGGAATATCGCACGTATCCCGTCCGTGGAGAGGAATGGCGAGCAAGCGAAGACACCTGAGCAGAATCTAGCACCGGCTAGTTGAAGCGAGTACATGAGAAGAAACTGGCTCTACTCGGAGATTGTAGAATCTCGCGAATGTGTTAGGTGTCGCCCAGCCTGCAGCTCTGCAGATGTCTGTTAGCGAGGCGCCATGCGCTAAAGCCCAAGAGGATGCCACACTCCGAGTGGAGTGGGCCGTCACACCAAGGGGGCATGGTCGACCTTGCTGCTGGTATGCCAAAGCAATGGCGTCCACTATCCAGTTAGACAACCTTTGCTTGGAGAGAGCCTTTCCCTTCAGCTTCCCACCATAACAGACAAAGAGCTGGTCTGAGGTCCTGAAACACTGCGTTCTGTCAACATAGGCACGAAGGGCGCGTACTGGACAGAGCAGTGCCAAGGCTGGGTCTGCCTCCTCCAAAGGCAGCGCTTGCAGGTTCACCACCTGGTCTCGAAAGGGTGTGGTGGGAACCTTGGGCACATATCCAGGCCGGGGTCTCAGGATCACGTGAGAGTTAGCCGGCCCGAATTCCAGGCACGCTTCGTCAACCGAAAATGCCTGCAGGTCCCCTACCCTCTTGATGGAGGCCAATGCAACCAGGAGCGCTGTCTTCATTGACAGGAACTTAAGCTCCACTGATTGTAAAGGCTCAAATGGAGCACTCTGCAGGGCAGTTAAAACCACTGAGAGGTCCCAAGAGGGTACGAGGGGAGGACGAGGAGGATTTAGTCTCCTGGCTCCCCTCAGGAACCTGACAATCAGGTCGTGCTTTCCCAAGGACTTACCATCAACTGCGTCGTGATGTGCGGCAATGGCGGCAACATACACTTTCAGGGTGGAGGGAGACAGCCTTCGCTCCAACCCTTCTTGCAGGAAGGAAAGCACGACACTGATGGGGCATTTCGTGGGTTCAAGATTTTTAGAAGAACACCAGGTGACGAAGAGGTTCCACTTCAACGCATAGACATGTCTCGTGGACGATGCTCTAGCGGAAGTGATGGTAGCCACCACCGCTGGTGGTAGGGTACTCAAACCTGCCTCGTCCCGTCCAGAAGCCACACGTGGAGGTTCCAAAGACCGGGACGAGGGTGCCAAAGGGTGCCCCGTCCCTGAGAAAGGAGGTCCTTCCTCAGAGGAATTGGCCAAGGAGGTGCTGTCGCAAGGAGTATGAGTTCTGAGAACCAGGTGTGGTTGGGCCAGTATGGGGCAACCAATATAACCTGCTCCTTGTCCTCCCTGATCTTGCGCAGGGTCCGCGCAAGAAGGCTCACTGGGGGAAACGCATACTTGCGTAGGCCCCGCGGCCAGCTGTGCGCCAGTGCATCCGTGCCGAGCGTGCCCTCGGTCAGGGAATAAAACAGGTCGCAATGGGACGAGTCGTGGGAGGCAAACAGGTCTACCTGTGCGTCGCCGAACTGATCCCAAATCAGCTGGACCGTCTGGGGATGGAGCCGCCATTCTCCAGCGAGAGGCCGAACTCGAGACAGCTCGTCGGCCGCCTGGTTCAGGTGTCCCGGGATATAAATGGCTCGAAGCGACCTCAGATGCTTCTGACTCCATATGAGGAGGTGGCGAGCGAGTTGCGACATACGGCGGGAGCGTAGACCACCTTGATGGTTGATGTACGCTACTGTCGCGGTATTGTCTGATCGGACTAGTACGTGCTGACCCCTGAGCAACGCATGGAAGCGGTGCAGGGCGAGACGTACAGCCAGCAACTCGAGGCAATTGACATGCCATAGGCGCTGGGGTCCTGTCCAGGAGCCCGCGGCAGCATGTCCATTGCACATGGCGCCCCAGCCCGTGGTGGAGGCATCTGTTGAGACAACAACATGCCGGGAAACTCGTTCCAGGGGCACCCCGGCCCGTAGAAAGCTGAGGTTCGACCACGGGGTGAAGGTCTGACGGCAGGCCGGAGTCACTGGGACCCGGAGCTTGCCGTGTTGCCATGCCCACCTCGGGACTCGATCGCGAAGCCAAAGCTGAAGCGGTCTCATATGAAGCAATCCGAGCGGCGTTACTGCGGCTGCGGATGCCATATGCCCCAGGAGCCTCTGAAAAAGTTTCAGTGGGACCGCACTCTTGCCCTCGAACTGGCGAAGACAAGTCAGCAGTGACTGCGCGCGCTCGCTCGTAAGCTGCGCGCACATGGCGACCGAGTCGATTTCCATACCGAGAAAAGAGATCCTCTGCACTGGGCAGAGTTTGCTCTTCTCCCAGTTGACCCGAAGGCCCAGACGAGCTAGGTGCCGGAGCACAAGATCCCTGTGTTCGCAAACCTGGTCTCGAGAGTGAGCTAGGTTCAGCCAGTCGTCGAGATAGTTCAGGATGCGAACCCCGTGTTCGCGTAGGGGAACAAGGGCTGCCTCGACGACCTTCGTGAAGACGCGAGGAGACAGGGCTAGCCCGAAAGGGAGAACCGCGTACTGGTATGCCTGCCCCTCGAAAGCAAACCGTAGAAACGGTCTGTGTCGAGGTAAAATGGAGACATGGAAGTAGGCGTCCTTCAGGTCGATCGCTGCAAACCAATCCTGTGGCCGCACACACTCGAAAATGCGTTTGGCCGTGAGCATCTTGAACGGCAGCCTGTGAAGGGAGCGGTTCAGGACGCGCAGGTCCAGGATCGGTCGTAACCCACCCGATTTTTTCGGAACAATGAAGTAAGGGCTGTAGAAGCCGGACCTCATTTCGGCTGGAGGGACAATCTCGATCGCACCCTTCGCCAGTAGGGTGGCGACCTCCGCTCTCATGACAGGGGCATTGCCACCGACCATAGTGAAGCGGACTCCGCTGTAGCGGGGAGGAGATCGCGCGAACTGAATCGCGTAGCCGAGCCTGATGGTTCTCGCGACCCAGCGGGACAGTCTGGAAAGCTCTAGCCAGGCTTCCAGAAAGTGCACCAGCGGGGTCATACGAACCACAGACGTACCGTCGGGGGTGCAGCGAGGCGGAATGACCGGCCCAGGCGTGGGTGGCATAGCGGCCCGGTGCGGGGGCACGGTCATTAGCCGCGTCCTGCCAGAGAAGGCCAGGGGAGGACCAGCGTCCCACGGGGGCGTGCTCTGGCAGGGGTCTGGCGACAGAGGGGGATGAGAGGAGCGTGGCCCGTGGGCGGCGCGTGCTCTCATCCGCACACTCCGTGTGCTCAGAGATGGGATAGTGAGTTCTTTCTTTAACCATTTTAGGGTGCTGCCCGTCGTGAGACGAGCAGCGGGGATGGGAAAACCAAGGATTCTCCCCCGGCCCTCCACCGGGGGAAGGAGCGGCCCTGCTACCGGCTCCTGTACAGAACTCATCACCATCTCTGAGCAGCCCGTCTCAGGAGCGCCGCTTAGCCTGGCGTTTAGCGGGGCGGGAGAGGGCTGTGGCGCCTTCCTACGGCTTCCTCTCCGACGCGACCCGGGAGCAGCGGACTGCTGGGGCCGATCGGGAGGGGCGGGAACCGCAGGAGGGCGCCCTCGGCGGCGAGCGGGCTGAGGCACCTGTGCCGACGACTGCGCTGCCGGAGCAGCGGGCCGCCGGGGCAGGACGTGTTTTAGAGCCTCAGTCTGCTTCTGGGCAGTCGAGAACTGCTGGGCAAAGTCCTCGACTGCACCGCCGAACAGGCCAGCCTGGGATATGGGGGTGTCGAGGAACCGGGTCCGCTCGGCCTCCCGCATATCAGCCAGGTTTAGCCATAGGTGTCGCTCCTGGACCACCGAAGTGGCCATCACCTGACCCAGCGAGCGTGCGGTCACCTTCGTCGCTCGGAGAGCAAGGTCGGTGGCGGCACGCAACTCATCAAAGAGTGCTGGGTCAGACCTCCCCTCGTGCATATCATGCAACATCTGGGCCTGGTAGACCTGCAGAGTCGCCATGGCATGCAGTGAGGAGGCCGCCAGCCCCGCAGCTCTGTAGGCCTTCGCCACCAGGGTGGAAGAGAACCTACAGGCCTTGGAGGGGTGCTTTGGGTCCCCGCGGGAAGAAGCACTCTGAGGACACAGCTGCATCGCAACAGAGCGTTCAACCTGGGGAACCCCAGTGTACCCTTTGGCGGCCGCCTGATCAAGGGGAGGCAAGGCGGAGGCGGTCGCCGAACGATCACGGGAAGACAATGGTGCCTTCCAGGACCTCGTGACCTCCTCATGCACATCCGGGAAAAAAGGCATTGGGGTTGGCCGCCGACGCGGATCAGCAGCCGCACCCAAAAACCAATCGTCCAGCCGCGAACGAACCGGCCCAGGTGGCGGGGACCACTCAAGACCGATCGCCGCGGCTGCCCGGGAAAGCATGGCCGTCATCTCGGGATCAGACTCGGACAATGCTGGGACACCCGAGGGTGGCAGCACAGCCGAATCCTCACTTCCCGAGGACTCCTGCCCACCTTGTGATGCAGCGATCGACATCGCGTCTTCCTCTGGAGCGCCGAATGAAACTCGCGGCAAGTCAGAGGACTGTACAGCGGTTTCCACGCGGACACTCGCGGGTTGCACGGGAACAGAGAGAAGTGTGGAGCGTGGAATAGTCGGCGCTTTGTTCCACACTGTAACCCTCAGATCACCCTGGCCGCCAGCCGAAGTACCAGCCCTCTCGGGACCAGTAGATCGGGGTGCGGATGAGGGGACTCTCACATTAAGATCATTGAGTCTCGATCTCAACCGTGCGATGGGCATGTTCCCGCAGTGGGAACATGACTCATCCACAAACGCTGCCTTAGCGTGCTCGACACCCAGACACACAAGACAGCGATTGTGCCCATCAGAGTCAGACACGAATAGACCGCAACCAGAAGTGCACGGGCGAGGCATCTTTAAAAAGACGTGCCGCGTGCAATGCTCTTTTGTGAAAGGAGATTTCTCCGCAGAGTGTTGAAGCGACCAGGGAGAGAACACACAAACTCTGGCAAATCACTGCACAGATCAGCAGGGAATGTGCACTCGCTGGAACTCGCTGTCACACCAACACCTGGAGAGAGGCTCGTCTCGAAGAGATGAAGAGATAACTCAGAATTTGGCTGTGGAGTGAAGTACATCAACTTGGCTCCGAAGCGAAAACATATCTGCATGTTGCCAGCGACTTCCTTATATACCCCCAGGGTGGGGCGGAGTTACGCTATGCAAATTCCGCAGACCCATGGCATTTCTTTGCCATTGGCTCGTGTTTTAATACTCGAAGATGATAGGATTTCTAAGCGAAACCCCATTCGTCGTCATCCGACGTAACTCGGAGTGACAACGAAAGGGAACCCATGTTTCTAAATGACAGTTACAATACAAAAAAAAAAAAAAATATATAGACGGGTGGAATCTAACACAATAGTGGTCTTACTGTAGCAAAACCAAACCTTGTGCAGCTCCAGTGGCCTCACAAGGATCAAATTAATATTCACATGGGAAAATATAGTATAAAACAAATAAAATTTTCTGCCACTTTTAGTGCAATCATATGGAATCAGAAGACTCGGCCATTACAATATTTTAAATTACTTCTTCCCATACCTTGTTTGCCATGATCATTCTGCTCTCCACTTGACCTGAAATCACAAAAAATATATATATATTTTTTACAACTCAGTATTACATTTACACATGTCAGAATATGTTCCACTGGGACAATGCAAAACCTCAACTGACTTTATAAGCCTAATATATGCACATATATGCATTCTATAGCTACGTGTTGGCAAGCAGATGCAGCCAGAATATGCAATTTATCATGTGGTGTTCATATTCCAGTCTCATGTGCTTTCCTGTATCATCAACGAGTACAGTATTTACTGAATTCATTTTCTTAACGGTCTTGATAGCCACGTTAACCCTTATGAAAATTAACTATGGTTTAACCAAAAAAAAAACCTTGGTAACGTTAAGCCTATTTGTAGTATAACTGTGGTTATTAAAAATGGTAATAAAAATCCGCCAAAAACGTGGTTACTATTTTTTAAGAGAAGAGTTTTCAGCTTCAGTGTTTCAAAATGTCCCGCCATTTAAGAGATTGATTTACTGACAGATAGCCTACTATTGCGTATTCACAAAGATTTTATACACAATTAAACAGACTTTATGTATAACAAGTCTATGAAAGCTTGTTTTAGGTCTTTTGAGGTGTGGGATATCTTTCTTAAAACAGATGGAAAATGTAAAGATGCATGCTACATTTTCAGTGTTTTGCCTCCAGCTCTCGTTAACTGAACATCATTTAAAATGCTAACGTTAGCTTAAAAACTGTAATGTAAATTTAACACAAATGTAATATAAAATATCGTTCACATGCAGACTCTTACCTCAGCCGGTGATCGGTTGGCATGATGTCCGCTGTGACGAACCAGGCTCACTGAAAAGGGCGTTATTTCCGAAGAATCCAAACCACTGATCTATATAGATCAGTGATCCAAACGGACTGACAACAGGGCTCCTGCTCACGGCTGCTCTCGACGAATACGATTGCTTTGAACCACTGTTAAAGGGGGGGTGAAATGCTCATTTTCACTCAATCTCCTGTTAACCCTCTGGGGACCAAGCTGTTTTTGGGGTCCTTGAGATGTTCTGACATGCCTTGACATTTGTGCTTTTTTCAGTTATTTATAAACATGTTAATGGCAAAGGTGTAAATTCACTCTATATAGCACAAACAGGGCTACCATAATATGCGAGCAACGTGTATGTAGATGTTTGTATTTTTAAGAGAATAATGTTTATGCGTGGTTATTGGAAAAAATTAAAATGAAAGTTGCTGAATTAAGACCACAAAACACATATTAAATATGTGTCCACAAGACTTTTGACTAATGGATGTTGTCCCTTTGAGTTCTAGCTTCAAAATTATGTGAAAATAGTCTTGCTTTATCGTTCACAAAAAAAAATACATTGATTTAAATGGTGTAAAACAGGTTTTGCTTGGAAAGCGAATATGCGAGGGGGAGGAGCAGTTTACACCTTAGATTACAATGTCCCACCCACTCTGCATAATTAGCCATTCATTCAGGTGTGACACTGACTGAGCCACAATGCAAGGACAAAAGATGTATTTAGAAGAAGACTTATATTGACCATTTAAGATTTCGCTTACATCTCTCTTGTAAATATGTTTTGCTATTTTATTAAAAATGTTACAATTACAACAATAATTACAATTTCAACAATATTTCAAGTGTACTCTTTCTTTGTAAAAAAAAAAAAAAAGATTATAGGCCTACATTTTATCATATGTATTCATTAGTTTGAATATAGCCAACATTGGAACATCTAACATCTTAGTCTATGAATTTATTTTTGACAAAAATAGTATTTTTTTTGCAGTTTAATATGTTGCTTATACAAATACATTTTATTTCAACATATTCCAGTCGATTTTTACTCCTCTCAGTAGGCTATAGCAAAGCAGTTTATTCTTTCACACACAGACGCGCGATTCATATTTAGGCTAAACAGTCTTTACAAATATGTCCCCTTCATTCATCTCACAGAAAGGCGAGTCATATTATAGAAATGCGATTCATCTTTTTGCGGTTTACATAGGCCTACACTAACGTTATTCCATAACGTTATTCCACACGTGAGAAAAGAAAACAGCCTACCTCACTCCTCAGCGGAATCTGCTCCTCATATCAGGAGATATTGCTCCTCATATCAGCACTGTTCTGAGGAAACTTTTCTCCATAAGGTAGGCTATAATGTCTCACTCGCGAGGAGTCGCGACGCGCTTTGTTTACAGCTGATGTGGGCGTTTCACAGCTCTGAAATAGTTCTCAGAATTTGCGTTTGAATAGCACGCACTCTCCGGGGAGTGGTCAAATTACTGTGAATTAGCTCGTAATGAGCTCAACAGGAGTCGCTCTCTTTTTATACAGATTACAGAAGCTGATAATATTTGTTTTTTATATAAATGACTTCATTTAAAAGATGCGATCTCAAGCTTTATGCCCGTGGGTCTGTTTGCCTGTTTGACTGAATTTTCGCGGAGTTATAGATCATTTTCGAACGCGTTTCAAATGGGAGTTTACTGACAGAGAGAAGGCAGAAATCGCATCATGTTAATTTTTCTTTATTTGTCAAAAAGCAAAACACTTTATTTTTATTGTGAGTATACAGAAAAAAAATAGAAACTGAACAGGATCGATTGATGTATTACACGAAAATGAAAGATCAAAATTAACAGAGCATTTAGTGTTTATTTTCATTGCTAAAAAAAAAAAAACGAGCAAAACGCGCGGGCGCGTTTGTGGTCCCCAGAGGGTTAATCTTGAGTACCTATAGAGTAGTATTGCATCCTTCATATCTACAAAAAGTCTTTAGTTTTATTATATTTTTAACAGGAAGATAGGCTGTACTGAGTCTTTCCGGAAAAAAACGAGCGGCTGGAGGCGGGCCCTGTGGGCGAAGCTAAAGCTGTGCTAACGCGCCGAGCTAGTAACAACACACAGAGACAATAGAAGCAGTTTTACTCACCGAACCTTTATCATTGTGACTGCTCGATCCTTAAGCATTAGACGATCTGCAAATCCGTCGATCTGGGCTTTGTTTATAAAACAATCATCGTCGAAATGCAGGGAACAAACAGTCTACACCTCCGTTTATGCTCAGGAAAAACAAACTCCATCCACGGGTTCCTTAACGCTGGGTTCTTTGGGAATCTGTGCAGGGTTGTCTTGCACTGGCAACCAAAAACACACTTCTTTGGTGACATTGGCTTCCCAAAAGCCGGGCAGGGCGCTTTGATGGCGAACTGCTTTCGCTCTCTCTCTCTGGTCTAAGCGTGCGCGCGCGCCCGCGATCTTACCGGAGAAGTGCCCTTAGGACCCATATAAGGAAATTCCGTTACATCTGACGTCACACATACCCATACTCGAAAAAAACTTTCCGAAACTTGTGACAAACCGGAAGGACAATTTTTGGCACAGAAATACTCCTTCAAACGTACAATTTAATTTTTGAAACTTTGTCCATGTTTAGCATGGGAATCCAACTCTTTAACAGTGTAAAAAACTCAGTATGCATGAAATAGCATTTCACCCCCCCTTTAATCTCACAATCCACTTCACGAGAGTAGTAGACTGAATTCAAATCTCCCGCTTGCCCTTGGTACAGATCCATACAAGAGCCTCAACCACAGCGCTACCTTGCAGATACGAATTTATTCACATGCCCCTTCTGCACATCTCAAATATGCAAGCCCAGACAGTATCATCAAATAGTGGCCCATATAGCTGGGCATAAAATTAGAGCAACTGAATATGGAGGTGAGTGTATATGCATATCTTATAAATGTGTATTAAACATTTTTTTTTACGTCTACTAACATGGCTATTTTCAATTTTGCTTTAGATTATGTTATATACAGCTGTGGCCTTGGCTGTGGCCAAAAGGCCAAGCATTTTCACTGCTGTCAGTGTCCACAGACCTACATAAATAAAGCTGCTATAAAAAGGCATCTTTGCAGTTTCCACTCGCTGCCCCCAGCAGCACCTGATCCATCACGAGAAATTCCTTCGTTGCCTCCAGCAGCACCTGATCCATCATGAAAAACTCCTTCGCTGCCCCCAGCAGCACCTGATCCACCACGAGAAACTCCTTCGCTGCCCCCAGCAGCACCTGATCCACCACGAGGAACTCCTTCGCTGCCCCCAGCAGTCAAGTCAAGTCAAGTCATCCTCATTTATATAGCGCTTTTAACAATGTAGATTGTTTCAAAGCAGCTTTACAGAGATAAACGTATAATTTAAGGTAACAGAGATTGTTTTGGCTTTATAGCGGTTCTTTAATAAAGTTATTTTCCAGCTAAAGTTAGTTTTGATTGATTCGCTTCCGTCGCAACGATCATTTGTTATTAAATTAGGGGCCGCTAAGACGACACCATTCTCTCTAATAATAATAATAATAATAATAATTTGTTACATTTATATAGCGCTTTTTCTGAGACCTCAAAGCACTTTACATAGAAGGGGGGAATCTCCTCAACCACCACCAATGTGCAGCATCCACCTGGATGATGCGACGGAAGCCATATTGCGCCAGAACGCCCACCACACACCAGCTTACTGGTGGAGAGGAGACAGTGATGAAGCCAATCAGTATATGAGGATGATTAGGAGGCCATGGTAGACAGAGGCCAAGGGGCAAATTTGGCCAGGATGCCGGGGTTACACCCCTACTCTTTTCGAAAGACATCCTGGGATTTTTAATGACCACAGAGAGTCAGGACCTCGGTTTAACGTCTCATCCGAAGGACGGTGCTCTTTGACAGTATAGTGTCCCTGTCACTACACTGGGGCATTAGGACCCACACAGACCACAGGGTGAGCACCCCCTGCTGGCCTCACTAACACCTCTTCCAGCAGCAACCTGGTTTTCTCAGGAGGTCTCCCATCCAGGTACTAACCAGGCTCAGCCCTGCTTAGCTTCAGTGGGCAACCAGTCTTTGGCTACAGGGTGATATGGCTCTACACAGACTTTAAACGCAAACCTGTGAGAAACGCTGATGGCGGTCACATGCGCATTAAGAATTGGTTCTATAGTTATGTGCGTTTGAATATATGTGAGCAGGTTTGGAATTCCCTACAAACCAAGCCTAAACAAAGTACTGGCGTTTCCTTATAATTTTTGATACAGAATTTTATTTTATTTTATCAATTCGGGGTAGGTACGCGAATTGAGTTTCCCGACAACGCTTTATCTGGAGTGGTAAAGGGATCCTCCATAGGGAGAGACTAGTTGGCACTTCAGCACTGCGTTGTCATCATGTCCAGGCGAAGGTCCTTCGTCAGATCTGGATACGGCCTGGATCCGGTAGGCTGCGGGAAAACCTCAGGATAAACAAAGACACTAAAATTAGCGTAGATGCCATTCTTCTTATGATGTAACGAGTACATCAGGATTTATGGGAAGTGTTCCCGGTTCCGGCTGACCTAATCTATGCAGCCTAACATTGAATTATAGAAGTCTATAAAGTATTATGTGAATGCTAGGTCAAAGAGATGTGTCTTTAATCTAGCTTTGAACTGACAGAGTGTGTCTGCTTCCCGGACAATGGTGGGAAGACTGTTCCAAAGTTTTGGTGCTAAATAGGAGAAGGATCTACCGGCAGCAGTCGATTTTGATATTCTAGGTATTATCAACTGGCCGGAATTTTGAGATCGCAATAGACGTGACGGACTATAATGCGTTAAGAACTCGCTCAAGTACTGCGGAGCTAAACCATTTAGTGCTTTGTAAGTGATCAGCAATATTTTAAAATTGATGCGATGTTTAATAGGGAGCCAGTGCAGTTTTGACAGAACCGGGCTAATATGGTCATACTTCCTGGTTCTGGTAAGAACTCGAGCTGCTACGTTTTGAACCAGCTGTAGTTTGTTTATTAAGCGTGCAGGACAACCACCCAGTAGAGCAGCACCTGATCCATCACGAGAAACTCCTTCGCTGCCCCCAGCAGCACCTGATCCACCACGTCATCCAGCAGCTCCTCCAGTGATTAAAAGAAAGCAAATCACTGTGAGGTGTCCTCACTGTGGAGTGAGTCTAAATTCTAAAAATTTGAAAAAACACATTGAGAGGAAACATCAACCTATACATCTCGTATCTTCAACTTATCATTTACCAACATGACCAATGCCTTACACTGCAAGGTCAGGCTACAAGTAAAGGTGCAACATTTACTAGCCTTGTTACTATTGGAGGCCCCGACTACAAGCATTATATCAGTATATGAGCCAAGGGTTTCTTATTACAGTAGACTGGGCAGAGTTTTGGTTAATTACAATTCCAAGACAAACACTTGGCACTGTCCTTGTATCAAAGGTAGGAGATCGTGTCTGCATAAGTGCATAGCAAAATGGTGTCTCTTTCAAATGAAGCGGGAGCTCTTCACAACCATGCCAGAAGCAGCTGCAGAGATTGAACCAGCAGAACATGATGACTTGTCTGGCCTGCAATGGGAATATCCTCCAACGAGTGATGGCCTGAAGCAGATGGTACAATATATATACCATAACAAAAAGCTTCCAGACACACTATCAGATGTTTTTATAGAAGATGTAAAGAAGGAAGACATTCCAGGAGTTCTGCTCTCAGTGCCCTGGACCTGTTCCTCTCAGTGCTCCTGTCCTTATCACCAAAAATGCTAAAGTGGCGACGCTCACTGGTGTAGTGACTGGTAGGCATTGCTGGTTTGTAAATTTTTAATGATAATATTTAATATTTATAAGCTGTTGATTTATACTACTCACTAAAAGTTAGGCATATTCGACTTTCGGGTGAAATTTATGGAAAATGTAAAAAGTTCGTGCTACAGTGATAATATATCATAAAAGAAGGGCATTTAAGCAGAAGCATGCATTTATTCTTCTACAGCAATTTATTAAAACAAAAGCTAACAACAGTGGTGGGTATACCACAACAAAAATGTCAATGTCTCAATAACTTTCCTTCAATTACATCAATTACAGCTTAACAACGACATCTCATGCTGTTCGCAAATCAACTTATTGTCTAGGGAGGCACAGCATCCCACTCTTCTTAAAGGGTTGCCCTCAGGTCATTGAGGTTCTGGCGTGCAGGGTTATGACTTTCTATATGACGACTCTGCTTATCACAGCCCTTTAAGAAGAGTGGGATGCTGTGCCTCCCCAGACAATAAGTCAGTTTGCAAAAGATGAATATCCCTAACATTTTGTGAGTAGCACATGTCATTTTTTGCATTATACTCCAGTATTAACGGAGTATTAAAGTATGCTATTCACAATAATTGCCAAGTGATTATTTTACATTTTGGACTATTATTATCTGTTTATTTACCTCATTAGGAATATCCACATACTGCAAGAAATGCAGTAATTGTGGTATGTTTTACCGATACCAGGACTGGATGCATGGGCTTCACAACTTTAATGATAAAGTGCTGCTAAGCATCTTTCTATGCATCTTCATAAGGAATTCTGTTCAGGTTTTGTTTCTGAAATTTAAAATACATTAGGTTCAAGATTGTTCAACTTAATCTAGCACTGATATATGTTCTCATGACTGTTCTCACTCAGGATCATGTGTCAGTTGGAAGGGTGCGTTCCATATTGCAAAAGACAACACACGTGCCTTACCCAAAGGAGACAGAGTTTCTTCATGCATATTTACATTTTGAGGCACTAACTCACCATGATTATGCCTTTTCGTGTCTAAAATGTGGACATCATCCTCCAGTTGTTGTAATGGACTTACATAAAAAGGGAGTGTTCTACATGGCAGGTAAACAATCACAGTTTTTTGTCATTTTCTATTTGCAGTTAATTTGTATTAATTTAATTTTGTTTCTTTATCCAGTCAGTGACATAAGTGAGCCAACTGAAACCTTCAATGGAGAGGTGAATTCCGAGGAGATCTGGGAGACTCTTTCAGGGAGAGGATTGCAACTGGCTTGTTGAGGAGTAAGTTGCAACAAGACAATTAGGCTATCATGTGCAATAATGTAAACAACTTCCTTGTCTCTTGTACATATACTAGTTGAGTTCATTGCATCAGTGGTTCCGAACCACGTTCCTGGAGGCCCACCAACACTGCTCATTTTGCATCTCTCCATTGTCTGACACACAAATTTCTGATCTTGGAGTCTCTACTAATGAGCTGATGATCTGAATCGGGTGTGTTTGATTAAGGAGACATGGAAAACATGCAGTGTTGGGGGGCCTATAGGAATGTGGTTGAGAACCACTGCATTACAAATGTATTTCCACATCTAAACAAAATGCCTTGTTTCAAGAGTTTGTTTCACTACTTTATTTTCTGTATGATTTTAGTTGGAGACACAAATCTTTACACTTTGAAACCCAATTATGAGAACTGGGCCCCATGGATCGGCAGACACACACGCAGGTCACCATCTGTGATAAACACAGAGTGGAAGAAAGTGCAGACCACAAATACACTAGACAACATCACTGAAATAGACATGACAGAAGAGAGACTCAGTGATGAATTAATGAAGCTAAAGGTATGCACCAGCTCAGTATAAATCTCTACACTCTTAAAAAAAAGGGTTCCTCGAGGTTCTATATAGAACCCTGGGGTTCAGTACTTGGCCAATAGAACCTTTTACCAAAAAAATGGTTCTATGTAGAACCCTTGCATAGCAAAGAACCTTTTTTATTAAAATGGTTCTATAATTCATGTTTTATGACTGAAGTGTAAACTAAAGATTACACAATAATTATAGGCCTACACAACACATTCACAAAGCTTTTTGAGTAAAGACCCATGAGAATGACTGCCAGCCAGTCAACAAATATTAAAATAGTCAATGTATGATTTGAGCTGTATATTAGCATGAAACATATCCTAATACATTATAGTTTGCCGTTTTGACAAATCATTTTGTGAAGAAAAAAATAAACTAACCAGGTGTTTTCTTTATTTTGTATACCATATTGTAATGGTTTTTAATCTATCAAAGGAAACATTAAAAACAAATAATCGTAAAAATGCCACTTGGTGGCGTATGTGCGTTGCGTCATCCTTGAATTCCTATTGGTGGATTGGCGAAGATGAACCTCGAGACAAGTGACAGTTAATTTTTCAAACTGAGGAGTCCGCCATTTCTGCCCGTTCATACCCTACGGTAAGTTAAGTTTTTACATTTTTTAAATGGTTTTACTGAAATATTTAGTATTGCAGTTGCCCTTGGGTTAAATACTGATACTAGAAGCTAAATTTACCCCAGTAAAAGCACTGCTGTTGTGACGGGCTTCGTCAGCCGTCGGTTCAGAAAGCCTGTTAAATTGATTTTGCTTCGGTTTTTAAATTAGGATACAGTCTCCCTTTATTTCCTTGTTAATGTTAATGAAATTGTCAAGTACAATAAGATAGCTGTGTTATAAGAAGACGAGCTTCGAGTCAGAAGCGTGAATTTTAATTTCAGTGAAGCGCGCGCTCCTTGTTCAAATAAGCGGCGCCGATTCAAATAAAAGTGAACCGGGTAACGTTAGAAGACGGAGGAGTATGTGATGTGAATGTGTGTCGCAGTTTCACACATACTCCGTTTGTGGCGAGTATTTTTCCCAGGCCTATGTTATGTAACGTTACAAGGTCTTAACTTTGGGCCGCGAGCTCTACTTTTGTGCAGTCTTTAGCTCCAACCCAGAACAAACGAAGATCTTGATTAGCTTGTTCAGGTGTGTTTTATCAGGGTTGGAGCTAAACTCAACAGGAAAGTGGACACTACTACAGTTCAAAACTTACGGCCGGTCTGCATTAAACTGTGTACAGTTGCAGTGTTCGTCTATGTTTACTGTACGCATGCGCTGGATTAAAGTGATGATAGCACATGGTTAAATTTAGCATTCAAATGTTCTAAAGCCATACATGTTTAGGTGTGTTTAATGCATATGTGAGTGGAGGCTATTGCCACCTAAGATATAGAATATGTTTTGTAAATGCTCCCAACTACAGGGTTTCCAAATAAATGGAAAAAAACAAACAGAGATGCGTACAATCTTTATTTGACACCAAAGTAGTAAAAAGGATAATCATACAAAAATTATAAGAAAAAAATACACAAGTTACAAATACAACATTCACACAAAAGAAAAGAATAAGTCATAAAGTGGCCACTTGTAAAATTGGATCTTGGACAGGCAATATCAATATCAATATCCCTTGGGATAAGTCACATTTGGGATAGAGAAAGAAAAATGAAAACAAAATATCCAAATTAAATTCAAACCACCTCAATTCACACCTTCATGCAAATGTATAACCAAAAATCACAATCCACCAATAAACAACAAAGTATAAATGAATTAAATCAATCCTCCAAATCCCAGCAGCTAATAGCCCATGGTAGTTGTAAAGGAATTGACAGTAGATAAGAACGGTGGCAATTACCACCCACAGTACTCAAGAACACAATTAGCCACAAAAAAAGAAAGAAACAAAAAAAGAAATATCAAATTAAAGAAAATACAATTAAGTCAATATAACAAATAAATAATTCAATACCCATTCATCTCAGCACACGCACACACTTCCATACACACAAACGCCACCACAAACACACGTTCACACCGAGCTCACTCAAACACGCGCTCGCCTCAACACACACTCAAATAAAGACTCGTTCACATCAAACGTGTTCACACAAACATGCGTTCACACGAACACACGCTCGCATCAACACACACGCACACACATAAAACCCCGCTCACACAACTGTGCGCTCGCACAAACACACGCTCCGTGGTGGGACTTGAGCGCGCACCCTCTTCAGTCTCCACAGCACAGCACCACGGGTCGCAGTAGCGAGCCGCCACACCGCAGCAAAACAACAGCGGGCAGATTTCTATAAAAATAGTTACTCAATTTGGTCATTAACCACGCATACACTATATCTAAAATTACATCTCTGATTAACAAACAACTTACAAAATACCATATCAACTTACCTGCAGCACAATTGACTGGCCCTCGGTGAGAACGGTGAACAAACCACCAATACTGCCTCGATCACACTATATAAACGAGTCATCATTAAAAACGGCGCTATTAAAGAATAATTGCAGCAACATATCAATGCAGTAACATACCTTGATATATGTTAATGCAATTGAACATCCACAGGCCCACGGCAAAAGTTAAAAAAGGGATTTCCAACTTATGCAGGTCTACAACACTTAATACGCGCTCAATGCTTGATGCATAATAGATTGCTCTTGCGACACAAAAGAATGCAGCCTGCGTACCATGCCGGAAGGAAAACGGAAGTAAGAGGAAATCTCCGCGTTTTTAAAGGGCCGTGAGCGTACCATGCCAAAGAGAAAAGGGAAGTGAAAGGGGATCTCCGCATTTTTAAAGGGGCCGTGAGCTTAACTTCCGCCCAGCTCCATCCACCTACACAGAACGGAAGACCCTAGAAGGGTCACCCCATTACACATAGTTGGCTTGTGAAGTGTTATTTATGCTCTGTTTTCTTTTATCCCCAGATGACCATGGTTGATAAATGGTCAGTAGATGACAGGTGCCACTGGCTTCAAACTATAAACCTCATTGATGCAAAATAAAGTTTCAGAGTTTCAGTATGTGCCTATCATTGATGTTCTGAAGACTCAGTTGGAGAAACATGACATATTTGAATCATATCGGCTTTAAGAAGGACAAGTCTCACATCTGTGCATTACTGATTCAAGTGTTTGACAGCATCACTAAGCACACCTGGTACAGTATTGTATTTTATAACAGTTAAATGTATTTTATGTTAAATTTGGTGGTTGTTGGGTACAGAAATAATATATTTGATTATGTTTCTTAGGTACCCAAATCATAAAATGTATGGAGATGTTCTGGGGAGTTTGAGGATGAGACAAGTTTCTGGGAACACATTAATGCCATCACCCTGGAGTTGCGTAAAAGCAATCCCAGTTACTCTGAGGTCAAGAACCGGATGAAGCGCACTCTTTTCAAAAGAGGACAGCTTATGGACAGGCCTGCAGCTGTAGTAATGGAGCAGTTTCCTTTTCTTGGAGTGCCACAGCTTGTGAGTAAACATTGTTACATTTTGTGTCAGGCAGATAAGAAAAATCAGTGTAATTATATTTCTGTGAATTCCTATAGCTCATTTGGTAGAGCAATGCAAAAGGGTATCCCAGGGAACACATACTAATAAATGTATAGATTAAACACAATGCAAGTCCCTTTAGATAAAAGCGTCTGCCAAATATGAGGTATTTTATTTGATATAAAGTTATTTAGTTTTATTCTTATTCTAATTTTATTATTTTAATTGTAGGTATATACTGCTGTTAAAAATTGAGGTAATTTATAAATGGGAGCTCTAGCGCAAATTCTACCAGGAAGACTCTAATATCACGTCATTCTTTAACCACAGATCTAGCCAATCACCACTCGACATATTTAAGCCTGGTTGACACCCATTACTGCGTTCACAGAAACCTGACGCCGGCATTCACTCATCTGCGTCTCGATTGCAACCATAACGACACAGAATCATTTCTGGTAGAAATGTCAATGTTTTAATGAAATTTTACAACAAATGAATTGCAAATTGAATAGAAAATATGATCCAGATGTCTACACTGTATTTCTAATCAAGTTCATGTTATTTTAATCAAATGGGATTCGACGCCTGTAGTCATTTTGATTACTTCACCACACCCACTATTTTTCTTATTGAACATTCTGTCTCGGAAAAACATCACTAAATAGTAGTCAGTTGCAACCTCCAGTCCATGCTGACTTTAAAGGGTTAGTTCGCCCATTTAAGACATGAAGTTGTATGCAATCCTTACCAGCACTATAGTGCATACACACTGACCCACTCTGTGGTCACCTCCCTGGTCAGAGTTCTGGCCGCTCGAAGTTTTTCAAGAAAGTATTCCCGGTTAGTTTCCGGGGCCTCAAAACTGTGCGTTTTTACGTGAAAAAATTCTATGCGTTTCAAAGCTTGATTAATTTACATCACAAAAAACACTCCGGGCAAAATTCATACCTCAGTTTTAATCGGCACTATTTTCTTTCCATTTCTATCAATCCGCGCTGCTGTCAACGTCAACAGTGCGCACGTTCCGATCAGCTGTTCCATAGTGTTTACACAATCGAATGACAACGACTTAAAAAGTACAAAATTAACAATGGTGCGAACTTGTAAATTCCCAGGTTGTGACCACAAGAAAGTGCCGGGATCACCGTTCAGATTCCATCGTTTTCCTGTTTCGGATATAGCTATGAGACAGCTTTGGCTGGTTGACATCGGCTACTCTGCGGGAGCTAAAATATCCAGAATCAAGGATTTTCGTGTGTGCAGTGCTCACTTCAGCGAAGACGATTACATCCCCAACCAAGGAGGAAAAATAAAATAAAAAGATTTTAAAGAGTTTTGCTGTACCAGTATCACAGGTAAGCTCTATTTACTAACTTTATAATCCCATGTCTAAACTGTACGGTAAACAAGCTGATGTTTAGACTCCAGTGGAAATCACGTGAAAAGAGGTCTAATATAAAAACAGTTTATAGGGATATAGGTACAATTTTGCGGGTAAGCTCTATTTACTAATGATCCCATGTCTAAACTGTACGGTAAACAATCTGATGTTTAGACTCCAGTGGAAACCACGTGAAAAGAGGTCTAATATTAAAACAGTATATAGGGATATAACGATGGAATCTGAACGGTGATCCCGGCACATCGGAACGTGTGCACTGTTGACGTTGACAGCAGCGCGGATTGATAGAAATGGAAAGAAAATAGTGCCGATAAAAAACTGAGGTATGAATTTTGCCCGGAGTGTTTTTTGTGATGTAAATTAATCAAGCTTTGAAATGCATATAATTTCTTCACGTAAAAACGCACAGTTTTGAGGCCCCGGAAACTAACCGGGAATACTTTCTTGAAAAACTTCGAGCGGCCAGAACTCTGACCAGGGAGGTGACCACAGAGTGGGTCAGTGTGTATGCACTATAGTGCTGGTAAGGATTGCATACAACTTCATGTCTTAAATGGGCGAACTAACCCTTTAAGGAACTTGTTTGGCTGAAAGTGTGTAATTTGGAAATAAGCATCTGAAGTAAACAAATGTTTTGTTTTTAAGATGCTGCATGAAATGACAATGAGGTTTGGAACAGACTTGGCGAAGAACATGGAAACATCCCTAAATGAAATGGCCCCAAACATCATCAGGATTGCAAAAAAAGCAAGTCAAAAAAACCTCTACGCCAATCTCATTGGACCAGCAGAGGAAACCACAGAAGGTAACAACACCATATATATTTCCCCATCCAACCTATCTGTTCCATCCCCTGTGTAAAGTTGCATTGTTTGCATTGTCAATGAAAAGGTTGTAGCTCCTATAAATTGTATGAGTGAAAACATGTATTAAAATAATGCAAATATTAAAGGAATAGTTTACCCAAAAATAAAAATTGTCATCATTTACTCACCTCTTGTCATTTCAAATCTTAATGACTTTCTTCTTCAGAACACAGAAGAAGATATTTTGAAGAAGGATGGTAACCGAACAACGGCGGTGCCCATTGACCTGCATTGGTTTTGTGTCCATGTAATAGAAGTGAATGGGTTCCAGCATTGTTCGGTTACCAACATTCTTCAAAATATATATTAGTGTTATGCTGAAGAAGGAAAGCTATATAGGTTTAAAATGACAAGAGTGAGTGAATGATGACAGAATTTTCATTTTTGGGTAAACTATCCCTTTAATTGATTTCTGTACCTAATATACAATAATTTGTATCTGTTTGTAGGTCCCGTTAGGAATGCTGCACTCATTTAATTGCCAGCACTATTTAAAGAAAACACCAGCTTCATCTACTGTGTAGATAGTGTAAGTATAGTCTTCTGTAGTTTCATTAACATTTGATGCACCTGACTTGAATTAAAGGAACTGTTCATGCAAGTATAAAAATATTAGTCAGTTTACTCACCCTTATGCCAAATTTGTAACAGTTTAAAAAAAAAAAATTACCCTATAATTTACTCACTCTCTTCCTTAGTCATAAACTTTGTACTGTTTGCACTGCTTTGTAATGTCATTGAATAGCACCCCAATTTAAATCATAAAAGAAATCTGTACAACTCCAGGGGTTTATACTTGTCTTCTAAAGCAAAATGGTACAGTACGTACAAATGGTACATTAGTGAGATAAAAAGATTAAAGTTGCTTTAATTAGACTATGTATATAAATGAAATAACATCCAATGGGGTGGCACATCAGCTCCACATCAAAAATTATGAGTCTTGTTGGTTCTTGCGTGTCACGTGCTTAGCTGTCATGTCTGTGTTGTGTCATGAACAATTCAGTTACAAGAACGAAAGAACTAATGAGATTCAAAGTAATCAAAGTAGAGCTGACGTGGTAGCATGTTGAATGTTCTTCAAAGTTGACATTCAAACACATTACAAAGCTTTTTATTATTAAATATATCTCAGATTGTGCTAAACTGAAGAAACAAAGTCATACACATAGGTTGGCTTGTTGGTGAGTAAATTATGGGGTGATTTTAAGTCTATTTGATGACTTCTGTTAATTGGTGAAAAGCACTCAAAAGGTGAAATGTTTGTTTTACAGGAACCCAAAGGTCTGACACCAACCATAGTGTTTAACGGCTCTCCTGATCCTCTCAAGGCTGAAAGCGTCAGCATTATAATGGACAATGTGAACATCATAAGAGAGGCAGACATTGACATGACACAGGCTGTGGAATGCCTGTTTGCAGTCTATTTTCTTTTCAATGTGCAATACCCGGTTAACATTAAGCACACAATGACTTTTATTCAAAAATATATGCTTAAACTTACACAAGAGCATGACACAAGAACACCAATACCTGTACTAAAAATGTACAGTCAACTTGTGTAAATTGTAGTGCTATTTAATAGATGTTTTAATTGTTCATGTATTGATTTTTATCTGCATGGTCAAATATCAAAAATGATTTGTTTTTCCTCATTTCAGAGATACATGTAAAAGTGAAGTACTGTATATGTACATAAACAAGCTTATGTATGTTTATTGCAAAGTAAAAATGCTTAAATGAAATAATTCAAACTAAATGGTTAAATGTAATTATACATCTTAAATATAAATGTAAAATTTGCTGTCTAATACAGAGTATATAGAGGTGCAATTTTAAATATGACACTAATATTTTTGTTTAAAGGGGGGGTACAATGGTGTTTCATGTATTCAGAGTTGTTTACAGTGTTAAAGAGATGGATTCTCATGCTAAACATGGGCAAAGTTTTAAAAAAATATTTTGGACGGATAACGGAGAATTTCTATGCTGAAAATCTTACTTCCGGGTTGGTACAAGTTTCGGCTGGTTTTTTTTAGATCGTGGATCTAATGACGTAGATAAGAGTGGAACTCCTTATATGAGCATTTCTCTCGGAAAAGCGCGCCCGCGAGCACATCGACTAGAGGAGAGTGAGACCGCGCACATCAACGCGCTTCAACAGGAAATCATCGGCAGCGCTACATAGGATTTGTTCAAGAATGTCTCCAAAAAAGTGTGTATTTGGATGTGAGGGAAAGCTTACCGTGTTCAGTTTTCCAAAGAACCCAGTGTTACAGGAACAGTGGATGCAGTTTGTTTTTCCGGGGCAGCAACGGAGTGTAGGAAGTGCGGTTGTGTGTTCTGGCCGTTTCAGTGACGAATGTTTTATTAACAAGGCTCAGGTCGACGCTGGATTTGCAAATCGTTTGCTATTAAAACGTGGAGCGGCCCCAGTGATAAAAGACCCCATTCATGTAAGTACAACTGGATCAGATTTCTGTCTTTTGCTGGAAATCAAGCACTACCGCTTGACTCTATAGCTCCGCCTCCAGGACCTCGGCTTTTTCCGGAGAGAATCGGAAAGCTGTATTTTTCTTTTCTAAATATAATAAAACTAAACACTTTTTTGAGATATTAAGGATGCACTACTACTCTATAGGTACTCAAGATTAACATGAGATTAGGTGAAACTGTGCATGTTATGTACCCTTTAATCAATTGAATAAATTTAAACTGATTTAAACTGAATTTTCTGGATTGGTTATATTTTCTTATTCAATAATAATTAACTTGTTTAATAATAAAGAACCCTTAAATGGTTCTATATAGAACCATCTAACTTGGATTCAAAGAACCATTTGGGGTTCTATTTATGGAACCCATTAAAGTGGTTCTATATAGAACCATTTTGGAGTTCCATATATGAAGCGGGTGATAGAACCATTTCTGGTTCTAAATAGAACCATTTCTTTTAAGAGTGTATAGCCTCTTATAATTTGCAGTTTATTAAAAATGGTGATGGTTGACCAGTAATGAAACAATCACTATGCAGGTCTAAATCAGTTGTTACCTTCTAGTCGTAGTTAGAACTAACACACAAAGAGCTAGTTTCATATTGTAATGTAATATCAAACATATTTGTGCTTTACCAGGTTGCAGACATTCGAAAACTCTGCAAGGCCTGTGGAGTTGGCACTGAAGGATCAAAGACTGATCTTCTATCCAGACTGAGAGAAGAAATGCAAAACAGAAGTGCATACGACAAGATTTTTCATAAAGTTTGGGGAGCATCAGGTATATTGTGGGCTCTGTGAGTTCAAATGTACATGTTCTGAAAGTTAATGAATTTCATTCACTAAACAAACTATACTCCTCTTTGTCAGGTGGATGGGCAGCCATTTTATGCCCTTGTGGTATAGTTTACAGTGTAAAATTTCTCCTCCGTGCCAAAAGTCCTAGAGACTTTACGGACATGTTATTTTCATGGAAACATATCCCAAACATTTGTATTTATGATTTTGCCAGAGTACTGGCCACCCATTCCAACTTAAGGAGGCCAGAAGCAATGCCATTTACACCCTTTGAGGGACGACTTGCGGAATCTACAGAAAACAATATAACAGCTGCAGAGAGCGGAACCCTAACTATAAGCCTACCCTGGATAAAAGAGAAGAAGATGAATGAGGATGATAATTGCCATCCAGTGACTGGTTCTTCCGAGCACTATGCTCTATCTGACAAGTTCCACAAGGCCAACAGTAAGGATAAGCGAGACACACTTAGAAAGATTCAGATTGTCCCAGAGTTGGCTGGCAGAGTGAACACACAAGTTGCAGAACAACTTTTCGCTGGAATGCGTAAGAACAACTATTTCTTGAATATGATGTCTCCCACCACCCACATGTTTCTTGTAAGAAACATTTTGCACATGCAAAACAAAGAAAAAAATTGATCCATGCTGTCAAAAATACAAAAGGACCTTGGGCATCCAAAAACGACTATAAACCTCCAAACTGATTTGTTTGGACGTTTGGTTGTAGGTAAGTTTATTACATGTATACTTTGAACCGTATCTCTTATTTGCTATTTACAAATCATTTTGTCTTTTATGTGTCTTTAAATAAAGAGAACAGGGCTCCTGAAATGACCAGACTACAGATCTGGCCTTTAAAAACGCGCGTTTTCTCCCGCGGCATTCGGCAATTCGTCTCGTAGAGTCTCGCAGAATTCTGCAAGTGCTTTCGGGGGGCGCTACTTACAAATTCCCTCAATGTGTTTCGCTTCACAGAATATCCACCAGGTGGCGCATAAAAAACAACTTTACGTTAGATTTTTTCTTTTACTTCATTACGTCACGATTGTGAGAAAACATCCACAATAAAATATAAATTATAAATAGTAATAGACACAAATATTTACAGTAGGCTACTGTATTATACAGACATTTGAAAATATTTGTAAATGCAAAAGGTTCATTAAGACAAGAAGGGGTATTGGACAACGTTTACGAATTTTTATATGCTTTGTCATTGCTGTGGTTTCCAGGAGATGAGTGCATGCAGAATATTTAACATTGCTTTTATTAAAACAGCAAAGTGACGTTCTTGCCAGTAGCGCATAACTTTTTTGTACAACTATTAAGATGATTGTGCATGCAATGCGCATTTATATAAGTGCAACAGAGAATTTAGTGTGAGCATAATACACGTGACTCTGCCTGTAAAAACCCAGCAGTATTTTTTATATATATATACACAAAATCATCCTAACATAATGCAATTAAATAATGCGACTTACCCAGATTCTTAATTCGTGAAAATATTTCTTGTGTGATTGTTCTTGTGCAGATATTTCTTGTGAGGTAATGTTGCAGCACAACACGTAGCATTTATATTTTGGGCGCATCTGATTTGCCATTACATTATTAATAAATATTTTAATTGAACTGTCTTAATGCATTAAGCATAAAGATTTTTCCACGTTAGTCTCAGAATGTCCGGGGTTGGTTTGAGGTCTTGCCGACAGTTTGTAAATCTTCTAAATATTCATATTCACAAATTCCATACAAAGGGTGATCAACAGTTATGACTTCTAAAATAAAATAAAAATGACCAGATAAGAGGTATCTGATTGACAGTTTGACAGATGTTGTTTTAAAAAAATAATTACAACATTATGGGGAAGTGGTATTAAATATTCGGTAACACATAGCCTAATACAATTATTTTAAGTATGCATTTTGTTCAGTTTTGCTTTTACAAAATGTTCCCTGTTTTTTATATAATTAATTTAATCTGAGATGTGCGTTATATCGCTTTTTGATCATTATTTGTGTTGTCGAATTTTGACACAGTTTCATTACTTGTTCATAATAATTTGATTCATAATTATGTCGTTTTTTTCTAAAAGTAAAAGTAAAAAAACTAAAAGTTTTTCTAAAAGCAATATTCTAAAGAGATACAAAGACAGTGTACGTGTACCCACCAGATTTCGCCATGAGTCATTTTGTACCCACCACTTTTAACTTCCGTTGACCGTTTTCAGTGGTTATGAGGAGCAATATGAGAGAAAATTTTTGTAATCATTGTCTGACACAAAAAAAAAAAAAATATAATATTCATTTTATTTTAATTTTCGTGTTCGCATTTATGAGGGAAAAAACAACGTGTCAGTTTACGGTTATGGACGTGAGCGCTCTAAAAGCGGCACTAAAAGACTGCTTTAAAACTTTCACAGAGACCTTAAACAGAACAGCTGCCTTTCTTTAAATCGAATTTCGTTTTGTATTAATTATGTCTTAATTTTAATCAATGTTTCGTGAACCAATTGCCTGGATTTAAGAAGTAAATATAGCAGACAATCACGACACCGGCGCCGGCGATATCTCATAAATGAACCGAAACTCAGCGTGTAATGCACATTCACATTTACAGTGTATTTAGACACATTTAGACGCATTCATAATCATTACTTTTACCGGTTCTTTGTGGCAAGCTTTATGCGTGCGGTCGTGCGCTTGAGTGCGGCTATATTATAGTAAATGCTCATTACTTAAAACAAAGCATAAGCCTCTTCCTGGCATGCAATGGAATCTACAATGTCAGTTGGTTATATCAACATATGTCAAATTAAGTTACGCGATATCAACAAATTAAGCTATAAACATTAATTTGAAATAACTTAAAGCGTATGTATAGTATATTTGCTTAAATAGCATTTAAACAAAGGAACTGCAAGGGATTAAAACCCCGCCCACACGCTGGTGAAAACTGGAAAAACCGGTTTTCTTTTGATTCCCTGAGAGGAGATCGATTAGCATTGGGGGTTGAATCGGCAGACCTGGGGGGTGGGTGGTTGTAATTTCTTGACTCTGTGCAATTGGTAGCAGCTAAAGCAAGCAGCTAAAACAAAGACTGTGCAATTAATTACATTTTGGAAATAACTTTCTTCATGTCGTTTTATTTATACACTGTAAAACATTTTTTTTTTTTTTTTTTTTTTTTTTGAATTTGTAAATATTAAATATGTTTTACAAACAATTGGTTTACAAACTCTTGGAGGTTTGTGGTTACCATCATTCAGAAGAGTAGTGCTTGTGTTTAGACTTGTGTTTTACGTGATTAAATCAGGAAGATTACATTGGTTTCTGTCCACACGGAGATGCATTTAAGACGATTTAATCAGGAAATGGAGGCACCGGTGCGATATAACTTGCATTGCTCGTGAACTGAGCTCGTCTCATAAATGAACCGAAACTCAGAAATGTATCTAGAAAGCTTGAAATGTCCACTTTTAAACAAAACAATTCAAAACGAAAAGAAACAGACAACTCTCTTTTGTAAGTGTGCATTTCTCTCTATAGGCACGTTCACAATATCTGCGAAGATGACGAGTCAGCATTGTCAACATCTTTGACTGACACATAAAACACTAGTTGATTAGTAAACAATTAAAATGTCTCCTTGCTATATTTGACACATGATTACTTTTGCCAGTTCTTTGTGGCAAGCTTTATGCATCCGTTAACTATCGAATATCGTGACTCATATTTTGTACCAGACCATTTATGGTTGTTCATATTGTTCAACAAAGTTCTTGATAAAAAAAGAAAAGAAAAAAAAAGAAGCTACTGTGCCTAATATTATTGTTGTATAGCGCGCAAGGTTTATGCGCATGCTTTAAGTCTTCTCCGTTTTTAGTGTATGTCTGTGGCAGAATTACAGTGCCTGGTCTGGTATGTATACTAGGCTACATCGTTTTGAGTCGGTTTCAGTGGTTTAGTGTGTACGCAGATATTTCTTGAGACGACGCCATGTTTTTATGTTTTTATGCACTTTTACTCTTTTAGTTTTGTTGCAATTTCACCAAAAGCTTATAATTAGGAAATACACACAACACGCTAAACTTGTATTCTCTATATGTTAAAAATGTTGTAAAAAATACGTATTATTCTTATAATAAGAATAACAATATGATACATTTATATTGCACTCGAAATGATTTAGATATGGAAAGAGGAATTCTTCTCAACTACCACCAATAAAGTTTTAAAATTCTTCTTTAGAAAATATTATATTTTGATGATTCTGCAAGTTCAGCAGACAGTGAGGTTCGGGTTTGTTCCGATCAGAGCTCGTGAGTGGAGAGCGCATTTCTGAATATTCCGCTCCGCTCGTTCATTCCGCTCAGGGTCCACGGCCTCGCTCAACACAGATGTCCTGTTGCCTGGTTCGAAAATATGTGGAATACGGGCTGCTTTCGACTAAAAGTTTTTTTTTTTGTAGTCGACTAGTATACTAGGCTAGTTGTTCATTTAAGTAATTCGTGGACAAATCGCCCCTTTATATTAATTTAATTAGCCTACTTATGGATCATGAGCGTTTACGTAATATAGCCGCACTCAAGCGCACGACCGCACGCATAAAGCTTGCCACAAAGAACCGGTAAAAGTAATGATTATGAATGCGTCTAAATGTGTCTAAATACACTGTAAATGTGAATGTGCATTACACGCTGAGTTTCGGTTCATTTATGAGATATCGCCCGGCGCCTCCAATGTCGTGATTGTCTGCTATATTTACTTCTTAAATCCAGGCAATTGGTTCACGAAACATTGATTAAAATTAAGATATAATTAATACAAAACGAAATTCAATTTAAAGAAAGGCAGCTGTTCTGTTTAAGGTCTCTGTGAAAGTTTTAAAGCAGACTTTTATTGCCGCTTTTAGAGCGCTCACGTCCATAACCGTAAACTGACACGTTGTTTTTTCCCTCATAAATGCGAACACGAAAATTAAAATAAAATGAATATTATATATTTTTTTGTTGTGTCAGACAATGATTACAAAATTTTTCTCTCATATTGCTCCTCATAACCACTGAAAACGGTCAACGGAAGTTAAAAGTGGTGGGTACAAAATGACTCATGACGAAATCTGGTGGGTACACATACAATGTCTTTGTATCTCTTTAGAATATTGCTTTTAGAAAAAACTTTGTTTTTTTTACTTTTAGAAAAAAATGACATAATTATGAATCAAATTATTATGAACAAATAATGAAACTGTGTCAAAATTCGACAACACAAAGAATGATCAAAAAGCGATATAACGCACATCTCAGGTTAAATTAATTAAGCTCCTCATAACCACTGAAAACGGTAAAAAAAAAATCGAACCAAAAGTCAAATTAATATGGACTGAAGTTAAAAGTGGTGGGTACAAAATGACTCATGACGAAATCTGGTGGGTGCGTACCCACCGTCCCCACCGAAATCGACGCCTATAAGGGAAACATCATAGTATAAAAAGTACTGTGTGTAATGCAGAAAAGCGCATTACAACCATGTTAAAACTATTTAAAACGTTAAGATGCAAAAATGAACTAAATGTAAAATTAGATAATGATATTGCGCAAATGATCTCGGTCTCTTTAAAGGTCTTCGCAAATTATTGTGTTATAAGACTCAGTTATCATAGCCTACATCACGTCTCTTCTACTGTAAGTACACAGAAAAAAAAAAAATAAGACAAATGATGCGCGTTTGAGTCGGATTTTTATGAAGAATATGTGACTGTTTATGTAACTGGCAAAAGAAAACATTGTATTCGTCATACTTCGTCAACTCAGTATGGCCACATGAAACACGACTGCCATCTACAGGTTTTAGTATTTCCTGCGTCCAACACCTAATCCCCCATCTGCACGATCCCGCAGAATTTCGGAAGTGCTTGTGGCATTATTTTCTCTGAGACGCGCATTTTTAAAGGCCACATCTGTACATCTGATAAAACCTGGCAAGGCTTGCTGGGGAAAGCCACTGACTCGATCACAGCGTAAACTGGTAATATAGCTAAACAGTTATTAATTGCACAACTGCAGTCCTCTATTATGATTAAATTTTAGATTTTGCATTTTCATTTATGCATTCAGACAGTCATATCCTAAGCAACTTACAACTGATTCATCATAGAGCCAACAATATTCACTGTGTGCAACGCCAGGTCTTTTAGAAGACTAAGACTACTAAGAATCTGTTTTGTAAGTAATAGAAAATTTCTGTTCTCTTGACAGATGGCTCAAGTTCGTTCTGCAAATGCTGATGATGAAGTAGCACTTGTGGGCTCTATTGTCATAAAACAGAAAGACTTAATAACACTGACAAACCTTTGCGAGGAGGAAGGAAATGTAAGAAACAGACAAAAACATGAATCAAAACTTAAAATCATAATAAATAAAATAAAATTTCAAAGTAGCTAAATGTTGATATTTTTCACACAGGTGCTGAATTCCTGCTTCTGTGTGCTGCAACAGATTGCACTCTCCCAGGTTTAACCTCAAAGTTTGAGAGCATAAATAAATTCATTTTGTTCAATTCATAACAATTTTCTTTTTTGCGGCCAGAATGTGGACATCTATCCAGTTGACAGCCATGTCATAGTGACATGGTTGCCACCAATTTGTGCACATCCCATGGACCACTTACCTGTAAGGATCACTGATATTTGTAATGTCTTTAAACATTAAATATACTATATACTATAAAATATTTTTTTAATATACATGTAGCCTGAAATTATGAGCAAGGATGCTGTGGTCTTCCCATCTTGGGTGCCAGGGCATTGGATGCTGTGTGTGAGTCTGCTTTAATGTTGCGATACATAAATATAGAATACCAATTGTTGTGCAAACTGAAATCAGCGGCATATTTCTGATTATTTCCTTGATATTATGCGTTTCCTAACAACTAACACAGGGTGAAAACATTTTTTCAGATCATGAAGCCAAAATTGCGTGAAAGGTTTTGGAGATGGCACTTACATTGCCATATACAGGTTTTCCTGTTACAGAATTGTGTTCTCTTGTTCTATTGTTCAGTTCTTTTTTTTCTTTTTTTTCCATTGGCTTTTTTCTCATTGCATACAATTTAAGAAAACTTTACTTGCAACACACTTTAATTTAAGGGTCATATGTTAATTAATTTTGTGCATCCCTGCATTAAGAAGAATCCATGGGAAAAATAAAGGCGGGACAGTTCCTGTTAAACTCTGCCTTTATTATTTTCTGTTCTATTTCAAATTTACTTGGTAATCATATGTAGTATTGCAGGGTAGTTATCTTTTAAAAACCCTATTTGATTGGCTGTTTATAATGTATATCTTAATGTGTTTTTGGCTGGGGGGGCATTCATTTATTTTGACAAAGAAATTGCTCAGAGCCTGTGTCCTGGGACATGGACAGAATTCTATTCTGAGGACCTTGGGGTATGTTTCATTTTACACCAAATGTGATTGAAAATTTTAATGAATTAGGAATTTAGTGGTACTAGTTAAAGGTCCCGTATTATGCCCCTTTTCACAAGATGTAAAATAAGTCTCTGATGTCCCCAGAGTGTGTATGTGAAGTTTCAGCTCAAAATACCCAACAGATCATTTTTTACAGCATGTTTAAATTGTCATTTTTTGGGGCACAGAAAAACGCACTGTTTTAGTGTGTGCCCTTTAAATGCAAATGAGCTGCTGCTGCCGGCACAGGGGGCGGAGCTTCATGAGTTCGCGCTCAGTCTCTCAGGACAATTTCAGCTCACGGAATGATGATAATATCATAAACTCTCAGTAACGGTGTTCATTTCGAGTCGGACAATAATGCCTACAGAGTCAGAGTGCTGTATAGAGATGAAACAGGTATAGTTTAGTAGTTTAATTACAGTTATTATAACATATTTGTCATCTGCTTGTAGGCTATGTATCCATTATTTATTAATAGCCTACAAGTCTGCTGTCTGAATGATGATCAAACATATACTGATGAGTTTAATAAAGTTTATTGTACATCACACAAAAGATGAAGCGTCAGTTTTACTTCAGTAAAATAACCGTAAGAGCTGAGTAAACACAGTAAGTTATTAGAAGTGTGCAAGTAGCCAGTAGAGTTGAGGGAGCATTCCTGTGGGCGGAGGTTAGTCAAAAAACGGTTCTAGTGACGTCATTAAAGAAGGAAGTAGAGGGATGTAGTCCAAACGAGCCGTTCACTTTATAGATATTATATAGAGACTAGATGCCCTATTGGCCGCTGGGCACTGAGAAATGCGGCCGCCATCTTAAACCGGTCGTACTCCTAGTTTCGTTGCATGGCAGCAGTAGATGCCAGAGAGCAGTGTGGAGCATTTTTCCTGTTCTAATCGGCGGACCATCGCAAATAGAGCCCGGGGGATTACTTTTAACATTACCGTACTATTGGTTGTATTTTGTGAATAGAATATTACCAGATAATTGAGAAGGAGCAAGGATCTTACTGTACTGAAATCGTAGCCAGCTAACGTTAGCTAGGCTATGTTTACTGCACCAGCCGATGTTCACCCGGCATGGAGAGGTGGGGTAAAGTAATAATTACAAGAGCTTCTCGGTTATTTTAGTCCCGTCCTAATGTGCCATCTCAGTAATCATTACGGACAATGTCAGTAAAGATTACGGCGACTTTTACCTTCTGTAAAAAGGTCCGGGAAAATAACCCCAGGAAACGTTTATATTAATAGACGTGCGAATATACCCTCTGTAACGTTAAATCAAGTAATTTCGAGTTTAAAAGTAGTTTCCTGTGGTTATTTGCATTAAGTATTGAGACGCTTGAAAAGGCATTCAGTTGCGTTCTAGACACTGAGAGAAGTCTCCCCAAGTGTTTTCCACATACCATTCAGATCAGAAAGAAGTTCGAAAGCACTTGTTAGAGGCACGAAACTTATAGCGTTAGGTAACTTAAGTGCCTATTACCAACATAATCCAAACTGAAGTTAATTCATGTATTGTTCGACCGGACATAACTGTTATATATATATATATATATATATATATATAAATATAGGTTATTTGTGTTTGCGCACGTGATATCAGGAAGCAATGTAACTTTTCTTTAACTTATTAAAATATTTTACTTTACTGCAACTATCTGTTTCTGCTTCTTTATCCTTCATCTTCTATATCCTACATCACATATTTTGATTTTGGACGTCTGGTGGTCACCTTATATCTTATTTCAGAATATTATATTACTGTTAAGCCTACTATGAATATTAAAATCTGCCGAACCTTGTGTCCTGTATCATAGCAACATGAATGACCTTTGCAGCAAAAAACCCCGCGTGAAAATCAGTTCGGTATTGTCACAGTGTCTGGTTTGTGTTTCCCTGGGTCACCAATAGAGGTCCTCTTTCCCCACGGTGTCATTCACTCTTACTACATTTCCCATCATCCTGTTCTGTCACTCATTGTATCATTGCACACAGCTGTTTCCCGCCACCTCATTAGTATCTGTGTATATATACCCTGGTTGTTTCAGTGTTTGTCACGGAGTCCTTGTTTGTATCACACCACTTCCGAGTTCTGTTCTTGCCGTTTGTTCCTGTTCCTGTTCCTGTTCCTGTTCCTGTTCGGATTGCTCTATTGGATATTGACCTTTGCCTGGACTGTTTATGAGATTGGATTACCCTAACATTAAAGTAACACATACTGCATATTGGATCTACCTTTCTTCTATTCTTGTGTGGATCGTGACAGAAGGACTCCGTCACGCACTAGATCCAGCGGTATGTACTCTAACTTCTCTTTCCCAGCCACCGAGCGGGAGAGGAGAGATTGTTTTAAGGGAACCCGCTTAGTCATTTTTCGTGGGTCCCGTGGAGGTCGCAGAGGAGTGGATGGGCGAGAGGGAGTTCAACACCACTCTCAACCATGGCCTCCCTTCGACTCTGGGTTGGTGAGGTCCAGCCCAGAGCCCCATCCGCCGCTGATTCCGCCCAGCTCAGAACCTGCACATTGCCATCAGAAACAGAGGAGGAGAAGGAAGACCTCCTCCGTGTCTGTTCCGGTGGTCCCAGTTCCGGTGGTCCCGAGTCAGGTGATCCCGAGTCCGGTGGTCCCAGTTCCGGTGGTCCCGAGTCCAGTGGTCCCAGTTCCGGTGGTCCCAGTTCCGGTGGTCCCGAGTCCGGTGGTCCCAGTTCCAGTGGTCTCGACTCCGGTGGTCCGGAGACGGAGGAGGAGGAAAAGGGCCTCTTCAACTGATTGTCCGGTGGCTCCTAACACGGAGACCATCCCGGAGGTGACTGCCGTCCCTAACGCACCGCCCAGGCGTCTTGCTCTGCCCGCGCCGCCCAGGCGTCTTGCTCTGCCCGCGCCGCCCAGGCGTCTTGCTCTGCCCGCGCCGCCCAGGCGTCTTGCTCTGCCCAAACCGCCCAGGCGTCCTGCTCTGCCGGCCCCGCCCGAGCTGCTCGCCCTGCCGGCGCCACCCCAGCGATCCGTCACGTCTGCCGATCCAGAGACTGTTCACGTCACGTCTGCCGATCCAGAGACTGTTCACGTCACGTCTGCCGATCCAGAGACTGTTCACGTCACGTCTGCCGAGCCTGTGTCTTCGGACAAGATGGCCGCCGCAGAGCCTGTGTCCCCTGACAAGATGGCCGCCGCAGAGCCTGTGTCCCCTGACAAGATGGCCGCCGCCGAGCCTGTGTCTCCTGACAAGATGGCCGCCGCCGAGCCTGTGTCTCCGGACAAGATGGCCGCCGTCAAGCCTGTGTCCCCTGACAAGATGGCCGCCGTCGAGCCTGTGTCTGAACCTGAGCCGGTGGTGTCTGTTCCTGTTCCTGAGCCTGAGCCGGTGGTGTCTGTTCCTGAGCCTGAGCCGGTGGTGTCTGTTCCTGAGCCTGAGCCGGTGGTGTCTGTTCCTGAACCTGAGCCGGTGGTGTCTGTTCCTGAACCTGAGCCGGTGGTGTCTGTTCCTGAACCTGAGCCGGTGGTGTCTGTTCCTGAGCCTCCGCCGTGGCCGCCCGAGGGGTCTTCTCCGCCGTGGCCGCCCGAGGGGTCGTCTCCGCCCTGGCCGCCCGAGGGGTCGTCTCCGCCCTGGCCGCCCGAGGGAGAGTCTCCGCCCTGGCCGCCCGAGGGAGAGTCTCCGCCGTGGCCTCCTGATGGGTCGTCTCCGCCCTGGCCGTCCGATGGACTACCTGCTCCACCCTGGCCACCTGAAGGGTCGTCTCCGCCCAGACCGCCCGATGGACTATCTGCTCCACCCTGGCCACCTGAAGGGTCGTCTCCGCCCAGATCGCCCGATGGACTGTCTGCTTCTCGCTGGCTGCCCGATGGACTGTATGTTTGGCCCTGGCCGGTGGCTAAGCTATCACCCCCTGTTCCTGTTCCCCTCCATGGACCTGGCCCCCCATCCCTCCCCCTGATCCTCCACTATTCCACCTCCCTCCTGGACTCTTGTTTTATTGTGTATTGTGTCTTGGAGCGTCTGGTAGCCGCTCCGTAGAGGGGGGGTTATGTCACAGTGTCTGGTTTGTGTTTCCCTGGGTCACCAATAGAGGTCCTCTTTCCCCACGGTGTCATTCACTCTTACTACATTTCCCATCATCCTGTTCTGTCACTCATTGTATCATTGCACACAGCTGTTTCCCGTCACCTCATTAGTATCTGTGTATATATACCCTGGTTGTTTCAGTGTTTGTCACGGAGTCCTTGTTTGTATCACACCACTTCCGAGTTCTGTTCTTGCCGTTTGTTCTTGTTCCTGTTCCTGTTCCTGTTCCTGTTTGGATTGCTCTATTGGATATTGACCTTTGCCTGGACTGTTTATGAGATTGGATTACCCTAACATTAAAGTAACACATACTGCATATTGGATCTACCTTTCTTCTATTCTTGTGTGGATCGTGACAGGTATTCAGTGAGATATTATTAATTAAATGCGCTGACAGCTCATTGCACCTGCCATACAGATTACACTGAGTGGAGCGGGTGACCGGTCTAAGATGGTGGCCCTACGGCTCGACCGCGCCAATAGGCAGTAGCGGTCGATAGGGCGTCTATCTATATGATGTCTATGGTTCACTGTAGTCGACTTCTGTTAAATAAAATATCTCGCTTGGCATTGAACTTTGAGCTTATAATTTTACAGATATTATTTATGCTCTAACAGCAACATTACACACTAACTAAAGTTTGAAACATGGGATCACGAAGAACGGGACCTTTAAAAATGATATAATTTGTAATTTACTTATATCTAGGATATACCTCGACAAGATAAGTCTTGCAGCTGTGGAGTCTTCATTCTAATGGTAGGATCAATGGCTACTATTGGTTCTGCAGGTGCAATGTCAGAATTAAACCCATGTGCAGTTATTAATACATTATTCATGTTGCAGTATGCTCTCTATGTCATCTTGGGGGGAACATTTGACTTTTCAGAGGTGGGTTTTCCAAGCTCATTAAAAAACATTCTGTAAGTTTAAGAATTGTTTTGATAAACTTGTGCTTTTCTTTCTTTCTTTCTTTCTTTCTTTCTTTCTTATTGTTATTAGTCCTTTTCTAAAAAATAATTACAAGGATGGCAAAATGCCTTTACAGTTAGTGTGACTTTTAGTTGTCATATCTTCATGCAATGAAACTTTATATACTGTATTATGAATGTGTTTTTATATCGGTCATGGAAATCCAGCAAAGCAAGAGAAGGCGGACTGACAAGCCACACAAAACTGGTATGATTTATTTAGTTTGAGGTGCTCTATTATTTATAGTAAATGTTGACTGTCATTTACTGATGTTCTTCGTTTGTCCCTTCATAGTGGCAACCGTTGACCAACCCCTGAACATACAGGAGGCGTGTATTTGTTATTACTCAATTTATAAAATGCAAGGGAATCATTATATCCACAAGAAGTTCAGATTGTTATGTTTTGTTCATGTATAGCTTCCTCCGCTGGTCCTTTGTGAAATCTTACTGGAGGTTGTGCTTCAAGATGGTGATGTTGCGATTGGCTCCCTTGCCCTCACCTGCAGGTGCTTCAACAGCATTGTGAGCATGGATAGTTTCCGCCGAGAGGCTCACTTTCGGTGGTTGGACAGTAAGTTTTATTAGTGTCACTGTTTGGTTAATCACAGCTCTCTCTCTGTTTTTTCTCCGTTATGTATGGTTGAATATTAAGACAATGATGAGGTCAGCTGATAACGTTTTTTTTTCTTTTTTTTCAGGTGTCGTGAACTGGAAGGTATTCAGTGAAAATTTCAGAAACCTGTACAGGGTTCCATACAGTCTATCCAGATGTCTCCATTGTGAGACTACATACAAAGACTGTGGTGAAGGCTACAGATGAAGAGGGCAAAGAGGTGTGATGCAGGGGTTCTTTGGCTCTGATGACTTCCAAGGATACTGCGGAGACGACTGTTTCTATGAGGCTGGAGGAAGCATCTAATGTTTCATGCAATGTGTTCCTCATGTTTGAACTTGCCACATTTATTGCTTATTTTATTTTATTGGATTCTCTCTTTTTTACTATTACGTTAAGTAGAGAATGCTGCATTTATCAATATAGTTTTTCATCATATTGGTTACAGTATCTATACGGTCAATAAAGTGATGCTAATGTTTAAAGTTTTCAGAGTCATTATTCTAAGTTAACACATTTTACCTTAATTTAAAGGTCAATACGTTTTACTTTATATATCATTTAATGTAAACTACAAATATCACTTAAATATCAGTCATTACATATAAATATCATATTTTTAAAAGATACAGGTGAGAAAGACCAATACAATCATTTTCACCATTGCTTTACAGTAGGATTTGGTAACTTTATTGGAAATTTATATTAATTTTCCTTGTTAATCACCGTTACAACTTGATTTATGTTGTGTTGTTAACACACACACACACACAAAACTAAAATAAAACTAATGTAATTATAAATAGTTGAGTAATAAAGTAATTTTTAATACTTTTAGCTTTTAATAATAATAATAATAATACATTTTATTTATTTGGCGCCTTTCTGGACACTCAAGGTCGCCTAACCTACATAAGGTTTTTAAGGTTTACATTTAGGGAAACATTGCATGCAGGTAGGAGAGAATATAATAAAATATAATACACACTCACAGGCTATTATATACAAGATCTGTATCTTATAAGAACGGGAAATTTGGTTTATGAAAGAATTCCATATTAAAGATCTCTCAGTAGTTTAATGTAACGCTTTTTTTAAAAAGAAAATAGGTACTGTAGCCTGTATTTTATACACATTTTATTTTGACATAAATGTTGTCGCGATATCGACATAATAGTAAAAATCAAGAAAAATCGAGAAATAATAATAACGCATTTCCGCTTCTGAAAGGGCTTCCGTACGGTTTTGATTGGATGGTTGGAAAATGCCTTTGATTGGATGGTTGGAAAATGCCTAGACCGGTTTGAAAACGCCCAATAATTGGGAAACACCTTCTTGTTGTTCTGCAGAGACCTATACTTGGACTGATCAGCTAACCGTTGTGGGCGGGACTAAACAGCGGAAACGTAATGGCGGCGAATTTGAATCTGCGTCATCACGCGCACACACACACACACACACACACACACACACACACAAAGCCCTGAATGTGCAGCAATGGAGATTTTGGAAAATATTAATAACATATACATGAAATTATGGGAGAATAAGACAATGAAATAATGATCAAAATGAGCATCTATTTGCAAGACAAGATTAAAAGACTATAGCCTATGCAATAAAAAAGAATTCAATACAGGCCTACTGCCTATTTAGGGTAGGCTACTGTATGTACAAATACTATTATTTAACCTTAAAAAAACTCACTTTAAACCCCACATGCTTAATAATCTGTAAGGACAACATATTGAATACAGTAGGTGCAGATTTCTGCAGTTATACCTTCTTTTCTTTGTTTTCTAATTTCACAGAAAAAAATCTGTAAAATATTACTTTGTAAAAATACAGACAAGTTCCTTTTAAAAAAACGTAAAATTGATGTAAAACCAAAATACAAGCAATTACCTGTATAATAGTGGACCTTTAAATTACAGCAAATATCTGTAAAATAACAGGCATTTATTGTATAATGACAAAACGGTAAAATTCTGTAAAAAAATACATATCATTACCTGTAAAATTACACCTTTTTTTTACAGTGTAGGCAACATAAATCAAAGCCCAAAATGTAGAAATTTACATTATTTATTTACTTAATGTGGCAGAGTGGGGGGCTAAAAGAGCAAAGCTAGACAGCAAGGAAGTTAACATCAAATAAACTGATAAGATTTTCAATGTAGCCAACTACGCCACCTTGGGACTTTCGCCCAAGGATATACTCAGACAACACAGGTTCGTTTCTTTGGCAAAGAGGACTGAGACGGTTCTGACAATTAAAAACAACAATTTATTACAAAATCTTCTCACATTGAAAAAACACATTCACTAATAAATACCTTCCAAACATTTACCTCTTAATTACCTACATGTTAGCACAAAAAGGAAGGCATCACTAATAAATACCTTCCAAACATTTACCTCTTAATGACCTACATGTTAGTACAAAAGGAAGGCATTTAAATTACCATTAAAATAAAATAAAGAAAGAAAAACAAAAAAAAAAAAAAAAACTGGGGGTTAATCGAAGACACTAACAGGAGAAAGAATCTCTGACCCACCTTGTAAGTAATCACTCACTACACCCACACATTAGTGTCCCACACTACAAAGGCAATGAAACAAATCCACACTCAAGTGTGTTTAACACTGCACCCCAAATGGAGGTGGGCCAAATGACCCCCGTTCAGATGTCCCAGAGAGAACCCACTTAAGTTACAGATTCCATAAAAATAAATAACCAAAACAAATTTATAAGGGAGACAAAAACAGCAGCGTAGTTTGGGGTCCGTGTATCCTGCTGATTACAGATGCACTTATACGGCTCTGAGCTGGAAGCACGCCGTTAGGCACGCCCCCCCAACTGCATCAGGACAATGTATATAAAATGACTGCATGCTGCAACATGCCCTCACTGCACTGTAGCAACTGAGATTGTACAAATAAGCGACCCAAACTACACGACTCCATCAGGAAAAGGCAGAAAAAGGGACAGCGAGAGAGTAACCAGAAACAGCTAAACAAACTCTGCTATGGGTGTCTTGCTTTTATTATAAGTGCAATCATGATAATGAGTAACCAGCCGGTTTCTAACACAGCTGAGTCTATGGGGAGATTATTCCCATTCTCCACCAGGGGGAGTAACAGAGGGAAATACCCAATCTGCTACATTAAGAACAATCAAATAGTACAAGAACAAAAATAAGACAAAAAACTGAACAGAAAAAAAATAAAACAAAACTTTATCTTTTTGATCTTCTCAGCTCCGTGAGCTTCAAATTGATAGATGTGCCTATCTGAGATATGAGCTACAAAATGACCATCCTGCCATGAGCTATATGGGAGACATATCTTGTATGTACATATAGGGCTTATATGTGGATATAAAGAAGCAATACAGGAGACCTATATGGCCTGTATATGCACATATATGCACCTCAATTTTGCCTATATGTGGCATATATACACATATAGGTTCTTTCCATGTGGGAATCCAAAGCGATTTACAAATGAGGAGAACAATAGAAGTCAAACTAACAATATTCAAGTGCTGTGAATAATAGCGTGAATAGTAGTTATTTGGTAAAAGAGTATAATGTACATGCATTAGGAACACAAGCAAGACTATGACATTAAACTACTTGATGTTGTTGATCTGTCAGTCTATCAGGGGAATTAATGAGAATAAACCTAACTTAGCAAACATTGTTCTTGCTCCGGCTTTAACTTCTGTATATTCGGCAGTTTTGCAACAACGGACCGAATAGCTTTTCTCACGTCTTTCTCCGCTGCCATTACTGAACTCCAACTCAAACTGACGCACTACATCAACGTCATCGTTCTCAGCCACTCCCTCTGTTCGCTGATTGGTCCTACAAAAAATTGGTTTCTGGAAACCTAAGAATATACAGCAGTCCCAGACGTAGTACTGAAGGAAAATGAAATTGAGCGGAAGTACGTAGGAGGGCGGAGCCAGGCTAGCATTGCGCAACATTTCATGTTAAAAATACCCGTTTTTCTAACCCATACATGCTTAAACAATTGTCTGATGGGCTGAATGAGCCCTTCTCTGATCACTGCGATTGCCTCTATAATCCTGTACAATAAAATAAATAAGAGGGATTCGGGTCGGAATTTGAGACTGGGCGTGACGTCATGCGCGTTCAGTTGCAGTGTTGCAGTGTTGCAGTTTCGCTTGTCGCCAGAGGGGGCATAGTTCTGCAAAAACTCAAGAGACTTGCGCAATGCACCTTTAATGAAGAACAGTTACTTGTTTTGAAATGTATATGTATACATTTTTCTTTCCCACTGGCCAGTTTGGCCTTCATACCTATGCTGCTCTCCATCTAATGTAATCATGTTATATTAGTAAATAAATGTCACAGTTGTATTATCTTTTAAGACCAATTTAACACACCATCACCCTTCATTGTGAAATTTTCACATCTCCTCTTTATATAATCATGCTCCTTTCTTGAACAGCGGTCGGGATATTGGTTATCCTGCAAAGTTTTTGATTTGTCTAGCTTTAATTGCGTCCATTTGCTGTGGCAGTATATGGCCTAACAACAATGACGCTTCATTTATAGACCATTTAAAGGAGTCATGACCTGTAATTTTCACTTTTCCACGAGAAAAAATGTATGTTATGATTGCCTAACAATTATACACTGGCCGGGAAGCCGATATTTAAAGGTGAAGCGTTTGTTTACCCCTGGGTTCGTCAACCAGCCCACGTGCACGCGCACTCAAATACGTGATGTTAATTTCTGCGCCGACTTGACGTCAAGTCGGCGCAGGATATACCATATATGGACACCGCAGACCTATGCTGCAGGAAGCCCGCCCTGCCCCTCTCCCCCTCATATTCAGTCGAGCGCCGCCATTACTGAATTCCGATTCGAAGTACGCACTCGACCGTGAAAGATGCAGAAACGTGGTGCACACGTGAGTTGCTCTGTTGTTGACATTCACAACTTACATGATGTCATTTTGGAATGATATGCTGAAGCGTTACCTGCGGTGTCAACCCCCCTCCTTCCTGCCACCAATCAACGCGCCCCTCAATTGCATTATTACAATGACCATCTACGACAGCCAAAATATCGCATCAGATCTCGCGAGACAATAATGCCTTCAGAAATAAGGGTCAGAGGAGATCTGTTTTTTTTTTTTTTCACTTTTTTTCAACTTTTGTTTTTTAGAAGGGCCTGAAAGACTATAATAGAGCGTGGGTATCCAAGGTAATACTAGGTTATGACTCCTTTAATCGGTTCCTAACGGTTAGCAGACGACAACAATGAAAGCACATGATGTGATGAATAACAAGTAAAGAGAATATGTTAATGAGATTGATGGTACCAGTCAAATGAAGAGAACTGGCATAATTTAAATTTATATTACATAAAAAGAGGCCCACACCCATTACATTTTATTTATAAAACTGATAGACCATTGTGTCATATTTCTTTTGTTAAAGAGGTTAGCAAAAAAGTAAACAATAAAGCATTTGCTATTGTTTTAGAGAGGGTCATGCTATTCATGTGAGGTGACAAATGATAGGCCTATGTAAATATTGGCCATAGAGAATATCAGTATTTATTTGTAATAATTCATTATCACTATATCATATGTTTTGCTTATTTCAGTAATACAATTTGTGGTTATCTCTCAGTGTTTTTCACAGGACTTTAACGACTAAAGACAAAGTGTTCTCTACATGTCCAATACAAGACATTAGATACACAGCATTCAAGTTCATGCTCCTACTGAGCATAATGTACATTTACACATTTGGCAGACGCTTTTATCCAAAGCAACTTACATTGCATTTCAAGCTGCACATTTACATTCTTATCAGTTCTTGCTTTCCCTGGGAATCAAACCCATGAACTTGGCGTTGCAAGCGCCAACGCTCTTCTGTTAGAGCTACAGGAAAGCTTGCATCAAACACGCAGGAATATACACTTCAAAAACAAATCGCTTTATTATGCATACCAGTGTGTATACAACTGGTGAAACATACGTTTTTAATCACTGATCCGTGAAAAATGGCTGTGATGAATCTGTAGCCGTCTAACATCTGCTGGAAACATCTGCGTGCACGCGTCCCCAGTTGATCCGTAACACTGGCACAGACAAGTAACGTTAATGTAATACAAATCTTACCTAGAATCACAATATAATGAGGTTCCAAATGTCACACGCCATGCAAACTTGAAGAAGCTGGGTAAAAAACTGACATTTTAATGAAACCTGAGAGATTTACATCCCTCCGATAAACGATTCATCTGGGGCCTGTTTCAGAAAGGAGGTTAAGTGAAAACTCTGAGTATGTTAACCCTAAAATGAGGGAAACTCTGGGTTTTCTGTTTCAGAATGGGAGGTATGCTAAACCTGAGAAAGCAGAGTAAGTCAAGCCCGTTTCTGAAAGAGAGGTAACTTATACTCAGAGTCAGTTACCATGGTAACTTACTCTGTGAACCTAACCTGGTCGGGAGCAGGTTTTCTTCGGTAAACCCAGAGTTTCTATCGGTTTCCTCCTATTTTGTAAAGAGGAAGCGGTGTTTAAACACCTCATTCATTCTTTCAGTACATTTTTATTAATAAAATTATAATAAATAAAATATTCCTATTTTTTTTTCTTTTTTTTTAATAAGATATAATTCTATTGCCCCTTACCGGTTTAAGTCTTTTAAAGCTAAACCGGACCCTTGGTTAAACGACGACACAAGAGCCAAAAGGCAACATTGTAGACAAGCTGAAAGGAGATGGAAGAAGGATAAATTGCAGGTTTCTTTGGGAATGTTAAGGGATAGTCTTGCTGAGTATCAAAGGGCAGTAAAGGTGGCAAAGATGGACTATCTCTCATCTGTCATAGAAAATAGCTGCCATAAACCTAAGGTCTTATTTAACACTATTAGCTCTGTTTTAAATCCATGTAATTTAGCTTTGACAGAGGCTTCAACCAGTATGTGTGAGAAGTTTTTATCTTACTTTATTGATAAAGTAGCTTCAGTTAGGCAAAATGCTAGTATCGATCTTAGTGTGGTTGTACCTGCTGATCCTTTGTACTCAGCTGTTTTAGGAGAATTTAAACCTATCTCATTGTTGTTGCTTTCTCGGGTAGTACAACTCATGAAATCTACAAATTGCATTTTAGATATTGTTCCTGCCTGGATGCTCAAGGAGGTTTTTAGTACTGTTGGGCCGAGTTTACTTGCGATTTTTAATTTTTGTCTTAGTTCAGGTTCTGTCCCGGATGCGTTCAAACATGCCGTGGTCAGACCCCTGATTAAAAAACCTAATCTCGATCATAATGTTTTGTCGAATTTTAGACCAGTCTCACATCTGTCTTTTATGTCGAAGGTATTAGAAAAACTTGTTTTTAATCAATTACAAGATTTTTTACAACAGAATTTTATTTTTGAGAAATTTCAATCTGGTTTTAGAACACGTCATAGCACTGAGTCTGCACTGTTAAGGGTTCAAAATGATATATTACTGTCTGTAGATTCAGGAAACCCTATGGTGTTAGTGCTTCTTGACTTAACGGCAGCTTTTGACACTGTGGACCATTCAATTCTTCTTGCACGTCTTGAGCACTGTGTAGGCATTCAAGGCTCTGCACTTAAATGGTTCACCTCCTATTTGACAAATAGGAGTTTCTCTGTCAGCATAGGAGATTACTCATCATCATCTGCTCCCCTTTATTGTGGCGTGCCTCAAGGTTCAATTCTGGGCCCCACACTTTTTTCTTTATATATGTTGCCACTAGGGGCTATAATAAATGAGCATAATTTTTCATTTCACTGTTATGCAGATGATCTGCAGATTTATCTCCCTATGAAATCAAATGACAGTACCGCATTAAACCGCTTGCAAAATTGTATTAACCATATCAGGCAGTGGCTTTCTCAAAATTTCCTTACGTTAAATGATGACAAGACTGAATGTATTGTCTTCAATACAAAATTCGGATCAGTAAATTCGAATTTAAGTTTGGGAGCTTTGACTTCATGCGCCAAGCAATCTGTGAGAAATCTGGGCGTGACTTTCGACTGCAACATGAAATTTGAAAAACAGATTAGCAATGTGGTAAAAATGGTTTTTTTCCAACTCCGTCTGTTGAGTAAAGTAAAGCCTTTTCTTAGCAGCTGCGATTTGGAAAAAGCGGTGCATGCCTTTATAAGTTCGAGGCTTGATTATTGCAATGCTCTTTATGTCGGTCTGAGTCAAACATCCCTTTCACGCCTGCAACTTGTACAAAATGCTGCTGCACGCTTTTTAACAAGTACACCTAGAAGAGCACATATTACTCCAGTCTTATTTACTCTGCACTGGCTTCCAGTGCGTTTTAGAATTGATTTTAAGATTTTATTGTTTGTTTTTAAAGCTCTGAATGGGTTAGCCCCCGAGTACTTATCTGAGCTTTTAACTTTGGGTGGACAAAATCGGCGGCTGCGGTCTTCGGATCAACTAATTTTACAGGTTCCTAAGTCGAGGTATACAAAGTGGGGCGATAGGGCCTTTGCTGTAGCTGGCCCTAAACTTTGGAACAAGCTCCCACCTGACATGCGTACTATAACAGATGTTGTCCTTTTTAAAGCAAAACTTAAAACTTATTTGTTTAAAAAGGCTTTTGATATGCAGTAGCTGTGTAACATTTATGCTTCATGTTTTCTTTTAATATTTTTCTTTTTTCTTTGAATGTTGTGTTGTGTTGGATGTTGCGATATTTGCACTATGTGAAGCACTTTGGACACCTGGTGGCTGCTGTAAAGTGCTATAGAAATAAAGTTTGATTTGATTTGAAGATGAAGTCTATATAACTCCTTAACTGGCAACTGAAAATACAGAAGTAGATTTGAGTTACATAATGTAGTTCTAAACAAATTCTACAGAATTAAACTGTGGCATTTACTGAGAATCACTGAACTCTGTTCATCTGTGCACCAAAAGTTGATGGATCGTCCTCCTGCTGTTCTTCCACACTCTGGGGGCGCGGGGAGAGATGAGAATACCCGTTTATACTTAGATTTAAACTTAGATTCTATAGGCTAATCCACATAAAAATGTTTAAAATCTGTAGATTGTTTGATGTGTAGACATAATATTAACATTACCTCTGTAGGCCTCTCTGTGGCAGCAGAAACTCTTTATCCCCATCGTCCTGTGAAGATGAGCATTTGGTTGAGTACACTTTATAACACTATTTGTCATAATTTCTGGTGTATTGAGTAGGCGACTTACAACTGACTGGGGTTCTGTTGGGACAGGAGGCTCCAAAAGACAGATATTACCATCAGAATCTGTTGGGACCAACAAAAAAACCCAACTCAAAGTAAAATAAATGGAAATATCAAAAATAGCCTATATAAAAAATAACACATATGTAAACCTCTTACATTTTATGAAGGCCCTTGGATCTTCGGGAGTGACTGGCTCTGAAGTCCCTCCAGGAATTCCCTCAGCCGAAACTGCTGCTGCACTGCTAGACACTGGATGCTATTTAATATTTTAATATGTCAAATGTGTGTAAAGTCAGGTAGCCTACACCCATGATATGCTCAAGCCTTACTTGACTGAATTATGTTTTTATATTTCATTTTCAGCTGTTGCCATGTTCTTCTAATACCTGCAGGATTGCACCTACATGAAAATTTAAATTAGGTTGAACAACATACTGTTCTTCCAGTTTCAGTTTTTGGGTAAGTTACTCTAAAATAGTTATTAATTACTAACTACAAATGACATCTTCAACAGTGTAATTAGATTAATGTAATAATGACTATCTTTAGAAAGTATTGGTCTACTTATTACTTATTACTAAATCCCATATCAACCTCAACCACTCGAACAATACAAGGAGAGACAAGAAACTGCACTTTTAATGCTTTCAAATAAACAAATATACAATTGCATGAATTATTCTTCAATTGACCAAAGTGTGTAGAGGGAGAAGGTTACATTAAAAAATATACCTTTTGAAATTGTATGTTAAATATACAGAATTGTTCTATAGTCTAATGCAATTACATCAGATTTTACTTTAAATTACAGAATAATTCAGAGTAAGTGCATTGACTCAAGCAACTTTTTTCTGGTGACTCATAATATCTGCACTCCATTGATAATGGCTTTTTATAGTCTGCAACTGAGTGGATTTTAGAGTCCACTTGCAACGGTCGAGCTCTTCACAGACTGCTTTTGTGGTTGATTGGTGTTTTCGTGCTCAGCTGTCATGTGGTAATGTGTGAATTTCTGGTGGGGGATGTTGGATCCTCTGGTCTACTGAGTTTTCACACTCTTTCTCCTCGTGTCTCCACAACTGCTGACGATCACAGGGTTCTCAAGTCTCGCGCATTGGCCGTGAGACACATGCAATTCAACCAGTTCACACGCTCACATGCCACACCGTGTATTTTTCACGCTGAAAAGGCAACTCTACGCTCTACAACTACTTTGCAACCAGGCCAGAAGCTTTGGCTCAGTTTGGCTAGCTTACGTTATCTGAAAAAAAGGGAAATGTTAGAGGGCATGGGAAGGAATGAAGATGTATTTCTTCATTTTATTTAAAGTGATATATTATACTGTATTAATAGTCTTTCTAGTTACATTAAGGCTACATGTATTAAAGCAGAGTGCTCTGGGTAATATTTTATATCCTTAATCATTGCCATTGCATTTGTATTTTTCAAAGATGTCAGGGAAAAAGCAACAAGATATTTGATCATTCTGGGCACCAAAGGGTAAGCCCCCTAAAAAGGTTGCCAGATTAGAGGAGGAGACAGTGGAAGAGGTGGTGGCAGAGACGGTGGAGAAGACACCAAGTGAAGACAGTAGGAGAGACAGTGGAAGAGTTATATTTTTGTAATTTTGAAATATAACATGAAAGAGTATGAATTGCTCTGTCATATATCAGATTTACCAATTGTTATAATTTCAATTTGTGCTGGTTAATTATGAACAATGGGTAAAATTGGGGGGTGGGGGCGGGGCTCCATTAGGGGTCCTCCCCTAACCGCATGTGATCTCACTCCAAGCTTTTGATAAAACTTGAGAACCCTGCGATCACTAATGTGTGACGGAGCTCAGGTCCAACCCTAGACATTATCATCAGGCAGACGACCTAGTCAGGCTTGAAGATCCAGTGATACCGAAAGATCTTGACATTTTATAAGCCATAAAATCCAGGAATCAGTATTTGAATTATGTAATTTAAGTCATTTAAATTGAAGAAGAGTTGCTAAATTAATTCAGAAACAATTAAAATGGAATATGGTCAGTGTTTCCCAAAAGCATCAATAATCAATTGGCACCAGTGGTCTCTGTGATCTACTTAGGCTTACGATGCTTATGGGAAAAGCAGCCCTGATGAATTCACACAATTAAATGAATCAGTAGCCTATTACATTATTATTATTTTTTTTAAATTCACCAGAAATAATAGAAATGTACTAAAAACGCTGCTTTTTTTATTGTGCAAAGACATTCACGTTTTTAATATTGATGATCTGATTTCTGGACAGCTGTTTATATGCAACGAGAGAAAGTAGATCATTTTATGGCTGATGATGAATCTTTTGCCTTATTAAGAAAGATTGAATCATTAGAGAGATTGAGGAAGATTCAGAATAATGTAAAAAGGTCAATTAGCCTTAGGGCCTTCATCAGATCTGGATACGGCCTGGATCCGGCGGACTGCGGTAAACCTCTTGATAAACAGAGAGACTAATATTAGCGTAGATGCCATTCTTCTTATGATGTAACGAGTACATCAGGATTTATGGGAAGTGTTCCCGGTTCCGGCTGACCTAATCTATGCAGCCTAACATTGAATTATAGAAGTCTATAATGTGTTATGTGAATGCTAGGTCAAAGAGATGTGTTTTTAGTCTAGCTTTGAACTGACAGAGTGTGTCTGCTTCCCGGACAATGTTAGGAAGACTGTTACTGCTACAAACTGATAACGGTCAGATAAGTATGATTTAAACCATGCTAAAGCAATTCCACTAATGCCAACATAATTTTCTAATCTATTTAAAAGAACGTTGTGGTCGATGGTGTCAAATGCAGCACTAAGATCGAGTAACACTAATAGAGAGACACAACCACGATCGGATGATAAGAGCAAATCATTTGTGACTCTAATGAGAGCTGTCTCGGTACTATGGTACGGTCTAAATCCGGACTGGAAATCCTCGCAGATATCATTTCTTTCAAGAAAGGAACACAGTTGTGAGGATACTGCCTTTTCTAGTATCTTTGACAGAAAAGGTAGATTCGAGATCGGCCTGTAATTGACTAATTCTGTAGGATCAAGTTGCGTTTTTTTAACAAGCGGTTTAATCATAGCCAGCTTAAAGTTTTTTGGTACGTATCCTAGAGACAAAGACGAATTAATGATATTAAGAAGAGGATCTATGACCTCTGGAAGTATTTCTTTCAGTAGCTTAGTCGGTATAGGGTCTAACATACATGTTGTAGATTTAGATGATTTAACGAGTTTAGTAAATTCTTCCTCTCCTATAGCAACGAATGAATCAAATTTTTCCTCAGGGAGACTACAATGCACTGCCTGATGCGATACTGTAGTAGACGTTTGCATAGTTATAATTTTGTCCCTGATATTATCAATCTTATAAGTGAAGAAGTTCATAAAATCATTACTGCTGTGCTGCTTGGAAACTTCTGGGCTTGAAGCTTTATTTTTCGTTAGTTTAGCCACAATTTCAAATAAATACCTAGGATTATGTTTATTTTCTTCTAATAGGGTTGAAAAATAAGCAGATCTAGCAGCTTTTAAGGCCTCTCTGTAAGCAATCGAGCTCTCCTTCCATGAAATGCGAAAAAAACTTGGTTTCACTTTATTTTGATGGTCCCTTTAACACGTTCTGTTGACTATAAGTAATGCTGCACCTACATGTCTACTAACTCTCATTAGAGTGTTAGTTAAGTATTAATAGACTGGTAGGGTTAGGGTTAGGGTTAGATTAAGTTGGCATGTAGTTGCAAAAATACTTATAGTCCGTAGAGGGTAACACTTTATAATAACGTTCAGTTGTAAATCATTAATAAGTGGTTAGTTAATGATGAACTAATAATTTACAGAACATTCATAAATGATTAGCAAGTGATATACTACGTTTTATCTATGTTTTGTAAATTGTGTTACAAGTCATTTACAAGTGATTAGTAAAGGATTAACTAATCATTTATGAAACATGACTATGTGTTTCATAAATGATTAATAAATTGTTACATTTTTTTGTATGTTTTGCTCACATCAGGTGCACAGTGGTTAAAGACTCCATGTGTTTCAGAGAAGACAGCTGTCTATACCCTCACCAGTCAGCACTTACACTGCAGTACACACTACACTAATCACTACACACTACACTACACTACACTACACACTACACACTACACTACACTACACTACACACTACAGAAGACAGCTGTCTATACCCTCACCAGTCAGCACTTACACTGCAGTACACACTACACTACACACTACACTACACTACACACTACACTACACTACACACTACACTACACTACACACTACACTACACTACACTACACTACACACTACAGAAGACAGCTGTCTATACCCTCACCAGTCAGCACTTACACTGCAGTTCACACTACACTACACACTACACTACACTACACTACTCACTACACTACACTACACTACACACTACACTACACTACACTACACACTACAGAAGACAGCTGTCTATACCCTCACCAGTCAGCACTTACACTGCAGTTCACACTACACTACACACTACACTGCACACTACACTACACTACACACTACAGAAGACAGCTGTCTATACCCTCACCAGTCAGCACTTACACTGCAGTTCACACTACACTACACACTACACTACACTACACTACTCACTACACTACACTACACACTACACTACACTACACTACACTACACACTACAGAAGACAGCTGTCTATACCCTCACCAGTCAGCACTTACACTGCAGTTCACACTACACTACACACTACACTACACACTACACTGCACACTACACTACACTACACTACACTACACACTACAGAAGACAGCTGTCTATACCCTCACCAGTCAGCACTTGCACTGCAGTACACACTACACTACACACTACACTACACTACACTACACACTACACTACACTACACTACACACTACACTACACTACACTACACAACACTACACACTACAGAAGACAGCTGTCTATACCCTCACCAGTCAGCACTTACACTGCAGTACACACTACACTACACACTACACACTACACTACACTCACACTACACTACACACTACACTACACACTACACTACACTACACTACACACTACGCACTACACTACACTACACTACACACTACACTACACACTACAGAAGACAGCTGTCTATACCCTCACCAGTCAGCACTTACACTGCAGTACACACTACACTACACACTACACTACACAACACTACACTACACTCACACTACACTACACACTACACTCACACTACACTACACACTACAGAAGACAGCTGTCTATACCCTCACCAGTCAGCACTTACACTGCAGTACACACTACACTACACACTACACTACACTACACTCACACTACACACTACACTACACTACACACTACACTACACTACACTACACACTACAGAAGACAGCTGTCTATACCCTCACCAGTCAGCACTTACACTGCAGTACACACTACACACTACACTACACTACACTACACACTACAGAAGACAGCTGTCTATACCCTCACCAGTCAGCACTTACACTGCAGTACACACTACACACTACACTACACACTACACTACACTACACTACACACTACAGAAGACAGCTGTCTATACCCTCACCAGTCAGCACTTACACTGCAGTACACACTACACTACACACTACACTACACTCACACTACACTACACTACACACTACACTACACTACACACTACACTACACTACACTACACTACGCACTACACTACACTACACTACACACTACACTACACACTACAGAAGACAGCTGTCTATACCCTCACCAGTCAGCACTTACACTGCAGTACACACTACACTACACACTACACTACACAACACTACACTCACACTACACTACACACTACACTACACTCACACTACACACTACAGAAGACAGCTGTCTATACCCTCACCAGTCAGCACTTACACTGCAGTACACACTACACTACACACTACACACTACACTACACTACACTCACACTACACTACACTACACTACACACTACAGAAGACAGCTGTCTATACCCTCACCAGTCAGCACTTACACTGCAGTACACACTACACACTACACTACACTACACTACACACTACAGAAGACAGCTGTCTATACCCTCACCAGTCAGCACTTACACTGCAGTACACACTACACTACACTCACACTACACTACACACTACACTACACTACACACTACACTACACACTACACTACACACTACACTACACACTACACACTACACTACACACTACAGAAAACAGCTGTCTATATCCTCACCAGTCAGCACTTACACTGCAGTACACACTACACTACACACTACACTACACTCACACTACACTACACTACACTACACTACACAACACACTACACTACACTACACACTACACTACAGAAGACAGCTGTCTATACCCTCACCAGTCAGCACTTACACTGCAGTACACACTACACTACACTCACACTACACTACACACTACACTACACTACACACTACAGAAGACAGCTGTCTATATCCTCACCAGTCAGCACTTACACTGCAGTACACACTACACACTACACTACACACTACATTCACACTACACTACACTACACACTACACTACACTACACACTACACTACACTACACTACACTACACACTACACTACAGAAGACAGCTGTCTATACCCTCACCAGTCAGCACTTACACTGCAGTGCACACTACACACTACACTACACACTACACTACATTCATACTACACTACACTACACACTACACTACACACTACAGAAGACAGCTGTCTATACCCTCACCAGTCAGCACTTACACTGCAGTGCACACTACACTCACACTACACTACACTACACTACACACTACAGAAGACAGCTGTCTATATCCTCACCAGTCAGCACTTACACTGCAGTACACACTACACACTACACTACACACTACACTACACTACATTCACACTACACTACACTACACACTACACTACACTAAACTACACTACACAACACACTACACACTACACTACAGAAGACAGCTGTCTATACCCTCACCAGTCAGCACTTACACTGCAGTATACACTACACTACACTACACACTACACTACACACTACAGAAGACAGCTGTCTATATCCTCACCAGTCAGCACTTACACTGCAGTACACACTACACACTACACTACACTACACACTACACTACACTACACACTACACTACACACTACAGAAAACAGCTGTCTATATCCTCACCAGTCAGCACTTACACTGCAGTATACACTACACTACACTACACACTACACACTACACTACACTACACACTACAGAAGACAGCTGTCTATATCCTCACCAGTCAGCACTTACACTGCAGTACACACTACACACTACACTACACTACACACTACACTACACACTACACACTACACTACACACTACAGAAAACAGCTGTCTATATCCTCACCAGTCAGCACTTACACTGCAGTACACACTACACTACACACTACACTACACTCACACTACACTACACTACACTACACTACACACTACACTACACTACACACTACACACTACACTACAGAAGACAGCTGTCTATACCCTCACCAGTCAGCACTTACACTGCAGTACACACTACACTACACTCACACTACACTACACACTACACTACACACTACAGAAGACAGCTGTCTATATCCTCACCAGTCAGCACTTACACTGCAGTACACACTACACACTACACTACACACTACACTACATTCACACTACACTACACTACACTACACTACACACTACACTACACTACACTACACACTACACTACAGAAGACAGCTGTCTATACCCTCACCAGTCAGCACTTACACTGCAGTATACACTACACTACACACTACACTACACACTACACACTACAGAAGACAGCTGTCTATATCCTCACCAGTCAGCACTTACACTGCAGTACACACTACACACTACACTACACACTACACTACACTCACACTACACACTACACTACACACTACACTACACTACACACTACACACTACACTACAGAAGACAGGGTTCGTACGGGTGCTTGAAATCCTTGAAAATGCTTGAATTTTGATGTTGTGTTTTCAAGGTTTGAAAAGTGCTTAAATTTTGGATAAAGTGCTTGAAAATGCTTGAAATTGTAATTGTAATTTTTTTCCACAACAAATACCTATGTGACTGAATTGTTCGTTTATTAAATGGAGAAATAAAATGTTAGAATGAAACCTGCGGTGCCCGCTTGTGCATGTGTGACTGCGATCTGCATGCCTATTTTCACGTGTTACTCCGCCATCCACCCCCATGAAACCACTACTTCAACATGCCGGGAGGTTGTCGTTTCAATGAACGTTGGCTGGAAGATGCTAAATTCAAATTGTGGATTAAACGGGGACAAACCCCACGAGTTGCCTCGTGTAAAGTCTGCAAAAAAGACGTGCAGCTTTTCACAATGGGCGAGTCTGCTCTCTCGAGTCACATGAAAGGTAAGTCATAAACTTTTCAATTACGTTAACTGAAGTAGCCTACTGTACAGGTTAGCGCCTATTTATTTACGCTAGTAACTGCTAACTTAGCTAGGAATTCGCATTTTGTGACTGAGAGTACTTGGTGTGATGATGTAATGTTAGTATTGCATGTCCGTTATGGCACGTACATTTTTGGAATATGCAGTGAACATAGCCAAAGTTACAGCACAGTAACTGTAACGTTAACTACCCGCAAATTAAAACATGCAAACGTTAGTCCAGTGCATAACAACAATCGTTGATTGCTGAACAGAAATAGTCTCAGATAGTCATACAAGTAGCCAGATTGAGGATGGTCTTATGCAATATTTACACTGCTCTATTCCAGTAGATAAATGTGTAGCCTATATCTTGGCAATGAAATATATATATTTTTAATAATAATTAATTAATATAGGCTATTTATCAGGCAGGTGCACTTTCAGAGTCTTCTGGGTTAAAATGGAATTACAGGTTGTTGTTGCACTGTCTCAGACTGTGTTCAAACCTTGTCTATATCAAGATGTTGTCCCAAAACCAAGGCCTGTAAAAATTTTCTGTTCAAATCCTGTATTCATATTTTCAGCCCTTGAAATTACTTCAGTTTTTACAGCCTGAAAATCACATTATCTGGGAAGCAATATTTGTACATTAATATAATGAAAAGTATTATTCATAGGCAGCCCAAATTTTGTAGGGTGAAAGACAAACATGTAAATATGACTGAACTATTACAAGTTTGTACTGCATGCCCTAGATTTGGGAAAAAGTGTGAAAAGACTGCCATTCAGGGTAGCATAAACTTTGAGCAAAATCTAAGAGAGTGCATCAACTGTTTTCCTGGATTTTGTCTGATTTGACACATAATGACCCACCTGCATGTCATTTGGCTCAAATCCTCCCATTCAGTGCTACTCTCCATAGCTGTCTTACTGTATGTTATGTTATGAACCGTTAAGAGAATAAACATTTTAAAGGTGATAATTCAGCATTTATACAGCAACATAGTTAACTGACAACTGTCATTTTCAGCATTTTACGGATAATTGTATTGAGAATAAACATAATTAATTAAAAAAATAACATTTCCATCCTATTTTTGTTGTTATATAGGAAAAAAGCATCAAGACCTGATGCGAAGTCATCTGAATACAGGTCCAGTAGTAAGTGATTTTTTTGGGCAGAAAAGCACAACTACATCCATCAATACAACCAGCAGGGACAGTGCAGCGGAAGCAGCCGGTGGAGTAGTCCCTCTACCATCCACATCCACTCCTTCAGTCCAATCTTCTAATCCACATCAGGCAACCAGCAAGACCACAAGCACCATAAAACCATTTATCAGCTCTAATCCAACACTTCAAGCAGAAATATGCTGGGCAACAAAAGTTGTAACCAGCCACTATTCCTACAAATCATGTGAGAATGCAGCAGACATTTTCAGAACCATGTTTCCTGACAGTGACATTGCAAAGCAGTTTACTTGTGGGGAGAGAAAAGCAGCATACCTCACCACATTTGGGATTGCTCTTCATTTCTCTTCACTAATGAAGGCCAAAGCCAAGAAAGAGTCTGAATATGTACTTCTGTTTGATGAAAGTCTAAATAGGGAAATTAAGAAAAGCCAGCTTGACATGCACATACGATTTTGGGATGGTAACCAAGTACACTCAAGGTACCTAACATCATTTTTCATGGGTCATCACACTGCAGAACAAATGCATGAGAAGGTTGAACAAGTGTGTTCGGATATAAGCTTCCTGAACCTGATTCAGCTGGCGATGGATGGCCCAAATGTTAATTTAAAGCTCTTCTCACTGGCCCAGCAGAACATTGAGAAACAAACAGGCAAGAAAATGTTAAATGTTGGAACTTGTGGATTACATATACTACACAACTCCTACAGAGCAGGGTGTGCATCCACAGACTGGGAGCTGGGAAATGCTCTGTCAAGCCTTAAATGGCTATTCAAGGATGTTCCAGCTCGCAGGGAGGACTACACAGAAGTCACTGGTTGCACATCCTTCCCTCTTGACTTCTGTAGTCATCGGTGGCTGGAAAATGTGGAGGTGGCTGAGCGTGCCCTTCAGATTTGGCCCTCTCTGAAAATGTACGTCAGTGCTGCTAAAATGAAAACTGTAACCGAACCACTTACAAGGTCTTTCAAGACGGCTGAGATGGTTGTGCAAGATGCCCTCTTCCCAGCAAAGCTGAACTTCTTTCTAATGGTAGCTAGGGAAATCACACCATTTTTAAAGTTATCCCAGACGGACAAACCCATGCTGCCGTTTATGTGCGGTGATCTCACAAATATGCTGAAGAGTCTAATGGAGAAGTTTGTCAAGCCCAGTGTCATGAAGGATGCAACTACCCCTGTAAAGCTTCTCCAAGTTGACTATGCTAACTCAGTCAACCACATAGATGTCACCAAACTGAGAATCGGATTTGTCACAGAGCGAGCCCTAGAGAACATGAAACAAAACTCCTCTGAGAAGCTGATCCTGGAGTTCAGACAGAACTGCAAGCTGTTTTTACTGAAGATGGTGTCCAAACTGTTTGAAAAGTCATCACTTAAATATCCGCTTGTTAGAGGCCTGTCTGTCCTTGATCCAAGGGTGCTCCTCAAAAGCAAAGAGACAAGTGTCCGAAAACTCAGCACTGTTTTACGACTCCTTGTTGAATCTGGCCGCATTGAAGAACAAAGCTGTGATTACATTCTGAGGGAGTTTGGCCACTTTTATGACCACAATCTGATGTGTGCGTCAGATTCCTTCAGGAATTTCAACCCACAGATGGGAAGGTTGGATGAATTCTTCCATGAACATTTATCAAACAAGGCAGAGTTTCACCATCTCTGGGAGGTAGTAAAACTCGTCCTGGTCCTCTCACATGGTCAAGCCTCTGTTGAGAGAGGGTTTTCCGTTAACAAAGAGGTGATGGTGGAGAACCTGAAAGAGCATTCTCTGATTGCTCAGCGGATCATTCATGACCATGTGAACCATATTGGAGGGCTGCTCAACATAGTCTACACGAAAGAGCTACTCCTCTCTGCAGCTGCTGCCAGACAGAAATATCACAATTATCTGGATGACCAAAAACGTCGAAAACAAGATGAGCAGACTGCTCAGAAGAGGAAGGGAGTAATGGAGGAGATAGGTGAGATCAAGGCCAAAAAGAAGAGGATGGAGGAGGACATAAGGGTCCTCCTGAAATCTGCAGATAGTAATGCAGAGAAAGCTGAATCGGTTGGAAAACGTCTCGGTTACGTATGTAACCCTCGTTCCCTGAGTAGGGAACGGAGACGTTACGTCGGATGACGACGAATGGGGTTTCGCTTAGAAATCCTATCATCTTCGAGTATTAAAACACGAGCCAATGGCAAAGAAATGCCATGGGTCTGCGGAATTTGCATAGCGTAACTCCGCCCCACCCTGGGGGTATATAAGGAAGTCGCTGGCAACATGCAGATATGTCTTCGCTGAGGAGCCGAGACTGAACTCAGGCGTTCCAGCGGTACAGCGGAAGTGGCAGGGAGACGTAACGTCTCCGTTCCCTACTCAGGGAACGAGGGTTACATACGTAACCGAGACGTTCCCTTTCGTTGTCACTCCGAGTTACGTCGGATGACGACGAATGGGGTTCCCGTATAATCACGCCACCTCTCGACTGTCTTCCAGTGCCCTGCGTAAGTCTGAGCTCCCTGTCGTGAAACTAGCACGGACGAAGGAGTCCTACTTAACACAGGAATACCAAGGTACACTGGGAAGCATATCCAGAGGAAATATGCAATCATGCCCAACCCGAAGGGGGGGACTTGGAATACACATATGACCCCGAAGGGCTGCATACGGAGTAACACTGGGGTGTCCAGCCGCAGGTGGAATATTTCAACCCCAGGGGTGGCAAGGTGGCTTGCCAAGGGAAAGACACATGCTCAAGAGGCTTACAGTGGAAATACACATGTGGGGGTCGCCCGAAGGGAACCATGCACATGGAGACACCTAGCCAAGCGCGAAGCTGCCAGAGGCATAACTCTGGCGTTGACGTCGTCAGTGCTGGAGGAGACTCAGGGCTTATGAGGCTCACCTGAGGAAATATCGCACGTATCCCGTCCATGGAGAGGAATGGCGAGCAAGCGAAGACACCTGAGCAGAATATAGTACCGGCTAGTTGAAGCGAGTACATGAGAAGAAACTGGCTCTACTCGGAGATTGTAGAATCTCGCAAATGTGTTAGGTGTCGCCCAGCCTGCAGCTCTGCAGATGTCTGTTAGCGAGGCGCCATGCGCTAGAGCCCAAGAGGATGCCACACTCCGAGTGGAGTGGGCCGTCACACCAAGGGGGCACGGTCGACCTTGCTGCTGGTATGCCAAAGCAATGGCGTCCACTATCCAGTGAGACAACCTTTGTTTGGAGAGAGCCTTTCCCTTCAGCTTCCCACCATAACAGACAAAGAGCTGGTCTGAGGTCCTGAAACACTGCGTTCTGTCTACGTAAGCACGAAGGGCGCGTACTGGACAGAGCAGTGCCAAGGCTGGGTCTGCCTCCTCCAAGGGCAGCGCTTGCAGGTTCACTACCTGGTCTCGAAAGGGTGTGGTAGGAACCTTGGGCACATATCCAAGCCGGGGTCTCAGGATCACGTGAGAGTTAGCCGGCCCGAATTCCAGACACGCTTCGTCAACCGAAAATGCCTGCAGGTCCCCTACCCTCTTGATGGAGGCCAATGCAACCAGGAGCGCTGTCTTCATTGACAGGAACTTAAGCTCCACTGATTGTAAAGGCTCAAATGGAGCACTCTGCAGGGCAGTTAAAACCACTGAGAGGTCCCAAGAGGGTACGAGGGGAGGACGAGGAGGATTTAGTCTCCTGGCTCCCCTCAGGAACCTGACAATCAGGTCGTGCTTTCCCAAGGACTTACCATCAACTGCGTCGTGATGTGCGGCAATGGCGGCAACATACACTTTCAGGGTGGAGGGAGACAGCCTTCGCTCCAACCCTTCTTGCAGGAAGGAAAGCACAAAACTGATGGGGCATTTCGTGGGTTCAAGATTTTTAGAAGAACACCAGGTGACGAAGAGGTTCCACTTCAACGCATAGACATGTCTCGTGGACGATGCTCTAGCGGAAGTGATGGTAGCCACCACCGCTGGTGGTAGGGTACTCAAACCTGCCTCGTCCCGTCCAGAAGCCACACGTGGAGGTTCCAAAGACCGGGACGAGGGTGCCAAAGGGTGCCCCGTCCCTGAGAAAGGAGGTCCTTCCTCAGAGGAATTGGCCAAGGAGGTGCTGTCGCAAGGAGTATGAGTTCTGAGAACCAGGTGTGGTTGGGCCAGTAAGGGGCAACCAATATAACCTGCTCCTTGTCCTCCCTGATCTTGCGCAGGGTCCGCGCAAGAAGGCTCACTGGGGGAAACGCATACTTGCGTAGGCCCCGCGGCCAGCTGTGCGCCAGTGCATCCGTGCCGAGCGTGCCCTCGGTCAGGGAATAAAACAGGTCGCAATGGGACGAGTCGTGGGAGGCAAACAGGTCTACCTGTGCGTCGCCGAACTGATCCCAAATCAGCTGGACCGTCTGGGGATGGAGCCGCCATTCTCCAGCGAGAGGCTGAACTCGAGACAGCTCGTCGGCCGCCTGGTTCAGGTGTCCCGGGATATAAATGGCTCGAAGCGACCTCAGATGCTTCTGACTCCATATGAGGAGGTGGCGAGCGAGTTGCGACATACGGCGGGAGCGTAGACCACCTTGATGGTTGATGTACGCTACTGTCGCGGTATTGTCTGATCGGACTAGTACGTGCTGACCCCTGAGCAACGCATGGAAGCGGTGCAGGGCGAGACGTACAGCCAGCAACTCGAGGCAATTGACATGCCAAAGGCGCTGGGGTCCTGTCCAGGAGCCCGCGGCAGCATGTCCATTGCACATGGCGCCCCAGCCCGTGGTGGAGGCATCTGTTGAGACAACAACATGCCGGGAAACTCGTTCCAGGGGCACTCCGGCCCGTAGAAAGCTGAGGTTCGACCACGGGGTGAAGGTCTGACGGCAGGCCGGAGTCACTGGGACCCGGAGCTTGCCGTGTTGCCATGCCCACCTCGGGACTCGATCGCGAAGCCAAAGCTGAAGCGGTCTCATATGAAGCAATCCGAGTGGCGTTACTGCGGCTGCGGATGCCATATGCCCCAGGAGCCTCTGAAAAAGTTTCAGTGGGACCGCACTCTTGCCCTCGAACTGGCGAAGACAAGTCAGCAGTGACTGCGCGCGCTCGCTCGTAAGCTGCGCGCATATGGCGACCGAGTCGATTTCCATACCGAGAAAAGAGATCCTCTGCACTGGGCAGAGTTTGCTCTTCTCCCAGTTGACCCGAAGGCCCAGACGAGCTAGGTGCCGGAGCACAAGATCCCTGTGTTCGCAAACCTGGTCTCGAGAGTGAGCTAGGATCAGCCAGTCGTCGAGATAGTTCAGGATGCGAACCCCGTGTTCGCGTAGGGGAACAAGGGCTGCCTCGACGACCTTCGTGAAGACGCGAGGAGACAGGGCTAGCCCGAAAGGGAGAACCGCGTACTGGTATGCCTGCCCCTCGAAAGCAAACCGTAGAAACGGTCTGTGTCGAGGTAAAATGGAGACATGGAAGTAGGCGTCCTTCAGGTCGATCGCTGCAAACCAATCCTGTGGCCGCACACACTCGAAAATGCGTTTGGCCGTGAGCATCTTGAACGGCAGCCTGTGAAGGGAGCGGTTCAGGACGCGCAGGTCCAGGATCGGTCGTAACCCACCCGATTTCTTCGGAACAATGAAGTAAGGGCTGTAGAAGCCGGACATCATTTCGGCTGGAGGGACAATCTCGATCGCACCCTTCGCCAGTAGGGTGGCGACCTCCGCTCTCATGACAGGGGCATTGCCACCGACCATAGTGAAGCGGACTCCGCTGTAGCGGGGAGGAGATCGCGCGAACTGAATCGCGTAGCCGAGCCTGATGGTTCTCGCGACCCAGCGGGACAGTCTGGGAAGCTCTAGCCAGGCTTCCAGAAAGTGCACCAGCGGGGTCATATGAACCACAGACGAACCGTCGGGGGTGCAGCGAGGCGGAATGACCGGCCCAGGCGTGGGTGGCATAGCGGCCCGGTGCGGGGGCACGGTCATTAGCCGCGTCCTGCCAGAGAAGGCCAGGGGAGGACCAGCGTCCCACGGGGGCGTGCTCTGGCAGGGGTCTGGCGACAGAGGGGGATGAGAGGAGCGTGGCCCGTGGGCGGCGCGTGCTCTCATCCGCACACTCCGTGTGCTCAGAGATGGGATAGTGAGTTCTTTCTTTAACCATTTTAGGGTGCTGCCCGTCGTGGGACGAGCAGCGGGGATGGGAAAACCAAGGATTCTCCCCCGGCCCTCCACCGGGGGAAGGAGCGGCCCTGCTACCGGCTCCTGTACAGAACTCATCACCATCTCTGAGCAGCCCGTCTCAGGAGCGCCGCTTAGCCTGGCGTTTAGCGGGGCGCGGGGCGGGAGAGGGCTGTGGCGCCTTCCTACGGCTTCCTCTCCGACGCGACCCGGGAGCAGCGGACTGCTGGGGCCGATCGGGAGGGGCGGGAACCGCAGGAGGGCGCCCTCGGCGGCGAGCGGGCTGAGGCACCTGTGCCGACGACTGCGCTGCCGGAGCAGCGGGCCGCCGGGGCAGGACGTGTTTTAGAGCCTCAGTCTGCTTCTGGGCAGTCGAGAACTGCTGGGCAAAGTCCTCGACTGCACCGCCGAACAGGCCAGCCTGGGATATGGGGGTGTCGAGGAACCGGGTCCGCTCGGCCTCCCGCATATCAGCCAGGTTTAGCCATAGGTGTCGCTCCTGGACCACCGAAGTGGCCATCACCTGACCCAGCGAGCGTGCGGTCACCTTCGTCGCTCGGAGAGCAAGGTCGGTGGCGGCACGCAACTCATCAAAGAGTGCTGGGTCAGACCTCCCCTCGTGCATATCACGCAACATCTGGGCCTGGTAGACCTGCAGAGTCGCCATGGCATGCAGTGAGGAGGCCGCCAGCCCCGCAGCTCTGTAGGCCTTCGCCACCAGGGTGGAAGAGAACCTACAGGCCTTGGAGGGGTGCTTTGGGTCCCCGCGGGAAGAAGCACTCTGAGGACACAGCTGCATCGCAACAGAGCGTTCAACCTGGGGAACCCCAGTGTACCCTTTGGCGGCCGCCTGATCAAGGGGAGGCAAGGCGGAGGCGGTCGCCGAACGATCACGGGAAGACAATGGTGCCTTCCAGGACCTCGTGACCTCCTCATGCACATCCGGGAAAAAAGGCATTGGGGTTGGCCGCCGACGCGGATCAGCAGCCGCACCCAAAAACCAATCGTCCAGCCGCGAACGAACCGGCCCAGGTGGCGGGGACCACTCAAGACCGATCGCCGCGGCTGCCCGGGAAAGCATGGCCATCATCTCGGGATCAGACTCGGACAATGCTGGGACACCCGAGGGTGGCAGCACAGCCGAATCCTCACTTCCCGAGGACTCCTGCCCACCTTGTGATGCAGCGATCGACATCGCGTCTTCCTCTGGAGCGCCGAATGAAACTCGCGGCAAGTCAGAGGACTGTACAGCGGTTTCCACGCGGACACTCGCGGGTTGCACGGGAACAGAGGGAAGTGTGGAGCGTGGAATAGTCGGCGCTTTGTTCCACACTGTAACCCTCAGATCACCCTGGCCGCCAGCCGAAGTACCAGCCCTCTCGGGACCAGTAGATCGGGGTGAGGGGACTCTCACATTAAGATCATTGAGTCTCGATCTCAACCGTGCGATGGGCATGTTCCCGCAGTGGGAACATGACTCATCCACAAACGCTGCCTTAGCGTGCTCGACACCCAGACACACAAGACAGCGATTGTGCCCATCAGAGTCAGACACAAATAGACCGCAACCAGAAGTGCACGGGCGAGGCATCTTTAAAAAGACGTGCCGCGTGCAATGCTCTTTTGTGAAAGGAGATTTCTCCGCAGAGTGTTGAAGCGACCAGGGAGAGAACACACAAACTCTGGCAAATCACTGCACAGATCAGCAGGGAATGTGCACTCGCTGGAACTCGCTGTCACACCAACACCTGGAGAGAGGCTCGTCTCGAAGAGATGAAGAGATAACTCAGAATTTGGCTGTGGAGTGAAGTACATCAACTTGGCTCCGAAGCGAAAACATATCTGCATGTTGCCAGCGACTTCCTTATATACCCCCAGGGTGGGGCGGAGTTACGCTATGCAAATTCCGCAGACCCATGGCATTTCTTTGCCATTGGCTCGTGTTTTAATACTCGAAGATGATAGGATTTCTAAGCGAAACCCCATTCGTCGTCATCCGACGTAACTCGGAGTGACAACGAAAGGGAACTCAGCTTCATCTCGAAATCAAATTGTCTTCGCAGAGCTGCAAAAGAAAAACAAAGAAGTCTGGAGGCTGTAGAAAAACAGCTAAACGACAAGCTGATGGAGCTCAAAGACACTCCTTCATAGGTCCTTAATGTACCATATGGCCTTAACATACAATGTTCTGTTTAATGCAGTTTTTTTTTTTTTTTCAACAAAGGGCGATAAAGGCCACTTAAGTTGATTTGTTTCGTTTTGCAGTACTTTGTGTTGCAGTATTCTCTGTTGTTTGGTGTATATTTTGTTGTTGTTTGTTTTATTGTTTGTTTTTTTTCAACAGGAGTGGATAAAGTCCACTGAAGTCAACTTTAAGTTGATTTCTTTACTTGTTGAGTTGATTGTTAAATTAAATATGCACTTTGAGGTTATAGACCTTATACATAAAATGCAACCTTTGGCCTAATCTTTATAACGCACATGTAGCACTTTTGGCCGCATATACTTTTGCACTATTTTGTGTTGTTAATTCTGTGTTTGACAACTCAGGTTGTTTTGATTTGCACAATATTGTTAAAAAAAGGTCAATGAGCTGAATCTGATTGACTGTCTACCTCAAAGACGAATGTTTGCATTTTTTATATTTTCAATAAATTAATTGAAAGTGAAGTGAACCTGTCAAGTGATTTTGTTCGGGGTAATTGTTTTTACATTGATTCAGACAGGTTAGATAGTAAGCAAAGTCTACTTAGACACTGATACATTTTGAAAAATAAAAATTGCGATTTGCTTAAATATATGATCCTTCTGCTATTACAAAACACAATTTTGGCTGTTTATAGCATTATCTCTTTTAATGCGATAAAAACACTAAATATTAATTTTGACTATGTATTGGTATGTAATTTACGGTGGTGTAAGGTGCTGGAAAAAGCTGTAAAATGGACCTTGAAAGTGCTTGAAAAGTGCTTGAATTTGATCTTGGAAAAGGTGTACGAACCCTGAGAAGACAGCTGTCTATACCCTCACCAGTCAGCACTTACACTGCAGTATACACTACACTACACTCACACTACACTACACACTACACTACACTACACACTACACTACACTACACACTACAGAAGACAGCTGTCTATACCCTCACCAGTCAGCACTTACACTGCAGTACACACTACACTACACTACACTACACTACACACTACACTCACACTACACTACACACTACACTACACTACACTACACACTACACTACACTACACACTACAGAAGACAGCTGTCTATACCCTCACCAGTCAGCACTTACACTGCAGTACACACTACACTACACACTACACTACACTACACTACACTACACACTACACTACACTACGCACTACACTACACTACACTACACACTACACTACACTACACAACACTACACTACACACTACAGTGTTCAACACCTGTCATAGATGTGTAAACGCGTGAATAAATAATTTACAACACTTTCTGCATCCCCTAATCTAAAGTGTACACTATTCATCACTTGTAAATATGTTACACTTACCTGTTACAAATGATCTGTACGTGTATTCAAGGCATTTACAACACTTTCTGCACCCTCTAATTGCTACATACATACAAAAAAAACAAAAAAAAAAACATTTATTAATCATTTATGAAACGCATAGTCATGTTTTGTAAATGATAAGTTAATCATTAACTAATCAATTGTAAATGACTTATAACTGAATCTACAAAACATACATACAATAATGAACATCACTTATTAATCATTTATGAATGATTAGTCATGTTTCGTAAATAATTAGTTAATCATTTACTAATCACTTGTAAATGACTTGTAACACAATTTACAAAACATACATAAAATGTAGTATATCACTTGCTAATCATTTATGAATGTTCTGTAAAGGATTAGTTCATCATTAACTAACCACTTATTAATGCCTTACAACTGAACGTTATTCTAAAGTGTTACCGTTGACGTATAGTTTGCAAAGTTACTTATAGTCAACAGCACGTTCAAAAGGGACCATCTGTAACGAAGCACCAGACTCAGTAGGATCCATTTGTAGCTTTATTAAGAATAGTCGTACAGGCAGGGTCAACAACAGCAGACAGAGCAATGGAGGAAACACAGAGAACATCCGAGTCACAGGCAGGGGTCAGGGCAGGCAGCAATAATCAGAGTCCAATAAATAATCCAAGTCAGGCCAGGCAGAGAAACGATCAGGAAATGGTGAAAAAGTCCAAGGTCAGAAATACAAGAAGCAAACACGGGAACTAACGCTCAGTAGTGACAGCCAGGGCAAATCAAGACTTCGCAGAGATGGGGTGTGTGAAAGTGGCTTATATGTGTGTGTGTAAATGAGGTGCAGATGTGTTGTGCAATCAGTCCCAGGTGAGAGGTATTATGGGAATTTGAGTTCAAAACGAAATGGTTAATATTCAGGAGATGGATCCCTCCGGTGGTGCGGAGGAGGCGGTAAGGGAGCCTCCTCTGTAACACCATCAAAATAAAGTGTTACCATAAACTCTAGTTTTGTTTTCTTCCTTTCTTTTTCTGCAGGCTGCTGGTAACTAATGCATGTTATAGCTCATTCCAGGAATTCTGGTCAGATGAATAGTGGTAACTAATGCATGTTGCTCACTCTAGGAATTGGTCAGATGAATAAACACAGATGCCATTAAAATCTTAAAGCACCTGCAGAACGCAATGATGTGATATTAATGTCTAATGCTCCTGTGGAGTGTAGACAGCCTGGTCTGACAGCTTCTAATGGCATTAACACTGCACTCTTTGAAAATGGTTGACGGTCTTTGTATTCAATTAGACTTTAAAGCCCTTAATAGCACAAGCACAAAACCTAAACATGCTTTCCCCCGTGCTGATTTATGGAAATGTTCTCCTCACTAATAATAATAATAATAAAAAAACTCAAATTCAATCCAACAGATTTGTTTTACTCAATATGTGGACTGCAGTGGGCAAAAAAGGAAAAGCTACATTTGAGTTGTGGTGTAGCAAAGTCTTCAGGCCCTCCTGCTGGTTGGAAGTGATGGATTACCGTTAAATTGTGAATTATGCAAACACCGTTTTGAGAAGTGAGGAACTCATTCATTGCTTGTTTGATTAAAAAGCTTCGGCTGCGGCCACCCTTCAGCAGCCTTTTAAACCATTTGAGCATACGGGGAAAAGTTAAAGTTTGAAGTTCATTCCCGTAGTGCTGCAACTGAGTGGTTTTTAGAGTCCACCTGCAACGGTCGAGCTCTTCACGGACTGCTTTTGTGGTTGATAGGTGCTTTCGTGCTCAGCTGTCATGTGGTAATGTGTGTGAATTTCTGGTGGGGGATGTTGCACCCTCTGGTCTACTGAGTTTTCACACTCTTTCTCCTCGTGTCTCCACAACTGCTGACGATCACTAATGTGTGACGGAGCTCAGGTCCAACCCTAGACCTTATCATCAGGCAGACGACCTAGTCAGGCTTGAAGATCCAGTGATACCGAAAGATCTTGACATTTTATAAGCCATAAAATCCAGGAATCAGTATTTGAATTATGTAATTTAAGTCATTTAAATTGAAAAAGAGTTGCTAAATTAATTCAGAAACAATTAAAATGGAATATGGTCAGTGTTTCCCAAAAGCATCAATAATCAATTGGCACCAGTGGTCTCTGTGATCTACTTAGGCTTACGATGCTAATGGGAAAAGCAGAAATAATAGCTGTACTAAAAATACTGTTTTTTTTTTTTAATTGTGCAAAGACATTCACGTTTTTAATATTGATGATCTAATTTCTGGACAGCTGTTTATATGCAAGGCGAGAAAGTAGATAATTTTATGGCTGATGATGAATATTTTGCCTTATTAAGAATGACTGAATCACTAGAGAGTGAGGAAGATTTGCAACGTTCGTCTGTTATAGGACAACTTAGTTTGAATAAAATTAATATTTGTGTAGTGTTCAATGTTGTTATCAATAGAGATACGCGGATGGGGTATTAGTTCATCCGCAGCCACATCACAAAACTCATCATCCGCACCAACGTTTTTTTGACCAGATTTCAAAGCCGCACCCGCCCGCCATCCGCTGACTGTTTTGCGGTCTATGGACGATGCAATGCTCTGCTGATGCGAGCCGCAAGAAAGCCCTTGTCTGTTCTAGAAAGGATGCAGCAAAGATATTTAATGCTAATGTATGAGGCATAGGCCTATGCTGAGTTTCATTCATTTACGATGAGATGCGCTCTAGTTCAACTTCACAATGCAATGCAAGTGAACGCGACGCATCGGAGCCTCGATGTCACGATTATTAAATTGTCTGCTTTTTATTTATTAAATACATGCAATTGGTTGATGTAACATTTATTAAAATTAAGATACAATTTGGACAAAACGAAATTCGCTTTAAAGAAAGGTTTTCTACAAAGCAAAACTTAATGAAGTGGTAAAAATCATGTCTGACGATTTACAAAACAGAACTTCATTAAGTGGTAAAAACCATGTCTCCCGATTGTAAATGTTCATTGCTAATGTTTATTATTGCAAATGTTTTTCATTTGTTTAATAAATCTCATAATGATACATCACATCACTATATCATAGCTTTTATTTCTATCTCAAATGATTGGCGGTCGGTCAGGGGGTACTTGGCAAAGAATCAAATACAATTGGAAAGGACGTAGACCATTAATAACACAGACTGTTAACAATTGTTTTTAATTAGTATTTAAACATTCTCTATGATAAAAAATGTTTGTAAAAAATATTTTAATAACATGGTTTTGGCGGTTATAGAGTTCTAATGACGGTGTTCAACTATAACCGTCGGTCTCACAGTTATATACTAACCGTCACACCCCTACCTGGGACTGAAGTTAACACCCGCCAACCTGACAAATGTGGGTGAAAATCAACTGGGGTGGGTAACAATATCAACTTACTAGCCTATTTGGCAGGATATGATTATGTTCTACATATTTTTACATGGCTATGTTAGAACGGCATGACTTTTTTTGAACGGATGTCAATTAAGGAGATTCTTCAGTAAGCTGAGTTCAGTCCTTCAAAAGGAAACAGCTGATCATTTTATGAATTGAGAGCCGGTACACTCATCCTCAGAATGCTTACCATTAACCATTTACTTTGTAGTGAGTTATATTTGGAGTTTACAATGGATAAATTCTGTTTTAAAAGAGAAGCCACAGAATTTTGCAAGAAGTGTTCACTTTATGGCTCATTTATTTCTATGATATCCGTAAACAATAATTGAAAGCAATTCAGTTATTCAAAATGTAACATGTATGTTCTGTGCTGGTCTTTCAAAGAGGGGAAGCTCATTTTCAGCCTACATCATAAAAATTGTCCATTTATTTATACGTAAATTTGACGTTCCTTTTCAATAAAATGCTCTGTGACCCTGTCGTACCAACTAGGCGTCTTTTCCAGTGACTAGCCAGTGTCCTCTCAATGGCCAGCAGAGTTAAGTATAATTGTATAAATGTAATAATATAATAAAGGTATAAATAATAATATAATAAAGTATAATACTACTACTACTAATAATATATATATATATTTTAATTATTTTAATAATATTTTTTTAATTATTACTAATAATAATATAAAAAAATATAAGAAGTAATAATATAATAAAGGTATGAATGTAGAATTGTGTGAAATGTATTATGAAAATTGGCTAGCAATTACAACAAGCAAATACCAAGAAATAGGTTGCAGCTGTTTGTCTTTCAACTACATTTGAATAATCCGCAATGGGACTGAGCTCGGATAGCTTCAGCATCACCATCAGCGACTTTTTATTGTATGAAATCGCTGTCAATCAAAAGGAGATGCAGCCTTTCGACAGACCCTCCAATCATCACGCAGAAGCCCGGAGTCCGGGCCAGCCCACTCCTCATTCACCCCCAGAGACGCTGAGCGTCCGCGGGCGGGACATAATCGCAGCATTTATCCAATGACCGTCTAGTTTCGAAGCACTGAAAAAAAACTGTTCAGAGCGGCCCCACTGAAGTCAATGGACGCTGGGCTTCAACAGGGAAATGCACTGTGACACTACGGGAATGTATGAGACGGAAATCGAGTCAGCCGACCTGCTATATGTAGCTGATTCTGAACGAGTTTTTTTTTTTAGATGAACGTTTTCTAACGCATTTTTAGTCAATCAAATTTTAACACAATAGTACATATTTGACCATTCATTTTTTGACATTATAGGGGAAGCCGAGCTTCCCTTGCAGTCTTAAAGAAATCCCCACTGTTTCATTCACCTGTGTCCAGTTAATTACCTGATTAAGTTCCTTCGTGTGCCCTTGCATTTATAGCCTGTGTTCTCCCTCATTCTTCGTCTGTTCTCATCTATGTTATGGCGTGTTATGTTTCCTGAGCTTTTGTTATTAAAAGATCCTGTTTCCTGTTCCTCCTCGTCTTTGTGTGCTTGCTACTACGTTACGTGACACATAATCAGATTTTATAGTAAATATATCTAAATCGGTTTTATATCTTATATTTTGGTTTGGTATAATTGGTATAATCCCAACATGGATTATACAGCGTGCTTATGTTTAAAATGTTTTACTTTAGGAATGTTGAGCAAATATATATTAAAAACACCGTTATAGTTGGATCTGGGGCCCATTCTTCGTATGTTGCTTAAAACATCCGAGATCAAATGACACATCCAAGATGATATCATCGTGCGAATCATGATCTGGCTAACTCGGTTCTTCGAACACACTTGCCGGATATGATTAGTATCGCTGGATTGAGTTATCTGGCATAATTGCGCGTTCATGCGCTGGTTAAAAGGGGATATGTATCGATAGTAGAAACATTGATCAGCAACGCTGCTATTGGCTGCTCAGCGTGGCCAAAGAGCGCGCTCAGTTTTTCTCCTCAGCAGAGCAAGAACTAATATAGTCGAAGTTTATTCGGAATTTTAATGTTTAATCAAAACGCCAGGGAACACCTCAAAGTCTGCAAAAGCCAGGAGAGAGGGCTGGCAAAAAGTAGCAGACAATTTAAATCCGTTAAAAGTGGCCATGTTAGATGTTTTTGTATTTTAATAATTGCATAATTACTTTGTTCATTGTAATGTCAGAGTCACCACACTAGAACATGGGAACAAATAAAAGTGAAGTACAAAAATATTCTACATAATGGTAATTTTTTGTTATATTATTGTCTCTTTTATAAAAGGCACTGTTAAATAAATGGTGTTCTGTTTATAAAAGCAACCAAGAAAAAGGCTGAGAAAAAAAAAAGAAAAGATCTTAGTAGCCTACACTGTAAAATATTTTTTGCTGCATTAAATTAAAGGGATAGTTCACCCAAAAATGAAAATTCTGTCATTATTTACTCATCCTCAAGTTGTTCCAAACCTGTATGAGTTTCTTTGTTCTGCTGAACACAAAGGAAGATATTTGGAAGAATGTTTGTAACCAAACAGATCTCGGTCCCCATTGACTACCATAGTATATATTTTTCCTACTATGGAAGTCAATGGGGACCGAGATCTGTTTGGTTACAAACATTCTTCCAAATATCTTCCTTTGTGTTCAGCAGAACAAAGAAACTCATACAGGTTTGGAACAACTTGAGGATGAGTAAATGATGACAGAATTTTCATTTTTGGGTGAACTATCCCTTTAAGGCTGTATAGTCATTTCAACTGTTAAATCTTGAGTATTATACTACAGGGCCGTTGAATGCTTGAATCTGATTGGTTGACGAACGTTCTAAGGTGTGCATTACTTTCAGGGAAACGCACAGCTAAAGAAGTTCCAGGCAGGTCTTGACCGCATTACAGTTACATATCACTTCGCGTAGTTAACTGTAATAACGGAAAATAGGATACAATTCATAACAAGAAAAAACATTTAGCCCCGTGCGCTTGATCTGCAATTTTCAATGTCTAGCTTCACAATCAATGGAATCATGCAGTTTAATTTTAATATATAAAGTATATAGTCCTATGTAATCAATAGAAAATTAAACTGAATATAGGCTAAATAAATGGATAGTCCTGCAGCACGGATTTTTATTGCCGATAATTTAACAAATAAATAATTATTGATTGGCCTACTTGTTAAAAGGGCTTTGTGTTTCATTTATTTGGCTAGTCTACTGTCATCTGTCAATAATAGAAAAAAAATGAACGAATTAATTAAAACGAATTGAATTAATAAATAAATAATAATAATGACGCACATGCTTTTCTGTCTCATTATTGCAACATCGCTCTCTCTAATAACTGCATTAATAATTGGGGACACACTTTAAGGCCGGTTATGAATGTAATTTGATACTTATGACTGATCATGTCCAAACGCGTGTTCAGCGCGTTCAGTCTGTGTTCAAAGTCGGTGTTTAAAATCTGCTGCAGTCGATGAAAACAGTCAGAGAATGTGTCAGCTAGTCGTGTGTCCCCAGCATTAGTCTGCTATCAGTGGCTCAAACCTCCGTTACTAACTCTAAAATGACGTTTAGGAATTAGCAACGGAGGCATGGGATTAGATGCGTAAGAAATTAGTCCTACATACAAGAGCGTTTTAATGACAAAAACTTTACAAACGTCTTGAAATACATAATCTGAACAATGTTTCGAGGTGTGGTAACTGTAGTATAAGCGGAATAATTGACTTCAGGCCGTTGAATTATTAGAAAAATAATGCCGGCCTGTCGTCAATTATTCCTTACATGATGAATTGCTTTGACTTGTGAAAGTGAAAACTGATAAACTTATGTTAATGTAAAAATATTTTGCCATGAGTTATTGATCACATTTTTCCCCAGTGTAGTTCATTGTAATGACATTGTGTTTTCCTCTTTTGTGCACTTTTACATAATACACCAACACTTGTATCTGTTCCCAAGAAAGTGGTGGCTGAAATATGTGCAGGAAGTGGACATTTTCTAACTTTCCAAAGGAAAGAAAGTATAAGACTTTGTAATGTCCATTTGTTTCCATTGCACTGGACAGTGAATAAACCCTCTGAGATAACTGTCATATGGAGGAACTAGCCTACCTGCAAGTGCATAAATAACTTTACTTCATTTATACTTGTATGCTTTATGGCTGCAATATAAGTTGCAGGATTCCACATCTACAGAAAGGCCTACAGAAGAGTCTGCACAGACAGAGGAGACACAGGCCTACAGGTGGGCAGTGTATAGCCAACTTTTCCTTTTTATTGCATGAGGCATGTGTCTAATATCTCTTGTTGCAGACACTTGACCACTGGCTTTTCTTTACAAAGAACAATTGAAATAAAACTCAAGGAACTAAGCATATTTGTCTTTTATTATAAACATTTAATGAAAAGTGTTGGGTTTTTTTTGGCAATGTTGTGTAATATGGCACATGCAACAATGTCACAGGCCCTGTCAGGTGTGCAACCCTCAGACTTTTCAGACACTGAAATCTTCCCTTTAGTTAGCCAAAGTTCATTTCATTGTGTGCCCTTGTCCTGGCTAGAGCTGCACTGTAACTGGTTTGGGTCAGGGAATGGGGTCATAAAACACCTGTCTGCAGGCAGGAACATGTCATAATCACCTATGAAAAAATGCAGTTCTGTTAGGATCAGCATAAGTGTATGTAATACAGTGAGCTTGATATTTAATTGTGGAACTTTTCTTACCACTTTCAAATAATGTGCATAAATGTGAATCTCTGAAAATTCTTAAGTCACGCACAGATCCTGGCCATTTTGCTTTCACATTTGTGATATGGAAGATTTGTCAACTGCCTTTTTTTATTTGATATAATATTACTGATCTGGAATATTAAGAATCCCAATAGTAACTGGGCTGCACATTTACATTGTGAACCCCCTTTCTGTTCACATAATCCCCTTCATTGAGGCCTTGATGGCAGTCTATGGTCTAGCCTATAAGCCTGAGTGACATATACTGTAATCAGCATGGTCATGATTGCATGATCTTCATAAAAAATTATGATAGCCAAAAAAAAAAAAAAAAAAAAATGCTTTAAAAAAAAACTGCTTTACAACATTTGGTCTTAAGTGGCTTGGAAATACCACAAAAAAAACCTAAAACTGTTTTTTAAACCTAAAAGTGCCAGGTAAACTCCGAATGACACGACAGACAGCACTTTCCATCAAGGTCTCTGCATCTCCAATAGTGTAAAGGAAAGAGCCACTCGCAAATAATCTTAGGGTACAGTTTGTGCTGTAGTTAAAGCCAGACTCCGACAAGTCGAAAATAAATGTGCGTTTCCAACAAATTAATAATGTAAACGACAATCTCACGAGTCACGAGAAAAAATATATCTCTCAGAATGCGCTGCGCTGCGCTGGACTTCCCGTATCAGCTCTGCTTATGAAGCCGGGATCTAATCCTGTTTACATGAAATAAGCTGCTCCCGAGCAGGTTTAAGCTTGCGCACCTGTTGCTATGACAGCAAGTCCAGGATGAGCTTCGAAGAACCAAACGATCCAAGATCATGCCAAATCGCCAACAATCAAATCCAGCTAACTAAGTTAGCGACGAACGAAGAACGGGCCCCTGCTCTTTACCCCGCTGCTCAACGTTACCAACATTTTCAAATCTTAACGCAGTGAATTAAACTTACTGTAGCACTGAGGATGTCAAAAGGGACAAATAAAATTGCACCCCCTTTAAATTTTTAACTTGGTAAAGACATTGGGTCTCATTCATGAAACACGAGCAGAACGAATTTTTGTGTAAATCGTGTGTAAAGTGGTTCTGGCGTAAATTTTCGGATTCATTAAAATGTTCGTATTTTCCAAATGTTAATTGGTACGAAAGAAATCTACACCTGCTCCCAGCCACGCGTAAATAGTGCGTTTAACATCCGAACGTTTTGCTCATTAATAAAGCTGCATTTTAATTCACCTTAATCGGGTACATATTTACACAGCATTTTGAAAAAATATTATATATAGTAATTACATACGTTTTTTCTTTTTACTTTTATTACGAGAGCCGGTAATGGACTATATGCACGGAGCGTTCTTTGGAACTTCCGCATAAAGATAAGTCAGCCCGTGAACTTCCGGTGGAACGTCATTTGATGTTGTGGTACTTTTAGGTTATTGGGCGGCACCTTCAAATCCGACTCCTTGAGACTCTAGTGGTTTATAGATAAAGTTTGAACTAGAACTTATTAATTTAATTTATTATTTATTCAATATCTACGTGAAAATAAAGTATTAACTTAGGTTAACGGAAATGAAAAAGGCATTTAAATTTCAGCGCTGTGAGGGAACGGCAGCTGAGCACTGTTGTGTCCCTCAGTGTTCGTCCTCAGCGAAATTCAATTCAGTCATTAGTTTTCATACTTTCCCTTCAGACGTACAACAGAGAAAGAAATGGATGATAAATATAAGAAGAGACAATTTCACCATACACGCGTGTGCAGTCGGCACTTTGTGCCAGAAGAGCTCAAGGAGCCTGCTGAAGTCGGAGGGAGGCGAAGGCTGAAGTCTGGTGCCGTACCTGTACTGTTCCCTTGGAATAATTACTCTCTTGGAGAGAGAAGGCTTGGGGTTTGGGAAAGGAGAACGAGACCAGAGAGTATGGAAACTGGGGAATATTCTGAACGTGTATCTACCAACGACCACGATTACAGCACAGCACCGCAGCCCGCGTTTGTTGACTCGGTTCTGGAAGAAAACGAAAGGCTTCGCGAAGAAATCGACCATGTGAGGCAGCAGCTGGAACAGATGTCACTCAAACAGCGTTTTGGGCTACAGCGATTTACAGGTTCTGACAGTGACATCCGTTTCTACACCAGGTATGTAGAAATATTTAATTTAATAAAAACGCATTATACTTTAAGAACACTTTAAATATCTTGCATTTAAAGACTGATATTATACAGTGATCATACTATCTTTACTAATTATATTTAAAATAAAATAATATTTAATATTAACCCTCTGGGGTCTGAGCTGTTTTCTGGGCCCTGGAGGTGTTCTGACATGCTCTGACATTTGTGCTTTTATCAGTTATTTCTAAACATGTTAATGGCAAAGGTGTAAATTCACTCTATATAGCACAAACAGGGCTACCAAAATATCTGATCAACATGCATGTATATGTTTGAATTTTTAAGAGAATAATGTTTATGCATGGTTATTGGAAAAAATAAAAATGAAAGTTTCTGAAATAAGACCACAAAACACATACTAAATATGTGTAAATAAGACTTTTGACTAATGAATTGTGTAGCTTTGAGTTCTGGCTTCAAAATGATGTGAAAATCATCCTGCCTTATCGTTCTCATAAAACAGTACATTGATTTGAACTTTCTAAAACAGTTTTTTTGTCAGAAGAGGTTTATGCATGGGAGGGGTGGCCCATCAATATTAATGGACCAATGGCCATCAATATTAATGAGATTCAGACCAGGGGTGTGACATACACTCTTCCAGTGGCTAATGGGCCATCAAGTGCCTGAACAAAGAAGAGGAGATTCAAAGGTTTTGTTTTTCAATCTGTTTTATTGTAATTCCTCTATGTGGAGGAACTAAATGTTCTAAATTTGCTCTAAGCAAATCGAATGTGAGCAAAATAAATTAATCAGTCTGCTATAAACAAAGCAATTGTGAGCGATAAACAAAAGTAAAGGCAGGTATCTCACAGTAAATTCCTGTGCCCCGTTTATATGCGGGGTACAAGTAAATCAAATGTGAGCAAAATAAAGAATCCTGAAAAAACTATCACAGGTTATAAAAAATATATATTAAGCAGCACAACAGTTTCCAACATTGATTTAAAAAAATAGTCATCATATCAGAATGATTTCTGAAGGCTGGTGGTTAGTGGAAGTTGGTCAGCAGAGCACACACATCTGAACACAGTCACACATCTTTATGCCACTCCTGAAAACAGTTCCTGTTTAACTGAAGACATAAGTGAACATTGCATGCCTGGCATTTCCATGGTGTTAATTGTCTTTTACCATGCACTGCTGTGCAATGCACACAATTGCGGCGACCAACTGTGGCAGCATCCCTTTCATCTGATGTCAGCTCAGCTCCTGGGACCGGTACATGGTCACTATTGGTCCGTTTTGGTGCTGTTTTCTGTGACACACCACAGAGCTCTGTTATAAGTTGCTCCATAAACTCTTTATGGGACAAGTTACCATGTAGCTCTTTGTGCACAATGAAAGAGTTGGTGGAAGCAATGTCCAAGAAGTGTAGAAAGATCTTTCTGTACCACTTCATGGTTTTGTGTTGTGCAGTGTAGTACTGTATCAGGTGGTCAGACAGGTCAACACCCCCCATGTGTTTGTTGTAGGCAGTCACAGGTGCAGGACATGGAAATGTCTTTGTCTGATAACACAATAAAATAACTTGTATTATCATTATCAATCACTAATGGCCATGGATAAAAAAAAGACAACGGTTTTTGTCATTTCACACAAGAATAGGTATAGGCTACTTTTACATTATTATGATGTAAACACAATTAGGCTACATTTCATCTGGAAAATATTACGTCTATGTACTTACTCAGTATGATTCTCGATCGCACTGAGACCTGACCGACACCTGCGTGCCCCTCTGCGGGGTGCTGGAGAAGGAGAGCTTGAAGCAGACACATTCCTAAAAAAATAAAATAAAAATAAAACTGTTAGCATACATTATTCAAAGTAAACTGATGAGCAATTGATGGTTATGGACCATTGATGGGCCATATAGGCCGCACGCATTTATTGAAGCACGCAATAAACGGATCGTTTGCGAACGACACATCACTAAAACATTTACACAGTCTGTATTCAAAAACATCTGCAGCATGATAAATACTGTCATAGGCCAACCAAAACCAGAACATTTATATAAAAATATAATGTATTTAGACAGTATCACATATTTTACCGGAGGCTGAAATATAGTTGCACTAAACCACATATAACCTATAAGCAGATATTCGCAAACAATCAACATTATGCATAATGCAGTATTTTAGCATGAATCAGTGTCATAAGCTAATCAAAACTGAGTGAAATATATTTAATATACAAATATGTTTAAAGAGCAATATCACATTTAAAAAAAAGTTTACACTTGAGCATATAAGTTCCACGGATGTTAGGGATATTGTAAGGCAATCGTTCCTGTAAGTTGTCAAAAGCTAGCCAAAACTAGGGAAAATATAGTCTAAAAATTCAGAAATTAAATATATATAAAGTTCTATATTATCAGAAAAGGAATTATATAACAGTAAACAACTTACTCTGAACTTGTATCCTCTGCGGGATCAATTCGCTCTTGAAAATGCTGCCGTTCTTCGTCTGAATTACAATCTTCCTCTGAGGAAAAGGTGAATTCTTCCTCGCTGTCCAGAATCATCTGAAGGGCGTCTTTACTGGAGAAACGAGCCATCCTCTCTAAACACGATGAATTATCAGTGAATCTGATCTGATGAAACTTCGTGTTTTCAAGGCATTGATCGGGGGGCGTGTGCGAATCAGAGATTACCTAAACTATTTACCATGTGAATAGTGCCGGGGGCGGGGCGGCCTCAGCTTATTAGAGATAATGAGGGAGAAGGAAAAAAACGGCACCTCTCCTTGCTTTCAAACGGATTACATGAGTTAAAAACATTTGTTTTTTTATATTCATTACTTCACTTAAAAGAAGAGAATGCCAGCTTCATAAAGACATATCTCACGTGTCTGTGTGAGAAGTATTCGCTGAGTTACAGATCATTTTCGAACGCGTTTCAGAATGACAGAGAGGAGGCAGAACTCGCATCATGTTTATTTTTCTTTATTTGGCGAAAAGCACAACACTTTGTTTTTATTGTGAGTATACACAAAAATAATACACACTTAACAGGATCGATTGATGTATAACACAAGCATATAAGATAAAAAGTAATATTTTATTTTTATTTTATTTTTTCACTGATAGGGAAAAAAACGAGCCTATCAGCGCGATAGCCGACCTCAGGGGGTTAAAACACTTTTTAGGCTTAATGTGCATCGTGCTTTAAAGAAGTACTCAAAATAAAGTTTAATTGTAATATGTATATCCTAAGCTTCAAGCATTATGTCAGTAAATATCGATTTGTAGTATACTTAGTATGAAATAAATATATTTTAAAAACATTTTGGTTTAGTTTTTTTTTTGCACTAGGGTGTCCAAACCACAAACATTGAAGATTAAATATAATCAGCATGTCAGATAGACCAGTGCAAGTCACTTCCTACTTCAGGTTCAGCTCTGACCTGGCGTGTATAAATGTAATAATATGTATGGTGAAATGCAAGAAATGTCAATGCTTTGACATTTTCACTATTTACAGGTTTTCATCTTATGATCATCTGATGCGGTTTTGGCAGGTCATTGAACCATCACTGAGATTCATGGTTCGGGTAACCAGAACCTGCAAACGTTGAATCTGAAAAGCAAAGTGCTTCCATGGTAAGTCTGTCGTCTGTGCTATTATGACCAAACTCTCCGGCTACAGAATCCTATCATATACTTGTTCAATACATGGTTGGACTTTTACTTTCTGAAGCCAGGATGTTCACCTTATGACCAACACTAGCACTTTCAGAATTGAATGTAGAATGAATGGAAATAAATTACACACCATCAGATGTCTGTTGTTGTAACTGTACTGTACACCTACCAGTTTTGACAATTACATATACATATAATTGTGTTGTGATCTGTCAGTCCTTACAGGCAATAGATGAACTGTTCCTCTTCCTGAACTACCTTGCCCTTGGTCTGAAGCAGAGGGACCTAGCTGAGCGGTATGGGGTGCATCAGTCTACTGTAAGCAGAATCATTCTGACCTGGAGCAATTTTTTGTTCTCTGTTCTTGGTTTGCATTTGGATGACTCAAGACAAAATTAAGGAACACATGCCATCAGAGTTTGAAGACTACCCAGACACCACCACAATTCTGGACTGCACAGAGCTCCGGTGTCAAACACCCTCCTCCCCTTTACTTCAGAGTGAGGTATACTCAAACTATAAGTCCCACTGTACCCTGAAGGGAATGATTGGCATGGCCCCCCATGGCGCTGTAACCTTTGTTTCCTCCCTTTTTGCCGGCTCAGTAAGTGACAAACAGATCTTTGTAGAGTCAGGTATTCTTACTCTGCTTAGGCCAGATATGGCAATTATGGTCGACAGAGGCTTTCTTGTGGATGACTGTGTGCCCTGTAAGGTGTACAGGCCTGCATTCCTCGCTAGGAGACCTCAGATGCCAAAGCACGAGGTCAGGGAGACCCAATCTATTGCACATCTCAGAGTGCACATTGAGCGCCTAATTCGTAGACTGAAGGAATTCAAATTCTTTGATACGGTCATCCCCTTAAACATGTTTGGTAACATAAATCAGCTTTATGCAGTTGCATGCCTACTGTTAAATTATCAGAGTGGGCCACTTGTAAAAGCTTGGGCTAAGTAGAAGTGCCTCTTGTTTTTATCCTCTCTTAATCCTTGTAAATATATCTTAAACATGCCTCTAGATTTATTCTCTGTATATATCATTCATCTCATAGTTTAAACTTAAAATCTATTCACTAAAAATCTAATTAACTGTATTATAATTAAGTGTGCTTGCTGAAAGCGCACACTTATTGTTCTTCTTAAGTTTTCTTCTTATTATTATTATTAAGTGTGCTTGCTGAAAGCAGCACACTTACTGTTCTTCTTAAGTTTTCTTCTTCTTCTTATTATTATTATTATTCCCGGGAGAAAAATTTTGGCCAGCTCCTGCGCCTAGGCCCTTTGAGACAGAGACACCGTTCCAACTTTAAAACGTACGGTCAGTACCGGTGTAAGTTGCTCGCAAAGATGACATCATGAGTCCATGTCGTTTGTCCGCAATATTGGATTGAACAGAAAGCGAAACTAAATTTTCACAGGTCACAAATTTGGTCCGAACTTCACGAAACTAGACGTACATGATCCTTGGACCAAGCCTCACAAAAGTTACTAGAAGGATTTTTGATTTTCGGAAGCGTTTGCCCGTCACAGCCAAACGAAATCAGCGGCGTAGTCGCCAAACAGGAAGTCGTCCATATCTCAGGAACTCGGTCACGTATCGAAACCAAACTTTATACATGAACTCGGGACTCCAATGTGAGGAAGCACAAGATCTGAATTTTTTTTACTTTTTTTTTATTTCAGGCTAATAGACAAACCCATTTACCTATGTCTATGCAAGAGTTCACCTCACACTTTTAATGTTAATGCATTTAGACAGTAGGTGGCACTGTTGTATTACATTTCACAGAGCAGCCAAGTCAGTGTATAGACTGCATTCGTTTTTACCAGGTTTGTCTTAATAAATGCAGGCATGAATTTCGTTTTTTGCATTGGTCTATTTTAATCATCTTCATTTATTAATATATACAGATTTGTATGCATGAATTGTGCATTTCCAATCCTCAAAGCAGTTAATAAAAAAAAAAAAAAAAAAAAAAAACTTTATACAAAATACATCATGCTCTTCTTCGATAACCGAACAAAAAATTCATTGTCTGTGGCTGTGTTTGTGCGCACGGGAAATATGCTGCGCATAACAATAGAAAACAAGGAGAAACGCGCAGTCACATGCTCAAACAATCAACAACGTCGCTCTAGAGATGCGTTGTGGACTGCGAAGTGGACTTCACAGGGTTTTCCGCCATCTTAAGTTAGAGTCTAATCCGAAGGGAGCGAACATGTTCAGTTCGAAGGGCACGGCATAGGGAATAAGGGAACATCGATACATCACTTCACAGGAAGTGGAGAGCGATGATCACACACCCAACTGTCATTTCGCGCACCACGTCATCACCAGTCAGAACGGTCATAACTAACGATGGAGGAGTTTACGTATGTGTGTAAGTATTCATACATTTCGCCATTGTTATACAAATGACAGTATTTTAACGGTTATTGTTGTGAATATTACATATACTATTTTTGATGATTATAATTTACCTCAGTGAATGCAGCCAGCTTAGCTAGTTTGTGAAGTAAAGTGATTTTATTTTAGGTAGTTGTAAAATAGTGCAATATAATTGTAAATATATAATATAATAATAAAAATTAAAATATGAATGTAGTCCTATATATATGTTATATCATAATTTGCGCGACTCCGTCATTGACTTTCTTTAATGACATTTGCAGGGCGTTTCAAATGAGCGGTTATTGTCAGTGAAGTCCACTTCAACTGATATACTGTGCTCAGGGAGTAGGGGAGCAGTGAACACTGCATATGGACCCTGTCGAATGGAACGCACATTAGATGTGTAAAAACAAGTGGAAAGCGCGAGCGCGCCGCTGTCTCCTTTCCACAAGCGCTTGTTCTCCTGTGGCGTCTGTCGTTGCTATGCAACCATGAACTGCACTCTCCATGATGACAAGAGCTGTGTCTGAAATCGCTCCCTATCCACTATTTAGTGCACTATTTAGGGTGTCGGCCATTTTGTAGAGGTGTCCGAATTCTGAGTGAACGACATCATTCCCTCCATTCTTCACTACTTTTACCCAATCCTCTCTGAATTCGAGTGTACGATGTACACTTGCTGAGACACTATTTCCCACAATCCAACACGATAAGGCGACAGAGCGCGAATGAAAAATAAACAAAAATGTCACCATGGCAACGGTGCACGCGAGTTAGAAAACAATCATTTATAAGACCAGACGCCTGGTTATTTATTTATATATACCGTTATATCTATATTTGAAAAATCAAATGTGTTGTGTAGTGTTTTGTTCTATTTTATTTTCACATATAAATGTAAAAAGTAAATAAATATGACAAGCAAGTGTTTTTATTTTATTTTTTTAATCAAATAACGCAATAAACGTGAAAAATACATACATACAATTGTTACATACAATTCATACAGCCAAAAAATGGAAATATTAAAGATGGGTAGGTAATGTTTATGACAAATTGTCTGAGCTCTCTGGCGCGTGATAATTATGTCAGCGTCCGAATTCTTTGCTGATGTAGTGCACTCAACTGCCATTCACTATATGGGATTAGTGAACGAGTGAACGAGTGAGCAGTTTCAGACACAGCTAAGGAAGTATCAGCAAAAGATGAATAGATTTCTAGCCCTTGCATTAGCTTTACTACTAGATATATTTATGGAGATGGAAAATAATAAGGCGCCCTGTACAGCTATGATCAGCTGTTGGGCCGAGCATTCAATGTTGTTACGCTGCAAGCTGATGGTTCGTTGCTGCCGCGCTCTATCACGCGCACACCATAAAGAGCAAATTGTTTTTTAATGTTTCAATTTCGTGATTAAAATGACATAATTTGGAAGCGGATAATTTCTTCACAAACAGCTCATTATGACTCAGTGTTAGAATGCTGCACCTACACTCGATAGTGTGAATAAGATCAGCGCAACGCAGACCACTGCATTGACAGGGTAAAACATATGATCTGTCTACGGCCAGGGCTCAGCGGAAGACAGAAAATGCCGGTCCAGCGCTGATTGAGGAATTAAATTCAAAAATAAAAGACAGTTTTACATCTTTTTTCTCGCATTCTCGCATTTTTTCTCGCATCTCGCATCTATCCACTACCTGCTAACGTTAGTGCACTGCACCCGAGCAAGCACACTTTGCAGTTCCTCCGGAAATGCATTTTTCTAGTTATTATTATTATTCCCGGGAGAAAAATTTTAGCCAGCTCCTGCGCCTAGGCCCTTTGAGACAGAGACACCGTTCCAACTTTAAAACGTACGGTCAGTACCGGTTTAAGTTGCTCGCGAAGATGACATCACGAGTCCATGTCGTTTGTCCGCCACACTGGATTGAACAGAAAGCGAAACTAAATTTTCACAGGTCACAAATTTAGTCCGAACTTCACGAAACTAGACGTACATGATCCTTGGACCAAGCCTCACAAAAGTTACTAGAAGGATTTTTGATTTTCGGAAGCATTTGCCCGTCACAGCCAAACGAAATCTGCGGCGTAGTTGCCAAAACAGGAAGTAGTTCATATTTCAGGAACTCTGTCACTTATCGAAACCAAACTTTATACATGAACTCGGGACTCCAATGTGAGGAAGCACAAGATCTGAATTTTTTTTTATTTTTTTTTATTTCAGGCTAATAGACAAACCCATTTACCTATGTCTATGCAAGAGTTTCACCTTTTAATGTTAATGCATTTAGACAGTAGGTGGCACTGTTGTATTACATTTCACAGAGCAGCCAAGTCAGTGTATAGACTGCATTCGTTTTTACCAGGTTTGTCTTAACCTGTTAAGCTTCACCAGTGCGTGGGCGCACTGAAGCGTTTTTTTATTTATATAGTTCAAAGTTACTATCAGATTTAATGTTATACCTTGACAAACTATACATCATTAAAAAGATATAATACTCAAGTTTCAGTATTTGACCACTATTGTATTCTGAGAAACTTATAGTGACAGTTATGTCTTAATTTGTGTCAGGAGTTATGAAATGAAAAAATGAGTCGATACCTTTAATATGAATTATGCGCGTCAGCCTCTTTCATTCATAGAAAACTCTGTGCTGTCGTCATGACAGCGATACACAAAACAACGTCCTTCAGGGCTTTTAGCTCAAAAATGTGCAAACTTGGAGAAATATTGATATATTCTCATAGATTCACGTCATATTTCTAAAGACAGGAATAATATTTATTGAATTTATACCCAAATGCGTCGATGTAATCATTATGATCGCTTTTACTGAGATGTGCAGTGTTTTCAATTCATACCAATAGCCTGAGGGTGCTATATGCACAAAAAATAATCCATATATGGGACATGAAGAAGAGCCATGATCATGTGACATTCCAGGACGTCACTGATACACACAAAGCTAACAAGAGATCCCGCTGTAATATGCAGATAAAAGATGTTTTGAAGACAATAAACATGTTTGCTATGATATTTGATTTGTCTGTGTTCTTCAAGCCATGCCAGGTATTTTCATACTAATAGATTATATTTATAATGTAATGCTAATCGATATAGACTTTATCATCGTGCATAAAACTATAAATAATGTTTTCTGTCTGATTTTTTTTTTATCTGAAGCCAAATTAGATCAGAGAAGATTATTTAAAACACTCGATTGCGTTATGAAGTATGTTTGGAGCACAAACATGGTTTTAATCTCATAAATGGTCGTGTATTGATGGTGTGCTAAGCTAACATGCTAGCTAGCCCAGGTGCACCTGCCACCAGGGGTTATTCTTTTATGAATTTTGTTCTAAATAAGAATGCTTACTGATATGTTTTAGTGCATTTGACCACTATTTAGTGCACTTCAAATGTGAAGTGAGAACTTTGATAAAAGAAATTAGGGATTGAAACCCTATGAATAGGCTGTGAATAGCCAGTCGTTAGTAACTATAATGCAGACAAAAGAAATGTATATTTCGAGCCATAACCAGTCTGGAGAGGTGTGAATGTGTGCAGGGGGAGACTGAGACTGAATGGGGCTCGTTTGCACCACAAAACAATAGAGACAAAAGTCTGAATGGATGCTTAGAAGACGACTAAACATCAGTAGCATTTTTAGAGTAGCCTAATCAAAATAAAGTCATGACATGATCTTGAAAAACATTTAACTAAATACAGAGTTTTAGACTTATTATCTTCATATTTTAAATATAACATGGTCAGACATGTGGCTTTAGCTGTAGTGCATTTCTAGATTGCTCCAGTGCCAACTTCAATTTTATTTTCATTAATATGTTTCATAAAAAAAAAATTCTAATAACTTTACAAAACTTTGAAGCTATTTAAAAAAAAAAAAATCATTATGACAATAATTAATTCTACATTTACAATAAACTACCAGGTGTCCGCTTTCAAATGAGATCATACTTGTGCTTTTAGTGCAAAGGGTTCATGAACTGTATCTGTTTCAGTTTGGGTATGTCATTTCTGGGGATTTTTCAAAAGTGGGGTTGCAGCTTAACAGGTTAATAAATGCAGGCATGAATTTCGTTTTTTGCATTGGTCTATTTTAATCATCTTCATTTATTAATATATACAGATTTGTATGCATGAATTGTGCATTTCCAATCCTCAAAGCAGTTAATAAAAAAAATTTAAAAAAAATTTATACAAAATACATCATGCTCTTCTTCGATAACCGAACAAACAATTTATTGTCTGTGGCTGTGTTTGTGCGTACGGGAAATATGCTGCGCATAACAATAGAAAACAAGGAGAAACGCGCAGTCACATGCTAAAACAATCAACAACGTCGCTCTAGAGGTGCGTTGTGGACTGCGAAGTGGACTTCACAGGGTTTTCCGCCATCTTAAGTTAGAGTCTAATCCGAAGGGAGCGAACATGTTCAGTTCGAAGGGCACGGCCTAGGGAATAAGGGAACATCGATACATCACTTCACAGGAAGTGGAGAGCGATGATCACACACCCAACTGTCATTTCGCGCACCACGTCATCACCAGTCAGAACGGTCATTACTAACGATGGAGGAGTTTACGTATGTGTGTAAGTATTCATACATTTCGCCATTGTTATACAAATGACAGTATTTTAACGGTTATTGTTGTGAATATTACATATACTATTTTTGATTATTATAATTTACCTCAGTGAATGCAGCCAGCTTAGCTAGTTTGTGAAGTAAAGTGATTTTATTTTAGGTAGTTGAAAATAGTGCAATATAATTGTAAATATATAATATAATAATAAAAATTAAAATATGAATGTAGTCCTATATATATTTATGTTATATCAGAATCTGCGCAACCCCGTCGTTGACTTTCTTTGATGACGTTTGCAGGGCGTTTCAAATGAGCGGTTATTGTCAGTGAAGTCCACTTCAACTCATATACTGTGCTCAGGGAGTAGGGGAGCATGGAACGCACCTCAGATGTGTAAAAACAAAAAGCACGAGCACGCCGTTCTCTCCTTTCCACAAGCGCTTGCACAATCTTGAAAAAAGTACTATTGTTGAAATTCTCAGATCAATCATTCAACGCACCCTTATCCACTACCTGTTAACGTTAGTGAACCACACCCGAGCAAGCAAGCACACTTTGCAGTTCCCCCGGAAATGCATTTTTCTAGTTGAATTTAACTTTTCATTATTTGTTAACTAACGAAGTATAAATTCAGAACACACAAACAAATAACATGTATATGAAAATACGTAATTTAATCAGTTAACCCTCTGGGGTCTGGGCTGTTTTTGGGGCCCTTGAGATGTTCTGACATGCCCTGACATTTGTGCTTTTTTCAGTTGCTTATAAACATATTAATGGCAAAGGTGTAAATTCACTCTATAAAGCACAAACAGGGCTACAATAATATGTGAGCCACGTGTATGTACATGTTTTCATTTTTGAGAGAATAATGTTTATGCATGGATATTGAAAAAACTAAAAACTAACATTTCTGAAATAAGGCCACAAAACACATAGTAAATATGTGTCAATAAGACTTTTGACTAATGGATGTCCTCGCCTAGAATTTTTTCTTCAAAATTATGTGAAAATAGTCTTGCTTTATCGTTCACATAAAACCATACATTGATTTAAATTGATGTAAAACAGGTTTTGCTTGGAAAGCCAATATGCGAGGGGGAGGAGTAGTTTACACCTTAGATTACAATGTCCCACCCACTCTGCATAATGACTCTGCATAATGATGAGCCATTCACTCAGGTGTGAAACTGACTGAGCCACAATGCAAGGACAAAAGATATATTTAGAAGAAGACTTATATTGACCATTTAAGATTTTGCTTATACATCTATCTTGTAAATATGTTTTGCTATTTTATTAAAAAGGTTACAATTACAACAATAATTACAATTTCAACAATATTTCAAGTGTACTCTTTCTTTGTAAAAAAAAAAAGATTATAGGCCTACATTTTATCTATGTATTCATTAGTTTGAATTTAGTCAACATTGGAACAGCTAACATCTTAGTTGATGACTTATTTTTGACAAAAATAGTAATTTATATATAGAAATTGCTAAACAAAAGCTTATTTGACATGGCAGTATATTCTACAGTAAAAACTGTACCCAAATCTAGTCAACAAGATGTTGTCTTTCATATTTCGCCTGACTGTAACGTTGTTTTCATGAAATATTAGGGCATATTGTTAATTTGCAGTTTAATACGTTGCTTATACAAATAGCCTACATTTTATTTCAACATATTTCAGTCGATTTTTACTCATCTCAGTATAGCAATACAGTTTGCTAAAACATCATCATTCATTCACACACGCGATTTAAATTTAACTTCTGGCAAAGATGAAGTTGACGACAGTTCAAGCACCTTAAGTTGTGATTGCTAGCCTATATTTACTTTAAATCCAGGAAATTTGTTAATGAAAAAATTATTAAAATTAAGATACAATTGATACAAAACGAAATTCGTTTTAAAGAAAGGATTTGTACTTTCTGTTTTGAGGTCTCTGTGAAAGTTTGAAAGTCTTGTAGTGCTTTTTTTTAGAGCGCTCGCGTCCATAATGGAGAACTGTCACGTAATATTGTTTTTTGCCAGCTGTGGTATACAGCGCGCATCTATGCCGTTCATTCATTCATAAACAGAAACCCGAGAAGGAAAAAAAAAACTTACTAGTATTCCTCATTATTCCTCACAGCGCTGCGAGACGTTGTAAACAAGTAATGTTCTGAATAAACTTGTGTTTTGGTTTTCTCGAGCTGATATGTGGGCGTTCACAGGATTGTGCGGATTACCTCAGCCATTTGCGTTTGAATAGCGTGCGCTCTCCGTGGGCGGAGTCACATTACATTTGAATTAGCTCTAATGAGGTCGACTGGAATCGCTCTCTTTTAATACAGATTTCACAAGATGAGAATATTTGTTTTTTATATAAAATACTTCATTTAAAAGAAGAGATTTCAAGCTTCATAAAGACATATCTCACGTGCCTGTGTGAGAAGTATTCGCTGAGTTACAGTTCATTTTCGGACGCGTTTCAGAATGGACTACACTGGCAGAGAGAAGGCAGAACTCGCTTCGTGTTTATTTTTCTTTATTTGGCAAAAAGCACCACACTTTGTTTTTATTGTGAGTATACACAAAAATAATACACATTTAACAGAATCGATTGATGTATGAAACTTGTTTGTAAAATCAAAGTCAAAAGAGTATTTGGGGTCTCAATTCAACTCATAAGGAAAAAAGCGAGCAGATCACGCCGGCGTGATTGCCGACCTCTGAGGGTTAACAACAGATCCTGTACATTTGTGGAAACAGTTCAAAATAAAACATGGGCCAAAAAATATGTACAAATTGATGGAAACTGATTGAATGGATTGAAACGTTTCAAGCCAAAAGTGTTGGAAGATAAAAGTAAAAGTAAAAGTAATCAACCTTTTGCTTCATTGTTTTAATGACTCCCTCGTCTCTGTATATTCTTTGTATGAACATGTCGTCTTCAGTAAACACAACAAAATCACACCACTTCATCCCGGAAATGAATAGTTGGCCCTGCACCTGCCAGTAGTAAGTGTGAGACTGTTTGAGCTGTAGCACTCCACCAGAGACCCTAAGGTAGGCACAGTCCACATAGCTTCTCCAATTTGGGCACTTCACTTCTACCAGTCCAAACAAAGGATCAGCTTTAGGGTCGTACACCAACCCATCTGGTGATGAGCCAAGCCAAAGTGCATTGGGGTAGTGATTTACCTCCTGAATGCAGCCGTATTCCTCAATAGCTTTGGGCTCCATCTGAAGGCCCCTCTTCATTTCTGCAGACTGATAGCCTGACCGCAAAATTCTCACCGCTAGACTCGCCGCTGAGGACTGCCCTCTCACATGGCAAACTTCTCTAGAAATAAATTGATACACATAAAAATAACTGAGATGACAATAAATGAGTATTTAAATGAGAAAACAAAATGTGCTGAATGTCACAGTATCGTTTACAGTTACCTGAATCTAGAGGAGGTTAGACGTGGCTTTCTCAATAAATGCCATTCCCTCAAATGCCATTGTTGTCTTGTGCCCATCTCAATTTCGTGTGCCATGACTTCTGTTGTTGCAAGAGAAGTCATGTGCATCTGCTGATGGTGAGTCAACACAAAACAGCACTCTGAGGGACCTAGACAGTAGCCATCCAGGGGTAGCCATATGGTCGTGGTGGTGCAGTGCTATGTGGACAGGTCTTTGGTGGGCTCCATGCTGGAAGTTGATAGGAGAGTAATCTCCCTTCTTGGACTTTTCCAAAAGCACTGTCCACTAAAGGCACATCCCCTGAAATCCCCATGGTGGCTATTAAAGGAGCAGTTTCTTTTGACATGCCTTCGTAAATATCCTTCACCCGTAGAACTGACATGTCTGGAAGGCCACAGGTCAGGTTACAGGCAGCTTTATACAGGTTGCTCCTGAAAACATACATAAAAGACATGCAGACAGTGTTAATTAAAGGTTCATGTAATGTGTCGATTACAGTGATCATAAACCAGTCTGAAAAAAGTATTTTACATTTTAATACATATTTTCAACACATGCATGTAGTAAAACAACTTCCCATTTCTACACCTTACCTGATGCCTTCTGCCAATCTTCTCTCCTTGGGCCTAGCTGGCAATACCACCATTTCATTTGTTGGACCAGGCTTAAAGCCCTGTAAATGAATGTTGTATAAGAACTTATTTGTGCTGTATTTAGTTTACTTTAGCTCAATGATTTACCTATTTTCATAAGAAAAGATGCTGCACTATCTGTGTTATTGGAAGTTGATGTGAGAACAAGAACAGAACTTAACAAAGAAGATGTAGGATTATATTATAATGTGTAAATTAACAATTAATTGTGATAGTGTTGAGCAACATCACCTGGGTCCTGGGTTTGTGCCATTGCTGCTCAGACCCTGTGCAGCTGTGAGTCGGGGGGACAGCTGTTGCTCCCTGTTGGCTGTAATGTGCTGTTTGGAAGAGCAATGCTGCAATTCAGGCAATCATAGTCACTAATTACTGGAATAAATAATCATTAGTTGAATTATGTTGGTTTACACTGTAGCTAGTGTTTGAACCTTCCTTGGGCTACAGTGTCAAATGTTGGCAAGCTAACTAACTCTACTCTCTGGGAATCTTAATAGGCCATATTTGTAATAAATGACTGTAAATACTTGTTAGAATACACAGTGTGCAGTTGGTATAGTGGTACAGTGAACTACTGTCCTGACAGCAACAGTTAGGCTGTAAGCCTTTGTAAACTACAAACAGTCTATTACAATCACTATCTGCATAATTTATATATATATATATATATATATATATATATATATATATATATATATATATATATATATATATATATATATATTTCATTTAATTCCTAGAGAGCAGACACTGTAAACCTTATTACATTGAATCTGATCTCATTCCCCTACACTCAAGTTGTGTGGTCTCTCATTTTTCCTCATAGACCTGAAGCATCTTGCCCTCACAGAAACCTCTCCTGCCTCATTCTTGTCAGAAACTGAGAAACAAAATCATTACAACACATGGAATATCAATACACATGCACTTGGATTTTTTTCTCAGCAGTGGAAACATCTCATACTGCCTGCTGTTATTTATAGTCATACAGATAAGAGTACATCATTCAAAAGGGAAAATCTGTAACCTTTGACACTCTAGCGGTTAATAAACATGCATGCGTCTTGTGGAAGAACATTGTAGCCGGAGCTACTTCTCTATGTTTATGTCTATGGTGAGTCACGCAGGTATGTGGTTACTCCAGTCCTTATAGTGATACAAGCCGACTGGTCTAAAATAGTCCAAATATAAACACTATTATAGGTGTATAACGTAGTGATTCAGGATAAGACAAAAACACGGTTTAGAAAATTGATTCATGATGTACTCGCTCATCATATAAATTGTGTACATTTTGAAAATAAAAAAAGTTACAGACAGCAGCTAAGTAACATTGTGGTATTTTAAAGTTTCATGTTATATAACAACATACTAGTGTATATGTCAAGCCTGGTAATCACGGGAGAGTACCTAGACACGTAATTGTACATTTAAATGCTGACAACTAACGTTAAAAACTATGTTAACGCGTTAATTATTTGGATATTTGCTAGCGATCCTATCTCGTAAACAACATAACAGCAGTCTTGATAATCGATAACTTACCTTCACAGTCATGAATATAACTGGATATGTACAGCTTAAATCCTTTTTCCCGTTTACTGGACGAAGCCTTGGAGTTTTCCTGAATAAGGCGGTGTACATCATTGATGTTGACTTGAGGTAAATCCTGAAGGCAGCGAGTGTAGAAAGACATTTTCACGGCCGCTTGATTTTGGACAGTTGACCGGAAATGACTGAGCTGACTTATCTAAACCAGGAAGTGGCTTAGTAGTCCATTGCATCTGCAAACGGAACACAAGTCCGCAAGTCACAAGTGTTGCAGTCAAGCTTCATGTCGAACCATTTTCTTTTCACTTCTGGGACTGTTCGATTAACAGTTGAAACTCCATTAACTGCATCTGTAATATGCTGCCAAGCTTCCTTTTTTAGGACCTGATACGCCACTTTGTATGCTTGAAAATAAAATGTGGCATTTTGAATGAACTTCTGATAATAAAACTTCAATTTCTGCATCTGAGAAATTTCTCTTTTTCATTCGCTTTTGAGAAGACATGTTGAAATCCTTCGTTTGAAGTCATAATATGATGCCCATATATAGTTGTCAGTCGGATTTAATGGGCAGGATTTATGGTAATTGAGAGAATGAGCGTTTACGTGCGTCCCATTTCCGACTGATTGGAATTCATTAACCATTAATCACATCTGATGTTTACAAAGTATTTGTGAATAAGGAGAAGAGTTTTCAGGAAGGTCTCTTTGCGCGCAAATCACTCACATATTTACTCGTATATTTACGAATGTTTCATGAATGAGACCCATTATTGTAACATTTATTTGTATGACTGGATTGCACTGTGTTCATTTTGGTTAAACTCAGGTTCGTCAGCAGGGGGCACCCAAGAGTTACACTATGCAGTAGCTGACTAACAGAATAGAAGTAGCATTCAGTAGCACGTGATGAAGTGCGGTGTAAGTGCAGAGAAAAGTGCTCCTTGTTTGACCTGAGTTTTCTATAGGTAAGCTGACAATAATCTTTGTACTAGTAATGCCCAACAGTATTGTATTTTTATAGAGCCGTAGTTTGTGCCTGAGACGTTAAGAAAAGTTTAATTTAGACTGTGATTAAGAGTGTTGTACGTAAAATGGCGGACGAGAGTGTTAACAACTCAAGAGAAAAACTAGTAACTTTTAACGTGAGTAAAACGGAGGAATAAAGGCCTAAAAAGATATATACTCGAGATGTGAGTGCGAGACGAGTGATAATTAACCAAATAGATGTGTAGGAACATTGATTAAGTCGTGTGTAGTGACGAGTCTGGGCAGTCTGAGTTAAAGGGTTAGTTCACCCAAAAATGAAAATTCTGTCCGTAATTGCTCACCCTCATGTTGTTCCAACCGCGTAAGACCTTCGTTCATCTTCGGAACACAAATTAAGATATTTTTGATGAAATCTGAGAGCTGTCTCACTCCTCCATAGGCTTCTAAGACATTATAACTTGCTGGCCCAGAAAAGTTATTAAAGACATCGTTAATATAGTCCAAGTGACTACAGTGGCTCAATCTTAAGTTTATCAAGCGACGAGAATACTTTTTGTGCGCAAAAACAAACAAAAATAACGACTTTATTCCACTATTCATTTCCTTCTCTCTGGGCCTCGTAGTGTTTTTGCGCTGCACGTCTGTGTTTCACGTCACCACGCATCACACACATGACCAGCGTCGACCAATAGTGAGCCTACGTGGTGACGTGCAACACAGACGCTCAGCGCAAAAACACTACGTGAACTAACTAGAGGCCCAGAGAGAAGGAAATGAATAGTGGAATAAAGTCGTTATTTTTGTTTGTTTTTGTGCACAAAAAGTATTCTCGTCGCTTGATATACTTAAGATTGAGCCACTGTAGTCACTTGGACTATATTGACGATCTCTTTAATAACTTTTCTGGGCCAGCAAGTTTCGGTCACCTAGCAGCCTATGAAGGAGTGATCCAGCACTCAGATTTAATCAAAAATATCTTAATTTGTGTTCCGAAGATGAACGAAGGTCTTATGTGGTTGGAACAACATGTAATTACTGACATAATTTTCATTTTTGGGTGAACTAACCCTTTAAGAAGGCACACGTGTCTGTGATTAGTCTACACATAGACATGTTAACCTCATTTAGCGTTACTTTGTCAGCCATTACATGTAAAAGTGCATTCAGTATGCATTGTTAATAATAACTCCAGTCAGATTCAGTGGTAAAATGCATTTATTAATCATCTTGTGAGTTTATGATGAGAACACAGTAACTGGTGATCGGTTGAAATCTAGTTCATGGTATAGTCAGTTCATTAGCATATTTCATAGAAGATTAAAAACTGATTAAAAACAATTAAAACAGTGATTAGAAAGAGTATTAAAATATATGTGCAGTTATCAATGCTAGAGTAATGTGAATTTATACTAAATAGCTATTTACATGGTTATGTTTATCGAGTTTAAATGCATGACTCGCTTGTATTCATTTTAAAAGAGTTTGTGAAACTTTAATGACGTTATTCGTCAGACCTTTCCTTTATGCCATGTGAGAGCGGGCACAGCACATGTTCAGATCTATGTTATGATGTTCATGTATTTAGAGCATGTATTTCTTGAGAATTGAGTGTCGTATAAAGAGTAATGTGTCTAATGCTATGTACCTGCTTAGACATTTGCACTATCAGACATGTGATTGTTTATGATAGTCTGTTAAGGTATCACACAATAACAGAATAGAAGTAGCATTCAGTACGTGATGAAGTGCGGTGTATGTGCAGAGAAAAGTGCTCCTTGTTTGACCTGTGTTTTTCATGTATTTTCTACAGAAATAAATGTGTTGCCCAAGGAAGTGACATTGCATCCTTCTTAAAAGTGTAACATTACCTTACGATTTATTTCGACTAAACCAGACTTGGTGATAGCTGGAACGGTGGTAAGACAAATCGAGATGGGTTTTGTGAGTTTTATTTTGTTATTTTTTAATTAAATGTGTTTTTACGATGGTCTGTGATATAAAATTACTGCATATGTCAGGTTTGAAGGATCTTACGATGAAAAATGGCGAAGTTAACTGTAGGGATAATTTCCATAACATCCGATCCAAGTCTGTCAGTGGTAAAAACAAGCACTTATAATAGACGTAACGTTACATAGATTGTGCTCAAACTGCTAAAATGATTTGCAGTCCGTTTCCCGGATGACGTATGCAGCGGTCGCGGTCAATACTGGACCAATTTGAATAATGTTAAGTCGTTTAGACACAAAAACATGTAAAAACGGTGTGATAAAATGAGGTTTGTAACTTTCAATTCAAAGAACCAAACAATGGGTTGTGTGTTCAAGATGATTTTATTCACTGTTTTGTCTCACACATGTGTCGAATGGAAGGTGCACATTCCAGTGCGACTCATGTTTTGTCTGTCTTAGCCTTTTGTGCCTGGAAATAAGAAAAGGTGAATGTAAATTATACAAATAATGATTTGTTTGTTAATGGTGAATCTTTTGTCTTACCTTCTTCCTGGAACATCCTAATAGGAGGGGCTCGTGAACAGGAAGCCTGATTTATACCTTCCCAAAGGAGGAGGAGTTCAAGTATTGAGAATGTGAAATGTTATTACATTGAATGCATGTCTTTTAACCCTCTGGAGTCTGAGCTGTTTTCTGGGCCCTGGAGGTGTTCTGACATGCTCTGACATTTGTGCTTATTTCTGTTACTTGTGACATTTTCATGGCTAAAGTCTAATTACACTGTATTCAGCACAAACTCTGCTACAATAATATATCAGCAGCATGTATGTAAAAGTTTGTAGTTTTGAGATAATGACATTTATGCGTGGTTTGTGAAAATACAAAAAAAAAAAATTCTCACTGAAATAAGGTCATGAAACCCATACTGATTATTTCTTCACAAGACTTTTGAAAATTGTATGACGTAGCCTAGAATATTTGCTCTAAAACTATGTGAAAATCACCCTGACTGCTCATTCAGATAAGACAATATATTGATTTAAATTTTTTACGACGTGTTTTGTGTGAGAAAGCTTTATGCTCATTAATATGTAAGCTTTTCACACCTGAGAAAGACAAAGAACCTCCCCTAACGGCCCTATTAGGAGCTATCAGGCCTATTCTGAGCAACCTAGCACAATACTGTAAATGAGGAGATTTAAAAAAGAATGGCTTTTAAATTGTTTGGATTTATTTACAACACAACATAATCCAAAGATACACAACAAATGCCAAAAAAGCACATATTGAAAACAATGATCCAAAGACAGAGACCTTTGTGCCATTCCTAAAAACATTGTACATACCTTTCATTTCCAAGGTGTTTGATTTTCACTTTACCATGTTCATGTACAGAGACTCATGTGAATGTTGAAGTCAGCAGGACTCATTGGCATCTGGGCCCTGAAAGAAAAAAAAAGTGAACATACTGATATCAAGAGAAAGGCCTGCACGATTTTGGAAATAAATATTAGATTTTTCTGGTTAAAATTGCTTTTTAAAATTCACAGAACACACACACACACACACACACACACACACACACACACACAAATGTTTCCAACAATATATAATATAATGAACACCAGGTTTGTTGTGCCTTGTAGGCATAAGCTATGCGCAGTGCTGGATAAAATAATAATAACAATAACCTATAGCAGTATAAATCTTCCAAAAGATTTCAGTAACAACTAAGCTAGAGAAAAATATATTGATTATCATGTTACTTCAAATGTTTCCATTCGTTATGATGATATGAAATGAGATAATAGTAAAAACATGAAGCCGTTTGGTGCGTTTTGCTTTTCAAACGCGATCGCGCTGCAAAATATGATACATTCAAACGCGATCGCGCTCAAATATAAAACATTATGGTTACCATACAAATATCTACGTTTGAGCAGATATCCACAAACACAGTAACAGTAAACACGGGTCTAAATATTATAATATTCACCATATATCTAGCAACAGTTCAACTGCAATGTGAAATGTATGCAACAATAACAAACTAATATGTAAGAATTTCTTACCTTACATCTTTCTTGTCTTCAAATCGCGTTCTTCTTCTTCTGAGGTAATTCCAATGTAAGCTCACGGCGCGTCTAAAAGCAGAGACTTGTGAAGTGTCTTTCAAACTCGACGAAAAGTGAAGTGAAGTGTTTTGGTGTTTTGTTGTTGAGGTAGGCCTAATGAGCACGATCGCATTCCATGTGGAGATTTGCATGTGAATCTCTTTTGCGCGAGTGGGCGTGGCCAAATTAAAAATAATTAGGAAGTGTTTGAGATACTGGACATTTTGTTGGTTTTATACAAATTACTTAAACAGAGAATATTTGTTTTCAGTTTGAATCCGATCATTTAAAAGTACACACTTAAATGTTTATAAAGGTATATGGCTCATAAATGTGTGACAAGTATTCGCTGAGTTTTGTTTCAGTTTATAGACGTGCTCAAGAAAAAAAAGTTCAAAAGCATTATTTTACAAAAGCACAATGTTTTGATTTGATTGTAAGTGGACACATACAAAAGTAGAAATATCACAGATTCTTTTTTTATATTTCTTTTTTCTGTATGACCATAAATGACGGAGTAATTTAAGTTTATAGTGCTACAATGTGGAGAAAATCCAGCAAAACGCACCCACGTGTTTGCCGACCTCAGAGGGTTAAAAAGGCGAAATCACCCTCACTGTGTAAGAGTACACAACCCACTTTCTCACTATGTAAATATTGATAGGCCTCAGTACTTTTATAATTTTTCATTGCTGCTCCATCAACTCTTTCTGACAGGACGAAGTAGTTAAATATGTCCCCCATAGGTTACCTCTGACCACTTCTCCATATCGTCTACCCATGTTAACAATGACGATGGATGGGACAATATGAGACCATCTGATCATCAGATGAAGTTTTCTCCGTGCTCCCAATTTAAAACATTTACGGTATCAACGTTATTTGTCATTTCGCTAAAGTTTTGGCTAGCTATAAACTATCTTCTAACTACTGAACTAGCTACCGGATGTGCCGTGTCAGTATAGCGGAAGTCGGATGAGAAAATGCGGAAGAGTGAAGTATTAACAGTGGGAGACGCGGAATAAGGTGTAAGGGTGGATTTCCAGCAGTGGTTCAGGCTGCAAGACTGACGAATGACTAAAGAAACACTATTACCAGCGACTGAAATAAGCGCAGTTACAATAGCTTAATATGTGGGAGAGCATTGCTATAGAGAGTGACAATATTGTATTGCATTTACCAAGGAAGCCAAGCTTTATGGACTCCTCGAGTTCAAGAAATCGTAAATCTGTCATGATTACTAGAGTAGCACTTCAAAGTCAATACCAAATCAAAACTAGTTGGCACATTAGTTGTAATTGAAAAGGTTTAATGACAAAATATGGTTATGGCTACACTTAAAATAGTTACAAAAAATATGTATGAGATGATGATAACTTAAACCATTAATCTTACCCAGCATATATGAAAAATGTTACCAGAGAGAGACAGTTGGATACCAAACATTTATAAAACTGTATGATAATTGTTAACATTTTATTAGGAGAGGCGGAATAAGGCTTATACTGTAGCGGAGCGAGAGCTCTTTCCATGTGGAGTCTCTGCATTAAAGTCATACGAGCAAGTGGATTCTCTCTTCTGGAAGTGTATGTTCTCAGTTCAACTCAGCTGTAATTTGTCAAATAATCACAGACAGAAACACATACAGGAGAACTGAGAGCTCTTTAATTATATTAATGATAGAAGAGAGAGAATACAGGACAGTCTCTGACTCGATATGAAACACTTCTATAAAGACACAACAATATTACAAATAACTCTCTTCTGATTTCCATGCAAGCTCTGGTTAATATGTGTATATAAACTTAGTACTCTTCTAATATATTCTGTGCACTTTAAATCAAGTCTTTTTAGGGATAGTTCACCCACAACTGTCCACTGACCGATTTACAAATGAGGAGAACAATAGAAGTTAAACTAACAATATTCAAGTGCTGTGAATAATAGTGTGAATAGTAGTTATTTGGTAAAAGAGTATAATGTACATGCATTAGGAACACAAGCAAGACTATGACATTAAACTACTTGATGTTGTTGATCTGTCAGTCTATCGGGGGAATTAATGAGAATAAACCGTGCTTTATACAACCCTCCTCTCCATCGTATGATAAAGTCCTGCTGATACAGAACGTCAGCAGAAGCATCAACGGCACATCAATACATCTTTAATAAAACTCTGTTTACCGGATGTGTTTAATGGAGTGCAAACAGAGCAATTGAGTTTTGAGTTTTATGAGTCAAGAGTTATCTCTAATAACCCTAAATGTCACAGAAAGGAAGGGTGTGTGCAGTGAAAAGAATGACATTGACTTCATTTATTGAGTGCAGATGTTTAAACTGAACTGCAGGCGGTCTGTGAATGAGACGCAGGCTTTTGCATTGAAACACAGCAGGCAAACGCTGCACTACTGTCTCGAGAGTGTTCGTCCAGGCTGTGTGTCGAACTCTGATGTGTGTCAGTTCTACAACAGCAGTGAACAGACTTCATTAACCCTCCAACATCAGGCCTCAAGAACATGTACAATACACAGTCAGCCAGTGGGTTCAGAAACAGGAGAAATTCAGAACAACGCCAAATTATATGAAACAGTGTATTGCTGTAACTGTCGTAACCAGATGTATATATAAAAGTCAGGATTATGAAGGGGAGAATGAGAAAAGTGTAAGTCAGAAGCACCAGGAACAAACTGCCCAAAATTTTCTTGCGCTTTATAGAAGTAAGTGATATTGTGCGTGAAAGACCGCGACAAGTGCCAACAAAACACAGAATGATTATCGGGTAGGGGATTAAACAGCCGGTCATTCCAGACAGACGTCTAAACAGCAAAAGAGAGTTAAAGTCTGTAAAGCGTATGACTGCAAAGATCAGAGGAAAAAACCAGATGATCACAGAAACGACACAGCAGACTTTTAGTGAATGATGAGATCTGTACCAGATAGGATGAGAAACCAGAAGATATCGTTCAAAAGCAACACATGCCATAAAAAACAGACCCACAATCAAACTATAGAAATATGCAATATAGACATCCCATGACCATGTGATTGTGTTCGTTAATCTACAAATGATCTGAATGAGATCTGAAAGAATCAAATGAATAACAAACACTGGAGTGGAGCGATTAGATTTGATAAGAGCACACAACGCAAACAGAGTTAAGATCATGATTGGAATCTCAATGGCTGCAATGATCCTGAAAATTAATGGGTCTGCAGAATAAAGTTTACTGAGAAATTCCCTCTTCTGACGACTCCTTCTCCATATCTGACGTCTCCATTCATCTCCATAATCTACTCCACTTGATCCGTTGATATAATAATCTTCACTTGATCCAGTGCTGCTGGCGTTTTGTTCTGCCATTGTTCCATGAAATCTTGACAGCAACACTAAATAACAAACCAGTCATTAGTTTAAAAACATGCATTCATTTACTATTTACTACTTTATTAAAAACATTAGGGAAAGATATATGACATAACTTGTTTTCTGTGTGATTGTTGAAATAAAGTTTCCTCAGTTTGCTTTACATGTTCTTTAGAGGAGATGTGTGTAATGTTAGAAAGCTTGAAATACGCGAAATGTAAGATTAAAGTTTGGAAATCCTCCATTTGAACAATATCACAGAAGCAAGAATGCTGTTGTTCTGAATATTCAGTCCAGCACAGCTGCAAGTGTACAATGGTTTATTAAACTAGGAATAAATCTTGAAGAACTTACGTTACTAACAGGATTGTGTGTTTCGTCTGCAGGTCAAAGCAGAAGTTTGTGGAGCAACACACAGACTGACAGATGTTTCACAAGTTTCCACTGCCGTGTTTAAAGAGCTCTTCATTCACTGCACACACTGTAAAAACACACATCTTAAAGTTTGTGGATCTAATGTAGGAAATGCCTGAGATTACAGACAAACTATTTGATCCAACGTGTGCAACTGTAATTACCTTAAAGACACAATTAACTAACAATGGTGGTTTGAGTGAAAAACCAGTCTAACTTTCACAAACGGTTCGGCTCAACTACGACGACTAAAGTAATCTGAAAACGCTTTATATCTGATGCTTTCATTTTTAAAGTTCCCTCTGTGTTTATAACTCTTTCCCCGCAAGTGTTTTTGCTCATTTTCACTAAAGCTTCACGGCCCACAGAATATTTTGTTGTATGAATATCAGAACATGTAATATATCAAAAGAAAGTTTATCGTTTTAACAACACTTGAATGTGGGAAAGTTTAATAAAAAAAAAAAACATTTTGAGCAAAAAGCTGAGAAAATCATGTTTATGTCAGACTTCATCCAGATCATATTCAGAATGATGATCAAACTCAGATGGATTATTTATTGAGTGATGTAATATTTATAGTGTACTCTTCAGTAATACAGGTATAACAGAAATGTTCTACAAAAGTGTATAATATAGCTCTGCTATAGCATTTCACTGATCTTTATAATGTATTTTGTTCAAGAGATTATATCTGCTGCTGTACTTTTTTTATGTACTCTAGGTATTTATTTTGCAATGTACACAACAAGATAGTATATTAAAGTTTTCTTGATTTCAAAGTGTGTCTTCACATTTATATTTAATTATTTTTGCACTTTTAATATATCATTTTGAATACTGATTAAAATAGCTTTATAATTAACTATTAGTGTAATGCTAATATATTTCTAATGAGCTGAAATGCTATTAAATGTTCTTGAAGTACATTAAAATTTAGCTTCAAATATATGATGACTATAGTTTAAGAAATATTAAAGTATATTTTAAATGAACTGTAAAGAAATACACTTAAATGCACTAAATGTACTTGAAGTGGTTCCATTTTAGCACAATTTAATATATTAAAATATATTGCAAATAACTTAAAATTGATCTTAAGCATATCTTGAAATACATTTAATATACTGTTGTTTCAAAATAATACATTTAATACACACTTAGTACAGTATAATTTAAATATATTAAGTATGTCCAAAAAGCACAATTTAAATACATTTCCTTTTCACCTGGGAAACAGAAGATGAAGTTTATGAGCTGATCACATCATCATCAAATCAATATCAAGATCCTGAAATGGAAACTGGTTCCGACAGGACCTTAAAGAAAACTCTGTGGTGAGATCTGGTATTTATCTCATCTCCTGAAGAACCCCTAGTATCGAAGTAGCTAGGTAGTCTTTTGCTGTCAGGTCAGAATAGGATTAAATCCTCACTAGCTTGTTTAGCCTATACCAGTAAATCTAGGTGTGTCCCTACACCTTCGTGCAACAATAACAATCATTGACAACTACACCTATTGATCAAACTCATGCTTACCCTCCAGCAGAATATTTCCTGGATCCTTCGTTGTCCTTGGTCTTGCAAGATATACTATAATGCTCTTTCTATTACTTATAGAACTGTCTTTGTAAGCTGAAGTAAAACTGAACAGTGCAGGCACATCTGCTGACAGTATTCTGCAACATACGTCGTTGAAGGGTGATTCAGTTTGTCATGCAGTTCCTGCAAGTTCCTCTCGCTTTTATTGGTAACCGCACCAATCCGAATGTATTGGTCAACTTTCCTTTACTAATGGTACTAACCAGAATCCGTTTGCTAAGTCGATTTTAGATAATATCTTACCATCATTCAAACCATTCGTCGCATCCCTTGCTTTAACTAAATATCTGGTATCAGGCACTGTTACATTGTTTAATGATTAATCACTTATTGTTTCTTTTATCTCTCCATAAGCTGATTTATTTAGCAGGTACTGTCTTTGCGGTACTGGAATTCCTCCCATTGTGGTGTACTCATATTTATCTGATAGGTTTCCACAATCATTTTTGCGCAGTTATTCTTATATTTTTCGAGTAATTTTCTTAACTCGTCCTTTGGCAATAGGGTCTCGTTTATAACCCTATTAATCTCTGACTCCAGGTCGACCTTTTTAAGCCATCTTATTGTTTTATCATTATCAGGATCTTTATCCTTCATTTCTTTAATTAAAATAGCATCTTTTAGACACATTGACAAATTGGAGCTGTCCACTATACAGTGCAATCCCTCCCACAAATATTTATCTCTGGATACTGGCTTCATTTCATTACTAAAGCCATATACCCGATATTTTCCATTTAGTTTAACGGCACCTGGAGGCAATTTGATTACGGTCGTCACTTCGGTGCCTGTGTCCAAAAGGAATCTAATATCCTTATAACTTATAAAAAAATCCTGCTCATTGGTTTCTTCAACCATATCAGAGGCGATGGTTGCTTTTCCTGGAGTTTTATTGTCCTATTGTTTATTCTCTCTCTTTTATTAGATTTGACTGCTTTTTGTTTCTCTTATTCATATGGGCTTTTCTATGTTCTTCTGTAATTTTTGCCCATACTTCTGATTCTATAAATGTACTTTTTCTTTCAGGCTCAGGCAGGTCTGGCCTGCAGTTTAGGTTTTTGATCTACGTTTTATTGAGGGTTCATATCTGCTTGGCCTAATTTTATTTCTATCATTGGGTCTGATGTTTAATTTTTTAAAGCTAGCTTTTTGCTTGACTCTACCCCCCTCTGCTGGTCTACTCCTGACTTGGCCAGAGTTTTCATTCATCCTACTTCTTCTGTTAGTTTCCATGTCATATCTTGCTGCAAATTTAGACAGTTCGGACCAATCAGTCTCTGACCCCCAGCTTGCTATCTCCCTGCAGCCTGGCAGTTCTGGGCCTAGCTTTGTTAATTTGGCCAACATTTTCATTTCAGTCCAGCCTTGGCTGGCTTTTTCAGAAAGATATGGCCAACGCCCTATAGATCTTACAATTTCTTATTCTTTCCTGAATTCGTCTTCTTCGTCTGTCCCTATCACTTGTGAGTGATGGGCATTTAGGATTTCCAGTTTTAAGGATAATCCTGTATGATATTTAATCATTTGTTCGATCAGGCTAGTTGAGGCACTTAGGGTTTTCCCCGAATCAGCTACCATTTTTGCTTTTATCATTTTATTGTCTTTTGCCCCTGGGAATCTCATATTCTATAACAGCTGAATTGAAGTGATGCTATCGCCTTTGGCCTGTCTCGACGGACCATGCCTAGGTTTTGGAGTCATATCTTCCTCCTCTGATTCCGATTCTACTCTTCCCCGTTCTTGCCTTGCAATGGCTGCCACAAGAGACAAATCTACTTGTGGTTTAAGAGGAGAGAGCTTTTTCTTACTTCTGCTCTCCCCCTCTGGGTCTGAATCTGAATAGTCAGAATAGTGCTGTTAGACTACATGACTTGCTCTGGAGTCTTGAAGTCGTTGTGGTGTTCACACTATGTGACACTACGTAAATGTTCTGCAACGGGGGGTTACACACTACACGAGCTGACAACAACTCTGTCACCCAACGACTCTATCCGGTCCCAAAACCACATTTTGTCACGAAAACATGCGCAAGAAGTGGAATGGGAAATGGCGCATTGTCTATTTGAAAATGGACGGCGGGGCAAAATTGGCGGTAAAAAAATAAATAAAAATTATATATATATATATATATATATATATATATATATATATATATATATTATTTGCGCAATGATCTGTTTAGAACCCCGGAAAAAAATAATAATAAATATGGGTGAAAGGATGGATAAGCACATGCGGGCAGCAGGGATTGTCTGTCAGAGAGAGTTGGAGGTGAGTAAAACATTATAATGAAAAAGCAGCTGCCTGTTGTGGTTTGGCAACGATGGTTACAAATACAAAAGGTGTAGCTCCCCCAGTGACAGGCATGAGGCAAGAGGTCTTGGTTTACAGGGCTTTAATGTTGGTCAACCCATGAGAACTGGTTTGAAGAAAATAAATAAATAAATAAACAAACAAAATAATGCTATATGCATGTCTCAACATATTGTGTTATAATCCAGCCCATATACAGCTAGACACTAGGGTTGCGCGATATGCTCCATTTTCATATCGTCCTATCGTCAGCCTGTGAGATCGGCGATACACGATATTATCGTGAGGGGGGCGGGGCTTACTTATTTGATTATTAACTTGCTTATTTACTCATCAATTTGCTTGTTTTATTACTTCGTTTTAAATGAGAATCTTTTTTTATTTTGCTAGCAAAGGTGGAGTGTTTATTAATAGGCTAAATCAGGTTATTTCCTAGTATAGTGAGGTAAAAAAAGATCCTAATCATTCTTGTAGGAATGTAGCTGACTCGGAGTATTTCAACATGTCAGCGGGAAATTTACGGACACACATTATCCTCTCATGCCGTTACAGATCTGCAGCATTTTGACTGTACTTCTGCACGAGATGAGAACACGTTTTAATTTCTTGGGTCAAGAAAGAGTCGGAGTCTGCGATATATGTCCTCCTACCAGTGCTCTCTCTGTCTGGATGCACTTCACTTATGCGCAATTCAATAAGCCCAAATAACGCGGGTTAATGTGTTTTAAATGCCAGGAGAAATCAGAGGCAAAAATCTAAAAGTCGATCGGTTATACGCCTACTTAAACTTATGACTTGACTCTGATAGAGGAAAACGGGTTAATCCGTTTACATGACCACATGCATTGTCAGTTTATTCAGCATAAACGCGATCCCTGAAAACGAAAGCAGAAACGGACTGAGCTTTCGCTGCATTAACGGCGCGTTCTCTCAGAGACGACGGTGGATAACGGTATGGCTACAGCAACTATCTTAATTTACTGGCTTAATATTTGACTTACATTATTGACAGTGAAAAAATTAGAAGAATATTTCTTGTTAAACAAGTTTGAAGTTGCTTATGATTTTCACAGATGGCAGAGTTTCACAGATGCTTCGTGAACTAAAGACTTTTATTAGGCCTAGGCGGCCTATATAATTTTATTGATATTATTATTATAATTCATATTTTGTAATTGTATTGTTTTTAGTGTTATTAGTGTCATCATTAAATATTTTGTTAATGTGCTATGGAAACAAAATACTGACGAACAACGATGCCGTCTTCATCTTGGCTCTGTATAAGAATGATGCATCTGTTAAAACAAGCACTCTTGACAATTTGTGAATGGATCACCTTGCAATTAAATTTCGTTGTGGGATGTATTTTTTTTGTCTGTTTTAAAAACATTTTCTTTGAGGAGTCCTCATACGCGCGCGTCGGTGATGTCGCAAGTGTGGTGGTTATGTGGTGATGTCGTTATGAATTTAGGCAAGGCAAATACAATTGTAGTTCCTAATTAATTTAATAACTATACTAGCTTCATAATAATAATAATAATAATGATTTAATACATTAATGGGAAAACGAGCCAATTATCGTATTGATATCGTCAAAGGCATCTGCCATCGGCGATATCTCTGTCTATCGTCGATACACGATACTATCGTCTATCGGCACAACCCTACTAGACACTTTATATGTTATACATCAGAAAAAATGGCACATGAAAAACATATGTCAACACAAACACCCTTATAGCAAAATAAACAGTTAACAAACCTCATTGCTGCTTATCACAAAGAGGTGCTAAAGAATCCTTTCAGATCTCCCGTATCTTCTTCTGTCTATTTTCTTGTAAATTTATGCACTTAAACACGACAACAGCGGAATAATCAGTCTCTTTCGCCGTAAAGTTTTTCTCCATGCGTCGCTCAAAAGCGCCCGGCCGGAAACCTCTGGGCGGAACCAATAATTAGTTCCGTCTTGCTCTTAACATTCAATTCAGAAAAAACAAAATAGTAAAAGTGCTAATACAGAAATAAACTGGCGACAGGCAGTTACACTCCCACCAAATCACAAGTGATTTCTTAAACTTGGAGACAAACATATTGCATGAATAAATTAAAATGAATTCTATCCTAATAAACTAAACTAAGCTCTATCCTAATAAACAACTAATAAACTGTGTTTGAGTGTATGATAGAACCATCAGTCTGCTTCTACCAATGTAACTGTTTTCTGAATGGGTCTCTCCAGGTAAACAGGTTTGGATGTACGCTTTCCTCTTCCATCCAGGGAGGAGTCACTGATGAGTAACTTGAGTCTCCTCACTCTTTCATCGCTTCCAGGATACACCTCGATGACTCTTGCTAGCTTCCATTGGTTTCGTGGTGTAGCAGCATCTTGTAACAGAACAATGTCACCGACCTTTGCATTTCTGCGATTTTTGGTCCACTTCTGTCTGTGTTGGAGATTTAAGAGGTACTCCTTTCTCCATCGTACCCAAAAGTTGTTGGTTAAGAGTTGAACTCTGCGCCATCTTCTGCGGAGGTAGAGATCCTCCTTGACAAACTTTCCAGGAGGAGGGAGAATGATTGTGGATTTCATGGTCAAGATGTGGTTTGGTGTCAAGGGCTCTGGACTAGTAGAATCGTTCAGATGATCAGTGGTTAGAGGTCTGCTATTCACAACCGCCATGGCCTCATATAGAAATGTTCTTAGGGAAGAGGAGTCAAGTTGTCTGGATGACTGTTGTAGAATGGACGCCAGGACACTTCTGATAGTGCGGATCTGTCTTTCCCAGACCCCACCCATATGACTTGAGGCCAGGGTGTTCATGACGAACTCGCACCCCAAATCTTTGAGCTCCTCTTGATCCATCTGTTTCAATGCTTCAATGAACTCACGCCTTGCTCCAACAAAGTTTGTCCCTTGATCACACCTTATCTGCCTTACTGATCCACGAATGGCGATGAATGAACGCAGAGCATTGATAAAGGCATCTGAGGTCAAGTCATCAAGTGCTTCAATGTGAACTCCTCTGGAACACATGCAGGTGAGCAACAGCCCATAACGATGTAGCTCCTTTCTTCCTTCCTTAATGTGAAACGGTCCGAAGCAGTCCATTCCACAGTAAGTGAATGGAGCAGTTGTTTCCATCCGCTCTTCTGGAAGGTCTGCCATTCTTTGTTGCTCTGTGCATCTTCGGAACTTTCTGCAACTTGTGCACTTGTGAATATGGGATGAAACAAGCTTGCTGCAACCCAAGATCCATATGCCATTGGCTCGGAGTTCATTAATAGTCATTCCTCGACCTTGATGGTACACTCTTTCATGATAGTGCTTGATGAGCAATGCAGAAACATGACTGTCTCTAGGAAGGATTGCTGGATGCCTCACGTGTGGATGTAGGGCAGCATGAGCTAAGCGGCCTCCTACTCTGATTACACCTTGATCATCTAGGAACGGACATAGTTTGTGCAGCTGGTTGGCTTTGTCTTTGAGCTTTGTCTCCTTATGATGTCTAAGGCGTTGAATTTCTTGAGAGAGAGTTGCTTCCTGCACCATCTTGATTATGGTCAGCTCCGCCTCTTTCCTTTCCTCCAAGCTCGAGGCCTCACAGGACTTTGGCTTGAGACCTTTGATTTCCTTAGCACGGCGCTTGAGTCTGGCAACAGCTTTCACCAATCTTTCCCAGTCTGAGAACTTGTGTAGACGCTCTAGAAGTGTTTTTGCTTCTTTTGCCTGAGTGTCATGAACCTGAGCTTTCTTGACCTCTGGGTCACTGCTCTCGATCTCTCCCACCATGACAACTCCAGTTGGTAACTCTTTCTGCCAAAGAAAGTCTGGACCTGTGAACCAGTTAGAAGCTGTGAATTGTTTTGCCGTAACACCCCTTGAGGCGTGGTCAGCTGGGTTGTCTTCTGAAGCTACATATCTCCATTGTCCGGCCTCTGTACTTAGTTTGATGCGCTCAACTCTATTTGCTACAAAAACATGAAATCTTCTGGCTTCATTGCTAATGTACCCAAGTACAACCTTTGAATCAGTCCAGAAACATTCTTGTTGGCAGTCTATTTCTAGTTCTTTCTTAAAGGTCCCATGACATGAAATTTTCACTTTCTGAGGTTTTTTAACATTAATATGAGTTCCCCTAGCCTGTATATGGTCCCCAAGTTTCTAGAAATTTTAATCGGTGTAAATCGAGCTTTTGCTATCTTTCTCTGCCTTTGAGAAAATGGACGCTCAATCGCGCTGATCTTGATTCTCCTCCTTATGACGTTATAAGGAGGAATGTTACCTCCCCTGTCTCTGCTTTGCCCGCCCAGAGAATATTTTCCGCCCATGAGAAAATGCGATAGGAAGTAGGAACGCGCACGCGCGATTTTAGTTTGTCCACGAGAGATATAATGGCTTTTGAGCGAGCGAAGCATAACAATTGCTCAATAATTGGATGTACAAATGAACACCGAAGGGTTAATACAGAGCTGGGCTTGCTGAACGTCTGAAACTAAAGTCTGGATCAGTACTAACTCTCTTTGGCTCAGCTAACGTTACACACCTCGGACAAGTAAGTCAACTAATGATAAAAGTTGTTGCTTTACTGTTTATGGTTACCTAGCTTGTTACACATAGGCTGTAACATTAGCTATGCAGTTACTTGCGCTAATGTAAAGGTAGACAGCATCAAGTATGTGTGTGAATACACACACTGTAACGCGAGTGTTGTACACTTCTTTGTTATTTGGATAACCGTTTTCCTGTTGGTTATACGGCGTGCGCGATATCCGCATTTCAAGATGCCAGAGCTTGATGTAATTGTAAAGATAAATTACAGACGTTACAGATCTCTCGTGAAAAGGCAACAGTAGGTTAGCGTTAGCTACATGATAATAACTAAACCATCCGAATAAAGTACCGTATCCAGACATAATATTTTAAACTAACCATTCGGAAACGTCCTGCTGGAGCCGCTGAGTTGCAACTTCTTCATCCGTTGCTTCTCCATCTGGATCAGATTCTGGGTCAAACTGAAATGCTTGAAAGATTGCGTGTCTCCGTGCCATTGCAATATATCCAATGTAAACATGCATGGTCTACCGTTGCCGCAGATGGTCAAGGCCACACCCACCCTCCACCTTACGCCGCCTTTCTCCTCCTCATTAACATTTAAAGCTACAGACACCGAAACGGCCCGTCTGAAGGAAGCTCATTCTGGGACTGGTTTATAGTGGCTATAATTCTGCACCGAGACTGAATTTTTGGAAAGAGATTTCAGATACAGTACTAGGGACCACTAAGGCCTATATTAAAGCCTACAAAAAGTAGCATGTCATGGGACCTTTAAAGGGGGGGTGAAATGCTCATTTTCACTCAATCTCCTGTTAATCTTGAGTACCTATAGAGTAATATTGCATCCTTCATATCTCCAAAAAGTATTTTGTTTTATTAAATTTTTAACATAAAGATAGGCTGTACCGAGTCTTTCCGGAAAAAACCGAGCGGCTGGGGGCGGGCCGTGTGGGCGAAGCTTAGCTGTGCTAACGCGCCAAGCTAGTGACAACACACAGAGACATTTGTTCAACAAACAGTTTTACTCACTCGTCCGGTTCCAACGCACGACCGCGAACCTTTATCATTGTGACTGCTCGATCCTAAGCATTAGACGATCTGCAAATCCGTAGATCTGGGCTTTGTTTATAAAACAATCATCGTCGAAATGCAGGGAACAAAAGTCTTACACAACTCCGTTTATGCTCAGGAAAACAAACTCCATCCACGGGTTCCTTAACGCTGGGTTCTTTGGGAATCTGTGCAGGGTTGTCTTGCCCTGGCAACCAAAAACACACTTCTTTGGTGACATTGACTTCCCAAAAGCCGGGCAGGGCGCTTTGATGGCGAACTGCTTTCACTCTCTTGCTCTAGTCTACGAGTGCGCGCGCGGCCGCGATCTTACCGGAGAAGTGCCCTTAGGACCCATATAAGGAAATTTCGCCCTATCTTACGTAAGACAGAGCCATACTCGAAAAAAACTTTCCGAAACTTGTGACAAACCGGAAGGAGTATTTTTGGAACAAAAATACTCCTTCAAACGTACAACTTAGTTTTTGAAACTTTGTCCATGTTTAGCATGGGAATCCAACTCTTTACCAGTGTAAAAAAATCAGTATGCATGAAATAGCATTTCACCCCCCCTTTAAGCATGTCACTGGTCCGGACTGCTACCACTGCTGCTGACAGCTCGAGTCTTGGTATAGTCATGACTTTAGTAGGAGCAACTCTGGACTTTCCCATGACTAAGGAGCAGTGGACCTCACCTGATGTACTGACTGCTCTTAGATACGAGCACTCTCCATAGCCTGACACGCTAGCGTCAGAGAAGTGGTGGAGCTCCTAATGCTGGACCTTGAAGCCTGATGGCAGATAGCATCTTTGGACTCTCACCTCAGCCAAGTTTTTTAGATCTTGCACCCAAGACTCCCACAGGGGTCGAAGGTCATCAGACAAAGGATCATCCCAACTGAGCTTATCACGACACATCTGCTGCAGGATCAGCTTTCCTACCAGGATGAAGGGTGCCACAAATCCAAGTGGGTCATACACAGAGGCAACTGTGGACAGGACCCCTCTGCGTGTAAGTGGATTTTCTTTGACAACCACTCTGAACTGCAGCTCATCAGAAGTCACACACCACTGTACCCCCAGTGCTCTTTCCATCAGTGGTTCTCCCAACATCATGGTCAAATCCTTGACAGCTTTAGCACACTCTTCCTCAGGAATTGTGGCTAAGACTTCTTTGCTGTTGGAGATAAACTTGTGCAATCGAAGTTTGCCTGTGCGACAAAGCTCTCTTGCTTCTTTCACTAATTGGATTGCTTGGTCTTCAGATTCTACGCTTGTCAATCCATCATCGACGTAGAAGTTCTTCTGGATGAACCTGATGGTCTCTTCTCTAAAGCGTTCTTGTCCTTGAGCGGCAAGATGCTTCAGGCCATAGTTAGCACATCCAGGTGATGAAGCTGCACCGAACAAGTGGACTTTCATTCGAAAAATGAAGGGCTGGGCTTTAAGATCTCCATCCTTCCACCACAAGAATCTGAGATAATCTTGGTCCTCTTTCTTAACATGGAACTGGTGGAACATACGTTCTATGTCACACATAATTGCCACACGACCCTTTCTGAACCGACACAAAACTCCCACCAAGGTGTTCGTTAACTCTGGGCCAGTCAGGAGATGGTCATTCAGGGATGTCCCTTGAAACCTTACGGAGCAGTCGAAAACGACACGGATCTTACCAGGCTTTTGGGGATGATACACCCCATGGTGGGGAATGTACCACGCTGGAGTCTTGCTGACATCCTCTTCAGGGACAAGCTCGGCATCTCCACGAGCTATTGTCTCATCCATGAAGGCCTTATAGTCTTTGTAGTACTGCTCATTTCCCTTTAACTTTTTCTCCAGACATCTGAGACGGTGGATGCCACATATCTTGTTATCTGGTAAGTTTGGTCTTCCTTTCTTGAAGGGAAGTGGCATTTCATAGTGACCGTCATCCTTGAGTCTGATGCCACTTTCCATAATTGACATGAACTGAAGATCCTCTTGAGAAAGGTGTTCATCTTCTGAAGCTCTTTCTACAAAATTCAGATTCCAACACCCTGATGACGTCTGTTGGAAGGATTACTTCCTTGATCTGTGTTCTGCAGACATAGTGCACTTCGCTTGGGAGATTTGGAAGAACTGATATCACTTGCTTCACAATGACATGGTGACTTGTTCCAAAAGCATCTCTAAAGTCAAGACATGGGTTGCCATAACCAACTATACTCCAACCCAGGTCTGTTCTCTGAGCAAAGGGCTCACTTTCTTCTCCAGCAACCACTTGTCTTGGTACAAGAGCTTGAGGACAGTTGTAGCCAATTAGTAGACCGACATCACAGCTCTGTAGAGGAGCAATTTCATCTGCAATGTGCTCAAGGTGAGACCATGACTTGGCAGTCTCTGGTGTGGGAATATGATCTCTGTTTGCAGGGATGAATTCTCTTGAGTAAGTTACTGGCAGAGAGATTATCTTATCCGAGTAGAATCCTCTTATTTGTAGATCAGTCAGCTTTCTGCTAGGCACCACTGTATTTCTTGAAGTCATCGTGGAGAGCTTTAACTAGACTGGTTCATCTTTAGTGTGAAGCACCTTTGCTGTCTCTTCAAGGATGAAGGTCGTGTCACTCTGTGTATCGAGGGGAGCGTACACAAGAACTTCATGATTTGGCTTACTTGCAGTTGACAACCACACAGGAATGACTGAGGATGTATGGGTGCTTTTAACGTTCTGGATAACTCTGTTAGATGTTACCTCGCGTGGTGTTCTTGTCATCTTTTCTTGTGAACTATCTGTTGTTCCTTCTCTTGACTTGTCACGCTCCATTTCCCTACCAGTCCTTGTTGACATTCCTCTTTCTTTGCTGCGATTATCGTGTAGGCAGGTTGGATGTCCTTTCTCACAAGTATCGCAGATCTTCCTATTTTCACACTCTTTTGAGCGATGGTCAGGCTTCAGACAGCCAAAGCACAACTTCATCCCTTGAACAAACTTGATTCGCTCAGAGATGGTCTTATCCATAAATTTCCAACACTTGTGTAGACTGTGACCTGACTTCTCACAAAAGAAACAGCTTGTGTAGGAAGCCTTTTCATCTGAGTTAGTTGCTAGTACTTTAGCTCCTACAGCTCTGTTCTTTAAAACCTTGATCTGCTTATCTTCAACAGGTTTCAGAGCATGGAAAGATGTTATTGGGTTATTTGCAATCTTAGCTTCATGTGAGAGAAACTCTACAAACTGCTGGAAGCTTGGGAATGTGTGACTTTCTTCCTCGACTTCTATTACCTTTCTGTTCCATCTCGAGGTCAGCCAGTCTGGAAGTTTTGCAAGTAACTTCTGGTTCTCATTGCAGTCATTAAGTACATTGAGGCCTCTGATCTGAGTCATAGCAGCCTCACAGCTCCGAAGGAAATCAGCAAATTCTTGAAGTTCGATACTGCTTTTGGAGCTTATCTTGGGCCATCCCTCGAGCTTGTCTCTGAAGGCTTTGGCTATGAGGAATGGATTCCCATATCTTTCCTCGAGGATCCTCCATGCTGCATGATAGGCTGACTCTGAACCAAGCAGGAAGTAGCTCTCTATAGCCTTTTTAGCAGGTCCACCCACATACTTACGCAAGTAATATATCTTTTCTTCAGTTGGAATGTTTTTCCGATCAATGAGTGTCTGAAACGAAACCTTCCAGTCATTGAATCTGAGTGGGTCGCCACTGAATATTGTTGGTTCAGGTATCGGAAGACGACCTGCACTGATGGACTCTGCAAGTGCTCTAACAAGAGCTGCTGTGCTGTCATCTTGCTTTGAGTGTGCCCAGTCTTGTGGTGAGGAATGGTGCTGCAACAGATTATTTTCATGTTTCGCTTCTTCCCTTTCCTTAACACAGACACTTTGATGGAGTAGACTGCTTATTTCTTCATCTGAGCACTCACTCTGATCATACACTCGCTGACGTGCCTTAGCAGCTTTTAACTTTTTAACTGTCTCTAGTCGCTCCAGTTGTCTGCGCTTTGCATCTAGCACCTTTTGTCTGCTAGCTTCATTGGCAGCAACTTCAGCAGCGGCATCTTGTCTGCTAGCAGAAATCCGACTTGAATGTCTGGAGCTGCCTTGAGCATGAGAGGACTTAGTGAATTGGGATTTGACACTTCCCTTGTCTGAGGCTACAGACCTGAATATAGACGATGTCGCCCTGTGGCCTTGTTCTTCATTTCCTCCACCGTTATCTGCTGTCTCCAAACGATCTTTTGCACTTTGGATGATCTTCCTGGTTACTGCATCACAGGTGTCAATTCTGCGACGTGTGTCCTGATCAGGGTTGTCTATGTGCCTCAACTCTTCATAAGCAATGTAAGAGCCAATTAGCGCTCTTAGTATAAACAGGAATCAATTTTTGGTTCCTTAGATGTTACCCGGAAGCACAAACAGTTTTTGACCACATCCACATCCACCTACGCACACACCATACTATACCAGTACAAAGTCACACACGTGTAATGAAGTTTGTCTGGAAAACAATGGCGATGGATGGAAATAAACTGAACCCATGGTTTTAACTGCAAATACGACTTGGACTTTCATTCATCAAATAAGGTAAAAGTGCGTCAAATACTCAACCCCCGGGATAACAGCTCAGGGGCTTAAAGCTTGGGCTTGGCCTCTACAACTAAAGTCAAAAACTTCTGCTTGGTTAAGTTTTGAAGAATTGGAAAACGCGTTTCCATATCGTTGGTGGCGGTGACGAGGAATGGAGACGGAGAATGTGTGGAGTGTTTAATCGGCTGCGGCTACCACTGGTAATCAGCTGATCAGTACGGCGGAGAGGGGACCGCTTGGCTACAGTCAACGCTCATCGGCTGCATAGGGCGCCAGAGAGGAGCGACACTTGAATGGAGGTTGTTGTGGAGCTGTATCAGAGTGAAGTAGGCCTACATCAGCTGTTCATCTGACGAGGTAAGGTAGCGCTACCATCGGGTTTAAATGGCCATCTAATATACTATTTGTGTACACACATATGCGTAATTCCAATGCATTGGTTGCTGAAGTGGACGAACAATAAGCTTTGTGTCGGTCGGGTTATTGTAAATCGCTAACTGTCAGACTTTTAAATATGTCGGAAAGTGTTGTGGACACGGACAAAGCGCCAGTTGGGCGTGTGTTATCTGCTGGCAAAGCAGACAGTATGGCCAGTAGTGAAACACAAGGCAGCAAGCGTGTTGTTAAAATGTCTGTTAAAGCACTTGCTGATAAGTTGGATAAACTACAAGCTGGTAGAAAATCAAAGCTAAATAAGGCTTATGATTTAAGAAAAATGTTACAAGGTTTAATGGAAATTGGTAAACATTCAGATGTGCAAAATGCGTTTGAAGGTTACATTGCATTGTGTGATGAAATAAGATGCATGCATGGGTCTATACTGAGAAACATGAAAGAAAAACATGAAATTTGGTTTAAAGCAAAAATGATGTTTAATGATGAGTTTATTGTCAACATGCAAAGGTGGGTTGGAAAACATGTTTCTGAAAATGATGGTAATGAAAATGGTAATTCTGACGAAGGTGAACATGATGGTATAAATCCAGATGACAGTGTTTCCAATACGGGTAAAACCAAAAGCAACATCAGTAATAAATCAAGTACCACGTCCTCTGCGCAAGTTAAAGCAGCAGCTGAAAGGGCTGCAGTAATGGCACGCATGGCAGCTTTGAAGGAGTTACATGCATTAGAGGAAGAGGAGCTTAACCTGTTATGCCTCACCAGTGCGTCGGCGCACTGAAGCGTTTTTTTTTTTTTAATTTAGTTCAAAGTTACTATCAGATTTGATGTTATACATTGACAAACTATACATCATTAAAAAGATATAAGACTCAAGTTTCAGTATTTGACCACTATTGTATTCTGAGAAACTTATAGTGACAGTTATTTCTTAATTTGTGTCAGGAGTTATGAAATGAAAAAATGAGTCGATACCTTTAATATGAATTATGCGCGTCAGCCGCTTTCATTCATAAAAAAACTCTGTGCTGTCGTCATGACAGCGATACACAAAACAACGTCCTTCAGGGCTTTTAGCTCAAAAATGTGCAGACTTGGAGAAATATTGATATATTCTCATAGATTCACATCATATTTCTATAAACAGGAATAATATTTATTGAATTTATACCCAAATGCGTCGATGTAATCATTATGAGCGCTTCTTACTGAGATGTGCTGTGTTTTCAATTCATACCAATAGCCTGAGGGCGCTATATGCACAATAATAGTCCATATATGGAACATGAAGAAGAGCCATGATCATGTGACATTCCAGGACGTCACTGATACACACAAAGCTAACAAGAGATCGTTGTAACATGCAGATACAGACGTTTTGAAGACAATAAACATGTTTGCAATGATATTTGAGTTTCCTGTGTTCTTCAAACCATGTCAGGTATTTTCATAATAATAGATTATATTTATAATGTAATGCAAATCTATATAGACTTTATCATTCGTGCAGAATACATAAAATAATATATTTTCTGTCTGATTTTTTTATCTGAAGCCAAATTAGATCACAGAAGATTATTTAAAATACTCACTTGCGTTATAAAGTAAGTTTGGAGCACAAACATGGTTTTAATCTCATAAATTGTCGTGTATTGATGGTGTGCTAAGCTAACATGCTAGCTAGCCCCAGGTGCACCTGCCACTAGCAGCTATTCTTTTATGATTTTTTTTCTAAATAGTAATGCTTACTGAAATGTTTCTTTATTCAAGAAGTGCATTTGATACAGTTTAAAAGGTGAAGTGAACTTTGATAAAAGAAATTAGGGACTGAAACCCTATGAATAGCCTGTGAATAGCCAGTCGTTAGTAACTATAATGCAGACAAAAGAAATGCATATTTAGAGCCATAACCAGGCTGGAGAGGTGTGATATGTGCAGGGGGAGACTGAGACTGAATGGGGATCGTCTGCACCACAAAACAAGAGACAATATACTGGATAGATGCTTAGAAGATGGCAATAAACATCAGTTGCATTTTAGAGTCAAATCAAAATAAAGTCATTTGACATGGTCTTGAAAAACATTTAACTAAATACAGAGTTTTAGACTTATTATCTTCAGATTTTAAACATAAAATGTTTAGACATGTGGCTTTAGCTGTAGTGCATTTCTAGATTGCTACAGTGCCAACTTCAATTTTATTTTCATGAGGATATTTCATAAAAATAAATTTCTAATAACTTTACAAAAATTTGAAGCTATTTATAACAATTTTTTTCATTATGACAATAATTAATTCTACATTTACAATAAACTGCCAGGTGTCAGCTTTAAAATGAGATCATACTTGTGCTTTTAGTACAAAGGGTTCATGAACTGTATCTGTTTCAGTTTGGGTATGTCATTTCTGGGGATTTTTCAAAAGTGGGGTTGCAGCTTAACAGGTTAAAATAAAGAGGAAAAAAGAGCAAATGAAGCTGGAAATAGAGTTAGCTGCATCTACTGCTAAGTTGGCAGTTTTGCAAGCAACTGATGGACAACATTCCTCTCATGCATTGTCAAATGGAATGAACTCTTATTTTGAAAGGGAACAAAGGAAACTGGAACAGTTCAACACTCTTAACCCCATGGCAAAGGAGTATGAGCCTGAAACATGGAAAACACAGCAAACAAAATGGTCATTCCCACAAAGCAAACTGCCTGCACAGGATGGTAAACCAAAGCAAAGGGAAATGCATAGTTCATCAACATTGGAGGCCAAGAAACAATCCGATAAGGAAAGGGCACAAGTGTTGCAACTTGGCTCAACCATTACTTTGGAAAATCAAGCAAACATGCATGGGCAAATATCATCAGGAGACGTTGTGGCTATTATGCAGAAGCAGAATGAAATTACAGCAGCACTTACTCATCAGCAGCGCTTGCTGTCTTTACCTACAAGAGATATTCCCATATTTGAAGGAGATCCATTTCAATATAAGGCTTTCATTAAGGCATTTGAACAAGGAGTGGAGGATAAAGCTAGTGGAGCAGACTGTTTATACTACTTGGAACAGTTCACTAGAGGGCAGCCAAAGGAACTGGTTCGTAGCTGCCAACACATGTCTCCTGAACGTGGCTATATTGTTGCAAAGAGTCTTCTGAAAGAGAATTTTGGGAATGAGTATAAGATTGCTACTGCATATATAGAAAAGGCTTTATCTTGGTCAACCATCAAGTCTGAGGATGTCAGAGCTCTCCAAGCTTATGCATTATTCCTGCGCGGATGTTGTAATGTGATGGAAGAACTTCACTTTATGCAAGAGTTAGATATACCAACTAATATGAAAGTTGTTATGTCCAGGTTGCCTTTCAAGCTAAGAGAACGGTGGAGAGCCAAAGCTCATGACATTTGGGAAGCCTCTAATGACAGAGCTCATTTCCCAGACATGGTTGCATTTCTTGAGAGACATGTAAGAATTCTGTCAGACCCAATTTTTGGAGACATTGAAGGTGCAAGCCTACCACAAAGGGATGTTGGCTTAAACACTTCAAACAAGTTTAAGCTACAGTCAAAGACCAGAATGAAAGGAAGCAGTTTTGCCACTACGGTGACTGAAGTGGATCCTGATGAAAACAAACCCACAGCCAATTGCCCTAAGAAACAGAGCTTGTCTTGTCATTGCTGTACACGTGCTCATCCTTTAGAGAAATGTCAACAATTTAAAGGTAAGAAGCACAGAGACAAGATAATGTTTCTAAAGGAGAAAGGAATTTGTTTTGGATGCTTGTGTATGGGACATATAAGTAGGGAGTGTGGTAATCGTATGACTTGTGAAGTTTGTGATAAACAACATCCCACTGTACTCCATATCAGGAAAACTAATGTGGAGTCAGAACAAACTTCTGAGTCACCTGGAGTTAGACCATCAACAGTATCACAAACATGTGGACATACAGGGGTCGGAAAGGACAGTTGTGTTCTTTCTATTGTTCCGGTGCAGGTCAAGTCCACGAAAGGAAGCAACATCATACAGACGTATGCATTTTTGGATCCTGGAAGTTCAGCTACATTCTGTTCAGAGGAGCTGATGGAAAGGTTAAACGTTAAAGGAAAAAGGACTAATTTTCTCTTGAAAACGATGGGATATGAAAAGGTTGTTCTAGCATACTCCTTATGTGGTTTGGAGGTGTCTGGTTTGGAGGAAAACAATTTGTATCTTCTCCCTGAAGTCCTCACACAGAAAAAGATGCCAGTCACTACAGACAACATTGCTACAACTACAGATGTTAAAAGGTGGCCACATTTGTCAAAAGTTCACATTCCCAGCTTAAGGGCCAATGTTGACATGTTGATAGGAACCAACGCTCCCAAGTTATTGGAACCATGGGAAGTTGTCAACAGCTGTGGAGGTGGCCCCTATGCTATAAGAACAGTGTTGGGGTGGGTCATCAATGGTCCTTTAACCCTCAGAGGTCGGCAATCACGCCGGCGTGATCTGCTCGCTTTTTTCCTTATGAGTTGAATTGAGACCCCAAATACTCTTTTGACTTTGATTTTACAAAACAAGTTTCATACATCAATCGATTCTGTTAAATGTGTATTATTTTTGTGTATACTCACAATAAAAACAAAGTGTTGTGCTTTTTGCCAAATAAAGAAAAATAAACACGAAGCGAGTTCTGCCTTCTCTCTGCCAGTAAAGTCCATTCTGAAACGCGTCCGAAAATGAGCAATAACTCAGCGAATACTCAGTCAAACAGGCATACAGTCACACAGGCATGAAGCTTGAATTCTCTTCTTTTAAATGAAGTAATTTATATAAAAAACAAATATTCTCATCTTGTGAAATCTGTATTAACCTGTTAAGCTGCAACCCCACTTTTGAAAAATCCCCAGAAATGACATACCCAAACTGAAACAGATACAGTTCATGAACCCTTTGTACTAAAAGCACAAGTATGGTCTCATTTGAAAGCTGACACCTGGCAGTTTATTGTAAATGTAGAATTAATTATTGTCATAATGACAAAAATTGTTATAAATAGGTTCAAAGTTTTGTAAAGTTATTAGAAATTAATTTTAATGAAACATCCTCATGAAAATAAAATTGAAGTTGGCACTGGAGCAATCTAGAAATGCACTACAGCTAAAGCCACATGTCTAAACATTTTATGTTTAAAATCTGAAGATAATAAGTCCAAAACTCTGTATTTAGTTACATGTTTTTCAAGACCATGTCAAATTACTTTATTTTGATTTGACACTAAAATGCTGCTGATGTTTAGTCGTCTTCTAAGTCATCCATTCAGTCTTATTGTCTCTATTGTTTTGTGGTGCAAACGAGCCCCATTCAGTCTCAGTCTCCCCCTGCACACATTCACACCTCTCCAGCCTGGTTATGGCTCGAAATATGCATTTCTTTTGTCTGCATTATAGTTACTAACGACTGGCTATTCACATGCTATTCATAGGGTTTGAGTCCCTAATTTCTTTTCTCAAAGTTCACCTCACATTTTAAATAAAGAATAAAGAACATTCTTGAATAAAGAAACTTTCAGTAAGCATTCAAAAAAACATAAAAGTATAACTTCTAGGTTGCAGGTGCACCTAGGGCTAGCTAGCATGTTATCTTAGCACACCATCAATACACGACAATTTATGAGATTAAAACCATGTTTGTGCTCCAAACTTACTTTAAAACGCAAGATGAGTGTTTTAAATAATCTTCTGTGATCTAATTTGGCTTCAGATAAAAAAATCAGACAGAAAATATACTATTGTATACTGTTCTGCACAATGATAGTCTATATAGATTAGCATTACATTATAAATATAATCTATTATTATGAAAATACCTGGCATGTCTTGAAAAACACAGGTAACTCAAATATCATTGCAATCATGTTTATTATCTTCAAAACATCTGTATCTGCATTTTACAGCGCGAACTCTGTAGCTTTGTGTGTATCAGTGACGTCCTGGAATGTCACATGATCATGGCTCTTCTTCATGTTCTATATATGGACTATTATTGTGCATAATAGCGCCCTCAGGCTGTTGGTATGGATTGAAAACACAGTATCAGAGTATGCAAACGCTCATAATGATTACATCGACGCATTTGGTATAAATTCAATAAATATTATTCCTGTCTATAGAAATATGATGTGAATCTATGAGAATATATCAATATTTCTCCAAGTCTGCACATTTTTGAGCTAAAGCCCTGAAGGACGTTGTTTGTGTATCGCTGTCATGACGACAGCACGGGAGTTTTTTATGAATGAAAGCAGCTGACGCGCATAATTCATATTAAAGGTATCGACTCATTTTTTCATTTCATAACTCCTGACACAAATTAAGAAATAACTGTCGCTATAAGTTTCTCAGAATACAATAGTGGTCAAATACTGAAACTTGAGTCTTATATCTTTTTAATGATGTATAGTTTGTCGAAGTATAACATTAAATCTGATAGTAACTTTGAGCTATATATAAAAAAAACCGCTTCAGTGCGCCGACGCACTGGTGAGGCTTAACAGGTTAAAAGAGAGTGATTCCAGTCGACCTCATTAGAGCTAATTCAAATGTAATGTGACTCCGCCCACGGAGAGCGCACGCTATTCAAACGCAAATGGCTGAGGTAATCCGCGCAATCCTGTGAACGCCCCCCATCAGCTCGAGAAAACCAAAACACAAGTTTATTCAGAACATTACTTGTTTACAACGCAGCGCTGTGAGGAATAATGAGGAATACGAGGAATACGAGCTGAGGAATACTAGTAAGTTTTTCCTTCTCGGGTTTCTGTTTATGAATGAATGAACGGCATAGATGCGCGCTGTTTACCACAGCTGGCAAAAAACAATATTACGTGACAGTTCTCCATTATGGACGCGAGCGCTCTAAAAAAAGCACTACAAGACTTTCAAACTTTCACAGAGACCTCAAAACAGAAAGTACAAATCCTTTCTTTAAAACGAATTTCGTTTTGTATCAATTGTATCTTAATTTTAATATTTTTTTCATTAACAAATTTCCTGGATTTAAAGTAATTATAGGCTAGCAATCACAACATAAGGTGCTTGAACTGGAGATCATCCTGAACCAGACCGTAGCCTACTCGCCTCACATGTCTAAAAAATGTGAAATATATTTACAGAAAGCTGGTTCTAAACAAAACCATCCAAAACAAAAAACTATGTAGCCTAATAAATGTGCATTTCTCCGGTGCGTTCACTAGCCTACTGCGAAGATCGTGAGTCAAAATCGTCAACTTCATCTTTGCCAGAAGTTAAATTTAAATCGCGTGTGTGAATGAATGATGATGTTTTAGCAAACTGTATTGCTATACTGAGATGAGTAAAAATTGACTGAAATATGTTGAAATAAAATGTAGACTATTTGTATAAGCAACGTATTAAACTGCAAATTAACAATATGCCCTAATATTTCATGAAAACAACGTTACAGTCAGGCGAAATATGAAAGACAACATCTTGTTGACTAGATTTGGGTACAGTTTTTACTGTAGAATATACTGCCACGTCAAATAAGCTTTTGTTTAGCAATTTCTAGATATAAATTACTATTTTTGTCAAAAATAAGTCATCAACTAAGATGTTAGCTGTTCCAATGTTGACTAAATTCAAACTAATGAATTCATAGATAAAATGTAGGCCTATAATAATTTTTTTTTACAAAGAAAGAGTACACTTGAAATATTGTTGAAATTGTAATTATTGTTGTAATTGTAACCTTTTTAATAAAATAGCAAAACATATTTACAAGATAGATGTAAGCAAAATCTTAAATGGTCAATAGAAGTCTTCTTCTAAATATATCTTTTGTCCTTGCATTGTGGCTCAGTCAGTTTCACACCTGAGTGAATGGCTCATCATTATGCAGAGTGGGTGGGACATTGTATTCTAAGGTGTAAACCACTCCTCGTTCAGGCCCCCTCGCATATTGGCTTTCCAAGCAAAACCTGTTTTACATCAATTTAAATCAATGTATGGTTTTATGTGAACGAGAAAGCAAGACTATTTTCACATAATTTTGAAGAAAAAATTCTAGGCAAGGACATCCATTAATCAAAAGTCTTATTGACACATATTTACTATGTGTTTTGTGGCCTTATTTCAGAAATTTTAGTTTTTAGTTTTTTCAATATCCATGCATAAACATTATTCTCTCAAAAATGAAAACATGTACATACACGTGGCTCACATATTATTGTAGCCCTGTTTGTGCTTTATAGAGTGAATTTACACCTTTGCCATTAATATGTTTATAAGCAACTGAAAAAAGCACAAATGTCAGGGCATGTCAGAACATCTCAAGGGCCCCAAAAACAGCCCAGACCCCAGAGGGTTAAATGGAAGTGGCAACGCTGTTGATGTGGCGCGTCCTTCTGTTGTGGTGAATAGGATTTCTGTATCAAACTTGGAGTTTATGCTGAACAATCAGTATAGTCATGACTTCAATGAGAAGAACACAGAGGACAAAGAGATGTCTAGAGAAGACTGCAGATTTATGGGAATCATGGAATCTTCTGGAACATTATACGATGAGAGGTGCCTCTTAGGAAACCAGAGATCTTTTTACCAAATAACTTTGCAGTGGCTAAACAAAGAATACTTGGGTTAAAACGGAAGTTTGTGAATAATCCAACTTTGCACAAAGAATATTCCAGCTATCTTAACAAGGTTATTGTCAAAGGCTATGCCGAGCGGGTACCTTCGGAGCAGTTGCGGTGTGGAGCTGGTAAAGTGTGGTACATCCCACACCACAGTGTCTACCATTCCAGAAAAGGCTCTTTACGAGTGGTGTTTGATTGTGGAGCTACCTATAAGGGAACATCATTAAACAGCCAGTTATTGCAAGGACCAAACCTCACCAGTTCACTCTTAGGAGTTCTCACTCGATTCAGGCAGGAACCTGTAGCAGTAATGGGGGACATACAGGCTATGTTTCATCAAGTGAAGGTGGTAGAACAAGATAGAAATCTTCTTCGTTTCCTCTGGTGGCCAGAAGGGGACTTGAGCAAGGAACTTCAGGACTATAGGATGACTGTACATTTGTTTGGGGCAGTTTAATCACCTAGTTGTGCTAGTTATGCACTAAGGAGAACTGCTACTGACAATCAATCTGACTTTTCTGCTAAGACCGTTCAAGCTGTTCACCAAAACTTCTATGTAGATGACTGTTTGATGAGCATGAGCTCGGAAACGGAGGCCATCCAGATAGTTAAAGAACTCAATGCTCTTTGTAAAAGAGGTGGATTTGTACAGGAGAAATGCATCAGCAATAGCCGGGCAGTTTTGCACACAATTGCAGAAGAATAGCGGGCTAAGGAGTTAAAGGAGTTGAATCTTGATAGAGATAATCTTCCAATGGAAAGAGCTTTAGGTCTACTTTGGTGTGTCGAGTCAGACTCCTTTAAGATCAAAGTCGAAGTGAAACAGCAACCGCTATCCAGACGTGGCATGTTGTCCATCACAAGCTCGGTGTATGATCCTTTGGGTATTTTGGCACCAGTCACTTCGTCTGCAAAGATGATGCAACAGGAGCTCTGCAGGAGAAAGTGTGGATGGGATGATGTCATACCATCAGATATCTTGACTCAATGGAAGCGGTGGTTGGAAGATATTAAGTTGCTGATTTCATTCAGACTGGACAGATGTATAAAGCCGAAGGACTTTGGAGCACCCATACACAGGCAGTTACATCACTTTGCTGATGCCAGTAAGGATGGCTACGGAACGGTGTCCTACATCAGGCTGCAGAATTGCAACCGCTATCCAGACGTGGCATGTTGTCCATCACAAGCTCGGTGTATGATCCTTTGGGTATTTTGGCACCAGTCACTTTGTCTGCAAAGATGATGCAACAGGAGCTCTGCAGGAGAAAGTGTGGATGGGATGATGTCATACCATCAGATATCTTGACTCAATGGAAGCGGTGGTTGGAAGATATTAAGTTGCTGATTTCATTCAGACTGGACAGATGTATAAAGCCGAAGGACTTTGGAGCACCCATACACAGGCAGTTACATCACTTTGCTGATGCCAGTAAGGATGGCTACGGAACGGTGTCCTACATCAGGCTGCAGAATTGCAGAAACGAAGTTCATGTAGCTTTCCTGTTGGGTAAAGCCAGAGTAGTACCACTGAAGTCTATAACTATTCCACGATTGGAACTAAAAGCTGCAGTTGTAGCTGCCAGAGTGGATGTGATGCTGAAGTCAGAGCTTCAATTTGAGTTGGAGGAATCTGTGTTTTGGGCGGATAGTACTTCAGTACTTAAGTATATTAACCCTCTGGAGTCTGGGGTGTTTTTGGGGTCCTTGAGATGTTCTGACATGCCCTGACATTTGTGCTTTTTTCAGTTGCTTATAAACATATCAATGGCAAAAAAAAAGAAAATTACACTCTATTTAGCACAAATAGGGCTACCATGATATGTGAGCCACATGTATGTACATGTTTTCATTTTTGAGAGAATAATGTTTATGCATGGTTATTGAAAAAACTAAAAATGAAAGTTTCTGAAATAAGGCCACAAAACACATACTAAATATATGTCAATAAGACTTTTGACTAATGTCGTCGCCTAGAGTTTTTTCTTCAAAATGATGTGAAAATCATCCTCCCTAATCATTCACATAAAACGATACATTGATTTAAGTTTTGCGAAACACTTTTAGTTTGGAAAGCCAATATGCGGATGGGGCGTAAACGATCATGCATATTTAGTAGTTCACACCTGATTAGACAATGCCCCTGCATACTTAATGAGCCATTCATTCAGGTGTGTCACCTATAGCTAACTTAAATATACAAGCTTCATAAAAAATTATCATTCTAGAAGAAAATTTCAGATGGCATTTAGAGGCTTTTGCATCTGAACTCTTCATATATATACACACACATATATATATATACATTACCAAATTGGTTCACAGTTGAAGGCATCGCAATTTATTTATTTATTTTTTCAAAAATTGTGCTTGCAAATTGTATAATATCCAAGGTAAACATGTCTAGTAATTGTGCAGTTAATTCTCATACTGTATTTTCAGTTTTGTAATATTTATCCTCTCCCCAAATTTGTCACTAATAAAACACAATACAAATTATTTAAAGAAAAAAATTATATTTACTTGTTTACATCTACCTTATAAATATATATTTTTTATTAAAAATGTTACAATTACAACAATTCAAGTGTAATCTTTCTTTTTAAAAACTAAAGTATACAAAACGTATTATTTGATGACTTTATTTTTGATAATTTTTGATATTTTTCCTCATCTCAGTATAGCAATAGAGTTTGCTAAAAGCTGTTCATTCAATACAGCAGTATTTGAAAATCGATATTTTGTAAAATTACATTTATATTTGCATTTATGTCAAAACCTAGACACTTTATTTCAACATATTTCAGTCGATTTTACTCATCTCAGTATAGCAATACAGTTTGCTAAAACATCATCATTCATTCACACACGCGATTTAAATTTAAACTCTTTTTGTGAGCGGTAAACAGCGCGCATCTCTGCCGTTCATTCATTCATAAACAGAAACCCGATTCACGTGAGAAGGAAAAAAACTTACTACACCATTCCTCAGCTCGCTCCTCGATATACCCGCACTTCTGAGGGACATTTTCCATTATTATTATTCCTCACTGCGCTGTGAGACGGTGTAAACAAGTAGGCTACAATGATCTGATTCAACTTGTTTTCTCGAGCTGATGGGGGGCGTTCACAGTTTGCACGGATTGCCTCAGCCATTTGCGTTTGAATAGCGCGCGCTCTCCGAGGGCGGAGTCACATTACGTAATTAGATGAGATGAGAACGACTGACATCTCGCTCTTTTCTTACAGATTACATGAACTGAGAATATTTGTTTTTTTATATAAATTACTTCATTTAAAAGAAGAGAATTCATGCCTGTGTGTCTGTATGTCTGTTTGACTGAGTATTCGCTGAGTTACAGTTCATTTTCGGACACGTTTCAGAATGGACTACACGGACAGAGAGAAGGCAGAACTCGCATCGTGTTTATTTTTCTTTATTTGGCAAAAAGCACAACACTTTGTTTTTATTGTGAGTATACACAAAAATAATACATATTTAACAGAATCGATTGATGTATGAAACTCCTATGGAAAATCAAAGTCAACAGAGTATTTATGAGTTTCTTTTACACTGATAAAAAAAAAAGCGAGCTGGTATCGCCGGCGATACCGTCGACCTTAGGGGGTTAATAACGAAGACAAACGATTTCAAACCTTTGTGGCAAACAGGATTACCGCCATAAGAGAGGTTTCTAACCCTTTCCAATGGAGGCACATCAGCTCCAAAGACAACCCTGCTGATATTGCATCCAGAGGAATGAAAGTTCCGGACTTCCTAAAGAATAGCGGTTGGCTGGAGGGTCCAAGGTTTCTTTTGAAGTTGGAGAAAGATTGGCCAGCAAGGTATGACGGTGATATCAGAGTGGACACTGATGATCCAGAGGTCAAAAAAGAAGCCTTGGTGAACATTGTGGTTGACGATACACTTAAAGCTACAGATCGTCTTGTGAGTTATTTTTCAGACTGGAAGAGGCTTAAAGTTGCAGTGGCTTGGTTTCTCAGGCTGAAGACAATGCTGTTGGAGCTCAGCCGTGGAAGAAAGGGTTTGGAGGCCACTGGAAATGTACGAGCTGATCAAAGGGAAAGAGTAAAGGTTACAATTACATCGAAGCATGATATCTTGACACCAAAGGATCTGGAGAAAGCGGAGTTGGCTATTGTTCGCTATTGTCAACAGCAAAGGTTTCAGGATGAAATCACTTACCTGTTATCGGAGAAAGGGATAGTAAGCAGACAAAGTACCATCTATAAGCTGGATCCGATATTGGAAGATGGACTCCTAAGAGTTGGAGGGAGATTGAGCAAAGGAGCAATGCCATTGGAAACAAAACATCCCCTCATTCTTGCGAAGGAGCAGCATATTTCCAAGCTGATTCTCAAAGATATTCACCAACTATTGGGTCATAGTGGTCGAAATCATTCATTATCTGCACTAAGAAGGAAGTACTGGATAACCAAAGCCAACTCTGCCGTGAGGAAGGTTATTGCTGAATGTAATTTTTGCAGACGTTACAATGGGAGACTTATGGAGCAAAAGATGGCTGATCTTCCAAAAGTGAGAATCGTCCCAGATTTACCTCCATTTACCAACGTTGGAGTAGACTATTTTGGACCTGTGGAAATAAAGAAAGGAAGAACAACTTACAAACGATATGGAGTAATATTTACCTGCATGGCTTGCAGAGCAATTCATTTGTAGGTGGCCGTTTCACTTGAGACTGATGCCTGCATAAACGCATTACGACGGTTTATCAGCAGAAGGGGTCAAGTCACGCATATTACATCAGACAATGGGAACAACTTCGTTGGAGCCGAGAGAGAGTTGAGAGAGGCTCTGGCTGCATTAAATCATGAGCAAATCCAAGGAGCTCTCATTCAAGCTGGGGTTGAATGGAGTTTCAATCTACCGGCGGGATCTCATCATGGTGGAGTTTGGGAGCGCATGATAAGAATGGTACGCCGCATTCTCAGATCAGTTTTGCACCAGCAGACCTTGGATGATGATGGACTCCACACTATTATGTGTGAAGTGGAAGCCATTCTCAACGATCATCCTATTACACAGCTATCTGACGATCCAAACGATCTGGAACCTCTCACACCAAATCATCTCCTGCTATTAACCCTCTGGGGTCTGAGGTGTTTTCTGGGCATTGGAGGTGTTCTGACATGCTCTGACATTTGTGCTTATTTCTGTTACTTGTGACATTTTCATGGCTAAAGTCTAATTACACTGTATTCAGCACAAACTCTGCTACAATAATATATCAGCAGCATGTGTGTAAAAGTTTGTAGTTTTGAGATAATGACATTTATGCGTGGTTTGTGAAAATACAAAAAAAAAATTCTCACTGAAATAAGGTCATGAAACCCATACTGATTATTTCTTCACAAGACTTTTGAAAATTGTATGACGTAGCCTAGAATATTTGCTCTAAAACGATGTGAAAATCATCCTGACTGCTCATTCAGATTAGACAATATATTGATTTAAAAAGTTTACGACGTGTTTTGTGTGAAAAAGCTTTATGCGGGAGCTCATTAATATGTAAGCTTTTTACACCTGAGAAAGACAAAGACACTCCCCTAACGGCCCTATTAGGAGCTATCAGGCCCTATCATTCTGAGCAACCTTGCACAAAGAATGAGGAGATTTAAAAAAGAATGGCTTTTTGATTTTTTGGATTTATTTACAACACAACATAATCCAAAGATACAAAACAAATGACAAAAAAGCACTCATTGAAAACAATTATCCAAAGACAGAGACCTTTGTGCCATTCCTAAAAACATTGTACATACCTTTCATTTCCAAGGTGTTTGATTTTCACTTTACCATGTTCATAGACTCATGTGAATGTTGAAGTCAGCAGGACTCAGTGGCATCTGGGCCCTGAAAAAAAAAAAGTGAACATACTGATATCAAGAGAAACTATAGGCCTGCACGATTTTGGGAATACATTTTAGATTTTTCTGGTTAAAATTGCTTTTTAAAATTCACAGAATACACACATAAATGTTTCCAACAATAATATAGGCTAATGAACACCAGGTTTGTTGTGCCTTGTAGGCATAGGCTATGCACAGTGCTGCATAAAATAATAATAACAATAACCATATCAGCCTATAAATCTTCCAAAATATTTCAGTAAATATCTACATTTGAGCAGATATCCACAAACACAGTAACAGTAAACACGGGTCTAAATATTATAATATTCACCATATATCTAGCAACAGTTCAACTGCAATGTGAAATTTATGCAACAATAACAAACTAATATGTAAGAATTTCTTACCTTACATCTTTCTTGTCTTCAAATCGCGTTCTTCTTCTTCTGAGGTAATTCCAATGTAAGCTCACGGCGCGTCTTTCAAACTCGACGAAAAGCAGAGACTTGTGAAGTGTTTTGGTGTTTTGTTTTTGAGGTAACGAGCGCGTTCGCGTTCCATGTGGAGATTTGCATGTGAATGTCTTTTACGCGAGTGGGCGTGGCCAAATTAACTGTAATGAGCAAGCGTTTGAGAAGCTGGACATCTTGTTGGTTTTATACAAATTACTTAAACAGAGAATATTTGTTTTCAGTTTGAATCCGATCATTTAAAAGTACACACTTAAATGTTTATAAAGGTATATGGCTCATAAATGTGTGACAAGTATTCGCTGAGTTTTGTTTCAGTTTATAGACGTGCTCAAGAAAAAAAAGTTCACAGCGACGGAGAGGCAGAACGCACACCCTGTTTATTTTCTTTATTTTACAAAAGCACAATGTTTTGATTTGATTGTAAGTGGACACCTACAAAAGTAAAAATATCACAGATTCTTTTTTTATATTTCTTTTTTCTGTATGACCATAAATGACGGAGTAATTTAAGTTTATAGTGCTACAATGTGAAGAAAATCCGGCAAAACGCGCCGGCGTGTTTGTCGACCTCAGAGGATTAAAGGGAAAACGTACTCGGTTACTAACGTAACCTCGGTTCTCTCTAGAGAGAGGAACGAGTACTGCGTAGAATACGCTAGGGGAAAATCCTTTTCCACGAGAATACTGAAGCCAAAAAATTATCCTTTAATTTTGTATTAATGTAAAACGCGTTGCTGCAGCATACAGGCATAGGCGAGACAGCTCGCGCGCCTATTGGCTGGTCTGCTGGCAACTGCTTGAGCCTATCGAGCGAGACCTAGAGTGACGTCATACCCAACGGGCGTGGCTTAGGTCTATAAATACAGCTCGCGGGCTCATATCTCTGATTTTTCACAGTGAAGCAACCAGAGCGCGTGCATGCACGGCAGGATACGCAGTACTCGTTCCTCTCTCTAGAGAGAACCGAGGTTACGTTAGTAACCGAGTACGTTCTCTTACGAGAGATACTCTCGTACTGCGTAGAATACGCTAGGGGAAGCTAATGTAAAACGCCGTGTGTGCTGGGATCTGACACCATAGACTCAAAGGGCGACAGCCCGGAGTTCATATAGTGAACAATCACCCAAGGGACTCACAGGGAATCCTGGAAGAAGAGGGGTTTAGCCACTATCTTCCGTATATGGTAGCTTTAGAACAGCACTGCTATTCATAATAGCCGTATAACTCAAGACTGACAGTGTCAGTTCGAGAGATTTGGCCGTACTAGACCGACAGTAGCCTGGCTTGTAGTGCGGGAACCTATAGGTTGTAAAACCTTATAAATGTAGACGGAGAGGCCCAGCCTGCCGCCATACAAATATCTTGCAAGGCAATCCCACTTGACCAGGCCCACGATGAAGCCATGCTTCTCGTGGAGTGCGCCCTGACACCCAATGGGCATTGCATGCCCTTGGTTGTGTAAGCTAGCGCTATTGCGTCCACTATCCATCTGGATAGGCTCTGTTTTGAAGCGGCTAGTCCCTTAGAACGCCCGCTGAACAAAACAAAGAGCTGCTCCGACTGTCTGAAGGCAGACGAGCGAGACACATAAGCTCTTAATGCCCTGACTGGGCAGAGGAAGCTTTCATCCTCATTTCCTTCAGTGACCGGCAGGGCAGACAGGGAGATGACCTGTGCCCTAAACGGTGTATTGAGGGATTTAGGAACATAACCGTGCTTAGGTTTGAGTATGACCCTGGAGTCATTAGGCCCAAATTCCATGCACGTCGCGCTTACTGAGAGCGCGTGTAAGTCCCCTATGCGCTTCACTGAAGCGAGAGCCAGAAGAAACGCCGTCTTGAACGACAGGTGTTTAATATCAATCTTCTGCAAGGGCTCAAAAGGATGACCTTTCATGGCTTCCAGTACCGTAGAAAGGTCCCACATAGGGACTGTGGGAGGTCTGGGAGGATTCAGTCTCTTAGCTCCTCTAAGGAAGCGAATGACCAAATCGTTCCTTCCTATAGACTGGCCAAGCGTAGTCGTAGAGAACGCTGCTATGGCCGCCACATAGACTTTGAGCGTGGAGGGGGACCTGCCCTTATCCAGCAGCTCTTGTAGGAAGGAGAGAACCTCCGTCACTCCGCAATTCAGAGGTGACACGCCACGAGCTGTGCACCAGCCAGAAAACACCGACCATTTGGAGGCGTAGAGACGTCGCGTAGATGGAGCTCTGGCCTGCGTGATCGTGTTTAACACTCCCTGTGGGAGGTCAGCGGTAGAGCTTAGATCGGGCCCAACAAATCAAGCCCGACCCTACCCGAGCCCGAGCCCGTTGTGTCTGAGCCCGGCCCGGCCCGACACGTTCACTGTAATTATGAGCCCGAGCCCGATTTAAACCCGACCATTTTTAATAGGCCTATGTGGGCCGTTATTTTAATTGTATTAATTTGGACAAGCACAACATTCAGCATTCAATCAAATATTCTTAAAGATTAATTATTATTAATAATGTTACAACATATTGTTATTTCAACATAATATGTGTGTGTGTGTGAGCAACAAGCAAGATGTGCATTTGTAAATTCGGTGACAGCGCGAGTTTCAAATGGTGTTAGTGACCGCGGCGCGCCCGCGACTCCATGTCGTGATGTCTGGTAAATTTCTTTTTATGTATTAAATCTAGGCAATTGAAATTGAAAAATGTATTAAAATTAAAATACAATTTATACTAAACGAAATTCACTTTAAAGAAAAGCTTTCTTCAAAACAAAACTTAACAAACTTGAAACTAAATGTGCTTATTCAATGGCTAAAACACGTATGCTTTACAGACTCTCTTTTTGAACAAATTGCAGCACATTCATTTAATTCTGAATCTTGCACATGTTGAAAGGCATTTGTTTGTGCATAGTAAAACATCTGTAACATTTATCACATTCATAATTGTGCGTGCATTTATTAATTATTATCTTAATGAATAATGCGACAAGGAAGAAGCATGTAAACTGCGTTGTTTGTTTATTCAGAAATAATTGAATGGATCGGAAAAGTAACAAAAGAGGACATCGAGGGCTGAGGCTGACTACTATCATAATTTCTGTCATGGCAAGACACACTTCATGTGTCTGTTCATCGTCGAAGTCCCCGTTTTTTTTTTTTTTTTGCTGTCATGGGCGAGCAGCGTGCCGCATTTAATGCACGAGACAAAGCCAACTCATATGTTGTCACCCTCGACTAGTTTAAAATGTTTCCATACCTCCGATTTTCCTCCAAACTTGCTCAAAGTTAATTCTCCTGTTTCAATTTTCAAGCACTTAAACTTGCACTTGCACTTAACTTCAAGCACTTAAGCTACAGAATATAGGCTACAGCACGCACAGCAGGTGTGATGCGTCACGCGTGCGAGACTGCGAGTGGACGAAACGCTGCGCATGACACGTGACGTGCTTTATCAAGGGCCCGACCCGACCCGGCCCGAGGACAGTGGCGGGAAATATCGGCCCGGCCCGGCCCGCGGGTCAGGTCGGGTCAAGTCCGGGCTCGGGCAGAGAATCTAAGCTCTAGTCAGCGGGTATCCATTGATGGTCCACACATGAAGGGACCACAGCTCTGGGTGAGGATGCCAGATCGAGCCGTTGGCTTGAGAAAGGAGATCCTTCCTCAGAGGCACTGGCCACGGGGCGGTGCTTGCTAACTGCATCACAACTGGGAACCAAGGTTGGTTCGTCCAGAGCGGTGCTACAAGCAGCACTGAACATCCTTCTTCCCTGATCCGTTCTACCACCTGGGTCAGGAGGGAGACAGGGGGAAAAGCGTAGAGAGGACGGCGAGGCCACATGTGGGTCAGCGCACTCTTGCTTTTCGAGAAAAATTTTGGACAGTGAGCGTTTTCCTGAGACGCGAACAGGTCTATTTCCGCTCTGCCGAATTTCTTCCACAGCAACTGTACTGTCTGTGGGTGCAAAGACCATTCTCCTGTCGGAACGTGGTTCCTGGACAGTCTGTCTGGTCCCGTATTCAGGAGCCCTGGCACGTGCGCTGCTTTCAGCGAGAGCAGGTTGCTGCGAGCCCATATCAGGAGGCGTCTGGTTAGCCTGTACAGAGTCAGGGACCTGAGGCCGCCCTGGCGATTTATGTAGGATACCACCGACACGTTGTCTGAACGTACTAGGACGTGGTACCCCTTTATCAGGGGACGAAAGCGCGTGAGCGCTTTGCTCACTGCTAACATCTCGAGGCAATTTATATGAAGGAGCTTTTCCCGTTTTGACCATTGGCCAAAGAGCGGTCTGCCCTCGAACAGCGCTCCCCATCCTGAGGCGGATGCGTCCGTGGACACCACCATCAGTCTCGAGGAAGTCCCCAGGCTTACACCTGAATGGTACCAGTCTTTTGCCCCCCAAGGTTTCAAAGCTGCAATGCACGCTTGATTGACCTTGAGGCGAAGCCGACCGGAGGCCCACGCTCTGTGAGGCACTCTCTCTCTGAGCCAGAACTGCAGTGGGCGCATGCGCAGCAGGCCCAACTGGAGAACTGATGATGCCGAGGCCATCAGACCTAGCATCCTTTGAAATGTCTTGAGAGGGACTACAGCGCCGCAGCGAAAAGAGTTGACTGCTCGCTGAATGTCCAGTGTGCGCTGAGATGACAGGCGTGCTGTCATTGACAGTGAGTTCAGTTCTATTCCCAGGAAAGTTATAATCTGTCTGGGGAATAGCGAACTCTTTTCCCAGTTTACTGTGAGACCGAGATTCTCAAGGTGATCGAGTAAAATGGTTCTGTGCTCCACGATCTCTAAGTGAGATTGGGCTAGAATCAGCCAGTCGTCCAAATAGTTCAGCACTCGTATGCCCCAGAGTTTGAGGGGTACGAGCGCTGCGTCCATGCACTTCGTAAATGTACGGGGTGCCAGGGACAAGCCGAAAGGCAGGACTGTGTACTGATATGCCTGGCCCTCGAAGGCGAATCTCAAAAATCGCCTGTGACGTGACGCTATCTGTATTTGAAAATACGCGTCCTTTAGATCTATTGACACAAACCAGTCCCCTCGGCGAATCTGCGCGAGGATTTTTCTGGTCGTGAGCATCCTGAACTGGCGTTTCATAAGTGCTCTGTTCAGTTGCCGCAGATCTAGTATGGGTCTGAGACCCCCGTCTTTCTTGCCAGGAAGTATCTGCTGTAAAGCCCCCCTTCGCTTTGAGCTTGAGATAAGGGTTCTATAGCCCCTTTGCTCAGTAGTTTCAGAATTTCGGCTCGAAGTAGATGTGCTACTTTCGATTCTACCGTGGTCTCGACGCGCGCCATTTGGCGGCGAGGGCGTCGGCGAAACTGAAGCGAATAGCCTTCTTTTATGATGTTTAGCACCCATTTTGAAACCCCGGGAAGCTTCGCCCACGCGTCTGCACGGGTAGCTAGGGGCTGAGTGCGAAGCGCGCTCTGACCGGCTCGCGATACAGCGGCTTCGGTGAGCTGTGACATAAGCTTCGCGCTCATGACATCTGAGGCAGGGGGCGCGCTGATAACAGCAGGCAGAATGCCCACGCTCGACACCTCTGTGGTGGTTAACCGAGAGGGGGAGGGCTGGGCGAGTTCCATTGGAACTGTCATGTCTGTGTGTGGATGTGGATGTGGGCGCAGGGTAGCGGGCACATTTACCACTTTTGTAGCATCGCTCGCCTGAGCAGAGCGCCTGCATACTGGTTTCATTTTTACAGAAACCGTGAGACATGTAGGGGGTAGCATTTGTGGGCACTGGGTCGTGGGCACGTTTGCTACGTTTAATGCGCAATCGATCTGAGTCGATTTTATGTGCGCGAGCCCTGTGTGAGGGGCTGTGCTTGTGTGTAGGAATGGGCACTGAGTAGTGGGCATTTTTTCTACACATGAAACACCATCGGCCGTGGCCGGGACACCAGAAAATACACTCTTTAATGGATTTATCTGGGTAGCCATAAAAACGGCTTTTGTGTGCAGGCAAGCGGGCAACAGAACCGGCTTGTTGGCTGCTAAATACGCTGGACCAGTCACATTTCTTGGAACTGGACGAGCGGCAAGCTTTGGTGGAAGTCCGGCCGCAGCGGGACTTGGACACCGTCGCTTTCCTAGGCGTGCTAGGACGACTTCGGGGCCTCTGGCTTCAACGCAATCTTCGGCCGCGGGCCACGCGGGACGGGGCGGCGGCCGGAAGAGCGAGAGCGCGGTCTCGAGCTCTGGGTCTGGCGGCGTTGTGAAGAAGAGGCGGCGGGCGGAGGCTTAGGCTGTGAGCTCTGGGCAGACGGCTTCGCACGGCCTGCTGCAGAGCTGGAGCGCTTCGGGAGGAAGTGCTTCATGGCCTGGGTCGCTTTCTGTACCTCAGCGAACCTGTCGGTGAAGTCTTTGACCGAGGTTCCGAAGAGGCCGGCAGGAGAAAGCGGCGCGTCGAGGAACGCGGTGCGCTCCGACTCAGACATGTCCGAGAGCGTTAGCCAGAGATGTCTCTCAGACACGGTGAGCGAGGCCATGCTCCGTCCTATGGCCTGTGCCGCAGACTTGGTAGCGCGGAGAGCGAAGTCTGTAGCGCTCCTCAGGTCTGGCACGCAGACTGCGTCAGGTCCCTTCTCGTCCAGCTTGCGGAGGAGATCGGCCTGGTAAATCTGCAATGTGGCCATGGTGTGCAACGCTGACGCGGCCTGCCCGGCGGCGGAGAAAGCGCGGCAGGCTTTTGAGGGCAGCGCCATCTTAGCACGCCGTCCAGCAGAGGGCGGGCATAAGTGCGCTGCAATAGCCTCTTCGACCGGCGGCAGGGAGTGGTATCCTCTGTTCTTGGCGTCGTCGACAGCGGAGAACGCCAGAGAAACAGAAGAACGTGTCCTGGCCGAAAAAGGGGAGCCCCAAGACTTAGCGACCTCTTCGTGAAGCTCAGGAAGGAAGGGCGCTGGCTTGGATGCAGGCGAAGTGCGCTCCCCGGGCAGGAAGTAGCCATCCAGCCGGTTGTGAGGGGGGTGCTCAGGCGTGACCCAATCGAGGCCGAGGCTCGCCGTGGCCTGAGTGAGCACGCGTATGAGCTCCGCCTCAATGTTTGCTCTCTTTCCTGTCGAAGCACAGGCAGGGGGCGCGGGATCCTCAGAGCTCGCCCAGCCTTCACTGCCTGATGCCAGGAGAGAGCAGGAATCCCCTTCTCGCAGCATCGCGTCGATCTCATCCGCGTCGTCGACGGAAGCGGCAGGAGACCGCGGCCGTTGTCCGTTAGGAAGCGACACAGATGAAGCCGGTGAAGCAGGCGGGCGCACCGGCGAGCTTTGGCAGCTGGGAGAAGGTTCCGGGATTCGCTGAGCGCGGCGCTTTTTACGGCGCGGCACTACAGCAGGTGTGGGCGCAGTCTCGTTGAAGAATGCCAAGCGAGTCCTCAGAGTCGCTATGGGCAACAGCTCGCAGTGAGGGCAGCCGCCGTCAGCGAGCGCGAGAGCTGCGTGTTCTTCACCCAGGCAGGAAACGCAGATGATATGGCGGTCCCCGTTGCTGAGTGTGGCTCTGCACGAGCCGCAGGAAGGCATCTTAAAAAAGACGCAAGCTCTTTTAGTCGGTGTGAGTCGCAGAGAAAAGGATATAGGTGCTGGATATCGCAGCAGGAAGGCGATGAAGGCGGCGCGGCCAGCAGCTTCTTGACTCGTCCCGCTGAGATGCTTCTTCAACAGCGCGGCTTCTTCTTGGATCCAGCGATGTGAGTTGCTTCGCTGAAGGATTAAAAATCAGAGATATGAGCCCGCGAGCGGTATTTATAGACCTAAGCCACGCCCGTTTCGGCGGGACGTGATGCAGAGGGCGCGAAGCGCCCTCATTGGGTATGCCGTCACTCTAGGTCTCGCTCGATAGGCTCAAGCAGTTGCCAGCAGACCAGCCAATAGGCGCGCGAGCTGTCTCGCCTATGCCTGTATGCTGCAGCAACGCGTTTTACATTAATACAAAATTAAAGGATAATTTTTTGGCTTCAGTATTCTCGTGGAAAAGGATTTTCCCCTAGCGTATTCTACGCAGTACGAGAGTATCTCTCGTAAGAGAACCAGCTTTGCCACCTGGACATTTTGAACCCTCAGACATGTATTTGAAACGGAGATGGAAACAGGTTCAATATCTTGCAGATTTGTTTTGGAGAAGATGGATCCAAGAGTATCTGCCGTTGTTGCAAGAAAGACAGAAGTGGAGCCAAAGGAAGAGGAGTCTAGTTGCTGGAGATGTGGTAGTTATCATGGATTCTACAGCTTCACGTGGATCTTGGCCTCTTGGCAAAGTGCTGGAAGTGTATCCTGACAAAAGGGGCCTAGTATGTTCTGTCAAGCTAAAAACCAAAACCAATATTATTGAGAGACCTATAACTAAACTGTGCTTAATAAAAGAGGGGTAGTCTGATTTATGGTGGTGTACATATGCATGGATATTGATGTTTGTGTACTGTACATGGCTTTTATTGTTTATTTGTTTGAATTGTAATGTCTCTGTCATTTACAATTAAGGGGCCGGTGTGTAAAAGCCAATTAGCGCTCTTAGTATAAATAAGAATCAATTTTTGGTTCCTTAGACCCGGAAGCACAAACAGTTTTTGACCACATCCACATCCACCTACGCACACACCATACTATACCAGTACAAAGTCACACACGTGTAATGAAGTTTGTCTGGAAAAAAATGGCGATGGATGGAAATAAACTGAACCCATGGTTTTAACTGTAAATACAACTTGGACTTTCATTCATCAAATAAGGTAAAAGTGCGTCAAATACTCAACCCCCGGGATAACAGCTCAGGGGCTTAAAGCTTGGGCTTGGTCTCTACAAGCAATGTTCAGATTCTTTGAGGCTACGCTTACTTTGCTGATGTATTCATGTAGCAGGTTGTTAGAGCATTGCCCACTCAGGGCTTGCTTGGCGTCCTTAGCGATAGCCTTCCACTCCTCATAGCTCACAGTGAAACGGTGAGCAAATCTTCTTATTTGCTCACTGTACAGTTCTTGGCCCTTTTCCGTTAATTTTCGGACTCTTTGGCTTCTTCTTGGTTCTTGTGAGGAAGTGTGGTCATCAGCTCTTGTGCCTTTAGTGGCCTGTGGTTGCATGTCTATGCACTGCTGCTCTATATTTTTCCCTGCACTAACCTGCTTTCTGCTAGATGTATGACTAGGCTCTGACATTGTTATTTAGTGTACTTAATTTTGGGTTAAATGTAATTTGGTAAGAAGCTAAGTGATTCACTTCTCAATAGCTATTCACATTTATAAACTTTCTACCACTAGTATTAGTTTTTAGAAAATATTCACATCTACTTCACACAAATCAATATCTGTGAAATGCAAAATTCGGTCTATTATGCAGAACATTTTCATTTCAAGTCTTTTAGTTGCAGCTTAGTTAACACTTAAACGTGCACGCAACTATACCGTATGAATATGAAGGCAAAAATATGTTGCAGTCTCTTGTGGAAAATATTTAAGCTTCTTGGCTTCAGCTGGATTCATGGTAAGGCACCTGGATTATTCTGTGGATGCTGCAGATGTGTAAATGTCAGGGGCAGATGCACACTCTTGGATGTAGAGATGTCCCTTCTTGCCCATGGATCACGGCTCTTTGGTACTGTCTTCCTAGTCTACTCATGCAGAGCAGATGAGTTCTCACTGTAGCTTCCCCAGTGACAGGCATGAGGCAAGAGGTCTTGGTTCACAGGGTTTTAATGTTGGTCAACCCGTGAGAACTGGTTTGAAGAAAATAAATAAATAAATTAACAAAATAATGCTACATATTGTGTTATAATCCAGCCCATATACAGCTAGACACTATATGTTATACATCAGAAAAAATGTCACATGAAAAACATGTCAACACAAACACCCTTATAGCAAAATAAACAGTTAACAAACCTCATTGCTGCTTATCACAAAGAGGTGCTAAACATCCTTTCAGATCTCCCGTATCTTCTTCTGTCTATTTTCTTGTAAATTTATGCACTTAAACACGACAACAGCGGAATAATCAGTCTCTTCAGTGTTGCCAGATTGGAAATGTCCAAGTATTGTACCAGAAGCTCAAAATTATCGTATTTGGAAGAAAATTATCGTACACGAGTCAACGACATGAAAATGACAGACATCCCAACCTGCACAAAGTCATTTCTGGGAGTCAAGAAATCTCCAACTTCTTGGGGGGGGGGGGGGGGGGGGGGGGGGGGGGGGAATAAAAGCCCGCCCGCACTTACATTTGATTGGTTGGGTCCTTACATGCGCTTCGTGAGGCACACTAGCACACACACGCAAGGTCTCTCGCTCCCTCTCTCTACACGTTCTTCCCCCGGTAGACATACAATCCACAGCTAGATCAATGAGAAGCCCTATTACAACGACCATCATTTGAAGTGTCACACAGTTCTGAAATAATCGTACATTATAGGATTTTTTCCATTATTGATCGTACATCGTACAGAGGTCAAAATTATCGTACAAATACTGAGTCTCTTTCGCCATAAAGTTTTTCTCCGTGCGTCGCTCAAAAGCGCCCGGCCGGAAACCTCTGGGCGGAACCAATAATTAGTTCCGTCTTGCTCTTAAAGATGAACTGAACTGAAAAAATAAACATTGATAATGTGTTGTTTATGACAATTAAAGGGACACTCCAGCCATTTGCATTAAGCTTTGCATTGTTAGAAACCCAGTCATACTATTGAATGGTCGTGCAACACTCTCTCATTTTCCCCTGAGACGGGAGAAATCCGTTATTTACCTTTTACACTTCCTCGTACAATGACGCAAAAATCGTCATTTTGCGTCATTGTAGGAGGAAGTGTAAGAGGGGGGGATTTCTGTTGAGACTACAGACACTCGTTCCTCATCTTTCCCAGGGGGCGGGACCCGCTCACGCTACAGACCTATTACAGATCAGTAGGTGGGACTTTACTCTCTGAAACTGAAAGCAATATCCTCCATCTTGTTTGAAGCTAAGCTAACAGGCGCTGTGGAGACAGATGTACAGTTATGACAATAGCGGAGGAGAGTGCTCAATATGATGTAGAAGAAGATGATTTCGGAAGTCTGATGCTTGAATCAGGTGTTTGTGGCTACCTTTACAAGCCGCATTATAGCGAAGAGCAGCCGAAGCAGAAGACCTGCCTGCCGCGGACGAGGAGCCCGGACTGGCTCGAGTTAGGGTGGACTGGTGGAGCCGGTGATCTCACTATGCAACTACGAACCGCTACGAACACAGAGATAGAGTCCGTCTGCGGCAAAGAATTTCAACGATGACAATTTCTCCTGGACGAAATCTCTGAATCAGACGAGGACACTCCTAGTCCTCTCCTTGAGAACTATCCTAGTTTCGCACCGCATATGTTCTGACTGAACATCCAGGTACCATGCAATAATTCACCTTTTCGAAAGAAATACAAACGAGGAGTAATGCACTAATGAGTTCGCCAACTAACTAGACATTTTGTGTGAATGTGAAATGAATTTCAAGCTCTGGTGGTAGTGTCACGGGGTGACGAAAATTCTAGGTTGAGTCAAGGCGGAACTAATGTCCGCCGGGATTTGCTTCCCGCCGCACCCAAAATAAGAGAACTCCGGCTTAGTTCCGGGCGAGCGCAAAATTCCCGCACTCAGGATAATTAGCCGAAATTGCCGCCAGCTGTGCACTGAGACACGTTGTTATTAGGATGGGATATAAGGAGAGAAGGACTCGACGAGAGGGTGAGAGGTGAGGCGCGCAGTACGTGAGCGGCCGTGGCCGCGGTCGCGGCGGGAGGCCGCGGGAGAGAGAGGACGAGAGAGAGACAGACGAGAGAGACAGATGAGAGAGACAGATGAGAGAGCCAGAGAGAACTTCGGCTGGATTGCGGGCGGAGGCCTTGGTGCACTGTGGGTCTGTTGAGTTGCAGTTTTATTGTGGAAATGAGCACGAGTGAAACCTTACAGTGTGTGGTGGAAATGTGAGTGTGGGAATTGTTTCTGCTGTTCACTCGCAATTACAGCTGTCCATTCCTCCCTCTGTCTGAGTCCAGTGAAGAGCCTGCTAATGCTGTGAGTTACACGTGTCTATTCCTCTCTCTGTCTGAGTCCAGTGAAGAGCCTGCTAATGCTGTGAGTTACACGTGTCTATTCCTCCCTCTGTCTGAGTCCAGTGAAGAGCCTGCTAATGCTGTGAGTTACACGTGTCTATTCCTCTCTCTGTCTGAGTCCAGTGAAGAGCCGGCTAATGCTGTGAGTTACACGTGTCTATTCCTCTCTCTGTCTGAGTCCAGTGAAGAGCCGGCTAATGCTTGAAGAGCCTGCTAATGCTGGAAGAGCATGCTAATGCTGTGAGTTACACGTGTCTATTCCTCCCTCTGTCTGAGTCCAGTGAAGAGCCTGCTAATGCTGTGAGTTACACGTGTCTATTCCTCTCTCTGTCTGAGTCCAGTGAAGAGCCGGCTGATGCTTGAGGAGCCTGCTAATGCTGGAAGAGCCTGCTAATGCTGTGAGTTACACGTGTCTATTCCTCCCTCTGTCTGAGTCCAGTGAAGAGCCTGCTAATGCTGTGAGTTACACGTGTCTATTCCTCCCTCTGTCTGAGTCCAGTGAAGAGCCTGCTAATGCTGTGAGTTACACGTGTCTATTCCTCTCTCTGTCTGAGTCCAGTGAGGAGCCGGCTGATGCTTGAGGAGCCTGCTAATGCTGGAAGAGCCTGCTAATGCTGTGAGTTACACGTGTCTATTCCTCTCTCTGTCTGAGTCCAGTGAAGAGCCGGCTGATGCTTGAGGAGCCTGCTAATGCTGGAAGAGCCTGCTAATGCTGTGAGTTACACGTGTCTATTCCTCCCTCTGTCTGAGTCCAGTGAAGAGCCTGCTAATGCTGTGAGTTACACGTGTCTATTCCTCCCTCTGTCTGAGTCCAGTGAAGAGCCTGCTAATGCTGTGAGTTACACGTGTCTATTCCTCCCTCTGTCTGAGTCCAGTGAAGAGCCTGCTACTGCTGTGAGTTACACGTGTCTATTCCTCTCTCTGTCTGAGTCCAGTGAAGAGCCGGCTAATGCTTGAAGAGCCTGCTAATGCTGGAAGAGCCTGCTAATGCTGTGAGTTACACGTGTCTATTCCTCCCTCTGTCTGAGTCCAGTGAAGAGCCTGCTAATGCTGTGCCGAGAAACGCGAAGAGAATGCTGAAGAGAATGCGGAAGCTGTGGATTATGTCCATTCCTCTCTCTGTCCGAAGGTGCTGAGAAACGCGAAGAGAACGCTGAAGAGAATGCGGAAGCTGTGGATTATGTCCATTCCTCTCTCTGTCCGAAGGTGCTGAGAAACGCGAAGAGAACGCTGAAGAGAATGCGGAAGCTGTGGATTATGTCCATTCCTCTCTCTGTCCGAAGGTGCTGAGAAACGCGAAGAGAACGCTGAAGAGAATGCGGAAGCTGTGGATTATGTCCATTCCTCTCTCTGTCCGAAGGTGCTGAGAAACGCGAAGAGAACGCTGAAGAGAATGCGGAAGCTGTGGATTATGTCCATTCCTCTCTCTGTCCGAAGGTGATGAGAAACGCGAAGAGAACGCTGAAGAGAATGCGGAAGCTGTGGATTATGTCCATTCCTCTCTCTGTCCGAAGGTGCTGAGAAACGCGAAGAGAACGCTGAAGAGAACACGGAAGCTGTGGATTATGTCCATTCCTCTCTCTGTCCGAAGGTGCGGAGAAATGCGAAGAGATACATGAAGAGATAACCTGAACTGAAGAGACTTTTAACATTGTTTTTATTATTTAATAAAGAGTATATTTATTTTGAATGCTGTGTCCGCCATTTCCTTTGTGTCCACGGCCGGCTCCTCAGGGGCGGCACGCAAGCGAAGGGGTGGGCGGCCCGCTGGCGCTCCACCCCGACCTGTGACAGTAGCTAGCCTTGTAGACGGAAGAGTGATTTCTCTTATAGGCAGATATGCGCTTTCTGGATTAGTGGGAGTGGCTTGCGGAGCTGTGCAATGTGGTGCATTGTGGGAGTTGTTGTCTTTCATACAAATGCGTCCTGAAGTTATTTTTTGTCTTTCCTCGGTCACGAAGGCACCAAAATCAAAATTTATTTTACATTTCGACTACATATATGACCCACTTTAAATAAAAAACAATGTTCAAATGGGTGGAATGCCCCTTTAAAAGTAAATTACACTAAAAGAAATTATTAAAAATATCAATATAGCTTTTTTAAAAGCAACACAAAAATTGCGTTTGTTAGTATAAGAACGCTGGCAATTCTGATGACGTCACTGGAATGGTAGGACCTGCAAAGGTATATAGGCAGCTGCAGCTGCATTTCCTATACACACGAAAATGAGTCATTTTGGTTACGCGTTTGAGCCTGTGAGGGACAGGCCAGTAGTACCTGACTACCACCACAAGGAGGACGATCAGTTTCAGGCTCCACCTACAGTACAGGATCGTTTGGGGGGAAGTGACTGGTGTGGGTGCGGGCGCGGGCGCTGCTGGAGCATGGACAGTGCACCGGAATCAATCTGTTGCAGAGAGGTCAACCTCCTGGAACATTTATTTTTGAAATGCGATATGGAATTAGACCATATTGCATATATCGATATAGTTCAAATTTGTGATCCTTGCTCCCCCGCCCCTCCTTTTCCACTCTGCGTGCGTGTTTAGAGCATGTTATGTTATGAGAGGCGAATCATGACTACTTCAGAAAACCCAGCACAATAGGAACTACCAGGCAGTGACATAAGTGTACGCTGAAATAAAGTTTTTCACCTCAGAAAAACGGACTTTCTTGTCCTGTCAGCCGTTATCCTGTTCTCGTAGCGCACACTCTTCAATTGCACGCGCAAATGCAGCGGCGCACGCTGTATCGCCTCACTGATCAAGCTTGTTAAGTTAGCTGCACGCAAAAATGTTAAAATCACAATACTGCACGGCGGGTTACTGCACAGATACCTCTTACTATGGACCTAACAGCTAACGTTAGTTCTGCGAGTTGAACTCCCTGCATCAACAATGTTTCCTGACACGATGAACATCAGCTAGCTTCAGGGTGAGTTGAGGGACATTGGATTCTGTTTACAGACCTTCTGCGGTTTAGTTAGCTGCTAGTAAACGCATTATTATCGATCTGTGCTATCGTCGGAGTCATGATTTATTTATACAGTTTATATGGTCGGAGTGGTGGCTAGCTTGTGGAGTTTGACAAAAGTGCTTCCAACGTGTTTAGCTGCTAGCCCTTTACCTAGGTTGGATCGTTTGGTATCTAGCTTGGTTTTGTGACTCAATTTCAATGAATGCCGAGTGTGTCAGTCTCAGTTTTGTTGAACGCTATAAAGCCTGGTTTCCTTGTCAAAGGTAACGTTAGCCTGTGAAAATGTATCGTAACCCCAGCTGCCTTAGCCCTATACAATTCATTACTACAGCCAGGGGCAATACAGTATGAACCCCCCCTAGACCTGTTGGTTTCTGTTTCCTCAGCCATGTCAGCTAGCCTCAGACTATGTACATGCTATGGCTGCTATGGCTGCTCTGCTTGTGTTGGTTAGCAACAGAGTAGCTTACCATGCCAGTGATGTAGCGGAATGCTGAAATCCAACATGGCGGCGCCCGTGTAACAACAACAACATTTTCACCGTACCATTTTATCCCTTTTAACAAATTCTGATATTTTAATAATTGTACCAATGAGAATAAATAAAATACATCTGTTATATCACCTTTACTCAAATTTTCAGTTCAGTTCATCTTTAACATTCAATTCAGAAGAAACAAAATAGTAAAAGTGCTAATACAGAAATAAACTGGCGACAGGCAGTTACAAAAGGCTTTTGTAATGTCATAACAAGCTGATCATTGGCTGTTGCTCGTCGCAACACGTGACACCACAGGCTATCGAGTCGGCTGACAGCTCCAGATATTTGGCATGCTAGATATTTGTCTGTCGTTGGCGGCGCGTCAGCGATGTGTCAGCGAGCGTTTTTGATGCGTCGTTTAGTATTTCACACTTAAAGATTGGCGAGTGCGGATCACCCATAGATTTGCACGCGATTACAGCCCGACCTGTCGGCGAGCTTGTTAACTTGCAAATCGGGCTTAAATCTGAGATCTGGGATGTTTGAGTGCTGCAAGGACACTGTTATTGCAACGTACCCTAAACTGAAGCCTGGATTGACTGAAGCTAGAATTTGAAATGCACAAAGATGCACCAGAGAAGACCGAAAACCACAATGGTCCCGGACTATAATGAGACAAAGGGAGGGGTTGATCATTTGTCATTTTCTTCAACATAGTTGATGTGAGCGGACAAAGTAGTGCAACGAAAGGCTGGAACGTACCTTCAGGTGGGCTGTAGAAAAAAAAATGCTGTTCATATTCTGTAAAACTCATATATTTGCATAAAGCACTTAAAGTCTCATAAAACAATTCCTGTCACAATACTCAAATTTTCTTTTTATAGGTGGTTTTGTAAATCTTTCTTTCTTCTTAATGAACTGTCATGTGTTCCTTCCTGATGTTCTGATGATGTTCAGTTTTAGAAATAAAATATTTCTAAATGCTTGAAATTGTGTATGTTTTTTTTTCCTGGGGTCAAATTGACCCCAAACATAAATCAAATTGTTTTTCTTTCCAAATGTTATAAATTACAAATATCTATACTCTGCTGTATCACAATACAGTGTACTCCTGTTAACATGTGGTGTTCATTTAATAAACACTCTGAAAAATAAATGTATGAACTGACGTATAGCCTCTTATTTCTTAAGCTCTCAAATTTAACGTGCTTAGCTTCTCTAATTCACATTTATTTACCCCTATAACTTTGGTAATCTGTAACTTATATATTTAGTACTACTGCCATCTAGGGGACAATAAGAGGAAAAACATCTAATCACCACAGGTAAGATATATACACTGCTCAAAAAAATAAAGGGAACACTTTTTAATCAGAGAATAGCATCAAGTCAGTTAAACTCCTGGGATATTGATCTGGTCAGTTAAGTAACAGAGGGGGTTGGTAATCAGTTTCAGCTGCTTTAGTGTTAATGAAATTAACAGCATGTGCACTAGATGGGCAACAGTGAGACAACCCCCAAAACAGGAATGGTTTTACAGATGGAGGCCACTGACATTTTTTCCCTACTCATCTTTTTGGACTGTTTTTCACCAGTTTTGCATTTGGCTAGGGTCAGTGTTACTACTGGTAGCATGAGGTGATACCTGGACCCTACAGAGGTTGCGCAGGCAGTCCAGCTCCTTCAGGATGGCTCATCAATACGTGCCATTGCCAGAAGGTTTGCTGTGTCTCCCAGCACAGTCTCAAGAGTATGGAGGAGATTCCAGGAAGACAGACAGCTACTCTAGGAGAGCTGGACAGGGCCGTAGAAGGTCCTTAACCCATCAGCAGGACCGGTATCTGCTCCTTTGAGCGAGGAGGAACATGATGAGCACTGCCAGAGCCCTACAAAATGACCTCCAGCAGGCCACTGGTGTGAATGTCTCTGACCAAACAATCAGAAACAGACTTCATGAGGGTGGTCTGAGGGCCCAACGTCCTCTAGTGGGCCCTGTGCTCACTGCCCAGCACCAGGGAGCTCGATTGGCATTTCCCATTGAACACCAGAATTGGCAGGTCTGCCACTGGTGCCCTGTGGTTTTCACAAATGAGAGCAGGTTCACCCTGAGCACGTGACAGACAGGAAAGGGTCTGGAGAAGCCGTGGAGAATGTTATGCTGCCTGTAACATCGTTCAGCATGACCGGTTTGGTGGTGGGTCAGTGATGGTCTGGGGAGGCATATCCATGGAGGGACGCACAGACCTCTGCAGGCTAGACAATGGCACCCTGACTGCCATTAGGTATCGGGATGAAATCCTTGGATCCATTGTCAGACCCTATGCTGGTGCAGTGGGTCCTGGGTTCCTCCTGGTGCACAACAATGCCCGGCCTCATGTGGCGAGAGCATGCAGGCAGTTCCTGGAGGATGAAGGAATGATACCATTGAAGGGCCACCACGCTCACCTGACCTACATCCAATAGAACACCTCTGGGACATTGCGTTTCGGTCCATCTGAAATTACCTGGTTGCACCTCAGACTGTCCAGGAGCTCAGTGATGCGCTGGTCCAGATCTGGGAGGAAATACCCCAGGACACCATCCGTCGTCTCATTAGGAGCATGCCCCGACGTTGTCAGGGATGCATACAAGCACGTGGGGGCCATACAAACTACTGAGTACCATTTTGAGTTGCTGCAATGAAATTTCAGCAAAATTGACAAGCCTGCTGCATAATTTTTTCACTTAGATTTCCGGGGTGTCTTTGAATTCAATCCTCTGTAGGTTGATCATTTTCATTTCCATCAAACGATGTGGCATCCTTTCATTCATAACACATTACCCAGTCCATATTAGTATAGATATCCAGCATGATATTTTTTCCCCATTGAGATCTGATGTGTTTTCAAAGTGTTCCTTTAATTTTTTTGAGCAGTGTATGTTTTTATTATAGAAATACATTATAGCATAGAAAACATCCTGTTACAAAAATAAAACAAAGGTCTGAATGCAGATCAACGATGTGTGATGAGAAATATATATATATATATATATATATATATATATAAGAATAAAATGACCATGACCTCAAGAGGAACATGAAGACTCGAGAAGTCTCCACACGGCAGAACGATCGCTGCTTGGAGTCTCGGCTGAGTCAGCAGCTCTTTCTGTGTGGAGATTGCAGTTTGAGTTTCCTCCATGTGCTCCAGTTTCCCCACAATCCAAACACAGGACACTCGGACACTGATGACCGAGGCTTCAAGTGGAGTAAATATTTAAATATGGCAGTGGAGTCGTCTGTGTATTTGTGTGTCACGATCCTACATGTTAATATGCTTTTGACTGAAATATGGAAGTCTGAGGTTTGTACAGATTGGGGTGTAGTTATCAGATTGTGTTTATAGCTGTGAGAAAAGTAAATTTCTTCATAAACTGTTATCAATTGTAAAAGAAAGGCATATAAATGAATACATTTTTGGTTTTGACTGATTTTCTGATAACACTTTACAATAAGGTTCATTAGTTAAAGGACAAGTTCGGTATTTTACACTTAAAGCCCTGTTTACAGATCGTTTCTGATGAAATAGAACGGTTAAAATTAAAATTTGGACAGATGCTGCTGTCCCGAGAATTTTAGGTTTCTTTCGCGTTCCCCAAAACCTCTAGAATGGGTCTATAGGTGCACTCGAACAATCCTTCCTAATACGCATTAAACTTTTGTTTACAAAGACGTGAAACTCACAGAGTGGTCAGGGGTGTTCACTGATATGCTCACACAAAAATCGCTGCAAAATATGCTTTCCAACAGGTTTTATCGTAGTTTTTGTCTCCTCCATTGACTTGTATTGGATGTGATGTGAGGTATGGTATTACTCCGCGCGGAAACTGAAATGGGGCTGTTTTCTTCTTCTTCTTAGTGTTTTTTTTTTTTACGGCGGATCGCAAACTGAAATGCCAGTGGTTTGCTTGCAAAGGTGCATTATCGCCACCAACTGGGCTGGAGTGTCTATTATTCAAGCTCTCAACGGAAGAATGTACGGGTGTGAGACGTTTGGAAAAATAGGTCCACAGTTTTACAACGAATGGTAAAACATCTGTTGGAAAGCATATTTTGCAGCGATTTTTGTGTGAACATATCAGTGAACACCCCTGACCACTCGGTGAGTTTCACGTCTTTGTAAACGAAAGTTTAATGCGTATTAGGAAGGATTGTTCGAGTGCACCTATACACCCATTCTGGAGGTTTTGGGGAACGCGAAAGAAACCTAAAATTCTCGGGACAGCAGCATCTGTCCAAATTTTAATCTTAACCATTCTATTTCATCAGAAACAATCTGTAAACAGGGCTTTAAGTGTAAAATACCGAACTTGTCCTTTAACAACATTAGTTAGCATGAATTAATAATGAACTACACTTAAACCGCATTTATTAATCTTTGTTCATGTTCATTTCAACATTTACTACTACTTCATTAAAATATTGTTAACATTAGTTAATGCACTGTGAACTAACATGAATAAACAATGAACATCTATATTTCTATTGACTAACATTAACAAGATTAAATACAGTAACAAATGAATTGCTCCTGGTTAGTTCATGTTAGTTAATACTTTACAATAAGGTTCATTTGTTAACGTTAGTTAAAGTATTACCGATTTTCTTTTCCAACATCATGGCATCCTCTTTTAGACTCCTAATATCATTACAAGTGAATATCCTCAATTCTCAGAGCAAACATGTTTAATTTAAGACATTAAACTACTAAGGTGTAGAATTAATTAACAGACCTTGTTTTTGAATGGTACCACACATGTACTTTTATTCATTTAAAATTGTTTTTACTGCTGAACATTAAAGAAAAGCATCCCTTCACAACACCAGACGTGCTTTAATGATTTGTTTGTATTCTGAACTAATACATTCATGTCCCCTGTACTGCCTTTCTCACTGCAGGTAATGTGTTTTAGTAGACGACCCTATTATATTGCTCTGTTGGGACACATTTGCTCCCGAGGGAAAACCGTGACCTGAGGCTACAGCTGGGATCATGAATTTTTCCAGGGACCTGTATTTATTATGCATGAATGATTTTAAATGTCTTTTAAGGACAGACATTTCGTTGAAACTCCTTCCACAGGGTGCGCAGTGAAACGGCTTCACTTCGCTGTGAACGACCTGGTGCGTTTTAAGGGTTGACACCTGACTAAAAGCTTTTCCACACTGAGGACAGACGAAAGGCTTCTCACCGGAGTGAGTTTTTAAGTGAAGGTTAAGGTTTTGCTTCTGTGTAAAACATTTCCCACACTGCGGGCATGTAAAAGGCTTCTCTTCAGCGTGAGTTCTCATGTGCATCCTAAGGCTTCCTTTCTGCCTGTAACTCTTCCCACATTGACTGCATGTGTAAGGCTTCTCTCCAGTGTGGATTCTTACGTGTTCTGTAAGGCTTCCGCTTTGTTTAAACCCTATTCCACAGTAACTGCATGTGAAAGGTCTTTCACCAGTGTGAATCCTTGTGTGATCCCTAAGGCTTCCTTTACATGTGAAACTCTTTCCACACTGAAGGCAGGTGCATGATGGCCTTTTAGCTCTTGATCTTTGAGTTATTTTCTGTGAAACATTCTTTTTGGTCTTTGAGCGACTAGAAGATGTTCCTCTAGTGGTGATCTTCTGAGATTTCTGATGTTCTTCCTCTTCACTCAGTTCTTCACTTTCCACTTCACTCAGTTCTTCACTTTCCACTTCACTTTCCTCTTCCACTTTAATAAGATCTAAAAAGGAACAAATTAATTAAATCCCCATTTTCAAAATTTAAATTCAATTGAAGATGAATAAAGATGAAATGAGTGACCCCAGTTTACCCAGTTTGAAATTCAGGCAGAAATTCTTGATTTATCTAATATCGCATGTGATTCTTCAAAATTTGTGAAATTGTGAAAGTGACGCGGTCCTTCTGCCCGAAATCAGCGTTTTAAATTGTTCATAGTGACTCTTAATTTTATAATGCCTTTAGCTCAAAACGAAGGCTGAAAGTGGTTTCATCTTGACCTGCTTAATATGTGAATTTTTTTCACAGCAAAGCATCAAACTCTTTTTAAGTCTGCTAGTCAAGAATGTGAAAGGTAAGCATTCTTCATTATTAACTATTTTTTTCTAATAGGGAAGTTAGGCACCCAGGAAAGGGTTAACTGGCCATAACTGTACTGTGAGAAATTTCACAAATCAGAATATAAAGTTATGGACTCAAGAGAGGGTTAACATGCCAAAACTGTACTGTGATAGATTACACAAATCAGAATATTGAAGTAAAAGACTCAGGGAAGGGTTAACAGATTGCAATTGTACAGTGAAACCTTTCACAAATCAAAATAGTGAAGACAGAAATTCAGCTTTTTAATACATGTAACCATTATGATCAACTCTTAACGAGTGCTGAGTATTCCCTCTAAACCGGAGTGTAACACCCGCGGGTGCCACCTAGCTACGCAAAAATCCATAATCATATTTATCAAAACTAGTACTTTGATCAACACAAAATAGGTGTCACTTGAAAGCTTAGAATCTGAACTTTACAATAAATGTGGCCAATTTGATTAAATCCCAAGTAGTGCCTAAGCCAGCTGGAGCTTGTGCTCCTGGTGGGGCCACCCATGCTGGACAGGTCAAAGGATAGAGATCAGACCAACTTGGACCACCTCTCCTCGAGGATAAAGAGGTTGGCTTAGGACTAACAACCCTATCCGTAAAAAAAAAAACACCCATCTTGTTACAGAAACGTCGACAACAATTCATCAAACTCTGCTCCTGGAAGAGAAAGGGCTCTTGTCTCAAGAACGTATGACGTCTTGTGGTGAAAGCCGAAAGGAAGCCACAATGCCAACCACCCTTTTATCAACCAGGAAAACACTAAGGAACGTTTCCTCTTCAGTCGCCCTACAGGTTGAAAGTGGAATTGTCCATTACCGCTGTCGTAAATAATTTCGCCGCCCGCAGCCGATTGTCGCACGCACACTCACTGTTTATCCAGCACCGGCCTTGGAATGAACAATGTCCACAGACAAGGTAGAGTATGTTGCATGATTTAATGAAAGTATGATGTATTGTATTGCTAAATAATTACTATTGTAATGCTTGACATAAAGCAAGTCAAATTTGTAGTTTTCTTATGTCTCATTCGAACTACAGAAACGTGACCCGGTAACCCGCGATGGCAAACTTGCATAGTGTGGTTATAGCAGATATGGGGCTGCAAAGCAAATCCAGAAGTGCCTTTCACCCTGTTACGACCACTGATACGATTTTGGAAACATTATTTTTAAGGTAAAAAATGTTTCTTAGTGTTGCTTTAACCATCGGATCCTGGAACATCAGGACAATGTAGGAGGCAGGGAAAACAGCGCAAGTAGCAGCTGAGATGCACAGTTTAGCAGTTCTAGGGCTCAGCGAGACCAGATGGCTGCAGTCAGGACAACTGAGACTGTAAACAGGGGAACTGCTGCTGTATTCAGGACATGAAGAAGACAGTGCTGCACATACAGAAGACGTGGCACTTATGCTGTCCAGAGAGGCACAGAAGGCAAGGACACAAAAGACCACTTCCTATGTAGACTTCAAGCTGTATTGGACAGAAGGAAGGGCAAAGATGTGAACATCCTGATGAGGGTCTTTAATGCCAAAATGGCATTAAATGGCAGTGATGGGCCCACACACGCTTGGTGAAATAAACGAAAATCGAGAGAAATTTGCGGACATCTGTGCACTGAACAACAAGTTCATCGGGGGCAGCATCTTCGCACACAAAAGGATCCGCAAGGCCACGTGGGCGTCTCCGGACCACGCCACGGAAAACCACCCATGTATCTCCAAAAAGTTCAGTAGATCACTCCAAGATGTCCGAGTGAATAGAGGTGCAGATGCTGCAACCGATCACCATCTACTAGTAAAAAAAAAAGAACTTCACAGACACACAAACCAAAAGACAGAAATTCAACGTTGGTTTCCTGAAAGATCCAACGATCCAGAAAGACTACCAGCTCACGTTGACAAATAAGTTCCAAGTGCAGCAAGAGCTGTATGAGGAGGAAACAGACCTCCACACCATGTGGAATGGAGTGAAAAATGCCCTAACCTTAACCTGCCAGAAAGTAAGAGGACCAAAGAAGCCCCAACAGGAAGACTGGAAGACAGCAGGCACCATGCACAAAATACAAGTGAGAAAACAGAAGAAAGAAGCCCTCAACATTAGCCGCACAAGAGCAGCAAAGGCAGCAGCACACGCTTAATACACAGAAGCCCACCAAGAGGTAAAGTGAAGTGTGAGGACAAGCAGAGCTATATTGACAACCTAGCAGAGGAGGCAGAGCAAGCTGCAGTGACAGGCAACATGAAACAACTATACAACACTACCAAGAAACTAACTGGTAAATACAGTAGACCAGAAAGACCAGTCAAGGATAAGGAGGGACAGGTCATCATGGGGATAGAGCAGCAGCTGAGCAGGTGGACAGAACATTTTGAAGAGCTGCTGAACTGACCGGCACCAGCAATCCCTCCCGATATCCAGGCAGCTGATGTTGACCTACCGATAGACTGCAAACCAACCAGGGACCTATTGCAAACAAAGTGTGGTAAAGAGTGGTAAAGCTGCGGGCCCTGATGACATCCCGGCAGAAGCACTGAAGGCAGACACTGAAACCACTGTTGAGATGCTGTTCCCTCCCTTTGAGAAGATCTGGGAGGAGGAGGACATACCAGCAGATTGGAAAGAGGGCTACCTCCTTAAGAGACCAAAGAAGGGTGACTTGAGCAACTGTGCAAACTACAGGGGAATCACACAACTATCAGTCCCAGGCAAAATCTACAACAGGATAATCTTAGACAGAATGAAAAATGCAGTGGACCATCGGCTGAGAGACAAACAAGCAGGATTCCCAAACGAAAGATCATGCATCGACCAGATCGCAACATTGCGTCTCATTTTATAACAGTCTACGGAATGGAGTTCGTCCCTGTACAAACATTTTTGCTGACTATGAGAAGGTGTTCGCCACCGAGAAAGTCTCAGGCAGTTACTTCGGCACTACGGGATACCAATCAAGCTAACGAGCCTGATCAAGAACTCCTACGAAGGAATGACCTGCAGGGTGGCCCATGGCGGCCATTTTACAAAGAACTTCGCGGTTAGAACGGGAGTCAGGCAAGGCTGCCTGTTGTCACCATTCCTATTTCTCCTGGCAATTGCCTGGATCCTGAAGACGACAACAGCAGGGAGGATAAATGGAATTCAGTGGACACTGGGGAACCAGCTCGACGACCTGGATTTAGTTTTTTGATGATCAAACTCAGATGGAGTAGATCAAGTTCATCAACACCTCAAAGCTTCAGTCCTATATCTTGTCCTGGGTCGACATTTCATTCAGTAACATTAGACAGTTTTGATTTATATATTGTTGATCACATTATTTTACAATATTGCTTTTTCCTGCTGCTTCTTCATCTGTGTTTTGATCAGGAGATTCTGTACTCTTTCAGACGATGTGTAATAACGCCCCTCTACCCAGGGTTTTTCCTACATTGAAAATTTTTTGGCAGGTGCCAAAACTATTTTTGTCCCGCCAAAGCCTTATTTGATCTGTAATTGGGTTTTGTGAGTGAAGCGGGCTACTGACGGAGTGACGGAGAGAACGATCACAGCGCCCCACCCCCGCACGGGCACTCTCCATCTTCAGTTCTGTCTTTGCTCTCTCCCTCGCATCAAAATCAAGTGATCCTAAAGGTTGTATAGCCCGACCGATATATCGGCGGGCCAATATTATCGGCCGATATTAGGCATTTTCCAAACTATCGGTATCGGCATTTATAACGGCCGATAAATGAATATTTAAAAAAATAAAATAAAAGCGGACGAAACACCCTGCGAGTCACGAACTCGCGAACGCCGAGTCACGCGAGTCACGAACGCTCACCCTGCGTTATCGGCATTTATAACGGCCGATAAATGAATACTTAAAAAAATAAAATAAAAGCGGACGAAACACCCTGCGAGTCACGCGAGTCACGAACGCCGCGCTAAGTGAGGTGGTCGATAGGAATTACGTTTGTGAAATCTAACGTAGCACGGCGTTCGTGACTCGATTAGTCGAGACTGTTTTCCTAGATGATGCCTGTAAACGTGTAATGTAGTGTCTTTATAAAGTATCTTATTAAATTGTCTGTACACTTACAAAGTTCTCAATGCTTCGGTTTGCATGTAGGGACCCTCATTATGCTACCGTGTTAGTGTGAGGCTATTTTGAGCCTTGTTAGTGATATTAACTAGCGATTTACTTTAACTTACTCTGTGCCCCATACACTAGCGTTATAAGATTATCTGTTTTTAGAGATAAAACTCTTTACATTCGATTTTCATGAAAACGCATCCCAGGGAACGATCGACTTGGTAACCATGTGTTAATTACCTCACATAATGTATTTAGTGCATCACTAAGTAGTAGATTAGAAGGCAGGCAGCAAATGATGATCGAAAATGGTTTGTTGTAGCTTGATGGAATAGATGGATAGAATTAGGAGTGACCTTTGTCTTGTTTAATAATAATACAAATGATGATGATGATAATAATAATATCATCATCATTGATTTTTTAAAAATTATTACTGTCAATATTAATAATAATAGTTGATTTTTTTTGTTCAAAGGACTTTAAGTTTCATATCTTAAGTTTGTATTTTTAATATACATTATATTTATCAGAACTTTAATATATTCTTTTCTGTTGTGACAATAAAGTTAATTTTTAAAAAAATAAATTTATTTTTAAACTGCATTATATTATTTTAGTAAGGCTGAGTCTAAGGCTTTTTTTTAACATAATCCCTTCTGGAAAATGGTTTACAGCCCACATACATAGAACAGGCAGATATTTTGCTATTGAATGTTGTGTAAGTGCACTTTATAAGAAATGGGTCTAATATCCAGTTTATTTTCAAAATCGAAATATCGGCTTATAAATCGGCTCTTTTTGAGTTAATATCGGCATCGGCCCCCAAAAATCCATATCGGTCGGGCTCTAAAAGGTTGGAAGACCTAATCCATGTTTCACGTGGTGCACTCGGAGAATATTTTTGCTGAATTAGCGCTGGGTGTGAATTGCAGTCAAAAAAAAGTTGCCTTATCTTCTCTTACAACTTGTGACAAGCATTCCGCACATGCAGCTGACATAACTTTAAATAAACGCAAAAAAAAAAAAAAATCTATCCAGTTTGAAGTGTTTTTTTTGTGTGTGTGTTGACAAATCTTTCGTGATGTCCTAACAGCCAGGATTCCCACACAACACGTCCGCTAAAGTCCGATTCGCGCCCTAATGACTCCTTTGAGCCGATTCATTATAATGAATGGTTAAAGCAATTGGTCTGCCCGTCAGTGTCTGAATCGGTGTATAACAAATCATTACTTAGAAGAACATACACATCTGAAATGAGAAAGTAAGTGTGCTTACCTCATTTAGCAAGAGTGTTTAGTAAAATTTAGCCTTAATAATCCACAGAGTGTATAGACCTATGACAATGTGTAGTAAATTACCTATACAATCATTTAGTTTAAAGTTAGACTGGAGTGAGATGAAACTAGATCAAAGCACAAATCAAGACGAGTTAAATGTTCATCTGCAGGCTGTGATATTTGTAAATAGATAAATTTCAAATCAAATAGATCACATTTCAAATATACTTTGGTATCGATGATGTTTACATGTAAAATAAGTTGTGATCGCTTTCTTTTACTATCTAGCCTGACAGTGATCGTTTTTTCATGAATAAATAGGATAAGAAAAAAACTAAAAAAAACAAAAAAAACACAAACTGTTTCTTTGTATTTATTTTAAATTTAACATTTATTGTCAATATTGGGCTTGCGGATCATGTGGGTACTAGGGTACTCTTTGCTGTGTGTGGATGACCATGTCGGTCAGCCACCACCGAAGACCAATTTTGACCCAGGAAAAACCCTGCTACCGTATAACAGTGAAAACACGAATTAAACTATTTTAAAAGTAAACTCCTTAAGGTAGTTGTATGCTCAAAAGTTGTTGAACTTTTACCTCATATCTGGTGTTAATGCAATTATTAACTGTTAATGCGTTGCAGCCTGGAATATTTACATATAGGTAGTGCTGGGCAGTATAACCAAAAATCCACATCACGGTATTTTTCTAAATTACACCGGTTTCACGGTATATGACGGTATTTTTTTTTCCAAGCATGACTGGATGTAAAACACATTTTTCACTGAGTGAGAGAGGAAATACTGCAGTAGATTGACCTGTGCTGCGTTCCAGTCCACTTTTAGACACGCACTTGAGAACTTCCCTAAGCACTTCCCCTCGGGGGAATCCCTGCCGCCATTTTGAAGTGCGTTCCACTTCGTGAAGTGGACGAGGGAAGTTTATATGGACAGACCCTCGTTCCCTCGATCTTGACCGAGGGAGCGAGTCTACTTCATATGTACACTTCAGGCACCTATATGTCCCACAATGCAGTATGACTGTGACGTCACCACATATCTCGTCTAATCACCACCACAACAGACAACTCTGATATATTAATTATATTTTTTATTTTATTTAAAACAACCCAAACACACATAAACATTTGGATGCTGCATTAAACAAATTCTTAAAGGAAAAAAATGTAAATAATAAATCAACTCCACAGCTGATTCCAAGTGATCAAGGGCTTAGGACGTTCCAGTTCAGCCCATTGCAGTTTCCGCCAGTAGTGGGCACTCGTGCAGCGTAAGCAATGACGTACATCCGAGTGAACGAGACGGAGGGAAGTTAGCGAGTGAAGGGCATGACAATTTTGGACTGGAACGCAGCATTAGAATGCCCTATTCTACTGTCATGAGTGAATATTGTAGAAAAAAATCCACACTAATATTAATACAGGTTTGCAAGGCTGTTTACAAAGAGGTGCCAACAGGAGGCGCTTTAGGAGCGGCAGAAATAGCGGTTTCCCCGGTAACGGCTGTACACGCTCATAAACGCTGCTTTATCAGGAAAGATAAAGAAAGATTCAATCGTAATAACAAAGAAACTTTTCTAAAGACCGTCAGTTCACTTCAGATACATTCATATAAAAACACCCGCGCCGCGTTTTGATTTTGAAACGTGCAGTGCTCATGTTTATTCAACGATGTCAATGTCAACCACAAATAGATTTTCCAAAAGGCTGTGTTGATATTGTGAACCAATGTACGGGAAACACTGTAATATAATTTGACAGCTATCAATTATAGTTTAACCTATATCCACCTTCAAAGTCACGCTTAGTAACGCGTGCATCACCACAGTGCAACAGTGAAAAAGGACCCTCTCAAACAGTGTCGCGTCACGTTCCGATCATTATTAAAGCGACATACACCGGTATTGCGGCATTTTAAAAATTCATATCATAACAAAAATAAACACTGGTATTCGGTATGAACCGGTACACCGCCCAGCACTACATATAGGCCTAGTTAATATTTAAGGAATATGCAGTATATGCTTAGATAAAGCAGCAGGTGAGCAGTAGAAGAAATTAGCTTGATTATGAAAGCATGGCCGACCGCCTTGGTCAAACAAACATTCTGTTTAATGCTCAACTAAGGACTTTTCTATGCTTTTCTTCCACTGATTCCTGCTACGGGGTTCATGGTTTGATGTTTCCACATTAGACATACATACATATATGTATATATATTAGGGCTGGGCAAAAAAAAATGATTTTTCGATTAATCGTTTTTTAAAATGTGGTCGATTCAAAATTGATTCTCAAACGCCACGAATCGATTTTTTCCATATTTATTTATCTATTACCCAAAAGCCAGTATTAGTTTTCCTCCACTGTTCATAGGCTTGCAAACTCCATGCTGTGAGATTTTATGTTTGTTTTATCTTAATCATAAAATAACCTCAACTAGTGCTGCACGATTAATCATATCGCAATTGCTATGTCAAGCCTACGTAATTATATGACTCAAAATGCTGTGATATTATGTGAAATTAACAAATTTGTGCTGTTAACGCAATTAACGCAGCATCTGTTATTTTTTGTCATCCTTTGGCTAGTGTTACATGATCCCGCTCTTATTCATGCAAATGTTTTTAAGCCATTCATGCGCGAAGACAAAAGAGAGCGCGCTGCCTGTGAATGTCCTGACTGTGACGCACAGAAAGACTCGCGCTGATATCGTGCGCACATGACAGCCCAGAATACACTTCTCTTTAACGCTTGAACGAACAATAACACACACAATTATGCCAAAATGTATTTTTATCGAGTATCTTCATAACATAAGAGCAGTCTTATGAACGTGAAGAGTTGTGACTCGTGAGAGAATGAGGCGCGTGTGAGATCCGCGTCAGCAGCGGCTGCTCTTAAAGGTACAGTACACAGTAGCCACTGATTATCTCTGTCGTTAAAGTTAATGAAAGAACAAAGGGAACAGAGAACAACACTCACTGCTCTTGACTAAAGAACTTTTGTAACTTTAATAAGGATTAGTCTATATATAATTTATAATTAATGAGCGCAGACTGTTTGATAACTTTATTCAATTTCTGTATGTCCTCCCTGTTAGACAGGAAGAGCACAGGTAAATATGATATGCGAGTTTTTATTTTATTTTATGGGTTTATGTGAGGATTGTTAACCTGTTTGATCAAGGCATGTGACTGTTCTGACTTGTCCAATTTTCAGCATAAATTTTTCATCTTGCATTAAAATCCTGTCTATTCATTGTATGCATTTGAAATATAGAGTTGGGTTCTGTTTTAATGTACCCAAGTGTACCTAAAATAAAATAAAAGTTTAATATACAGGTTTGTAGCTCTTAATTTATTTTTATTAATTAACCACTTGTAAACCTATGCTCACTGTTCTTTTTTCTTTTTCTTTTTTTTTTATAAATATAGGATTTGTATTAAATCTATATTCATTGAGTGGAATCAAAATCGAATTTAGAATCGAAAAATCGAGAATCGAATCGAATTGGAACATCTGAATCGATACCCAGCCCTAATATAGACTCATTGGTTTAAACATATGTTGATGCCTATGACCCTCTCTAAAAACAGATATTTACTCAGAGAAGCACGTGTTGGTTTATAGGGTTAACCGACCAAGCCTAGTAGCCTATGTACTAGACTAGATGACTATTTTTTAAACTTTTAAAATAAGCTGATTTATCTAATGGCTTGGATCGTTGTTCATTGGCACAGCCTGTATTTCATTAAGAAAGAGAGGAGAAAGCAGAGAGAAACAATATAACTGATCAAAGGCGATTGTGAAAGTGTTCATAATGCCGTGTTCCAGGCAACCTGTAACCCGTGTTTTTCCAACCTTATACCCGTGAAAGTGCACTGGAACGGCAGTCAAACCCGTGACTTCCCACCCGTGAACTCGTACTAGATCGATGTACTCCCAGTTACGAGGAAAAACACTGTTTACAGGTTGCCTGGAACGCGGCATTAATCATGCTCAATCTAAACACGTGTTTGTATAATATTAATGCGGGATTCGTGTTTATTGTAAATAGACGTTCGTGTAGAAACACAGATTTCGACCGGAGGATCGTCACTAAATTCACAGATCATGAAGACGGATCTCGTTTTTAGATCATATTAATGATATTAATGCGCTACTATCATTCTAGTGCAAACTCTCTCTCTCTCTCTCTCTCTCTCTCTCTCTCTCTCTCTCTCTCTCTCTCTCTCTCTCTCTCTCTCTCTCTCTCTCTCTCTCTCTCACTCACTCACTCACTCACTCTCACTCTCTCTCTCTCTCACACACACACACACACACACACACACACACACACACACACACAGAGAGAGAGTTATGCTCGCAGTTACACTATCGCTACTGAAGAAAGATCACGAACCTCTTTGTTCCTCAGTGTCTTCATCTCTCACTCCTTCACTCATGTCTTCACACTCCTCTTTAACAAACTCCATCATCATTTCAGCAGGAGACTCAGCTGTTGCTCCTGGACTCGCTCTTCTTCTCCAGCGTGTGTGTGTGTGTGTGCTGGTGACGGAGGAAACCAAGCGTGCCGCACGCGATATTTTTTTCCCAGGATGGTAGGGGAAGGGACCGCCCTTTTCGCCTTTGATTGGCTAGAAGGGCTCTTCTCCGATTGGTTATTTGATTTGGCCGTGAAACGTCATCTCACGTTCATGGCAGACTGTCGGCTAGTCTGTTTTGATCGTCTTTACAACAGAAGTAAACAAAGTCAATCCAACATAGCCTACTAAGAAAAGCGCTATATGTGCGTGTCTTCAGATTTATATTCCAAGTTCACAATTTCATAACCTGTTTAGATCTTGTTTAGATTAGTCTTAGCTGTTTGGGGGAATTTTGTGACGAACTTGAGAGTACAAATCTGACCAGCCTACGTTTCGTAAACTCGCCGTGGCTCTCAAGTACTGAACAGTTAGAATAAGCATATTTAGGCCTATGCATTGCCTGGGTTTAAGATGTATGCAATAGAATAAAACGGCACTATTTTGCCCAGCTGTGTGCAGTGCACTATTCTAGACTAATGAAAACTAGTGATGCATCATCATGCTCAGCTTTGACTTAAGATCCATTAAATAATACAAACAATTACACAGAGGGAACCATCACCCGGAAAAGAAAAGCTTCTGCCAGCCACTCAGGTGCTAATTAACATTAGTCTGGGAGCTTTCCACGCATTCCAATGGTTCAGCATGGGATGGCCTGGAACAATACAGAGCTATTACAATTCAATAGGATGTTGGAGACAGAGACATTAAATTTCCATGTGTTGGAGACACCGCCCGGAATGTCAGAAAGACCTTTCCAACACCAACACCTAAAGGGTTTTTACATACAGGTGATAGCCCTAGCAGTTGCGTCTGTATTGCTTTCGGAGACTGATTGCAGGAAGAAGGTCTTTTGGAAATGCAACAGTAAGGTTTACCCCAATGAAAATCATACAACATATTAAACAAAACTTGCAAGCATCAAAATATTTTCCATTACAAAATGATAAAATAATAATAATACACATACCTAATGCAAATTTGAGGATCCAGGTCTTCTGCTTCATCCAGGTCAGCGGGGGGTTCACAGGTCTCGTGTTCTTCGTGTACTATGCTCGGACCCTGTTGGCAGGGCTGGATTATACCTACCACCTAAACCGAGGAGCACAAACAAATGCAGATGGCTCACATCAGTAAGTTTCTTATAACTGTTTACCTACACTCCATAATTTATTCAATGCACACAATGGCAATATTGACATGTTTTTGTTTACTCCTCCAAGGTATGGCAGAATTTTTAACAAAATATCTAAGATGTGGCGGCCGTACACCATCAAGAATCCAAAAACCTACAAGTACATCCCAGATCTACAGAGCGCCATTCTCCACTCAAGACTGTTGGCTCCTAGGGGGATGACCGGAAAGCAGCCTCTTGCTCTTGATGATCCACGAAGGCTGGGGCTGTTGTCTGGTGGGCCTGCCCCTACAGTACACGAACTGAAGGAAAAGAAAGACCACCGAGGGCTAGGTGAGTTGTATTCAAGTCAAGTGCCTTATTTTGTTGAATTAAATCCTCTACAGTGTACACTGCTGTTACATAGGATAGAATTAATTTAAAAAGGTATATCTTTTTATACCTAAAAAGTCCTGATAATATGTAAACCTATGTTTTTTTTTTACAGGTCAACCATCTCACCCATGACCTGTCAGTAGATGTGGTGCTTGAAGAGAATGCGACTTTGGAAGTTTATCTACATATAAAGGGGGCCATATCTATGCTTTTATCATTTCCCCTGTACATAATGTGCCATATCAAACATTTTCTGGTGAATGTATGCCATGTATAAAAGAACAGTATATAATTTATACATTAGAGCAAATAAAATACAAAATGTGCAAAACATTTATTCGTAATTATGGTTTTCTAAGGGGTAAATTGTATTTATATTTGTACATGTAAGTTCTAAACAGTTATCACATACAAGCCTACATGGACTATTGTCCTTTGTGAATTTTCTAAAGCCACTTACAAATATTTTATAGAAGTATGGGAAACTCATTTGAAGTACATGAAAAAACAATATGTTTGGAAGAGACTTTATTATCAACATATCACATAAAGTAAATGGTACAAAACTGTAGTGTCAAATACACACATGTATTGATCCATCTTATTATAGTGTGCAAGTGTGGCTCCTGAGCTTAGAATAAAGTCCAATAAAGAAGATTTACTGTGAGTACACAATAGGTTTACACTCTGGCCGGAATAAAGCCTACGTAATTGCCATTAGGATCCGGGAAATGATCTCTAATTTTCCACACACAGCATGAAGCTATAACAATTCTACATCCTGGTCCCAGAACACCATATTGCCTGACAACAAAGTTCCTATATGCAGCATAGCCGAACTGTCTGTGGCTTTCTCCCGTCTCCTGGATGTCCACCTCTGCCCTAAGGTCATCCCAGACTCGCCTGGCCCGTCTCAGCACACCTTCCTGCAAGATGTACAGCTCCATGTGTGGCAACAGTGATGTGCAGTTGTGTGGTCCGAAGGTTCATTACTCGAAGCTTCATTCAGCATTGCTCACTAGTGACACCTAGCTACTGTGCAAAGAAATAGCAGACAAATTAATTCATTCTGAACCAGTGTCGCGGGCGCGCCCTCCCTCCGTCCCTCCCTCCTTTATTTTATATCAAATTTATTTTTTTATAAAAAAAATGTATATTTTATAAAAAATACTTTTATAAATAAAAATATTTATTTATTTTGTACTCACTGTTGATGTCTGTAACATTTCATTTGCAATAATAAAAAGACATGATCAGACATTTGTCCATTACTGTGTATAATATAAAGTATCTTTCTCTGTCTAAATTTACTTGTCCAGAGTCACACACACAGTTAATTAATTATTCATAAATTGTTTGGATAGTGACAGTATGAACAACATCAGTGAAACTGTGTTGAGTGCAGTGCTTATGTTAGAGGGAGTGTAATAAAGTACATTTATTCATTTAGCAGATTGTAGATAACAGATTAAAGTAAACTGTATCAGAATAGTCTGGAAGGAAGGATTACAATAGATTTTTATTGAGAAACAGAATTATTTCAAGTGTGTTGGGGTTTAGATGATTCCTCTTCTTGGACAAAATCTCTCTAGCCTTGGAAAAGATCCTTTCACAAGGAACAGAGGATGCAGGGGAACATAAAGATGGCAGTGGTACAAATGAGGATACTGATGCTTCTGTTGAGCCCAGACAGGGGAGGATTCCCTCTTTCTTGCTGCTCCATTACCAGGAAAAAGGAAGAGTCACAAAAAGCAAACAAATCCAAAAGGGCAATCCAAATCAAAAAGCAGTCCAGTCCAGGTCAAAAAATCTAGAGCAATCCAAATAATCTTATCAAATTAATATAACAAGAAGACTATAATATAGCTAGGCCTACTATAATAATAATATAGGCTACTATAACTATTCTAACCTGATAATGTAATAATATAGCCTACAGCCCTCACATATATGACACAATAACAATGATAGTTTTCTAACTCTCTGACTCTGACACTACAACTCCTGACAACACCCACAAGGTGGCGCGAGTTTCGAACCGCATTTTATCCGGAAGCGACACTCAAAGACCGAACCGATGACGTATCCACACAAACCGAGGCCTCGTTTGTCATCAGTCACGTGATTTTCACGTTAACAACACAAGCCTCGAATCGCGGCTTCATCTGGCACGCCCACTTTTTCTCGACACACGCTCCGACGCCTCGGTTCAAATGTCACATCACTAATGAACAGGGCACGGGCTCGTAGTCAATATCAGATCCCACAAGACTCTCTTCTTGAAAGCTCTAAACACACCAGCAATAAAAAAGAAAACAACAACTTAGATGCTAGACGATAGCTTGTTTATTGGCCTGTAGCATGCTAAAGTTAGCTATAGAGATGCTTGTCGTAAACAGATTTTACGAAATAACCATATATGAGCTTACAACGCCTCGTTTTACCATCCTCATCTGCATATAATCTGCATATGATTATTCATACCATGTTTAACGGTAGAAGACATTAGGAAAATATGAGACACGGATGTGCGTCACATTACATTGCTAAAAATTATTTAGTAGCCTATCCTTGCCTTGTTTTTGAATAAATAAATCAAATAGTGTAAAATACTTTTCAGATAAAGTTTTTCTCAATCTTTTCCACTGGCAAAATAGTATTTTGAATTGATTTATATTTTTAAATGAAACAGATAGCCATTATTTGCACAAAAATATTTTCTCAGACAATCTGCTGTTACACATTAAAACACAACATGCCACAGGAAAAGTGCATCGCATCCACTACAAGTATTTATATTTATTGAATATAAAAAACTGTTGTAACTTCTCAGTAATGATTTTATGTAATTTAAGTGTTTAACTCCATTAATGAGAATGGCATAAATGTGTATATCAGAAGTAGAACATAGTTTAAATCATTCTTTTATTTATTTAAACTGTTATTGTGAACATGCACTGTATTTATGATTATGGCTCATAATGAAGATTAGCGGTTGTCCTTCATCTGCCGATAGGCTAATGCGTCAGTTCCACTAAACGACCCAGCGCGCTCGCTGGCACGGACATGTAGGACTGGATGGATGTTTGCTTCATGCGATAGGCTTGGTGAGTGAAATTATAGTTGTATTATCTCTCTGTATTTGTATAATTTTCTTAAAATGTTCTGTCTAAAAGCGACCAAAACGACATTTAACTCCAGCTCACCATCGGTGTCGCCAAACTGCTCCAGCTCCAAAACGTTCGCACACAAGGGTCACAGTTTGCGTGCAGATGCGCACATCTTCCCGTCAAAATTGTTTCTATAAATTACATCTTATGCGTCGGAAGTGTCGTCCGCCTCTCTCAGGGCCTGTTCTGTGCGACGCAGCGGTGATAAACGAGGCCCCTGGTCTGCAGCCTCCACACACTCATTTTGTATATTTAAGGAATTGTATAATTAAGCTCCTGTGTCTTTGGGTCCTTTAAATCTGCTTTATACAGAAGTAATTCAAAAGTATGACAATAAAAGTATCTGAGGTACGTGTAAAAGGGGACATTCTAAAACGCTTAACGCGGCTTACTGTAAGACAGTGATATTAAAAGACCAAACTCAGTACACATCATAGTAATAAACCATAATATAAAAAATCAGATGAGCCCAGAATATGAATGCAACGCGTTTAATTACACGTTAAGCATTTTCCTCCCATAGAAAACCATTATAAGAAAACGCTGTGGAGTAAAAAAAAACTTTTCCTCTTCATCTCCCTTTTGTGAACACACCCCTTTTTAGAGCACATGGTTGCCTACAACCAATCACAAATCTTTGTTTTTGAATCGTCCAATCACCACACAATGTAATCTTTTGAAATGCATGTAACTGTCATCTGTAGGTGTATATAAGACACTGTCAGTGGCACAACTTGCTGGAGTCGCTGTATAGCTCTTTCCATCATTCAGTTGGATTCAGATTTCTGGAATCGAAATTTCTTTATAAAAAGCCTTTTAAAGGCTACAACTCATTTTCACTGGTGTCATACTAATTACCAGGGTATATTATATTATATTATATTATATTATATTATATTATATTATATTATATTATATTATATTATATTTTGTTGTATTACATTGTTTTGACTTTTTTCCCCTTTGTTGTATATTCACATGGACACAGGTGCATAGAAAAAAAATACTTTAATGCAAAAACAGTCAGTTTACACTTATAGAAGCAGAAGCAATTCTAGATGACGTTGAAAAATACAAGGAGTAACATATAAACATATAACATAGTAACATGGACTTTAGATTTAATCAAATGATGTGGAAGCAGAAAGGTTCAAATTATCACAACATTAGAAAGTATGGTTTCAAACGCTACTGTCACATTAGAGCTGGTGAATGTGGAAAAGGCACCTCAGAATCCAGGAAGTGCATGTACTCTCTGGTTAATGATGGCAAAAATTTGGCAACAAATTACTATTTGATTCATTACCTGGGAAATGAGACCGTATATTTGTACCACGAAAGCATGGAAATGCCAAAACGGACAGAGTGTTTATTCCCTCCAAAAAAAGAAGTTTTCTCTGACATACTTCTAAATGACCACGGTCAGGCCCCTTCAAACACCTACAGAACTGTCCTTGCTAAAACATGCAGTGGTAATCTGGAGCACATGGCAGTAAACACCCCACGAAACCTGAAACAAGTCCAGAACACAGTATATGCACAACGATGCAACCAACGCATCTCACGAGATGAACTGTTTAGTTTGCATGAATTGGCATACCAACTACCCGGATTCACATGGCACATTACGACATTCCTGGACCTTCTTGTTTATGCCGGCATGACACACATGTTGATTTGGCATGTGCAAACTTAGATGAATCAGTGAGATTTGAGTATCCACAAATGATAAGTTATGGCACAACATTTCAAATGGGGGATTCGCATGTGCCTGTGCTGGCTATGAGAAACACTGCACTGGTCAATGACCCAGTGTATCCAGCTGGCTTCATGTTACCTGAACGTAAACTCATGCAACACCAAGAGAAATGTCTGACTGAGATCTTTGGAAAGCTGGGAATGGACTCCAGAAAATACCAAAAGACACCAGTGACAGTTGTCAGGGAGAAAGGTGCTTTGAAAAAGCCTTTACCAATATAAGTGTAGTGTTCTGCCACAACCCCATCTTACGAGATGTGGAATATTGGGTTAAGACACATGGGGGGAAAGGATGATGTGAACGTTGAGCAGCTCATTGAGTTCTCCTGTCCAAATGAGTTTGATGCCCGCTATGATGCCTTCGCAAAAGGATGGTCAGAAGGATTCCTCTGCTACTTTGACCATCTAAAGCAGACATTTGTGAAAACATGGCTGTATACTACACCAAACAATTCTGTGCATTTACAGACAAAACACCAACAAACAATATAAGTGAGAGCATCAACAAAATGATAAAATCCCAAAATGAATGTAAGATTAAAGACGCTAAAAAAAGTTTTTTTAAGAATAAGATTAGTGAAGTAAAGCAGGATTCTCAAAAGTTATGGTGAGTTTTAAATGATTTAGGGTGTCGGAAAAGGGCTAAGAGTAAAGGTTCTAGAATTAGTCTTAAAGTTGATGATCAATTGTTGACAGACCAGAAAGAAGTAGCCAATTGTTCAAATAGATTCTTTACTACTGTTGCTGACAATTCGATAAAGGAGTTACCAGTCCAGACTGGTTTATATAATGACAAATTAGTTAAGGAGTATTATGCTAATTGTGGTGTCACTTTAGGAGGTTTTTCATTTAATAAGGTAAATGAGACTACAGTTTATAAGAAATTAACAGATCTGAAATGTAATAAAGCGACAGGTTTAGATAATATTCCAGCAAGGTTTATTAAAGATTCAGCTAATTTTATAACCCCTGTGGTTACTCACATTTTAAATCTCTCTATAGGCCAAGCTAAGGTACCTGATGAATTAAAACAAGCAAGAGTTTTCCCCCTTTTTAAGAAAGGGAGTAGGTTTGAGTGTAATAATTATAGGCCTGTGTCAATTCTATCTTCCTTATCCAAAGTGTTTGAAAAGATTTTATTTGACCAAATTGAAGAATATATTTTTTTATTTAATATTTTGTATGAATTTCAGTCCGGCTTTAGGAGGATGCACTCCACTGAGACAACACTTTTGTATTTAACAGATTACATAAAGAAAGAATTGGATAAAGGTAAATTAAGTGGGATGGTATTGCTAGATTTACAGAAAGCCTTTGACACAGTTGACCATAATATATTGTTATTAAAATTAAATGCTATGGGTTTTGACTCTAAAGCATGTAAATGGATTACCTCTTATCTTTCAAATAGGTGTCAAATGGTAGATTTAAACGGAGTGTTTTCAGATTTCAGATGGAGTACCACAAGGTAGCGTATTGGGACCCTTACTTTTTTTAATGTATATAAATGATCTAAAAATGGCCTGTTCTAGCCACCTTCTATTATATGCTGATGATGCAACAATAATTATTACTGATGAGAAGAAAGAAATAATAGAAAGTGAATTAAGTAGAGAGATTGCGGAAGTTTCCAACTGGTTTTTTCAAAATAAGCTGTTTTTACATTTAGGTAAAACTGAAGCTATTTTATTTGGTTCTGCGGCTAAATTGAGAAAATGTTCCAAATTAGAAGTGAGGGTTGGAGATTTGACGATTACTGCTAAGCAAGAAGTGAAATATTTAGGATGTACTTTGGATAATAAACTAACTGGGGATAGTATGGCTGTTCAAGTTCATTCTAAAGTATGTAATCGAATAAAATTCTTAGCAAGACAGGCTGCTTACTTAGATACTCAAACCTTAAAAATGTTAGCAGGTGCATTAGTGCAAGCACATTTTGATTATGCAGCAACTTTCTGGTATAGTGGCTCTACGAAACGAGTGAAAATTAAATTACAGACTGCTCAGAACAAGTTGTGTAGAATTATTCTAAGCCTTCATCCACAAATGCATTTAAGTACTAATCATTTTAGGGAAATAGGGTTTTTAAAAGTGGACAAGAGGGTAATTTTTCTTAAGTTGATGATGGTGTATAAAATATTACAGAGAAATGTTCCAAAGTATTTGTGTGACTATTATGTTTTCATAAGAGATGTTCATAGTTTTTCTACAAGGTCAAGGATAAACAATATATACTTGTGTCGGTATAAGAGTTTAAATGGGAAGAATTCGTTTTTGTATTCTAGCGCTGTTGCTTGGAATGAATTGCCTGATTGCTTAAAACAAATTCCTGAAGAAAGTCCTTTTAGAAGATAAGTTAAAAAATGTCTTTTTAACGATGTTTGAGGTATTATGTGTATGATGATGTGTGTTGTGTTGATCTCATTCCCATTACGAACTGCTCGTCCATTTTTGATTTCTGAGGACCACAATGGAAATAAGCCTATGGCTTTTTTGTGTATTTTATCCTCGACAGTTTCTTTTTAAAGATGTGTATGAATTGGTCTTTTAGGCTTGATTGTACTTGTTTTAAATTCTATTGTCAAATAAATCAAATCAAATCAAATCAAAATGGCGAGAACATCCAGTGGACGCAGTGGTGCTCTCACTGTACTACATGCAGTCATACGTCTTATATGAATTTCAGAGGACTGAATGTGGCTTGGGAAATTATGCAATGAAGCAGAACCTCAATGACGGATGTGAAAATGCCCCCTTTTCTTCCTTTTAATTATCAAAAGGATCAAGACCAACACAGAAAATGAGCCATGCAAAGTTGAAGGAGTTACACTTCTGTCTTCTCAGACATCTTTGGCCAAGACAGTCATTGAAATGGGTCTGGAGAGTCTAAATCCATCATTGAGAGTGTTTGTCGTGAAAAGTCCCTCTAACGAATCAGACAGTTCGAAATACTGCCAATCATAATTCCCTTCGACACTGACATTACTGGCCGTGGTTATCACTGGGTTCTCGCCACTGTAAATTTCAGAGAGCGAGAGATCTCAGTGTTCAATTCAATCCACAGTCTTAAAACTGTGAAGCATGCGGCTCCAAAACTAATGAAAGTAGTAGCTTGCATGTGCACTTCAGCAACAGCAAACGTTCAGGCTCCTGACAAACTTCAGATGTGGGGAATACTCCACAACAGGGGAACGGGTGAGACTGCGGTGTCTTCGCTGTAGTTAATGCTGCCGCTATCATTGACAGCACACCATTAGGTCCAGTCAACAGTGTCGAGGCAAGAATGTGGATTCATACCCTTATTGAAAAGTATGAGCCTCCAAAGGTCAGAAGGGCGGGACTCTCACACGAAAAACTGCTTTAAAACAGAAGTACAGACACATGAGGCAGCCACACACACAGTGCATGTGAATGTGGCAGGGTAAAGGAGCTCGTTTATTGGTTTATTAGAGGGTGGGTAGAAGACCAATGAGGTGGGAGCACCTGTAGTATTTAAAGACCTTTATTTTGGCTGTTTACGTGGCTTGCTGATTCCGGGCTATGCTAAGGCTAGCAGTATTTTGTAATGAGGTGGACTGCTCTCTTGCAATCTGTACTAGTTATAGTTTGATTTGAGTCCGCTTTTAGCTATTATGCCAGCCGCAGCTGGAACCAGCTTCCAGAGGAGATCAGATGTGCTCCTACTGTAGTCACATTCAAATCCAGACTCAAAACACATCTGTTTAGCTATGCATTTACTGAATGAGCACTGTGCCAATGTTCGTCCGACTGTTTGTACTGTATTTTATTTAATTTTTCTAAACTGTTTTAATTATTCTTATTTCTTTTATTATTTTAATTTCTTCTATGTAAAGCACTTTGAATTGCCATTGTGTATGAAATGTGCTATATAAATAAACTTGCCTTGCCTTGTAGCATTACTGGTGGCATACACACTAAAAACTCCTGGGTTATTTCTTCAACCCATTTTCTGGGTTATTTGTGTTGGGTTAAAATTATGGGTTATTTTTTCAGAGAGTAACCATTTTCTGGGTTATAGGGCTAATATTTTGACCCAGTTCCTGGGTTGTTTGGGTTTCTGGGTTATTTTTCAAAGAGTAACCCATGTTTTGGGTTATAGTGCTCGGAGCGCACACTCAATTGCATGCGCAAATGCAGCGGCGCGCGCTGTGTATCGCCTCACTGATCAAGTGCAAAAGAAACTACGAGCATGCAACGCCGTTACGTTGTAAATTACACGAAATAAAAGTAATGCAGGTATGATTTTCATTCTATTCACCAGGAGCAGTTTCCATGTTTCAGTTTCATTAACAGTTCTTGTGTGTATTCACCATCGTAACTGTCGTTTCCATATTAACCATATATATATGTGTGTGTGTGTGTGTGTGTGTGTGTAGGCTATATATATAGGCAAATTCTAACATGTTTACACAAAATTTGTTTATATATATTCAATGTAAACTTTGATAATCATAATTAATAAATCGCAAATAACAATTCGAAGGGAATAATCGGCAATTATGATTTTTGTCATAATCGTGCAGCCCTAAGGTGAAGAAACCTGTTTATTATTTATTCATTTAATTTTGCAACTGTTCACTGAAATAGCTGGTTTCAATAAAACTACCTTTAACATGTCATATTTGGCTTTGACTTTGACTGAACATTTGCTCTCACTTTGCGGAAAAAGTATCGGGATATATATCGTATATCGATATTCAGCCTAAATATATCGGGATATGACTTTTGGTCCATATCGCCCAGCCCTACTGTGAAGCACTTTGCGTTGCATTCCATGTATGAAAAGTGCTATACAAATAAATGTTTATTATTATTATTTCAGTTTTGGGCGATGCCATCCAAGGTTGCAATCTGACTAGAAAGTGAAGTTAAAGATGTTAAGTTTTATTACTCAGTGGTTCTCAACCCACATTTTTCTTGTACACATTCATGACCCACTCAAAACGAACACACCAATTAAATACCATAGCTCATTTGGCTTCCTTGTACAGTTAGTATCAGCATAACACAAACTGGTAGTCTATTATCTTGCTTACAATTCACCTTCTACACAATATTCACTTTCTTTTATCTATCTTTCTGTCTCTGTCTGTTTTAGGTTGGAACAAATATGGTGGAATACCTCCATCATTCGAAGCCATTCCCCTCTGTCCTGGCGCTGGGAGATCCCCAGCAATGTGCCTCTCAGGCATTTGTGATATTAGCTGGTCAGGCACTCCCTCAGAGCACACTGCTCGGGGCAGTTGACGTGTGCTTCAAGGCATTTTATGCTCTTGATATCAACTACCCCAAGCAGTGTGCTCTCGCATTGGAGTTTCTGCAGCAAGTTGTGTATCAGATTGAGGGACCTGAATCGAAACCAGTCAAATTTCTTAAGTTCCCTTTCAGTCGCTCACGTTCGACGTAACGTCGACGTGACGACGTAATTGGGATCACTTCAGGGAGCCCTATCAACTTCGAGTGTCTACAGAACGAGCCAATGAACGTTGGCGTGCGTGAATCGCGTCACGCGCCCCCGCCCCGCAGCGCGGGTATAAACAGGAAGCGGGCGCACGCACACATTGTCTTTCACTTCGGAGCCGAGCTTCTATGAGACTTTTTGTCTATCAGAATCAGCTGTTTGAAGACTTCAAAAGAGGATCATCTCTCTGTTGCTGTGTTGGTGTGACGGCGCGATCAGTGGTGGCCGCGAGCATTGCAGCTCTCAACTGCTGTTTTCACAGCACTGTGTTTGTGTCTGTGTGTGTGTGTGTCGGTTCGGTGGGCGTTTCCCCTGTGTGTGCATTCACACTGCGGCTACCCCTGGGTGCCTCAACACAAAGAGAGTTTTTCAAATCCTTTTTTATTTTCAACTAAAAGAGCAACACAAGCATGACCCTGCGTCTTTTTCAAGATGTCATTCCGCTTGTGCGTTTCTGGGTGTGGTCGTTCCCAGTGGCGGTCTTAACATAGAGGCATAGGTAGGCGGCTGCTTGGGGCCCCCTACCAGCGGTCGTAGTAGGGGGGCCCCCAACCAACCTCAAAAAAAAAGAAAAATAGAAAAAGCCCCTTATCATCATAAACACTTCAAAAGCATGGTAAATTGTATTAATATTCTTAAGAAATACGTTGAAACGTTGAAGTAGTAGTTAAAATGTCCAGTTCATGGTTAACTATCCCTACACATACACCCCCTACTTTCACAATGAAATGGACTAGTCCGTAATCATGCGCGGCGCGAAAGATAAACACACAGTGACAGGAGGACTGGGAAGTACACAAACAGATACAAAGCAAGATGAGTCTAAACGCGAACATGAAACGAAGTTACCCAAGCGGCTCAAATAAAAGAAAAAAAAAAACGAAAAGACGCCGATAAGTATTTGGCAATGCTGCCAAAGATTACAAACTTTTGTACGACTAACATTACTGTTGGGGATACAGACAGGAACAACAACGTCCAAAGCGTTGAACATGCAGCAGCAGCAGCAGCTAGCTGTGAAGTGGCGCTAGGTGAGGATAACGTTAACACACTCACATGGATATATGTGGATATACACACTCACATGGATATAGGTGGATTTGCTTAGAGCCAAATGCAACCTCACCTCTCCCCAGTTCGCCCCTCTTACCCCCTCTCACTCACTTACTATAAATACTGTTTTGGCACTTGTAAATGAGACGTGACAGATCCCTAGCGGCACGTGAACCGATTATCTCTACTAGCTAATAGTAAATAAACACGAATGAACAATGTTAAAAAAAACAGTACAACTTACCGAAATGTATATTCATCATACATAATATCAATCAATCAGTGTTTTTCAACTGCGGAAAGGGGTGAATAAAACAGCTGGAGAACAATAATTATTGAATGACAATTATTGTCACATAACATTTACCTCAGAAAAGCCAAATAATGACCATAATATAGGCTATAGCATGTTTGTTGGCTATAAAAAAAGAGCTATAGAGTATTTTGCTAAATATGTGTACTATATTACATATTTAACTATATTTTTACTTAAATCATTAAATAAAGTTATAATAAAAACGCATTGTTTAATTTGAGTTATTTTTAACCTTAAATAATACTACCAGCTGATAGGGCTCTCTGTATGTTTACAGCATTGTGTGAGGTTTTTTTTCTTGAGAAAAATTAACGCCTATGTTGTGTACCTAATATTTATCCAAATGAGTCAATATTGAATCAAATCACAAGCATTGAATTGAAATCGTGAAATTTGTGTCAAGCAATAATAAAAAGACGTAGCTTACCAGAAATTGTACCATGTTAACATTGTAATATGTTTCTGTTTAGTTACTAAAATGTTTTGACAATCACAATACTTATTGTGACGCAAGATTTTTCAGGTGTTATCTGAAACCTTATTCTCTGTTGGGTTCCATCGTAACTATTAGTTTGTGTAGTGCTACACTTTGTGTGTTATCTGCTTTCCATCTTCATTTTGGAGTAAAGAAGTGTATGCAGGGTTTAAAGGGGAAGGTTTTTTTTTCTCCTCTCTAACCTTTACTTCCCTATAGATTAGCTTTACCTGCCTATCCACCATTCATTCAGTACTTTTTTTTTTCCGTTCTCTTTTAAAGATCGAATGGAGGGGGGGCCCCCATACATACCTTCGCCTTGGGCCCCCAATTTGCTAAATCCGCCACTGGTCGTTCCCTGGCGCCAGCAGATGGCCACAAGAGTTGCCTCTCGTGTTTGGGCATTCAGCACGCTGAGGCAGCTTTTGTGGATAGTTCATGTTCCCATTGCGGGAATATGACTATCACAGCGTTAAGATCGAGACTCGCTTACCTCAAGGGAGGTGCAGTCCCCTCGCCTATGCCCCGATCTAGAGTCTATTCTGCCCCGCAGAATAGACCTACTTTGGCGCATGACCAGGGTGATCTGAGGATTACCGTGAGGGCTTCCCCGTCGAGTCATTCTCCGCGGGCCCCTCATGCCTCACATACGCTGCTGCCATTGGAGCCCCTTAGTGAACGTCTTGGTCCTTCCCCGGAACGACCAACCGTTTCCTTTGGGGCCCCAGCTGACGATCAGATGTCGATCGCAGCATCGGAGGGGGAGCTGTCCTCTGGAAATGACGACTCGGCTGCGTTGCCCCCCTCGGGGTGTGTAGCGTTGTCCGAGCCAGATCCAGAATGGACTGCTATGCTTTCCCGGGCCGCCGAGAAGGTCGGGCTTGCGTGGAATCCTCCACCACGTCCCGAACCTTCTCGGTTGGACGATTGGTTTCTCGGGGCGGGCCGTGCTGGTTCTCAGTGCGCCGCCCCGGTACCTTTCTTTCCGGAAGTGCATGAGGAGCTTTCTAGGACGTGGAAGGCACCGTATAGTGCCCGAAGCCGTTCTAGTGGCTCCTCACCCCTCGCCACCCTCGACGGCGGGGCAGCTAAGGGGTATGTGGATATCCCCCCAGTGGAGCGGGCCGTCGCGATGCAACTGTGTCCGGCGTCCGCTTCCTCTTGGCGGGGTAATCCACGCCTCCCGTCCAAGGCCTGTAAGTTTTCGTCCGGTCTAACGGCGAGGGCTTACAAGGCCTGTGGACAGGCTGCTTCCGCCCTCCATGCCATGGCGCTCTTGCAGGTCCACCAGGCCCAGGCGCTCATGGACATGAACGAGGGTGGTTCTGACCCAGAGCTCCTCCGGGAGCTCCGTGTGGCAACCGACCTTGCCCTCCGGGCGACGAAGGAAACCGCACGTTCAGTCGGTCAGGCGATGTCCACCTTGGTGGTCCAGGAGCGCCACCTCTGGCTCAACCTGGCGGATATGAGGGACACCGATAAATATCGGTTCCTGGATGCCCCTCTTTCCCAGGTTGGGTTGTTCGGCGACGCGGTCGAGAGCTTTGCCCAACAGTTCTCAGCCGCACAGAAGCAGACGGAGGCCATCCGACACATCCTGCCCCGGCGGACCGCTGCCGCTCCCACCCGTCCGCCGGCCGCAGACCCTCCGTCTACTCGTCGCCGAGGTCGGCCTTCTGCGGCGTCCTCCGCTCCCGCCAGGCCCCAGCAGCAGCAGCCATCATCCAGGCCTCAGCGCGGAGCAAGCCGCAGGAAGTCGACCCACTGCGGAGCAGCAGTGGCTGTGTTCCGGACGTGCTGTCGCCTCCACACACTCACTCTGCCGTTCGACGGAAGCAGGTATGTGCTGCACCACACACTCAGACCCCACTTCGGGCCGCTGTGCCGTCCGAGTCAGGTCCCTGCATTCCGTCGCGCTGCCCCACCCCGGGTACGTCTGTGGTGCCGTTAGTCCCGCTTGCTCGGTCTCTGGGAGCCTGGTTAACGCTTCCCAGCCCGTCTCGCTGGCTCATCCGTACCATCAGACTCGGCTATTGCGATTCAGTTCGCCCGGCGCCCCCCTGCTTTCAAGGGCATCCTGTTCACCCGTGTTCTGGCGGACAATGCCCCTGTGCTCAGGGCGGAGATCGCAGTCCTACTGGCGAAGGACGCGATCGAGCCGGTCCCTCCAGCCGATATGAAGACCGGCTTCTACAGCCCGTACTTCATTGTACCCAAGAAAGGTGGTGGGTTACGACCAATCTTGGACCTGCGCGTCCTGAACCGGTCCCTTCACAGGCTACCGTTCAAGATGCTTACGCAGAAACGCATTTTCAAATGCATCCGTCCCCAAGATTGGTTTGCAGCGATCGACCTGAAGGACGCGTACTTTCATGTCTCGATTCTCCCTCGACACAGACCGTTTCTCCGCTTTGCGTTCGAGGGACGGGCATATCAGTACAAGGTCTTACCCTTCGGGCTGGCCCTGTCGCCCCGCGTCTTCACGAAAGTCGTGGAGGCGGCCATTGCTCCCATGTGCGAGCGTGGTGTTCGCATCCTCAACTACCTCGACGACTGGCTGATTCTGGCCCAGTCGAGAGAGCAGTTGTGCGAACACAGGGACATGGTGCTCAGTCACCTCAGCCACCTAGGGCTTCGGGTCAACTGGGAAAAGAGCAAACTCACCCCCGGGCAGAGGATCTCTTTTCTTGGTATGGAGTTGGACTCGATCAACATGACAGCGCGCCTCACCGAGGCCCGTGTCCAGTCAGTGTTGAACTGCGTGAGCACGCTCAGACGCAGAACAGCGGCACCACTGAAACTGTTTCAGAGGCTCCTGGGGCATATGGCATCTGCAGCCGCGGTTACGCCGCTCGGATTGCTTCATATGAGGCCGCTCCAACACTGGCTCCACGATCGAGTCCCGAGATGGGCGTGGCAGAGCGGCTCGTGCCGGGTCCAAGTGACTCCGCACTGTCGCCAAACTCTCAGCTTGTGGTCGGACCCTTCGTTCCTGCGGGCAGGTGTTCCCCTGGAACAAGTGTCCAGGCACTCTGTGGTCTCCACGGATGCCTCTACCACCGGCTGGGGGGCCACGTACAACGGGCATGCAGCTTCAGGTCTGTGGACGGGGCTTCAACTGCATTGGCACATCAACTGCCTCGAGTTGTTAGCAGTACGTCTTGCACTGAGCCGTTTCAAAACGCTGCTACTAGGCAAGCACGTATTGGTCCGTACGGACAGCACTGCGACCGTTGCGTACATCAACCGCCAAGGTGGTCTACGCTCCCGCCGCATGTCACAACTCGCCCGCCATCTCCTCCTCTGGAGTCAGAAGCATCTGAGGTCGCTTCGTGCCGTTTACATTCCGGGCCTGCTCAACCGTGCAGCCGACGAGCTCTCACGGCAGCAGGTGCTACCGGGAGAATGGCGACTCCATCCCCAGGTGGTCCAGCTGATTTTCAGGCGCTTCGGGACCGCTCAGGTAGATCTGTTTGCCGCCCCGGACACGTCTCATTGCCAGTTGTTCTATTCTCTGACCGAGGGGACCCTCGGCACGGATGCTCTGGCACACAGCTGGCCCCGGGGCCTTCGCAAGTATGCATTTCCCCCAGTGAGCCTTCTTGCACAGACCTTGTGCAAAGTCAGGGAGGACGAGGAGCAGGTCTTGTTAGTTGCGCCGTATTGGCCCAACCGGACCTGGTTCCCGGAACTAGTGCTCCTCGCGACAGCCCCTCCCTGGCCCATCCCTCTGAGAGAGGACCTGCTCTCTCAGAGACGGAGCACCCTATGGCACCCGCGTCCAGACCTCTGGAAACTCCATGTCTGGTCCCTGGACGGGACGCGGAGGTTCTAAGTGACCTACCCCCTGCGGTAGTTGACACCATCACTTCCGCTAGAGCCCCCTCTACGAGGCGCCTCTATGCATTGAAGTGGAACCTGTTCGTTGACTGGTGCTCCTCTCATGAGGAGAACCCCCGATCTTGCTCGATCAGAGCCGTGCTTTCCTTCCTGCAAGAAGGGCTGGAGCGAAGGCTGTCTCCCTCCACCCTTAAAGTGTATGTTGCCGCTATTGCTGCACATCACGATGCTGTTGATGGTAAGTCTTTGGGAAAGCATGACCTGATCGTCAGGTTCCTGAGGGGAGCAAGGAGACTGAATCCTCCTCGCCCACTCTCTATACCCTCTTGGGATTTGTCTCTGGTCCTTTCGGCACTTCAGAGACCACCCTTTGAGCCTCTGCAATCAGCTGAGTTAAAAATTCTGTCCTGTAAGACAGTACTCCTGGTTGCATTGGCCTCTATCAAGAGGGTAGGGGACCTGCATGCATTTTCGGTCGACGAATCGTGCCTAGAATTCGGCCCGGATAACTCTCACGTCATCCTGAGACCCCGGCCCGGATACGTGCCCAAGGTTCCTACCACTCCCTTCCGGGACCAGGTAGTGAACCTGCAAGCGCTGCCTTCGGAGGAGGCAGACCCAGCCCTGGCTTTTCTCTGTCCCGTTCGCGCTCTGCGTCTGTACGTGGACAGAACGCAAAGCCTCAGGACCTCAGATCAGCTCTTCGTCTGTTACGGAGGCCAGCAGAAAGGGAAGGCTGTCTCCAAGCAGAGGATGGCCCACTGGATAGTGGATGCCATCGCCTTGGCTTACGAAGCTCAAGGCGTGCCCTGCCCGCCTGGGTTGAAAGCCCACTCCACTAGGAGTGTCGCTTCTTCCTGGGCGCTGGCTCACGGCGCCTCGCTGACAGACATCTGTAGAGCTGCGGGCTGGGCAACACCTAACACGTTCGCTAGGTTTTATAGCTTACGTGTTGAGCCGGTTTCTTCCTGTGTGCTCGCTTCTACTAGCCGGTAACACCGAAGTTCCCGCTCTAGTGTCGGCTTGCTGCGCCACTCCCTTCCTAGGAACGGATACGTGCGCTTTTTACTCCAGTCGAGTTCCCCATTGGCGAACCCTGTGAGTTCCTCCGCACCCCTTCGGCAGTCGGACGTCCGACGCCAGGCCTAGTGCTCGTATGCTTGTGTAACATGTGCTAGGCTGGGTTCCATATGTGGTGATCCCTGCGGCGATCCCATATGTGTATTCTTCCACGACCAGCTCCCTGCGGTGAGCCCGTGTCTTCCCTTGGCAGAGTCTGCTCTGCCGTCACTGTCCGGTGTGTCTCCCCCTTCGGGTGGAGCCACCCCAGTGACATTCCATATGTCGCACTGCCCCTTCGGCCAGTCCATATGTGTATTCTCCACATGTTACCTCCCTTCGGGCAGGATGTGGCTCCGCAGCGTTCTTTCCCCTGGAGAGGTACGCTTTCCCAGTGTTATCCAAGAGTTCCACTGTGTGGGGTATAATGGAACAGCAGTTGAACTCCCTCTACGCAGGTCTTCCGCCCCAGCAGTTGGGGGTCTGAGAGTCTTGCGTAGGGCGCTGGATGTGGCAGCAACCGTGGCGTTTTCCATGGGATCCCAATTACGTCGTCACGTCGACGTTACGTCGAACGTGAGCGACTGAAAGGGAACGTCTCGGTTACTGATGTAACCCTCGTTCCCTGAAGGAGGGAACGGGAGACGTAACGTCCCGTCGCCACCGTTGCTGACCATCGCTGCATGGCCGTCACAAATCTCGGCTCCTCAGCGAAAAACAATGTGTGCGTGCGCCCGCTTCCTGTTTATACCCGCGCGGCGGGGCGGGGCGCGTGACGCGATTCACGCACGCCAACGTTCATTGGCTCGTTCTGTAGACACTCGAAGTTGATAGGGCTCCCTGAAGTGATCTCAATTACGTCGTCACGTCGACGTTACGTCTCCCGTTCCCTCCTTCAGGGAACGAGGGTTACATCAGTAACCGAGACGACTTCCTTGCTTAATTGCAGAACTGTTTAATTGTGTTAAGCTGCAGTAAATTGATGAGTTTTAATTGTGTTAAAGCTGCAGTAAATGACACAACTAATGTTTGAAGACTTAAAGCCTTAAGTCCAGTCCAGTTATTGAATGTTGTCGAATGTTTGAGAGAGAATGTTTAAGAGTTGTTTATTTTTCTATTTTTTTCTCTCTTAATATTGTTATTACAGTATGAACTAAAATAAATAGTAAAATAAATATGTCCAAGTGTGTGTTTCTTTTATATAGATTTAAAACAAAGTTTTATTTTCTGAAATAAGGCATACTGGCATATTAAGCCATAATGGGATATTTTTGACCCAACTCCTGTGTTAAAAAGGGACCAACTAATTTTTGGGTTATTTCAACCCAGATATTGGGGTTGTTCTTTTGAACCAGAAGTTGGGTTATATTAACTACAATGTTGGGTTTGGTATTTAACCCAGAATTTGGGTCAAAAAGAATGACCCAATTGTCTGGGTTGAAATAACCTGTGACACTGCCACATTAGTTTAGGCATCATTACTTAAAAAGGATCATTAAAGGTGTTTAAGTATAGAAGATGATTGCATATATGTTTGTAGGTTTCATATAATATCTGAGTGATATGGGTATGTACTCGTTTATATGTATTTATCATGTTTACTTCCACTGTGTGTGTGATGGTATAGATATGGGTGTTTTTTATAAGGACAAATGCTGGCTGATATGCCGGGGGCCCGCCTATCACCGTGCACCTAAACGGATATAGGAAACAGGTGTGTGAGGGCAGGGAGGGCGCTGGTACTCAGTTGCTGCAGCTACTAGTTTTAGTGGTAAATTGTTTTCTCTGGGGTGGTAAAGAAAAATAAAGCATCACTACTAAAAAAACGGACTATATATAAGTTAAACGCCGCATGTAGTATGTGGAAAGCGAGCGCGTTACCCAACTGAGGATGCGTTAACATAATCTTCACAGACGGTCGGCTGGACTTATTCAACGGAGTTGGTGAGGCATATAAGAATACGCCGCATGTATTGTGGAGAAAGCGAGCGCGTTACCCAACTGAGGACGCGTCAACATAATCTTCACAGACGGCTGGCTGGACTTGTTCAACGGAGTTGGTGAGATCGATTGGTTTTGTTCTTTCTCCTATTTGCGTGATATAACAGCAAACCAAGGATCGCATTCTTTTCTTGTATGGGCGGATTATTTGTTTGCTACGTCATGTGACAATTTACTGGCATCGGCCTTGGATTATTATATGAACTTTCGCAGGCATCCTGATAAAGGATTGGATTCGTTTAGTTTGGACTTTTAGGGTGTTTCCGGGTCTAAAGAGAGAAAAACAGGACATTGAAGAGACATTTGGGGTTGTGTGGGTCATTTAATGTGTGAAAATATAAAGCGCTGCACTGTGAGCAAATACTGTGTTTATGGTTTGGGGTGTGTTTTCCTTTGATGCTGGTAGACCGAATACTGTTTGTCAATGTTATAGTTTGTTATTGCTAATCTGGTCAAGTCTTTCTAAAGAACCCCTTTTGTGCGTTTTAGTTAACACAACCTAAATGAAAAAATGGAAGTGTTACAGATGGTGGCCCGTACGGGGACTGAAAGATAAATTTGGCTATTGGAATTTTTTTTTTGTTGTTGTTGTTTTTTTTTTTTTGCTAATAAGATTGCTGTTAATATTGGCAGCATTTGTAATTCAAAAGTTGTGTTCTGAATTAAGCTCATTAATGTGTCTAGCCAGTTATCCTTTATACACCTAGCATTGTCTTTCAATGAAGTTTTATTCACTTTGAAAATATTACTGAATAGACATGGATGAAATGAGGGTGACACCACTTATAGATCTGGATGAATCCCTAGAGGAGGATGTAGATAGAAATGAGCTTAGTACCATGGCCTCTACTCCTACATCTGTTCATGAGGGTAGTGAGCAGCTCAATAAACTTAAAGGAGATGCATGGGTCACTAGAAGAAATCCTGTGGGGGAAATTACATCACTGATTAGTTCTCTTTATATATCCCAGGCAGAAGAGAATGAACATACCACTGGAGATGAGGATAATACATCTTACCTCACACTACCTGCTCTCACGTCCATTACGACTGACTTAGGTTCAGTCACAGAGAGATTAGATAATCTTGAAACAGATTTCAGAGATTCTGTCGCTAGTACTTTTAACAGAGAAGAGAACATTAGAGGCTATGTTGACAGAAGTCTTGAGGCTCTTGAACAAAGTATGATAACGACACTCAAGAAGTTTGAAGAAACGTTAGTGGACTGTTTACATCGGAGGGATGAAAAATGGAAGGCAGAAATTCAACAGCTGAAGCGTGCCAGTCTTTTGTCTGTCTCCAAGCCTGTAAGAACCTCTGGAACTACTAGTCATCCTCCGTATAGTCGCTCCACTGCAGTTCAAGCTTCTCATGGTCTGTCTAGAGCTCAAGCCTCCACTGGTGACGTCTCTCAAAGTCATTTTCCTCTTACTGTAGGTACCCATGCTGGGGGGCCTACAGAAAACCCCTTTCCATCTCATTTTACTTCCATTACCTCCTCTAATATGCTGTCTGCTTCTGCGAATGATGCTCATTCTGCTAATGAGGCTCAGCCCTCTGTTTCTCTTACTGGACAGCACCATCAAGGTCAACCAGCTCCTACCACTGCTATGGCCCAGTTTAAGAAATCATTTGGGGGGTCTAGTTTTCAGCAACAAATACCGCAGTTCATTACCAGCACAAGCCTACCTACTCCTTTGACTGGCGTTGATAGCCAGGTCACGGCCACTATGCCTGTGGTTTATTCTAAGCCTGCCGTTCATATGGATTTCCCTTCTTTTAGTGGATCCAGAGAAGTGTCTGACATTCTTAACTTTGTGGAGCAATGTGAAACATATCTTGCTGTTCGGCCTTTAACGGTTACAGAACTTTTAGGTGCTCTTTCTGGCGTTCTTAAAGGACCCGCACATAGCTGGTGGTCTGTGGCAAAGAACAAAGTTCGCAACTGGCCAGAGTTCAAGGAGTCTTTCCAGGCTGCTTTCCTGCCTCCGGATTACCTCTCCGAGGTAGAAGAAAAACTACGAGACATGGTGCAGCTGCCCGAACAGTGTTTGAGGGATTTCGCCTATGATTATCGTGCCCTTTGTATCCGGTGGAAACCTGAGATCACTGAGGCAGAGTTGGTAAGGAAAATATTAAACAACTGTAATCCCAGAATCGCTGGCTGTCTTAGAGGCACCATTACTACTGTTGACCAGCTCGTTCAAGTGGGCACCCTGGTAGAAAAAGACTGCACCTCTTCAAAGGAGTACTGGGGCAAAGTGGACCAACAGAAGGCAAAAGAAAAGACCTCAAAAAAGACCCAGGAGAAGGGTAGCTATAAAAAACCTGCAGATATGGTGACGGTAGTTCAGTATGGGAAAAAATCTCCATTGGCTCTTCTACATGTTCCAATTGCAGTAAGGGGAAAGAATTGTCCTGCTGTATTGGACACGGGATGCACTTTTTCTCTAATGCGTCAAAGTATGTGGATGGAGGTGGCTCGACAGGGTGAGCAACTGAAGGCAAGTGGGGACCAAAGCTTTGCCCTTGCTAATGGGAAGACGTACGGTGCCATAGGAAAGGCACATCTTCTCTATTGCTGGCATGAAATGATGTGGGCTCTGGAGACGTACATCTTGGCTGATGACAATCTGGCATTTCCCATTATTCTTGGGTTGGATTTCCTCTGCAAGACCTCTACCATCATCCATATGGGGGACCAAACGTATGGGGTGAAGGGGCCCAGGGGTTATGCGTTTCATTCATTCCTGGCACCGCTTCATGAGAGTACAGGGGGTCAAAGCATTGACGCTCATTCTAATGCCAGTCTTTATGTAGCTATTCCTTCAGGAAGTGCTTTGATTCCATTTTCTTCTCCTGGAGTGGTAGCTTTGTCTTTTCCTGATCAGCCTTCAGAGATTCAACAACTGCTGCAGGCCTGGCCTGAGGTGTGCTCAGGGAAACTGGGGAAGACCACAGTGGAAGAACACAAGATCTTTGCAGTAGATGAGATTCCTGTCCGTTGCAAAGCTTATCGTGTATCCCCTTTTAAGCATCAGATCATTGTAGACCAGATAGAACAGATGCTCAAGGATGGCATTATTGAGCCCTCTCAGTCTGCCTGGGGTGCTCCAGTGGTTTTGGTTACCAAGCCTGATGGGTCAATAAGGTTTTGTGTTGATTTTCGACGCCTTAATGCTAAGACCCATCCAGACGCCTACCCCATGCCTCTCATACATGATCTTCTTGAGTCTATGCATGGGGCAGCTTTCTTCAGCACTTTAGATTTGAAATCAGGCTATTGGCAGGTTGCAGTGTCAGAGGAAAGTAAAGCCAAGACGGCCGTCATAACTCCAGTGGGTCTCTATCAATTCAAGTGTATGCCTTTCGGACTAAAAAATGCTGGAGCCACGTTTCAAAGGTTGATGGAGAAGGTCCTGGGAGAGCTGAGGGGGAAAATATGCTGTGTTTACATTGATGATGTAATCGTGTTTTCGGCCAACCCCGAACAACATCTCAAGGATGTGGAGGCTGTCCTTAAAAAGCTGCATGAGGCCAAGTTGACCCTCAACCTAAAAAAATGTCTCTTTTTCCGACGTGAGTTGAAATTCTTGGGTCATGTGGTATCCGAGAAGGGTGTTCAGGTTGATCCAGAAAAGACCCTGGCGGTGACTTCTTATCCGATTCCCACCAATATTAAATCTTTGCAGCGTTTCCTAGGCCTAGTGGGGTGGTACCACAAATTCATAGATCACTTTGCAGACCTGGCAGCCCCACTTAATCAACTGAAGAGAAAAGATGTGCAGTGGATCTGGTCAGAGGACTGTCAGCGGAGCTTCGACCAGCTGAAAAAGGCACTTGTGAATGCTCCCATCCTGATACAGCCTGATCATGCACTGTCGTTTGAGGTTCACACGGATGCAAGTGATGTAGGGTTGGGAGCAGTGCTGGTCCAGAGGACTGGTGAGGGGGAGAAAGTGATAGCCTATGCTTCCAGGGGGTTGCGTGGAGCAGAGTGTAACTACTCTACATCCGAGAAGGAGTGTCTTGCGGTGGTGTGGGCAATTGAAAAATGGAGGCACTTCCTTGAAGGTCCTGAGTTCATCGTGTATACAGACCATGCTGCCTTGACTTGGGCCTTCAATTGTCCAAAGACTTCATCTCGGCTCACACGCTGGATCCTGCGGCTGCAACAATTCCAGTTTAAAGTCCAGTACAGAAAAGGTCTGCATAACATCGTTCCAGATGCGCTGTCTAGAGCAGTGACTCCTCCACCTTCAGCAGCAGCTTGTGTTTCCGTGAATACTTCTCCTGGTTCCACAGATCTGCCTACTTCGTTGTCTGCAATAAGGGAGGCTCAGGAACAGGATACAGAGGTCAGGGACCTGGCCAAAGAGTCTACCACCAATAGTAGGCCGGATAGGGTAGGGTTTACAATGGTGCAAGGTCTCTTGTACCGTCACTCACCAATGAGAGAGGGGGGAGACAAGTTCCAACTGGTGGTACCCAAGAGTCTTGTGCCTGTTTTTCTTGCTTACTTTCATGACCATCCTTTGAGTGGGCACTTGGGCAGATTAAAAACCCTCCTGAAGGTTCTTGAGGTGGCCTGGTGGCCGTCTGTCCGAAAGGATGTATGGAATCATGTTAAGATTTGCAACATCTGCCAGGCCTACAAACCTGAAAATCGTCAGCCTGCAGGATTCATGCAGCCAACCCCCGTCGAAGATGCCTGGGAAAAGTTGGGAATGGATCTTATGGGGCCATTTCCCCGCAGCAAAAAAGGGAATACCTTTCTTCTTGTGATCGTGGATTACTTTACAAAGTGGGTTGAGATGTTCCCCTTAAAAGACAGTAAGGCCCACCGCATTGTGACCATCTTAAAAGAAGAGATATTCACTCGGTTTGGGGTTCCGCATGAGTTGGTCTCAGATAGGGGGCCACAGTTCACTGGTCATGAGATGGCTAACCTCTGTAAAATCTGGGGAGTGACACAGAAGTTTACCACCAGCTATCACCCCCAAGCCAACCTCACTGAACGTTCCAACCGGACCATCAAAACTATGATCGCCTCATATGTAGGGAACCAACACAAGAATTGGGATCAGTGGGTCAGGGAGTTCCGCTTTGCCATTAATGCCGCCTATCACGAGACCACAGGCCGAACACCGGCAGAGTTGGCACTCGGAAGATCTTTGAAAGGGCCACTAGAGAGATTGATTGGAACATCACCTTCTCCTCATCAACCTCCGTACACGATCCTGGAAAGACAAAAATTAATGTTTGAGGAAGTCAAGAGGAGAGTTGGGGGATGTCAGGCCAGACAAGCCAAGTATTATAATGCCCGAAGGAGAGGTGCACAACTCCTACCGGGAGAATTGGTCTGGGTCCGCACTCACCCACTCTCAAAAGCATCCGAGAATTTCTCATCCAAGCTTGCGCCTAAATGGTCGGGTCCAGCGTCAGTGGTGAGAAAATTAGGCCCTGTCAACTACCAAATACAGTGGAATGATCAAAATAGAAAGATTGATACCGTTAATGTGGTTAACGTTAAGCCCTTTTTTGGGAGTTCAGAATCTGGTACCTCTGGCTGGGGGGGGGGGACTGTGACACTGCCACATTAGTTTAGGCATCATTACTTAAAAAGGATCATTAAAGGTGTTTAAGTATAGAAGATGATTGCATATATGTTTGTAGGTTTCATATAATATCTGAGTGATATGGGTATGTACTCGTTTATATGTATTTATCATGTTTACTTCCACTGTGTGTGTGATGGTATAGATATGGGTGTTTTTTATAAGGACAAATGCTGGCTGATATGCCGGGGGCCCGCCTATCACCGTGCACCTAAACGGATATAGGAAACAGGTGTGTGAGGGCAGGGAGGGCGCTGGTACTCAGTTGCTGCAGCTACTAGTTTTAGTGGTAAATTGTTTTCTCTGGGGTGGTAAAGAAAAATAAAGCATCACTACTAAAAAAACGGACTATATATAAGTTAAACGCCGCATGTAGTATGTGGAAAGCGAGCGCGTTACCCAACTGAGGATGCGTTAACATAATCTTCACAGACGGTCGGCTGGACTTATTCAACGGAGTTGGTGAGGCATATAAGAATACGCCGCATGTATTGTGGAGAAAGCGAGCGCGTTACCCAACTGAGGACGCGTCAACATAATCTTCACAGACGGCTGGCTGGACTTGTTCAACGGAGTTGGTGAGATCGATTGGTTTTGTTCTTTCTCCTATTTGCGTGATATAACAGCAAACCAAGGATCGCATTCTTTTCTTGTATGGGCGGATTATTTGTTTGCTACGTCATGTGACAATTTACTGGCATCGGCCTTGGATTATTATATGAACTTTCGCAGGCATCCTGATAAAGGATTGGATTCGTTTAGTTTGGACTTTTAGGGTGTTTCCGGGTCTAAAGAGAGAAAAACAGGACATTGAAGAGACATTTGGGGTTGTGTGGGTCATTTAATGTGTGAAAATATAAAGCGCTGCACTGTGAGCAAATACTGTGTTTATGGTTTGGGGTGTGTTTTCCTTTGATGCTGGTAGACCGAATACTGTTTGTCAATGTTATAGTTTGTTATTGCTAATCTGGTCAAGTCTTTCTAAAGAACCCCTTTTGTGCGTTTTAGTTAACACAACCTAAATGAAAAAATGGAAGTGTTACAAACCCATAAATTAGTTGGTCCCTTTTTAACCCAGGAGTTGGGTCAAAAATAACCCATTATGGGTTATTTTTGACCCAGGAGTTTTTAGTGTGTAGGCATTGTGAGGAATGGTGGCTGTATGCGATCTCAGTTAAGATAGTGGGTGTGTGAGTGCTGGCTGGCTGGCGGATCGAGCTGCGGCGCATTGAATAACTATACACTGGGCGTTTGGGCGGTGTTCATCTAAAATCGTAAGTATCTCATCCCTTTTTCATTTTGGATCTTATAGATTTAGTTTAACGTTTGGTGTTTTTATTGTTAAAGGGAACGGGAACTTCCCCACCTGAAACCCTATCTAGTGGGAGGACGTTATAAAGAGATGCCGCTGTTGTTTTGCTTATTGGGTTTATTATTTTGATTTATTTTGTTTTCTTTGGTTTCGGAATTCCAGCTTACTCTTCTTTTGTTGTGTGGGATTTCTTTGCAACATCTGTATGTTGGCTATTATTAGTAGTAATTTTGTTTTGTTGTTTTTTTGGGGGGTTATTTTCCTCGAAATTATTTCATATTCGGCTATGGTTTTCTTTGTGTAATTTATTGTGATCGTTTTGAGCTGGATTGTGTAGGTGACCAATCAGGCACTGCTCTCTGCATAGCCCTGTCCGGTCAGGAGGCAGGAGCGCCCTGGATGTGCCATTTTTGTGTTTGTATGTTTTATTGAGTGTCTGTAGTATAATTGTCTCGTTTAATCAGTAGCTAACTAACAGTCTTCTGTGTGTCTCCAGGAGCCAGTTGGATTCGATGTGGAACGGGGAGGCCGGTTGCCTTGACCTAGAGGTGTGTACTTCAGTGTATGATGTGTATTGGCACAATTGTCTTGCAGTGCTTTGCAGTCTGATTTGGGGATGAATTTAAGTAGGGTTGGACGACCTCTTACGTGTGCCCGGCCTGCCTTGTTCCTGTGAAGCCTGGCCCTGGAGAAGTATTTTTCTGTGGTGTGTTTTTAAGGATGATTGTGACGTTTTATTAAAATAAAGTATATTTTGTATTGTGACCCCTGTCTCACTGGGTTATATCTTTGCCCTCAGTGGGTACTACTTACCCGTGTGTCTTTTTTTTTTTTTGGAGTATTTCCTTAGGTGTGATCCTAAACTCCTTGCTTATAATATCGCCACATAAGCAAAGCAGATTACACTGGTGCCCTGAAAAGACTACACCCGAACAGCAGACACTGGACTCTCTGCTTAACCTCAGCGTGTCAGGCGGACCCAAAGCACAGAGAGGACTGTATCCAGAGCATTATCTGCAGACGCTGGTTCCACCTTAAATGCACAGAGTCAGCTGACCGGTTAGATGTTGCTTGCACTGATTATCATAAATGCCTCATGTGCTGTTCCTGAGGCAACACATCTGAGGCAACACATCTGAGGCAACACATCTGAAACAACACACTGAGGCAACACACTGAGGCAACACACTGAAACAACACACTGAGGCAACACACTGAGGCAACACACTGAAACAACACACTGAGGCAACACACTGAAACGTGCTAACACTGTGAATGGAAAAGTGCAGGTTTCACTGATCAATAAAATTGAGAGTGAACTGTTGCAAATACCCCAGAAAAATAAATAATTTTTTTTTTTTTTTTTTTTTAATTTTAAATATAAAAAATACTATAACATCTATATTATAATATTAGTCCACATATATATTATATTCCATATATATAATTATTATTATTCCACATAAATATTATTATTATTCCACATATTATTGCTTCATATATATATATATATATATATATATATATATATATATATAACGGCAGGCTATATACACTCTGTGCTGTGTGCCTAATTATTATGCAAGTTGATTTTCTGATAATATTTTTTCCCAAGCACCTTTTAAATCTCTTTTTTGGCTCAATTTATCTGTATTTTCATAAATTATATATCACTTAAAAATGACTAAATACAAAATGAATAGTAGTTATTAAAATTTATGTGGTTTGGAATTGGTAAAATGTGCTTGGGGAAAAAAATGTGATCAGAAATCTATAAATATGCACGCAGTGTATATAGACAGAATAGATAATGTATACCATTTTCATATGTGTGTGAATATATATATATATATATAATTTGTTAGGGTCCAGCCAGGCTAGAAATGTTGCTCATTGCTTTAACTCTGTTACTCACACACATTTATCCGTGAGGTGTCCAGACACACTGAGTGTTTTCTATAATGGATATTGGAGGAAAATGCTTAACGTGTAATTAAACGGGTTGCGTTCATATTCTGGGCTCATTGGATTTTTTATATAGTATGGTTTATAATTATAAATATGATGTGTACTGAGTTTGGTCTTTTAATATCACTGTCTGAGTACAGTAAGCCCTGACGGTAAGCGCTTTAGGATGTCCCTGTAAAAGAGACACTATGCAGAGAAGACTCAAGAAGGCTTTTGTCCAATTCTGTATCTTAGAGAGGAACACTGTTGAGATGTGCATGCTGTGGATTAAACCGTGTAAGCCTTTATTTCCCAACAAACACATTTAAAACCAGTAAGCATTTGTTTTGGGCTCATGTCTTGCTATAATTTTAAAAGAACTTTTCAATGCACTGGCGCTCATCACTGAACACAGCACAGTAAATATGATACTGTAGCTTTTGTGCTATCAGAAACACACGGAGGCAGGATTGCAGAGTCAGAACAACAACAGTTGTGTGTTTTATTAAACTCGTGCGTCAGAGAGACGCGCATTAACCCACACCCAAACTCTCATGAACTCTTCTTAAAGGGGACATGTCCAATATCCACGCGTGTCGGTGATGAGGGAATTATGCCAGCAGGTCAGTGATGTGAGCTTGTATCTGCTCCTACAATATATATATATATATATATATATATATATATATATATATATATATATATATATATATATATGTGTGTGTGTGTGTGTGTGTGTGATATACAAAATAAATATGATAACACAATACAACACTCCCACCTGTGGGTTATTATTACTGTATGACAAGAGTAAACCTGCATCAACACACAAAGCACAATCCATACACAATGTACTGATCAATGTCATTATTACATGTTAATGCCATTTAAACTTGATTTATAGCCTACATTTTATAAATTTATCTTTTTTAAATCAGCCTTCACCTTTTCTGCTTGGGTCTGCCTTGATTCTGAAGATTATTCTTGTCCATCACACGTTTATTTGTACTATTTTTCGTGTATAATTTCATTGTTCTTCACTCTTGCCTTTTCAAAATATCTAATAAATAAATCCTGACGAAGAGTTTGCGGTTCTCAATCTTTATTGAACACTTCAGTTGGTCAGTTTTGCGACATGATGCTATTAAAATCACAGCTCTTAATACATACGTGCTGGAGACCTTTTACCATGAATGCATCCAGATGTTATGCTGATAATCGCTGAAGTAATTAACGTAAATAAACCCAGTAGCTTTTCTGTCAGCAGACTAACCTTACTGTTGTTAGCAGTTAGCACTGAGCATTAGCACTGAGGAGCTGAGTAAATCTAGCCTCACTCACACAACAGCAGATTCCACTGGGAGCAAACACAATTAAGATATCTTTTTTTAGAGATATATCACTAATTACCTTTGCGTATGTGTGATACTTTGGCAAGCCGTTTTGTCAACAGGAGAATTCGCTGTGTTAGAGACACTGACCTGTAGAAACATATCAATAGAAATAATAAGACCATCTCTGGTTTCGCTTCTCTCTGATAGAAAGAATGACTTATATTTTTAAGACACATCATCATATTTAGAATGCTGCATTTTATTAACATAAGTATACCTTTATATCACAGGGCCATACTGATAAATATAAATTCCCAAACCATAGCCATTTTTAGTCTGAAATATGATATATATCTAATATATAATTTAGTCTAAGATATCTATGACGTCATTACAGGTATCTAAAATGGAGTTTTGACTAGTCAATGTATTTAAAGATATCTCAAATCAGATTTCTTGTGGATATCTCTAAATATCAGTCTGACTAGTCAAATTATAATTATGACTCGTCACAATACATGACTATCCAAAATATATTTATGAATAGTCAAAACATAGTTGTATATGCTAAAACGGCTTGCCACACAGTTCTCGGATCTGGTGAACCGGTTCGACCGGTTCAGGAAAAAGAACCGGTTCAAAAGAGCGATTCGTCATCCCGAATGAACATTCACAGCTGTGACGCAAAACTGCGCTGATCCAGTCACACATTCTTTCCTCAACATCTTGACAAGATCAGTCGGTGAGTACTATAGTATTGAATATTCACATCTCTCATTAACATAATATTCGCGGAGACAAGATGTACATAGTTAAAACAGTAGACAGTTCAGTCAATAAAAGTAGCCAGAGCAGAGGACTTTGGTGGTCTATAAATCATTACAATAGTGTGAGATCTGACAAGATGACTGTGATGTACAGCTGTCAGGATAAAGAAGTGCTAGCGATCTTATTTACTGACTCTATCTCTGAGGAGTTATGATAGCAGAAGACTCGTTTCTGTTTACTTTCACTTTGTAAGAAGGAGATCGGCGAGATGATATACTGGCTCCCCATAATAACACATCACAGCAGCGATCATCATAAAACATGAACACAACTATTACTCTGTGTAAACTTTGTTCAGTGCGAGTTGCGTTTGCTTGAACACAGTCATTTACGACGTCATCACGCGGGTGTGTGTGTGTGTGTGTGTGTGTGTGTGTGTGTGTGTGTGTGTATGGCGTTCCGGTTATTTAATGTAACTTTGCAAAATGCACTCGTCTCAATGAACGCAGTCCGCGTCTGCCAACTTATTTTATTATTATTTTTAAACTGAACAAAGATCACAGGGGACACATGTATCACACACACACACACACACACACACACACACACACAAAGGAACTCGAGGTAGAGCAAGGCAATAAAGTACATTTTCAAACAAGATACAGTAAGAGATAGTATACTAAAAAAATGATTCATAAAACATTTAAAGGAATAGAAATCAAACATACAATACATGATTAAACATAGAAATAAATAACATGAAACAACGAAAAAAATGTTTTGTCATCTTCAGGAATTCAGGAGGTCACTTATAATCAAACCTTTTTTTTTTAAACAACAGCAGTTTTAGCGGGTTTCTTGTTCGCTGATTAGCAGAGAGAGTCATGGGATAACTTTAACAGAGAGAGTCATGGGATAACTTTAAACTTGGGCTTAGAATCAGTGGCTTTACATTCATGGAGATGAACTGGCCACGGAGAGTTAGCAGCTTTAATCTGTCGTCTCTTTTCACCCGGAGTCCCACATCAAAACAGGACATTCTTTATTTCAAATTTCTGTTTCACAAATATGAAGTTTGTTGTAAGCAGAGAAAATACGGCAGGCTTCTTCTGTCCAGAACTCCTTCGCACAATCACATTATGAGGGCAACTTTCAGTGTAGCATTTCCATTTAGTTTCCCCCAAAAATTGTTTATTTAATTAGTTAGTTAGTTAGTTAGGAATATGTGGATTTAGGTAATTAAATGATGTATTTATTTGTAATTTTTAAATTTATATATTTATGTATTTAACTTATGTATTCATTATTTGTTTGTTTACAGTGGTATACTGTGGGGTTTCAGTCAGGGCCTTCAGTAAGAGAGCCGCCTTGGTCCATGTTCCCGCACTGCTATTAAAAAGCAAACACGGCCAGCAAAATAGCCTGTTCCGCTCAGTGCTAGCTGTTAGCCAGTCAGCGCGGTCGTAGTCGCCCTCAGTGAAGTGCGCACAAACCCTTTTCCGGCCTTGGTCAGCCCATCCAGCTCAGGTGTAGATTCTCCTTTTGAAACGAGCTGAAAAAGGCACACGAAGGACATCACTGACATCGCCCATAACCCGCCAGACTCTCTAACGGTTGATGACCTCAGCGGGGGCTAGCGCGACACATCGCGGCGTTCATCACTGCGCACGCTACCAGTGCTGTGGTGCGTTTAGATGACGTATGGAAGATCCAGCTCAGCCTCACTAAAATAACCAGATTCTCTCTGGAAATATAATCGTAAAAATTACAAAATTTATTTTAGATTCTGACAGGGCCATATGGAAAATCCAGCTCAGCCTCACAAAAAAAAAAAAATAAAAAAAAAAATTATATATATATATATATATATATATATATATATATATATATATATTTTTTTTTTTTTTTTTTTTTTTTTTTTTTACAGGGCCATCAGCCCACAACCCACCTCTGCTTATGTATTGCTTTTACAGGTTTCGTCCCTCATATAGAACTACTACCACAGTAGAAATACAGCTCATGATGGCAGGGTAGCCTAATTCAACATGTGAACGAGACACGGCCGTCCGACGTGCGGAGCCAGGACTGTGTGCTTTATAAGTCACATTACACTAGTAAAACCTGCGTTACTGGAGTTAAACAATAGGCTGAATACATTAATGTTCAGTAGGCTAACTCATACCTGCTGACACCCAAGCAATAGCAGGAGACAAACGAAACGCGGCTCACTGGTTTACTATGCTGCTGTTACACAAATTAATTAATAAATAGGGCTAAATAAAAAAACAAACAAACTACAGTAGCCTAAAGTTGGTCTATAGGACATAAGCTGTTCTGTGTTTATAGCCTAATAATTGTGTGTGCAGATTGTAGCTGTATAATTACGGTTATCAGACATAATGGGCAAATGTATTATTATTATTATTTTAATTAATAAATACGGCAATTAATGAATACATAAATAAGTCCACAAAAAAAAATCTACATAAATAAATATGTGACCCTGGATCACAAAACCAGTCTTATGTTGCACGGGTATATCTGTGGCAATAGCCAACAAAACATTGTATGGGTCAAAATTATAGATTTTTCTTTTATGCCAAAAATCATTAGGATATTAAGTAAAGATCCTGTTCCATGAAGATATTTTGTAAATTTCCCACCTTAAATATATAAAACATTTATTTTTGTGAATGGATGCAGCACTATCGCCAACAGAAATGACCAACTTTAAAGGCGATTTTCTCAATATTTCGATTTTTTTGCACCCTCAGATTCCAGATTTTCAATAGTTGTATCTCTGCCAAATATTGTCCTATCCTAACAAACCACACATCAATGGAAATTTTATGTATTCAGATACAGATTCAGATGTATTATGTATAAATCTCAATTTAAAAAAAATTACACATAAGACTGGTTTTCTGGTCCAGGGTCACATATATAAATACAAAATGTACAAATACATAATCACCTAAATCCACATATTCCTAACTAAATAAGTATATAAATAATGAAATAAATGAAACAGAAACAGAGATATGTTAAAGGAAATGCTTCACTGAAGGTTGTAGTTGTGCGAAGGAGTTCTGGACAGAAGTAGCCTGGCTTATTTTCTCTGCTTATAGATGTAAAGATGAACCGTGCTGCTCTACTCCTGTCTCTCTCTCAGCATATCATCCATGGAGAACGACAGAAACGGACTCGCTCAGTGTAGACATAATCACTAATTTGGTCATTTCGCAGGTGTCCGATGTAGCAAAAATGTGAAAAGCAACCTATGATGGCAGAGCTTTCAGCTTGTAGCGGAGAGTGGAGCGCTACCAAGTGCCAAGTGTCTCTCAATCATAACAGACAGATAGGCATTAATGCTCTAGATCTGGTATTTGTTCATAGGTTACATACAATTTGTTGGATGGTTTGTATTTATTTGTGCAGACTGTGCAGAGATTTGAAAGTGAGCCGGAGGATTTTGAATTTAATAAGATAAGATCGTACAAAATTGAACTTAACAGATAAGTTGGGGCTAAAGCGGTTACATAAAAGGTAATTGAAGTTCTCACAATCCCACTAATTTGATCCAGGTTTATCTAGTCTGGATAACTGCGTGTGCACGTGTTTCTTAAGCGTCCATCATGGCTCAAATCGATATCCACCACATCAAACCGCATGTTTTGTGCTGTTTTATGCATTTGAGACATGGTGTTTTCCTCAGTGCAAAACTTACATTTCACAGGAATATTCTCCATTCGTGAATGTTAGAAAGTCGTGCAAATGTTTCCATTTTGCTGCTTGACTTCACATTGAATGAGCGCTGCTGCTGCGCGAGCAAGAAATATAAGAAAGACTAAAATATACATTTTGCTTGGAAAAATAATATGCGATATTTTATAACACCAGAAATATCTTCCAGCTATAATCATTTATCTTTAGGATTTTGGATGATGCTGGTTTTCAGAGTAGTCGGGCCACTGTTCTTTGCACACTGCTCGAGTATCCTATCTCTGTCAGCTCGACTCGCTCTCCGCGGTCCTCTACTCCAGCCTCCTCGTGGCCCTCGCCGTCGCCTGGCTTCAGTGGGGGGGCAGATCATTCAGTGGTGCTGCACCCAAACTATGGACCTCGCCCCCCCGATCGCTCTGTGGTGTCAATACTATTCCTGGATTTAAAACTATGCTCAAAACTCACTCATTTTCTGAATGTCACCTTTCTTAAGTTGTACTGCATTTGGTTGTGTGTGATTGTGTTCTGCTGTGTGCTGCCCCGTCTACATAATTCTCCTTTACTGTACTTTTACTCTCATCCACCTACTGTTGTTTTGTTTGTTATCATTGTCCATTGCCATTATTGTTGCTTGTTCATTGTAAAGCATCCTTGAGCCCTGGAAAGGCACTATATAAATAAAACGTTATTATTATTATTATTATTATTCAGTTCAGGTGTTGGAGTTTAATCCCAGCTTTTCTTAGCGTCTTTTATGAAACAGCCCTCTGAACGTGTGTGTGTGTGTGTGTGTGTGTGTGTGTGTGTGTGTGTGTGTGTGTGTACTCATCTGAAGCTGTGTTTAAAAGAAACTAATTTAAGACTTGCTGATTTAAACATTCAAGAGCAAGAGAACTCGCGCACGCTGTGAGAAGGTGTGTGTGTGTGTGTGTGCACTCATCTGAAGCGCGCACACGTCTCAGACAGTGCACAAATACGGAGTTTCCTTTCGAGAGGTCTCTCGTATTGCGTAAGGCTATTACGCTATGGGAGAACTCCTTTCATATAGCTATTTTGACAATAATGGCTGCATGTCGAGTTATCTTCAGAGGACAGTAAATATATATGGCTAAACAAGCAGAACATTGACTACTCTAAAATATATCCAAGTTTTACTTACTGTCCCTTGAGAAGATTTACTAAAATGTTTGGTGAAAAGTGAGGGGTGTACTCACTTTCGTGAGATACTGTATATAATATACATTATAAGAGTTTGGCCCTCATTAGGCCCATTCCTTGTTTTTCCCTATATGAAGCTCGTCACTGACTGGCTTATTGGGTTCACACTTTACTCTTTTACAGCCTCAGGCATCTTGCCTCGAGCTACTGTATGGAGCGAAGTGAAGCATCAAGGTGGTGGTGTGGCGCAATGGATAAGACACATGCCTTTGGTGTGAGAGACCTGGGTTCGAATCCACTGTGAGACACCAATGTGTCCTTGAGCAAGACACTTAACCCCTAGTTGCTCCAGAGGCGTGCGACCTCTGACATGTATAGCAATTGTAAGTCGCTTTGGATAAAAGCGTCAGCTAAATGAATAAATGTAAATGTAAAATGTAAATGTAAGCACGCACAGCGCTTTGAAGGGGGTTCCCGTAGCGTAAGCTAGCCTTACGCAACACGAGAGATCTCTCACTAACGTAACCGAGACGTTCTCTTTCAAGTCTTGCACTTCAACAGACAAACTCACACAAAAATCATATCAACATGTCCGTCTTGATGAGTATCCTAGCAGACATAATCTGTTATGCCTTACGTGAACTATATAAATATAAATCTAAATATGCACAATATAAAAACTCAATCAATAAAATACATTAATGAAGAGCTATGCACAGTACATAAAGAAACAAAAAATATCAAGACCCAAAATACGCAGAAGACTTCACAAAATATTAAAAGCACGGCTATACAAGTACGTTTTCAGACGACATTTAAAAACAAACACACATTTAGATGATCTAATATTCCACAGTTGTGGAGCCCTCACTGCAAACGCTCTGTCCCCTTTAGTTACACATCCAGTCACTGGAACAGCCAGCAGCTTATTACAAGAAGAGCTAAGACATCTCCCTGATTCACAAGCTTTCAGGAGCTCAGTTAAAGAAGTAGGTGCCAAACCATTTAAAGCTTTATATGTCAACAATACAAATTTAAAAGTGATCCTTAAATAAACAGTTAACCAATGCGAAGAAGCTAAAGCAGGTGTAATATGATGAAATAACTTTATTCTTGTCAGTAGTGTGGCTGCAGCGTTCTGCACTGATTATAAACGCGATACAGTGCGATGGTTCAAAGAAGAGAAAAAAACATTACAATAATCAAGGCTGGAAGAAATAAAAGCATGAATACGTTTCTCTGTATCATTGAAATTCAGAAACCGCCTCACCTTGGAAATGTTTCTTAACTGATAAAAACAAGACTTCTTGACATGACATTCAAAATTTTAATTGGAATCAAAATAAGTATTCATGTAATCAGAATAATGGTAGACCTACCTGTAAAAACATGAAAAGCACTGTTTATGAACTACATTACCCAAAATGCACCGCAGATTACTGACGCGCATTTCAGTCTGTGCAGCAGCGAATTAACCACTCGTGTCATCAAACGGAATGAAATTAAACTAAGATCAATATTAACAAGCTTCCTCATAATTGTGAAAATGAACATAGGACATAACCTGATACTTCAGATACTGTACCTCTTATAGAAATACGACACAATCACGTGTTTAAAGCGAGACAGTTTATGCAACATATTAAACCTTTAATTTAACACACAACAGGGTCAACAACGGTATGACCACCATATTTTGTTCTGATTTCACCGTAAGTTATATTTAATATGCTCTTTGAGCTTGTCTGAGTTGATCATTAACAGAGACACATACCTCTCTGCCCCTGAAACTGCAGGAGTCCCAGCTGGAGAAACTGTGCCGTTCAGAGAGGAGAGAGCAGATTCTGGCGCTGAGGAGCAGTGGACTATCATCAGCACCGCTGAGGACGAGTTTACTCCGACTGGACTGGAGTCTGGAAAGCAGTACTCGATCCGCTACAGGATAGTGGGTAAAGTGTGAGTGAGTGAAGCCAGTGACACTCTACCGTCTTCAGGTAAGTGTCATATGCATAAAAAAATTGAATTACTCTCTATTTACTTCATTCACACAGTCAATGTTTGTATTGACATATTTCCTAACAGGTGTGTCTAATAATAAATGTGTAACATTTTGTAAAGGGTTTGCCATTTGACTGTATATACTGTATATTAACATATTTCCATCGTTCATGTTGTTACAAATAGTCCTTAAAGACGCTGAGTATATTATGCAGTTAATGTAAAATGTAGGCTACTATTCTTATGTTGGAGTGATGAACGGAGCGAGGACTCAATAATACAGAAGAATAGGCTTTTATTAATTATAAAAATAAAACAGAACACAAACAAAAACTAACCCGAGGGGGAAAGCACACACAGAGGGAGTTTTGACAGGTAGACATTCAACGACAATCTGGCACAGGACTGCAAACACAAGGAGGATAAATAGGGAGAAAACAAGGCAGGTAACGAGGGAGGACAGGTACGACAAATGAACCAATAATCAGGTGACAAGATGAGCAGGGTTAGACAATCGACAGGAGAGCACAAGGACACACACATGACAAGCCATGTGCTCTCAACAAACATGACAACAAACATGACTAAAACACAAGCACATGGCCAGTAAAAACAAATCACAAAATGAGACATGAACACAGCCAATGAGCACTCAGACAGACGGACTGTGTTACTTGTGTTCGACGTACATGGCAATCATAGTTTTTAAATTCCAATTGACGCGTTCAGTGAGGTTTGACTGAGGATGGTATGCGAAGGTGAGTTTTTGTGTTACTTGCCACTGCTTACATAATTGGGCCAAGAGGTTTGAGGTGAATTGTGTCCCTCTGTCAGACACGATGAAGGCTGGTGTTCCCCATCTTGTGGAAGTATCCTCTGTAAGAATTTGCACAATGGTTGTAGCCTTAGCAGCTCTCATGGGGAAAACCTCTACCCATTTAGTGAAATAGTCCACTATGCTGGCGGGTGCTTCGTGGAAATGGTCCCATGATGCCCATGCCAAGCATATTTCCAGGCTCGACTATGGGCACACTTGTAGCCCCCCTGCAGGGTTTAAGTTAGCGGGCTTATACTGTTGACATTTCTCACACTTTGCAGTGCTGCCATACATCATTACGTATCGATGGCCAATAAGCAAATTCTAAAAGTCGCAGAAGAGTGTTAAATTTACCCAAGTGACCACTCAGAGGGCTGTCATGTGCAAGTCAAAATTACTTCCTTCAGGTTTGCAGGGACTACAATTTGAAATCTTTGGCCTTCTTTAGAGTCTGGAACACTCCTAAATAAAACCTCATTTTTAAAGACGTAGTGTGTTCTCAAAAGATCTTTGGTTTGCTGGCTCTTGGCTTTAACCATGATCTCTTGGTACTCTGGGTCTTTTTTCTGTTCATCCGCGATTTGAGACAAGTCCAACAGCAGATCACAAGTGACAGAAGTAAAACCACGCCTAGCTGGTGTGTGTAACAACACAGCCGGTGATTCAGCCGCATCTCTCCTGGTCTGATCATCCATCTTTCCAGTCTGGATGAGGGCTTTGGATGATGGAAAAGCCAGAATAAGGATGCGTGATCAGTGATCACCTCAAAAGCTCTGCCTTCTAGGTAATGGTGGCACTTCTCTACAGCCCATACTACTGCTAGACATTCCTTTTCTGATGCTGAATAGAGCAAACGGGATGCAAACGGGATGCATTACTCTCTCTTGTCCATCCACTTCCTGTGTCAATACAGCTCCTTAGCCCACATCACTTGCCTCGGTCTGTACTTTAAAAGAAGAATCAGAGTTAGGTGTACTTAAAACAGGTTCTCTGGTGAGTTCATCTTTGAGGTTAAATGAACGCTGGCAGTCGTCTGTCCACTTCTTTCCTCTTCAGTGTGTGTAAGGGTGCTGTTTTAGTGGAGAAGTCAGAAATAAACCGATGGTACCAAGCCGCAAGGCCTAGAAATCGTTGTACCTGTTTATAAGGACTTGGGAGTTGGGAATGTTCTGATTGCATCCACTTCGTCTGAATTCACCTTGACTCCATCCACTGTGATGGTATGGCCTAAGTAGTCAAGCAAAGAACATATGAACTTACACTTCATGAGGTTAAGAGTGAGACCAGCCTTGTGCAGACTATGAAACCCTTGTTTGAGATGGTGCAAGTGTGTTTGGATGTCTGGGGAGTACACAATAATGTAATTGATATAGACCATGCAACATTTGTTCTTGTGCTCTCTGAGAACAATCAGCCGTTGGAAAGATGCTGCTGCGTTTCTAAGGCCAACGGGAAGACACAAGAATTCATATAGCCCTGAAGCAGTAAGCGGACTCTTTTGTCTTGTCGTTATCTTCCATTTTCAAAACAAGCTGGCTATTGGCTGCTATTATTCGCTTGATTTGGTCATGGGCCTACGCTACAATACGTTTAGAGCGGCCGCTACTGGATGAGATGGCAAACAATAAAATAAAAAGCAAACGGTCTAATCATAGATTGTAAAAAATGCGCAAAACATGGCACTTTAAAAACCGAATAGTTTATTTATAGTTCGGTTTCGGATATTTCACGCCATGTTCGAATGCATATTCGAATATCGAATAAAAAGTGACAGCCCTAATTGCCAGTATCCGCTCTTTAAGTCCAACGTGCTTATCACCTTGGCTTCTTGGAGAGAATCAAGAATATCCATGATCTGAGGCATCGGATACGCGTCAAGGTGAGTTTTTGTGTTAAGGCCACGGTCATCAATGCATAACCGGGATCCTCCATCTTTCTTATCTACGACCACCTCAGGTGAAGTCCACGGACACGAAGAAGGTTTAATGATTTTTAGTTGAAGCAACTCTTTAATCTCTTCTTAAATTGATTCTTCACTTGGTTGAAGCATGTGAGTTTTCCACTACTTGGTCGATCAGCTTTTCCTCATCGTGAATCATTCCGCCTTCTCCTTCTGCAGCATAAAATTGGACAGCAGCGTGCTCGTGCATTTTATTAAAACATAGGATGGCTAGAGTTAGCATCAGGCAAGTATGCACGTGAAACAATAAAATCGATAGTTATTTTGGCTTCTTTGAGGAAATCCAATCCCAAGATGACAGGAACAGACAAGTTTTCATCGTCCATCACATAAAATGCATTCCCAGAATGCTTTACCACGAGTTTTCCGACTCTGGCCATTAGCGAGCATGAACGTTTGAGCACTTCTGGTCAATTGCTCATCCCTCTTCCTCAATCTCTGCCATACTTTTTGCTGCAACAAAGAAAATGTGCTTCCTGTATGAATGAATGAAAATTATAGGAGCTTGTAGTCCACTGAGAGCTAAAAGTGGGATCAATAAAGATGAGGCGATTAGGTTGACCTGAATATTTCTTCTTCTGCTCCTCATCTTTTCCTTGACTCAATCTTCTCTTGCTCTCTGCCCAGTCCTTCTCTCTTTGCGTGCCGAGACAAACCAGATCATCAACAGTTTTTACTGTTCCCCTCAACAGTGAAGCCAAGCGTTGCATGCACTAGTTCATTTTCAGACATAGGATTAAGTGATTTAGTGACATCGCTCTGTAGTTGAAAGCAAAGCGTCTTGTGATATAAGTGAACTGATATATATGATGAAAAATCCTTTCTACAAAAGAAAGCAAAATAGCTAACATCACTCATTATTCATTACAAATACACCAAGACATTAGCATAGTCAGCCAATACTCACGTTTGAGCGTAAACTCTACGAGTCCTCAAAACAGGACTTCAGATGAGTAGGCAGGTCGCATTAGTTCAGCCATGCGTTTCCCTCTACCAAATGAACTGACTTGTTCATGGGTTACTAGGCTTATACCCGGTAGCCACCATGCACTAGCGCCCTCAAGCGGCTCCCAGTGGTATTACACTTGACCCAGATACCTTTTTTTAGGCAATAGTGAAATACAATAATAAAAACCAGGTAACGTTCAGACTGTTACAATAGTGACATGTCAATATTACCAAACCCTCAATAGTGATTGTGTTAGGATTTGGGCTCTGTAAATAATGTTGGAGGATTTCTGCATGTGTTAGCAATGGATGCAGGATCATTTTCTCTTGACATGATAATCATACTCTTCATGTCTGTTGATTTCCACAGTCATGGCTCCCAAGACCAGGAGCGACTTCCTTCAGTGTAAGTCAGAAAACAAGCAGAGAAACTCACTGAGTGTGTTCATGTTCTTCCTGTAGAAGCTGAAAGAAAACATGACAGAAGAGCTTTAGAGTTGATCATGTGAATGATGATTAAACTGCACTGAGACATGAAGAGTTCAGATACACTGAAAGATCAGATTCATAATTCCTGATTGTGATGTGTTTTATCTCCATCAGATTCCCGTCAGCTCTCTCCGGATCTGAACACAGTGAATAAACACCTCCGTCTGTCTGAGGAGAACAGAGTGATTACTGGCAACTTCACAGAGCTTCAGTCGTATCCCGATCATCCAGACAGATTTGACTGTTATGAGCAGGTGATGTGTAGTGAGAGTGTGTGTGAACGCTCTTACTGGGAGATTGAGTGGCGTGGTGGTGTGTCTATATCAGTGTCATATAAGGGCATCAGCAGGAAGGGGTGGGGTGATAAGTGTGGGTTTGGATTTAATGATCAGTCCTGGAGTTTGGACTGCACTCCCTCCGGTTACTCATTCATACACAATAACATAGAGACTAAACTCCCTGTAGTGCCCAGTCGTAGAGTAGGAGTGTATGTGGATCACAGTGCAGGAATACTGTCCTTCTACAGCGTCAGCGGAGACAAAATGAGCCTGATCCACAGAGTCCAGACCACATTCACTCAGCCGCTCTATCCGGGGTTTTATGTTTTTCTTGGATCATCAGTGAAACTGTGTTGATGGATCTGAATAGACTGTAGAGAGATCCTAGTGTTGATGGAGATCAGCTTCATTTAGTTTTATAATAGAGTCACATCAATCATTTATAATTTATGTAGAATCGGGATTTGTTAAACATTTTAATCCAGGTGTATTTTAGAGGTTCAAGCACTGCAGCTGCTGCAACACTATTGTACTATTTTGCCAGTTATTCCTTTCAATAAATAAATTAATAAAAATGATACATCAAAGCACTGTAATGATATTAACATGTGTATGTATTGATCTGTATCTGCTAATCAAACCTAACGAATCCTAATACATTCAGAGGAAAGACACCAGCAAGATGCTCCAATCCGGCCACAGGGGGCGCTAAAACTGACCAAGACCCCATGAACTTAAACATATAATCCTTTTTTAGGTCTGAAGAACTCTGTTACATCTCAATCTTTTGCTCATCCTTCGCGTAAAAATTTATTCTAATTATGGATCTCGGTTTCCTCAATAAACAACTCTTTGATATGCCAACGTCCTATGCAACAAGCCTGCTTCTCCACAACTGCGTCACACATTATAAATCAATTTAAAAGTCTCTTTTTAGTGTCTTTCACATCAAACTTCACTTCTCCTCTTGCAATATTTTTTTTTTCCAATTAGATAAATCTAATACTCAAATATGTTACATATGTTTACACACATTTTCTGAAAGCATGCCTCATATTCTCAGAACTCTACACACAAATCCAAAAACACACACACAATGGGCAAAACCCCTCAATTCTCCTGCAAAATGAAACTTTACATTCAAAACAATGTTATTTCTTCTCAAAATGGCATTTTGTTTTCAAATGACACACACAAACCATCATATGAATAGACATTTATAAGAACCAGTTGAACACTGATGTGCTCAATGTAAAACACTATGATGAATGGAAAACACTTCTTCTCCATTCATCATAATGACTTAGGCCTTTTTTTGGTTCAGTGTTACACTTACTACAGACAGTACATACAGAAGTGTGTATTAAAATATTTGAGAATATTGTTTTTATACTCAGAACACACAAATACACGGTAACAAATATATTTTATTTTTTCCACAAAAACAATGTACACAGTGTACATCCCAACCAACACACAGTAGTACATTCAGTGGTCTACATACAAAACAACAGAAGAATTGACTGTATACAGTTACAGTAAAAAAAAAAAAAAATCCAATGTTGGCATCCATTGCTCCATTGAAGAGCTGCCCTGTTGCCCTTTCATGCTAAAGCTCTGATTGCTAATTGTAAAACTGTGTGACGGGTGTTTGCCCATGTGAAGAGTCAGTGTGCATATCTGAATGGCAGTGTGTTCCTTGTGAAAACAAGAGATTTTCTGCATGAAAATTGTGCCAAAAGCAGATAATTGTGTGTAGTGTTTTGAGAAAAGTGTGTTTTAGAACTGCAGTTAGAGTGTAAAGCAGGAATTGTGCTTGTAGTTTAGCAGAACTGGTTCAGGGGGTTGGTGAATGAGTTACATGTTGTGGTCATGGTGTCTCAAGTACCAGGATTTGTGTGTAAACAATTGTGATTCGTCAACGAGACCGCCATATTGATCCGGGCAAGACCGCTCTATAAGCAAATACAAGTAAATGAGGAGCTGTGGCTTTTCTGGACAAAAAGCGCAATAACGTTAAGGTTTATCAAATGATTTCAATGGTTTATGATCTGTGTAGAGTACGAAAAAGGTTCCGTCTCCATTTATTAAGAATCTTGATAGTTGGTACTTGAAAATTATTAATTGTAATTAGGAATTGTGAAAACTTGCGCATGTCAAGCACAGTTTTGGTTTGTTTTTCTGGGTTAATAATTGTAGAGATGTCCCTAATGTAATATAATTTAATGTTCAAGAAATATGCATAATGTATTTTATCGTGGAAATGACTTCTGTCTTAAACAACGTCATCTTAGTTTTTTCTTGTTCCTTTAGCCTTTTCTCTTGAATCACATCATAGGATGGGTGTCACAGTGCAATTTCAAATGAATGTAAAGATAATTTGCAGCTCAAAACCTTATTTATCTGAAGCATTTATCTTAAGGCTCTTTTCTTTATATAATTTATTTCTATATATAGTTTTCCTCCTAACCTTATTATGGCGGAGGAGTGAGATTGTGTTGCTAGTTTGGAGTTATGATCACTGTGGTGCATCTGTTAGAATGCACAAGTCTTTGTTCTCCATAAACATTCTCCTTAATTCCAACTCCAATTCTCCTTATAGAGCAAGCAACTACTTAACAACAATTTCAATGCAAAACCTAAATGTTAGCATTAACTGTATGCGTGGCAATCAGACGAAACAAAAAGTGCTGAGTCATTCAGTCCTTCAACGGCAAACAGTAAATGGTCCGAAACCACAATACAGTTGTTTATCCACACAAACAAGTAAGGGATAATGTAGAGCGAGGCGGTTGTTATAGCGAATACAAGGGTCTTGAATCATTCTGAAGGGGTTGTATTCGGTATAACAACCGCCTCGCTCTACATTATCCCGCTTATTACATGGCTACCTACCAAATAAATCAATAATTTGACAAAATATTGATTTAAAAAGGAGATTATTGATTTAAAAACGATTGTATTGCTTCCGCTAAAGAAAATAGTCCGTTCCGTCTCTACGGTTAGAATCCTGCGTCCATAGCAACACTCTGTTTTTCATGGCAACGGTGTGTTATACTTAGCAGCGGTCTGATATCAAGACATAACACACCACATTCTACATTAGAATTCAACCAAGCCATGTAATAAATATATATAGTGCGTAAATATGATCGAACTCACAATAATTTTGCACGCACAAACCCACCAAAGCAAGATTAACTTTGCAAACAACACTCAAAGTCCTGAGTTCCTTCTGCCCGTCGCATCACTACAAATGAAAGGACTTTGCAATGTTTTTTTCAGGCAGTAATGATAATACAGTCTTTTAGCGCCCTCTGCCGGACTGGCTTGCAGTATACTTTTCAATATTTATGCTTGCTGTTTAACCCTCTGGGGTCTGAGGTGTTTTTGGGGTCCTTGAGATGTTTTGACATGCCCTGACATTTGTGCTTTTTTCAGTTGCTTATGAACATATTAATTGCAAAAGTGTCATTGCACTCTATTTAGCACAAACAGGGCTACCATAATATGTGAGCAACATATATGTACATGTTTGTATTTTTAAGAGAATAATGTTTATGCACGGTTATTGGAATTTTTTAAAAAAAAAATAAAGTTTCTGAAATAAAGCCTCAAAACACATACTAAATGTGTCCACAAGACTTTTGACTAATGGATGTTGTCGCCTAGAGTTTTTGCTTCAAAATTATCTGAAATCATCCTGCCTAATCATTCACATAGAACAATACATTGATTTAAATTTTGTAAGAACGAATTTTTTTTGGAAAGGCAATATGTGTGGGGGCGTGAATGATCATGAATAATGCTGTGATTCACACCTGAGAAGACAATGACCCGCATAATGAGCTGCATAATGAGCCTTTCAGTCAGGTATGTCACTGAGAGGGAACCACAAGAAAGAATGCGAGAACAAAAGAAATTATATATATATATATATATATATATATATATATATATATATATATATTCTATAGAATTGGTTCAAAGTTAGAGTTGGAAACATCTTGAATTTTTTTGTCTTTTTCCACAAATTTTGTTTGCATGCAAATTGTATAATATCCAAGGTAAACATTTCTAGTAATTGTGCAGTTAATTCTCATATTGTATTTTTCCCAAATTTGTCACTAATAAAACACAATAAAAAATAATTTAAAGAGAACGTTTATATTGGCCTATTAAGGTTTTGTTTACATCTACCTTGTAAATATATTTTTTGCTATTTTATTAAAAAGGTTACAATTACAACAATTACAATTTTAACAATATTTCAAGTGTAATCTTTTTTTGTAAAAAGTATACATTTTATCATACGTATTTCAAAGTTAAGGATTCATTAGTTTGAATATTGAAACAAACACTAAAATAACATCTTAGTTGATAATTCAATATACCTACTTTAGTTTTGACAAAACATCCCATACTATATAAAAATAAAAAAACCTTATTTGGTGTGGCAGTAGTCATTTTTACAGTAAAAACTAAACGATATATTTTCATTTACTCATAAATACTTTCACATTCATATTTCATCTGTAACATCGTTTTTATGATATATTAGCATATAAATGTTAATTTGCAGTTTAATACGTTGCTTATACAAAGACATTTTATTTCAACATATTTCAGTCGATTTTTACTCATCTCAGAATAGCAATATAGTGTGGTAAAAACTAAACTAGTAGATGTGTTCATGTAAAAATAACATTTTATTTCACAGAAATCACATAAATTCATTCATTCACATACAGACACGCGTATTTTTCATATTTAAAGTCTTTTTGCGGTTTACAGACACTGTTCCATATCGCGATTAGAACAAAGCACTTAAGAATAAAGAACTTACCATTCACAATCCTCAGCTGGATCTGTTGCTCCTCGAAGTGAAACTAAACCAGCACTTGTGAGGTAAATTTCCCAGGATTATTATTACGATAGTATTATTCCTCACAGCGTAAAGTACATGACTCTTATTAAACTTGATGTGTTTTATCCAGTTGATGTGGCGTTTGCCGACCCCAGAGGGTTAACACACAAGTGTTTGTTTTATTATTCATACCTAAACAATAAACAATGTCTTTATTGGGGTCTCAGACCCCACTTCGGGCCGCTATACCTTCCGAGTCGGGTCCCTGTCTTCCACCTCGCTGCCCCACCGCAGGTATGTCTGTGGTGCCCCATGTCCCCTGGCTCGGTTTGTGGAAGCATGGACAGCGCCTCCCAACCTGTCCAGCTGGCTCCTCCGTACCATCAGACTATGATTCAGTTCATCCAGCGCCCGCCCAGGTTCAGGGGTATTCACTACACTTCCGTGTTGAGTGAACAGGCCCCTGTCATGCGGACAGAGATCGCATTCCTACTGGTGAAGGGTGTGATAGAGAACACCTTACAGAGGAACGTGTCCGGTCAGTGTTGAACTGCTTGAATACTATCAAGAGCAGGACAGCAGTCCCACTGACATTTTTTCAAAGGCTCCTGGAGCAAATGGCAGCTGCAGTAATGCCGCTGAGTTTGCTCATATGAGGCCGCTTCAGCACTGGCTTCACGTCCAAGTCCCGAGATGAGCGTGGCAGAGCGGCATGCTCCGTGTGACTATCACCCTACACTGTCGCAAAACCCTCAGCCTATGGTCAGACCCTTCATTTCTCCAGGCAGGAGAGCCCCTAGAACAAGTGTCCAGGCATGCTGTGCTCACCACGAATGGCTCCAACACCAGCTGGGGGGCCTCGTACAATGGGCATGTAGTAGCGGGGATCTGGACAGGCCCACAACTGCATTGGCACATCAACTGCCTCGAATTGCTAGCAGTACACCTTGCTCTGAGCCGCCTCAAGAAGACGCTGCTCAGCAAGCATGTGCTGGTCCGTACGGACAACACTGCAACCGTTGCGTACATCAACCATCAAGGTGGTCTACGCATCCCTCGCATGTCGCAACTTGCCTGCCATCTCTTCTTATGGAGTCAGAAGCATTTGAGGTCACTTCGTGCCACTTATATCCCCGGCCTGCTCAATCATGCCGCCGACAAGCTCTCACGACAGCCTGTGGCCCTGGCAGAGTATGGGACCACTTCGGGGCCGCACAGATAGATCTGTTTGCCTCTCAGGACCCGTTGCCAGTTGTTCTATTCCCTGACCGAGGGGACCCTCAGCAAGTATGCGCTGGCACACAGCTGCCCCGGGGCCTATGCAAGTTTGCGTTTTTCCCATTGAGCCTTCTCGAACAGACACTGTGCAAAGTCAGGGAGCACGAGGAGCAGGTCTTTGCTAGTCGTGCCTTACTGGCCAAACCGGACCTGGTTCCCCGAACTGATGCTCCTCTCGACAGCCCCTCCCTGACCCATTCCTCTGAGGAAGGACCTGCTTTCTCAGAGACGGGGCACTGTGTGCCACCCGCGTCCAGACCTCTGGAAACTCCATGTCTGGTCCCTGGACGGGACACGAAGGATTTAGGTGATCTACCACATGCAGTCGTAGACACCATCACTTCCGCTAGAGCATCCTCTACGAGGCACGCTTACGCTCTGAAGTGGAACCTGTTCGTTGAGTGCTGTTCTCACCGAGAAGACCCCTGAAGATGTTTGGTCAGTACTGTGGTTTCCTTCGGGTCCCCGCTCTGATAACAGTAACTTTCTCAAATGTTTACAAAACAAGCGGGAACCCAGTGTGCCTGTATCTTTCTCTATTGCTGTTCTATTACATGATAGAAAGTCAAAGGCCTTCAATAGCCGTACAGCAAACCCAACTAATCTGGTGCCTATTACACGTCAAACTAATATTGCTGTGGGGAAAAGTAAGACTGTTAAGTTAGCACTTTTTAACATTCGCTCACTTAAAAATAAATCACTTCTAGTCAACGACTTAATAACCACAAACAACCTGGATTTTATGCTTCTAAATGAAACCTGGCTAGAAGACAGCTGCAGTGCAACAATCCTCAATGAAACATCCCCTCTTAACTTTACTTTTATGAGTGTCTGCAGAGCTGTTAAGAGAGGTGGTGGTCTAGCTGCGCTTTTTAAAAATATCTATCAATGTAAGCAAACATCATTTGGGAATTACCCGTCTTTCGAATATCTGGGTATTGTGTTAAAAGGTGCTCCACGCATTTTACTTATCATTATTTACAGGCCTCCAAAATACTCTCCAGCCTTTGCTGAGGACTTTACAGAACTGTTATCAACAATTACCTCAGAGTTTGATTGTTTTGCCATTGCTGGGGATTTTAACATTCACATAGATAATGCAGAAAACAATATGGCAAAAGAAATCAAAACTGTTTTAAAAACTTTTGATTTGACTCAGCTTGTACATGGACCCACACACAATCATGGACACACTCTAGATTTACTTATCAGTAAGGGTCTAAACATTTCATCGATTGTTATTAAGGATGTAGCACTGTCTGATCATTTCTGTATTTTCTTTGATATATTGATCTCTCCTGCCACTGAAGCTAGATCTGTGTCTGTCAAGAAGAGATGCTTAAATGAGAACACTAGTTTACTATTTATGAAGGCTATATCCTTAACACCAAGCATATCTGCAGACTCTGTTGATTTTCTCCTTGATTCTTTTAACTCAAAAGTTAAAAGTGTAATTGATGAAATTGCTCCTGTTAAAGTCAGGAAGAAGAGTGGCAGACAAAAAGCACCTTGGAGAAATTCAACAACAGTGCAAAATATGAAAAGACAATGCAGAAAAGCAGAGCGCATGTGGCGGAAGACAAAACTTGTAGTCCATTATAACATCTACAAAGACAGCATCCATGCTTTCAATATGGAACTAGGCAAAGCTAGACAGACTTTCTTCTCAAATATTATAAACAGTAATTTAAACAACACACGCACTCTTTTTGCTACTGTAGAGAGACTGACAAACCCCCCAAGTCAGATTCCCAGTGAAATGCTCTCAGACAACAAGTGCAGTGAGTTTGCTTCTTTCTTCTCTGAGAAAATCAATAATATCAGAAAGGTGATCAGCACATCCTTGAGTTGCCCTGGGGTCAGACAGATCAGACCACCTGAGAAAGTAGTTACTATGTCTGATTTCAAAGAAATTGATGGCAAAATTTTGGAAGAAACCGTACAGCACCTTAAAACATCAACCTGCGCTCTTGACACGCTTCCCACATCATTTTTCAAAAGTGTGTTAAACAGTTTAGAAGCAGATCTTCTAGAACTGGTAAATGCCTCACTTCTCTCTGGGAGTTTTCCAAACTCCCTGAAAACTGCAGTTGTCAAGCCCCTCCTGAAAAAGAACAATCTGAATAATATTAAGCAACTATAGGCTGATTTCAAATCTTCCTTTCATAGGCAAGATCATTGAAAAAGTTGTCTTCAATCAGCTGAACAAATTCTTAAGCTCGAATGGATACTTTGACAATTTTCAATCTGGTTTCCGACCACACCACAGCACAGAGACAGCGCTCATAAAGATAATAAACAATATTCGCTTAAATACTGATTCAGGCAAATTATCAGTGCTGGTACTACTCGACCTCAGTGCTGCATTTGACACTGTCGATCATAACATACTTCTTGACAGGCTGGAAAACTGGGTGGGGCTTTCTGGGATAGTCCTAAAATGGTTCAGGTCATACTTAGATGGGAGAGGTTATTATGTGAGTATAGGAGACCATAAGTCTGAGTGGACATCCATGACATGCGGAGTCCCTCAAGGCTCAATTCTTGCACCACTCCTGTTCAACCTGTATATGCTCCCAATGAGCCAAATAATGAGAAAGAACCAAATCTCTTACCGCAGCTATGCAGACGACACACAGATCTACTTAGCCCTATCGCCTAACGATTACAGCCCCATTGACTCCCTGTGCCAATGCATTGATGAAGTCAACAGTTGGACGTGTCAAAACTTTCTTCAGTTAAACAAAGACAAAACTGAAGTCATTGTATTTGGAAACAAAGATGAAGTTCTCAAGGTGAACGCATACCTTCACTCTAGGGGTTAAACAACTAAACATCAAGTTAGGAATCTTGGTGTGACACTAGAGTCAGACCTTAGTTTCAGTAGCCATGTCAAAGCAATAACTAAATCAGCATACTATCATCTGAAAAATATTGCAAGAATTAGATGCTTTGTTTCCAGACAAGACTTAGAGAAACTTGTGCATGCTTTCATCACCAGCAGGGTGGATTATTGTAATGGACTCCTCACTGGCCTTCCCAAAAAGACCATAAGACAGTTGCAGCTCATACAGAACGCTGCCGCCAGGATTCTGAGCAGAACCAGAAAATATGAACATATCACACCAGTCCTCAGGTCTTTACACTGGCTCCCAGTTAAATTTAGGATTGATTTTAAAGTATTATTACTGGTATATAAATCATTCAATGGCCTAGGACCTCAATATATTGCAGATATGCTCACTGAATATAAACCCAACAGATCACTCAGATCACTAGGATCATATCAGCTAGAAATGCCAAGGGTTCACTCTAAACATGGCGAGTCCGCTTTTAGCTACTATGCCAGCCGCAGCTGGAACCAGCTTCCAGAGGAAATCAGATGTGCTCCTACAGTAGTCACTTTCAAATCCAGACTCAAAACACATCTGTTTAGCTATGCATTTAATGAATGAGCACTGTGCCAATGTTCGTCCGACTGTACTGTACTGTACTGTATTTTATTTTTTTATTTTTCTAAACTGTTTTAATTATTCTCATTTCTTTTTATTATTTTAATTTCTTCTATGTAAAGCACTTTGAATTGCCATTGTGTATGAAATGTGCTATATAAATAAACTTGCCTTGCCTTGCTTCCTCCAAGATGGCTTGGAGCGAAAGCTGTCTCCCTCCAGCCTCAAAGTGTATGTTGCCTCGATTGGCGCACATCACGATGCAGTAGACGTAAAATCCTTGGGAAAGCACGACCAGATTGTCAGGTTCCTGACAGATATATCTGAAGAGCTGCTGGCTGGGCAACACACTAAACACTTTCGCTAGGTTTTATAGCCTTTGTGTCGAGCCGGTAGCCTCCCAAGTGCTCTCTTCTCATAGCCAGTCAACACTGTAGTACACAATCCAAACACATGCAGGACGCTCGGACACTGATGACTGAGGCTTCAAGTGGAGTAAATATTTAAATATGGCAGTGGAGTCGTCTGTGTATTTGTGTGTCACGATCTTACAAGTGAATATGCTTTTGACTGAAATATGGAAGTCTGAGGTTTGTACAAATTGGGGTGTAGTTATCAGACTGTGTTTATAGCTGTGAGAAAAGTGAATTTCTTCATAAACTGTTATCAATTGTAAAAATCTATAAGAAAGGCATATAAATGAATACATTTTTGGTTTTGATTGATTTTCTTTTCCAACATCATGGCATCCTCTTTTAGACTCCTAATATAATTACAAGTGAAAATTCTCAATTCTCAGTGCAAACATGTTTAATTTAAGACATTAAACTACTAAAGTGTAGAATTAATTAACAGACCTTGTTTTTGAATGGTACAATACACGTACTTTTATTCATTTAACCCTCTGGGGTCTGAGGGGTTTTCTGGGCCCTGGAGGTGTTCTGACATGCCCTGACATTTGTTTGTTTTTTCAGTTATTTATAAACATATTAATGGCAAAGGTGTAAATTCACTCTATATAGCACAAACAGGGCTACCATAATATCTGATCAACGTGCTTGTAAATGTTTGTATTTTTAAGAGAATAATGTTTATGCGTGGTTATTTGAAAAAATATAAATGAAAGTTGCTGAAATAAGACCACAAAACACATACTAAATATGTGTCCACAAGACTTTTGACTAATGTAATTGTGGCTTCGAGTTCTGGCTTCAAAATGATGTGAAAATCATCCCGCCCAATCGTTCTCATAAAATAATACATTGATTTAAATGTTGTAAAACAGTTTTTTTGTCAGAAGAGGTTTATGCATGGGAGGGGTAATGGCCCATCAATATTAATGAGATTCAGACCAGGGGTGTGACATAGACACTCCCTCAATGGCCCATCAAGTAAAGCAGCCTTAACAAAGAAGAGGAGATTCAAAGGTTTTGTTTTTCAATCTGTTTTATTGTAATTCCTCTATGTGGAGGAACTAAATGTTCTAAATTTGCAGGTATCTCACAGTAAATGCCCCGTTGATGCGGGCTCTAAGCAAAAGTGAACATTACATGCCTGGCATTTCCAAATATAATCTAAACATACATAATATTTTCTAAATTAATTTCAAAATTCTAACTTTTATACAGGCCTATGATCTAAACATATCGTTGTACATATTATACAGCATGTCTAGGCTATGCTGTATAAAGTCTTCTGAAGGCACGCGCCGAAACGCGTTTGTGCAAATAAGTTTATTTATGCATGAAGCCTCTCTCCTACTTTATACAGCATAGCCTACTCTAGACCATTTAAATATAAATTACTCTGAATGGCAAGTATGGAAATGGTCCAACCAGTAAAATCTGTAGCCTACGTTTATATAAAATAGCTTGTCAACTAATTTCTCTGTACTGTAGGCTAATTGGCGTACGTGTTGTAGCCTAGTCATTAAATAAAACAATTTAGTTGATATTTAGGTTTAAATAAAATCATTATTTTTTTTATTTAATTTATGTTGATTATATGAAAAGTGAAAAGCATGAGTAAGATCATGCGCAATCGCGAGACAAATGGAGTGGGCAGACAAGATTTTGACCATTTCATTAAGTTTATTTTTTGTATAAAGCCTTTCTTTAAAGTGAATTTCGTTTTGTATTAATTGTATCTTAATTTTAATCGTTGTTTCATCAACCAATTGCCTGTATTTAATACATAAGAATTAAAAAAAGCAGGCAATAGAGCTCCGTGTCGGCATTAGTGATCGACCGATATATCGGTCGGCCGATATATCGGGCCGATATTTGCGGGTTTTACGTGTATCGGCATCGGCCGATACGCGGCTGCTGCGTTCGCCGATAGTTTTTTCCCGCCATTATTTACAGACAGGCGTCCGCGCGGGCAGCTCTGTGTTGCTGGAGACGCTGCCGTTCACGTGCAGCCCATGCACTGCCCCTCCCACACTAGCAGAGTGCTGGAAGCCTCTTCAAGACAACAGCAAGTTTGAAACTTTCAAAGCATCTTTTAACTGTTTGACTTAGCTGAAATATTGCCATACACTTTGAAAGTGGAAACACGTTGCTCTATATGTGCGTGCAACTATAGCTAAACAAGTTTGTGGGTCCAAATGGAAAACGCAAATGCCAAATGCCTCATATATAGAACTGCTTGTCATTGTATTTAGGGAGCTGCAAATAGCTAAGTTTGAGGCTATCCATATGCATACGGCAGCTGTTACGAACACTGGTCATAGGATTAAATAATGCCGACGTTGTTCCGTGATATTTGTGGGAGTTTTATTCAGTGACCACCTGGCTGAGATTTGGACGTGTGCTCATAAAAGAAGCGACGCGGTTGCGACACGCATGCTTTGTCTATGCACGCATGCGATGCAGTGCGCTCGTTTGTCCAGGCGCTCCTACGCCGTGGTGAGATGAAAACATTTAAACTTTTCAGAATGCCGCAAGCGCACGCAGGTCATGTGAGAAAAAACAACTGACCTTTCCATGACAACATCGAAAGCTCGGCCGAACAGCTGATCATAGCTGGACAGGGCGGGTTTTTATTTCTCATCTCCATAAATATATGTAGTTGTAAAGGGCTAGAAATAAATTAATCCTTACTTCCTCGTCATCATGGACATCGCAGTTCATGGTTGCATAGCAACGACAGACGGCACGGGAGAAAGGAGAAAGCTGCGTGGCCGTGCTTTCCACACATTTTTTTTAGACGCGATATGTGAACAGTCCCTAATTCATAATAAACTGAGAATCTATTTGGTTTAAAATCGTTTTTGTTTTGTTTAAAATGGAGATCACGATTACATATATCAGACAACTACACAGAATAACATGTTCCAGTCTATTTATAAAAAAAAACTAATTTGAATCATTAATTCAAACACGTTTGAAACGAATTAATTCAGTCTCAGCAGCAGGGGCGATTCCAGGATTTTATAGATGGGGGGGCACAGGGGGGACCAAGAACCAGTGAGGGGGGGCCCATGGGAAATCAGAAAATTCAACTGGAAAAACTTTTCCTAAAGTAGAACAGTCTTTTTTTTTTCAATTAATGATTATGCAGTCTTTACTTACATACATCATTGTTTATTCTTTCAAGCAGATATATTTATTTGTATGAATTAAATATAATTAATCTTTATTAAAGCTATTATTAAAGAGCAGTGAATGCTCTTCTATTTTGTTGTTTGAACAATATTAAGTGTACAGAAGGCATTAGGTTTATTACGCACTGTCACTTTAAGACCGAGTGTGCAGATCCAATTGCACTGCTAATGCACATCCGATATTCTCACAACTGTACGTTCTGTAAAGACATAACCGACTGTGTTTACGTGAATACTCTCAAAAACGGACATGTTGTGTGTATTTGTCCATTCAGACGCGAAAGAGAGCTCAATTCAGTCCTTTGCGCGCAGCGCGCTGTATAACGTTAGCTGTCTACGTGCAGGACTGCACTCTTCGGGTCGCGTGTGTGTGTGTGTTCGCACAGAAAAACATACCGAATAAAGCTCTCTTTATAGACTCTCTTTATCTCTTAATAAAGACTCTTATTCAGATCTGTCCATATGTCTGCCCTTCTCTTTCTCCCAGACGTTTACATTTTTGAACGATTTGTGAGACATGCAGCATCAAGCGCATTCCAACTCGTGTGCCGCTGGGTAGATCAGCACGTTACAATTCAAATGTGCGCATTACCACAAACGCAAATCAGTTCTGACTGGATCTCTTCCCCAATCGTCCCTCCCTAACATTTTCGTCTATTTTTTATTCGTTGACGAAAATGTCAATACATTTTCGTCATAGTTGTCGTCATTTAAAACTGTTTTTGATATAGTTATCGTCTCGTGTTCATCTGTGAAAAAATGTCGTTGACGAAAATAATGGCGAACATTTTTCGTCAACGAAATTAACAATATAATATACTGTAATTGAGTGTGTATACCATAAACAGTGACATGTCGAGGTGTCTCTCTCCTGACTCCTGTTTGAAAAACGCGGACCAGAGATTCTGCTTTGCGAATCGCAAATCAAGCAGTGATTGACAGCGCTCTGATCCAATGGCGTTAGGCATTGTCATGTTGACAGTAAATCTAGCCCAATGATGTTGGGGGGGCACCAGGGGGGGCCAATCATATTCTAGGGGGGGCCGGTGCCACCCCGTGCCCCCCCTCTAGACACGCCCCTGCTCAGCAGTAAAGCAGTATCGGCTCCAAATATCGGCAGCCCGTATCGGTCATCGGCTAAGGCTGATGAAAAGAAATCGGTATCGGCATCGGCACTAAAAAAATCCATATCGGTCGATCCCTAGTCGGCATGTGAACTGGCTGGAGCTCGTCTCATAAATGAACCCAAACTCATAAGCTTTGCCTAAAATACCAGAGAAATATATAGAAAGCTCAAAATGTGTTATTTTAAACAAAACTATTAAAAACGAAAGAAAACAGACTGCATGAAGCCTCTCTCCTACTTTATACAGAATAGCCTAGACCATTTAAATATAAACTAGATGTACCGCATGGCGGTACAAAATATGACCGCCGCTCAGGCCTGCACTGGCTTTCCACAAAAAATATACTTATACATACTAAGTATGAAAAATCTGTGATTTTTTTTTCAAAGGACCCTCCCATTCAATTTCTACAAACCTCTACCAAACGGTTGAGGTGCCTGTTGATGGTAAAAGTCAGTTATCTGACTTTGGCATGGGTTTGTTGTGTTTTACTGAAATAAAAAAACATTTTTCCCCCAAAAAAGTGGTTTTATCTTGTAGCCCTGATCCCAGAGTTTTAAAAAAACAATGTTAACAAAATTAAACTCATTCCCACTGTACCTAGTAGAACACTTAAGTAAATGTCCCATTGAAATTAATGGGATTTTATGGATTTAGGTGAAGAAAGTGTACACATAATACATTTTGGTCTGTACCATGTAGAGAAAACTGATTCAACTATATAAACTATATATTTTCTGAAAGCGTAGACTCTCAGGATGTGATCTAACATGGCATGAAACATGTCCCACCCACCTCATTAGTATACTGCCCAAGCATAACACATTGGGTATTGGTAAATCGGGTATATGGCTGATACCTAAAAAAAGTAGTAGTATGTGCATGTCTGTCTGTGTGTGTGTGTATGTGTGTGTGTTTGTGTATGTGTGTGTCTGTGCGTGTATGTATGCGTGCTTACATGTGTGTGCGCGTGTGTGTTTGTGTGTGTGTGTCTGTGCGTGTGGATGTCAGTGTGTGTGCATGCTTGCGTTTGTTTGTATTCCTGCATGTGTGTGTGTGACAGTATCATCCTAAACCAGCAACCCTTCGCTCAACAGCACCATCTACAGGCCGATGAGTGTACAGTCACTAAATGTGCACATAAATGAATTTATTTTATACCCCCCCCATGGATGAAATTCTACGAAACTTAGCATACCCCCAGAGGATGTCAAGTTAATCATACACATGAAATATGGTGCAGTTCTGAACATCTCAACTGAAGATAGGGGCGATTAAAGCAGAATAATATTGCATTTTCATTTTTTATGGGAGGGGCGCAAATCACAAATGAGTGATTATGGGCTAGGTTGATGTGGGCCCTTAAGAGCAACATACCATAAAAATTTCTTCATCCTCGGTGCCACGGTTCAGGTAGTTATTTAGGAAAAACTGCATTTTTTGGGTTTGGGGGGGCCCAGTGCGGGGGGGGGGGGGGGGGGGGGGGGAGTGGCCCCCGGGGACCAAACGAAATTTTTCCGTAAAAGTCTAGTGGGGCTACATGCCCACCAAATTTCATGTTCCCCGGTGTTTCGGTGTCCCTGGTATCGTTGCCGAAAAATTCAGTAGATGACGAAAAAAAAAAAAAAAAAAACTTTGACAATCCCTATATGACCGCTTTCGCTAGCTATGCTAGCGGCGGTCATAATAATTCTGAATGACAAGTATGGAAATGGTCCAACCAATAAAATATGTAGCCTACGTTTATATAAAATAGCTTGTCAACTAATGCAAGTAAATTTAAAAAGACTTACTCATCCGAAATATTATCCACTGCTGGATCAAGTCGCTCAACGTTTGTCGCTCAAAATACAAACGTTCGTCGTCAGAGTCCCGCTCTTCTTCTGAGGAAAATTTGAACTCTTCATCATTATCCAGGACTAGCTCAAGGGCTTCTTCACCAGTGAATCGTGTCATCTTCCAACAGCGCAGGAAAGTGAATGAATGAAACTTGCTGGTTTGAAGGCATTTCAGGGGGCGTTTACCTTATTTTGCATAGATCACCTCAGCACATTATCTTATGAATAGCGCGCTCTGCGAGTGGGTGTGAACTCATTACAGATAATTAGATGAGACGGGAGAAACTGTACTTCTCTTTAGTTTCATACAGATTACATTGCAGGAGAATATTTGTTTTGAATGTGAATTGTTTTATTTAAAAGTAGAAATTTAAAGCTTTCTTTAGACACATGTTTCATGGTTGTGTGATAAGTATTAGCTGAGTTTCAGTTCATTTTCCAGACTTGTTTCAGAAAGATTTTTGCGGAGACAGAGTGAGCTGAAAGCGCACCCTGTTTATTTTATTTATTTTAAAATAAAAACAAGGTTTTGATGTTAATGTGAGTGTACACAAAAAAAGAAGACCCTCTATAGTTTATAATCATGTATTTATTTTATTTATATGACCACAAATGACGGATTTTTTTAAGTTTATGTTGCTGCTATGTGAAAAAAATCCAGCAAAACGCGCCGGCGCGTTTGTCAACCTCAGAGGGTTAAAAGTGTTTTTACTGCTGAACATTAAAGAAAAGCATCCCTTCACAACACCAGACGTGTTTTAATGATTTGTTTGTATTCTGAACTAATACATTCATGTCCCCTGTACTGCCTTTCTCACTGCAGGTAATGTGTTTTAGTAGACGACCCTATTATATTGCTCTGTTGAGGGACATTTGCTCCCGAGGGAAAACCATGACCTGAGGCTACAGCTGGGATCATGAATTTTTCCAGGGACCTGTATTTATTATGCATGAATGATTTTAAATGTCTTTTAAGGCAAGTCATTTGGCTGAAACTCTTGTCACATTCAGCACAGTGAAACGGCTTCACTTCGCTGTGAACAACCTCGTGGACTTTCAGCTGTGATTGCTGACTAAAAGCTTTTCCACACTGAGGACAGACGAAAGGCTTCTCACCGGAGTGAGTTTTTAAGTGAAGGTTAAGGTTTTGTTTCTGTGTAAAACATTTCCCACACTGCGGGCATGTAAAAGGCTTCTCTTCAGCGTGAGTTCTCATGTGCATCCCAAGGCTTCCTTTCTGCCTGTAACTCTTCCCACATTGACTGCACGTGTAAGGCTTCTCTCCAGTGTGGATTCTTACGTGTTCTGTAAGAGATCCGCTTTGTTTAAACCCTATTCCACAGTAACTGCATGTGAAAGGTCTTTCTCCAGTGTGAATCCTTGTGTGATCCCTAAGGCTTCCTTTACATGTGAAACTCTTTCCACACTGAAGGCAGGTGCATGATGGCCTTTTAGCTCTTGATCTTTGAGTTGTTTTCTGTGAAACATTCTTTTTGGTCTTTGAGCGACTAGAAGATGTTCCTCTGGTTGTGATATTCTCAGATTTCTGATGTTCTTCCTCTTCACTCAGTTCTTCACTTTCCTCTTCACTTTCCTCTTCACTCAGTTCTTCACTTTCCACTTCACTCAGTTCTTCACTTTCCACTTCCACTTTAATCAAATCTGAAAGGAACAAATTAAATTACATTTTTCAGAATTTCAATTCATTTGACATTGAAGATGAAATCAGTGACCCCAGCATGCAGTTTGAAATTCAGGCAGAAATTCTTGATTTATCTAACAACACATGTGATTCTTCAAGGTTTGTGGATTCAAGTGATGCGGTTCTCCGGTCTGAAAACTTTTAATTTTATAATGCCTATAGCTAAATATATTGGTCACTTAGAAGACTGAAACCAGTTTCATCTTAACCGCTTGATTTGTGATTTGTGAGGTCCGATAGCCCAGAATGTGAAAAGTAGTTTTTTTTAATACTTAACTTATTTCTAACAGGGAAGTTAGGCATTCAGGAAAGGGTTAACTGACAAAAAAAAAGTGTACTGTAAAAAAAGGGTTAACTGGACAAAACCATACTTTAAAAGTGTTTGAGAAATCAGAATAGTTAAGTTGTGGACGCACAATTTCAGAGGGCACTAATTAAATCAATCAATTAATCAAGTTAATAAATTGTTTTATAAATTGGGGAGATCACCACACAACATTTTCACCTGAATTTCTACTCTTGCTGGCACATTCCAACAATGAATTCAAAAATGTATGAGGAAATCATGAACTATAAACCTCAAGGCACATACCCATTTGGCATAAAAAAAAAGACCATAAATGTGTCATTCACAGACATTGCTCCAAATTCCAAATTGATGGCAAGTAATCTATTCTAAATTACATTTATTCTAGACAGTGGAGATAACTCCACAGACAGGGGATACACCAAGACGTGATACAAACAAAAAGCCCAAACTTGTCCATGGACTATAGCTTTCTTATAATTGACTTGCCTGCAACTAGAACATCAAAAATAACCTATCCTGACTTCCGGTGGTACAAGAGAGCGAGATGGACGTGTAGTGGTGTGTGCCTCACAGTCGATTTTAGAAAAATACCTCCGATCAATAGAAAAAAACATTAAAATCATCTAAACTCGAGTATGAGAGGACGGAGAATGCAAAGAAGTCTAAAGAACGACAAGTAGATGAATAAAAATCAAGTAAACTCGGATGTGGATACTAGGCATGGCGAAGATGGCGGCGAAGACGCAGCCTCAGGTAATGCCACTAACGCTAAAGTTACTGTTAACCAAAACCCTCTGCTCGAAAGTCTGGCGCTGCTATCCAAAGAGCTAATGGACTTCAAGCAAGAAATGAGACAGGACCTGGGTGAATTTAAAAATGATGTCATGTAAACTATGAAGGATGGCCTCGTTGAATTCAAAGCTTTTGCAAGAGTTGCAGAGTCAAAACGCAAATATTACAGAGGCTCAAACACGGATAGCGGACCTGGAATTAGCCTGCTTGGAAAAAAAAGATACACTGATAACAGTCGCGAAACGAAACTCGGAGATGCAGGACAAGATAGTGGATTTGGAGTGTCGCTCTATAAGAAATAATATCTGATTGTATGGTGTACCAGAAGTAAAAGAGGGAAAATCGGAACTATTGTAAGTGAACTATTCAAAACTTTGAAACTTATTCAAAAAGTTTACTTTATCGTCGAACAGCGCAAAGCATACGGGCCAATCAAAGCAGCCCTGAAAGAGAGGGGGATCCGATTCCAGACATCCTATACGAAGATGCGAGTGCCCTGGGACTCAGGACTGCGGATCTACGGGAGTGCAGAAGAAGCGGCCCAGGACCTGATTAAACGTGGATTTCAGATGACGATGACCACGTCGAAGAGGAACGCTGCAAGAGCTGTAGAGGAACGTCTGAATGAGCTGTCACCGTGGAAACGCATCAACACTTCGGACAGAGCAGCTCAACGCGCAAGAGAGAGGCTTACAGAGTGTAGAAGAGACCTGCCACTACATAGTTAGAAAGATAGGTATGGCCCAGAGGAAGAATACATGAGGCTACAAATATTATCAAAATAGCCTACGCCTTTTAATTATCTGATTCAGGGCAGGTTTTTCAGGCAGGCTACCATGGGCCTGTGGAAACTCCCTTTCTGTTTGTTTTTGACTATTTCCATTTACAATTTGGAAGAAAAAAGAAAAAAAGACTCATGACTTAATCCAAACAGTTTATGAAACCGACTGAGGAGCTGGCTTAAGTGCTATATGTTGGACATTTCTAGTGAAAATGAGTATCATTACTAAGGTGGGCCCCTACAAAAATGAGGCACCTTTCCCTCCTCCCACCAACAGGGACCATGGAGGATGAGAAAATCCATCCTTGTTTTTGGAAGTCGCAAACTTCTGTGTTCAATTGATGTTCAATGGTTTCTTTACCTTTGTTATGTTGAGGTCTGGATTGCAATCTGTCATCAGTGGGAATGATAGAGAATAGCATTAAGATACTGTCATTGAATGTTAAAGGTCTTAATAATCCCATTAAAAGGTGGAAGGTAATGTCCAGGTTAAAGACAAACCTTAAATTATATATCTACAAGAAACACATTTGTCTGGGCAAGAATGTGAGAAACTTAAGAGGTTTGGTTATAACAATACATGTTATAGTTCTTTTCATCATGAGTGTAGAAGAGAGGTGAGGGGTGCCAAACCCATGATAATATAAGAAGAACCCTACATATTATCAGGGCTCCAAACTAACTTATTTTACTAGGAGTGCCGTAGCCCCTGAAAAAAAATGTAGGAGCGCAAGCAGAAAATTTAGGGGCACACCTTAAATCAGCTTGCAATGCAATTATTCAAATTTCCCACAAAATAACTGTAATACTGACAAATTCTTTAATAATAAATAGACTTAACGTACAGATATTACAGTGTGCAGTTTTCATTTAAGTTCACAGGCTCCAGACTAGCATCTGAGGGCAGAGGCACCGCAGACACTGAGTTCTGCAGAGAGTATCTGGTGGCACTGGGGCTGACAATAAAGCACTAAGCTTAATTTAGGGTGTAGATGAAATTAACTTTAATATCATTAATAATGTCTTAATATTAATTAAGCAGCAAAACGAGTGAATTTTTTTTTTTATTAGGGAGTCAAAATAGTCAATAAGCATCCTACTGTTTACAATGGTAATTTTTTAAGAGTTAAAAAAAAAAAAGAGTTTTCCTACATCTTAATTTTTTTACTTTTAGGACAATCTTTGAAGGATGAACAAAAAATGTGTTGGTCATCACATTAAAAATAACATATAATATAGTTTTGAAGTGCTGGAAAAAGATGTGTAGTACTTGTAAGCGTTTGACTATTTCTGTCATAATACCATAGTTATGGTTAGAGTTCCTACATTAGCCTAAATCCATGGTGAATGTTGCTGATTTGTGGACTGAAAGCCTTCTGTAAGTGTTTCTCCTGGTTTCCACGTCAGCGCTGTTTGATCTGATATCTATGGTTTAGAACAGAGAACTCTGCACCGAATCGGAGTCTTTCTCAATTATGTCTTGATGATGTTATCAATTCTGAGGCGAATTCATTGTATTTCTTCACTGGATCTCCAGAGTCTGGATCTCCAAGTAACAGTGTCGCGAGATCGAGATCGGCCCGCAACTGGCAAGTTCGCTGCGCTGTCTGTTGTTGGTCCAAACTAATAAACGGTCCGTGAAGCATAAATAAGTAGCGCATTTTCGTTCCGCTTTCATTTTTTTTGCATTCGCTGCTCTGCAACGTTGTGGTCGCGCCAGCGCAACCTAAATAAATATCTGGTCGCACCGGCAGGAAAAATGGTCGCAGTCTGGAGCCCTGATTATTGAACATGTTAAGCATAACAATACCAGTGCAGCCTCAAGTGTTGACGTTGAAAAGGCATTTGACTGCGTTAATTTGGCATTTCTTTACCAGACACTTAAGAAATTTGGATTGAATAAGAAAGCTGTTCAATGCATTAAGACACTTTATCAAAAGCCGACTGCAAGGACAAGAATTAATGGTAGTCTAACTGATAGAAAGATCTACCAGACAAGGTTGCAGCCTATCACCAACATTGTTCGCAATTTTTAATAGAGCCCCTGGCACAAGCAAGTAGGCAGAATACAGATCTGAAAGAGATAAGGGTTGGGAATGAAGACCACATCATAGAAGACCCAGACACATGCCTTCCCATATTAATTAATCAACTCGAGGTGTTTGGTTTCTATTCAGGATACAAGTTAATCTTGGCTAAAACACAGATCTTACCATTTAACTATCTACCATCCAAAAATATACAACAAAAAAATATAATCTCAACTGGAATGCAGCTACAGTGAAATACCTTGGGGTTAACCTTAACAAGAGGAAAGGATGATCTATATGAAGCCAACTATGTTAGTGGATAAATCCATCAGAAATGATGTAGAGAGGTGGAATGTCCTTTCTTTGGACTTTAGTTCCCGGATAGAGACTATAAACATGAATATCCTCCCTCGACTCCTCTACCTGTTCCAATCACTGCCTACTGAGATACCTGAGAATCAAGGTATAAATCTCTAGGTTTATATGGAGTGGTCAAAGGCCAAGAATCAAGTATGAAACTTTACAGCTTGGAAAACAAAGGAGGTATGGCACTACCAAATCTTAAGGAATACTTTCATGCAGCTCAACTTAGACCTGTAGTCTGCTGGTGTGCTAAGGATCACGAGGCTAAATGGAAAAACCTAGAGCTGAATGTTAGGGGAGGGAAATTCAAGTCTTACTGGGGATGAAGGGGAAGCTAAGGATTTATTTAAACAGATAGATGCTATCACCCAGTTTTCACTAAAATTGTGGTACAGCATAGTACGCAAATATAAATTAGAGGCAGATCTCCCTCTACTTAGATGGGTAGCTTATGACAGACACTTCACCCCAAATACTCTTGACCAGAGATTCCAACAATGGACACCGAGTGGAATAACAGCACTGTGTACAGTAAAGAAGGACGGGAGTTTTATAAGTTTTCAAGAGATGAAACAAATCTTCACATTGTACAACCGGGATCATTTCAGCCAGACAAGACGAATGGCTGAAACTAGTGTCTGAAATAAGTGTAATGGAGTGGCTGACTCATGAGATGAGAGTTCAAGAGGATCAATGTGCAAATAAATGGGGGAAATGGACTGTATTTACATCTCAACGACAGGACGAGGTCTGAAGTATTGATGTATCATTCAACTAATTGTAATGTTAAGGCATTCCAGATTGTTCATGGGTTTTTGAATTTTTGTTAGTTGATTTGTTTGTTTTATTATTTTTGTCGTGTGTATATATGTGATAAAACTATAAAATAAAGTATAAAATAAATAAATAAATATCCTATCCTCCAATTTCAGTTAGCCAATTTCCTTCATTGGGCCTTCAGAACCTCCTTGCATGTTATTTTATAGATTTCACTAACAATAAAGCTATTTCAATAGATGGCCAACTTTACTACATCTCCTCAAAAAATGTTATGGGTTTGAGAAAAAAAGACGTGTTGGACAAAAAGAGGCCAACCAAATATCCACAGAGTTCCCTGCCGGCCCCCCCGGAGCACACGGCGGAACGGGAACAACACAGCTGGCCATTTCAGCGAGGTTCTGCTGGCCTGGGATGGGGCTGGACATCGATAAATGGGTACATACTAAATTATTCCCTTTTAACTTTGCTGTGAAACATACAAATGGATCATGTTTTGAAATGCATTTCTCATGTGCTTGTTTCTGAACATCAGGTTTTGCAGTGTGCTGGATGCCAATTTAGCAGGAGCACAAGTACATCCCAATATGTGTAAGCTTGGCCACAGATGTGCATGGGTTTTGAGACTGGTATTTCATGACTTCACATAATGTAAATGTGTTTATTGTGCTATTTTGACTCAAAGGTGGATACGCCTCTGGAACTGCTAGGCATGGATTTAGTAGGCAAAGTCACCAAAATCAATGAGTACATCTGTGTCCTCGCTGACTATAACACAAAAGGGTCTGAGGCATATGCAGTTCCACATAAATCTGCAGATGTTGTCTCGCGCTGCATTATTACTTTTTCCTACAGGTTTTGTGCACCAAACAGAATACTCACTGACCAAGGCACTGAGTTTGTAAACCAGGTTTGTAGTTTGTTGAATGAACTAAATTCAAGAATGTAATGGTTTCACACGTTTTTGTTTTTTGTAGATTAATGTTAATGTATGTTTAGCAGACAGATCAATGAAGAGCTCCCTGCCTGGGGTCAGCCCTATGTTCCCACAGCCACAGTGTGTGTGTGTGTGTGTGTGTGTTGGGTAGGTTTAGGGGTCGGGTTAGTGTGTGTGTGTGATGGGTAGGTTTAGGGGTCGGGTTAGTGAGTGAGTGTGTGTGTGTGTGTGTGTGTGTGTGTGTGTGTGTGTGTGTGTGTGTGTGTGTGTGTGTGTGTATGTGTGTTGGGTAGGTTTAGGGGTCGGGTTAGTGTGTGTGTGTGTGTGTGTGTGTGTTGGGTAGGTTTAGGGGTCGGGTTAGTGAGTGAGTGTGTGTGTGTGTGTGTGTGTATATGTGTGTGTGTGTGTGTGTGTGTATGTGTGTTGGGTAGGTTTAGGGGTCGGTTTAGTGTGTGTGTGTGTGTGTGTATGTGTGTTGGGTAGGTTTAGGGGTCGGGTTAGTGTGTGTGTGTGTGTGTGTGTGTGTGTGTGTGTGTTGGGTAGGTTTAGGGGTCGGGTTAGTGAGTGAGTGTGTGTGTGTGTGTGTGTGTGTGTGTGTGATGGGTAGGTTTAGGGGTCGGGTTAGTGAGTGAGTGTGTGTGTGTGTGTGTGTGTGTGTGTGTGTGTGTGTGTGTATGTGTGTTGGGTAGGTTTAGGGGTCGGGTTAGTGTGTGTGTGTGTGTGTGTGTGTGTGTGTGTGTGTGTGTATGTGTGTTGGGTAGGTTTAGGGGTCGGGTTAGTGAGTGAGTGTGTGTGTGTGTGTGTGTGTGTGTGTGTGTATGTGTGTTGGGTAGGTTTAGGGGTCGGGTTAGTGTGTGTGTGTGTGTGTGTGTGTGTGTGTGTGTGTGTGTGTGTTGGGTAGGTTTAGGGGTCGGGTTAGTGAGTGAGTGTGTGTGTGTGTGTGATGGGTAGGTTTAGGGGTCGGGTTAGTGAGTGAGTGTGTGTGTGTGTGTGTGTGTGTGTGTGTGTGTGTGTGTATGTGTGTTGGGTAGGTTTAGGGGTCGGGTTAGTGTGTGTGTGTGTGTGTGTGTGTGTGTGTGTGTGTGTGTGTGTTGGGTAGGTTTAGGGGTCGGGTTAGTAAGTGAGTGTGTGAGTGTGTGTGTGTGTGTGTATATGTGTGTGTGTGTTGGGTAGGTTTAGGGGTCGGTTTAGTGTGTGTGTGTGTGTGTGTGTGTGTTGGGTAGGTTTAGGGGTCGGGTTAGTGTGTGTGTGTGTGTGTGTGTGATGGGTAGGTTTAGGGGTCGGGTTAGTGTGTGTGTGTGTGTGTGTGATGGGTAGGTTTAGGGAACATAAGGCTGTGGGAACATAGGCACGCTCCATGTGGAGAGAAGCCTCTGTGCCCCATGCCATCCACACACTAACGGGCTCGTGGAAAACCTAAATGAAACCATTAAGAGATGAACCTTCATTAACGGGTTGCTTTGTGGGAATGCAATAGGGCTGGGCAAAAAAAAACAGATTTTTCGATTAATCGTTTTTTAAAATGTGGTCGATTCAAAAATCAATTCTCAAAGGCCATGAATCGTTTTTTTTCCATATTTATTTCCGAACACACTGAACATAAGATTAACGTTAATCTAATTACTAGTCTTCTCCACTAGATGTCACCCTCTTATTTGCCTTGTGAAGCAAAACATTAGTCTGTCCCTACAGTCAGCGGACAGAGTGGCCCTCACATGTGACGTGGACGTCAAGACATCAAGACACCTGTCACAATTACCTGCCCCTATTTAGATGACTGGGTTCTCATTTCAAACGTGTTGCAGACCCGAGCTATGCAGGATAGTCACACAGGGGCAAATACATGTGCATTGCTTTCAGATGCGTTGGAAGAGTGGGGGCTTACTGAGAAAGACCCGATCATTGTGACCGACAACGCTACCAATATGATACGTGCCGTGGAGATGATGGAGCTGCTCCATATCGGCTGCTTTGCTCACACAGTAAATCTAGCGTCACCAGCTGCGCTGAAACTTCCGGCCATCTCTCGGCTGCTGGGTCGAGTTAGGCGCGTAGCGTCATTCTTTCACAGGAGCGCTAACGCTAACAACGTTTTCAAAGAAAAACAGACGCTACTGAACTTTCCCTGTCGCAGACTTAAAATTGACGTGGTGACCAGGTGGAACAGCGCGCTGGACATGAATGTATTCATTATGTATGAATTTCTTCTGTTGAACACAAAAGTTTACTTCCATAATATTGAAAAAAAAGTCATTTTGAGACCAAAAACAGTTTGGTTCCCCATATTCTTCATGTATTATACATGATGAATACATACATAAATGATGACATAATTTTTTATTTTTGGGTGAACTATCACCAATAAGCCAGTACTAGTTGTCCTACATTGTTCATAGGCTTGCAGCCTCCATGTTACAGCTAATTTAGTAAGATTTTATGATTATTTTATCTTAAAAATGAAATAACCTGATCCTGTTTGATCAAGGAATGCGACTGTTCTGACTTTTTTCAGCATACATTTTTCATCTTGCATCAAAATTGTATTGTATTTATTTAACATAATTGTATGCATTTGAAAATTAGAGATGGGTTCTGTTTTAATGTACCCAAGTGCACCTAAATTAAAAGAGTTTAATATACAGGTTTGTGACTCTTAATTTCTTTTTATTAATTACCCACTTGTAAACTTATGTTCACTGTTCTTTTTTTATAAATATAGTATTTGTATTAAATCTATATTCATTGAGTTGAATCGAGAATCGAGTATAGAAAATCGAATCAAGATCAAAAATTGAATCGAGAATCGAAATCGAATCTATATACCATTCATGATATATAGCCTATATAAAAATAAAATCATTAATAACTTTTAAAATTAAGACATTCATGATATATAGCCTATATAAAAAATAAAAACATTAATAACTTTTGAAATCAGTTTTCCCGTGAGTGGAAGACCCGGAGTGGACTCAGAGCGGAGTGATTACAGAGCGCTTAGAGTTCAGAGAGGACCGTGCTTTCGCTCCACTCCAGGCTTTATCACATCCCCTCAGCAGGGTGAACACACCTCGTCTTTCCCTGATTTAAGACCTATTAAGGCTACATCTCAGGGGAGCAGGGTTTCATAAAACACTGAAGCTTCCCCAGGCGCTGCCATTGATTAGCTGACCCCCACCTGCTGTTAGCATCCCATTGACTCCCATTCATTTTGGCGTTACTTTGACAGCGAATAACTTTACATCTGAGGCGTTTGAAGACTCCATTTGTCCATTATTTATTTCTAAAGAAACACGACAATGTATAAAAGGCTCCATTACTCTGTAGCTTATGTTATGGCCCCGTAGAAGCAGTTTTTGTAAATATAGGCTAACGATTGCGTCATAGCCACGCGACTCTCTGTCGCACAGTAGAGAGATTACCGTATGGACGGGAGGAGAAGCTCGCGGGCGATCGGGGGGACGTCGAGGCAAAATGACAAAATAATGAATCAGAATACATAGCAAAAGTTTCTCCTGCTCCTCGCTCATGGACAGCTCCTACTCACACTCTCCGTCTCTGCGAGTTTCGGAAGGGAATGATTCAGATTTCTCTCGGCACAGCTACGTCGTCAAGCTCAGTTTGCGGTAGGCTACGCTCAGCCATCAGGAAGAAGTGCTTCTACTTGACTTCACTTTCCTCTGTTGAATCCTATGGGGTCGCTGTGTCCAGTTTATATACTGGCTATGCTACGTCTACATTAATCCGGATACATTTGAAAATGGCGTTTTCGTTTATAAACGCTCTCGGTCCACACTAGCGTTTTTGAACGTTTCAGTGTGGATGAAAAACGCTAAATTCACCTTTACTGCGCATGCGTAAAACCCCACAAAACATCACTGATATGATTCAGATGGAAAAATAAATAAAAGTTATTGCGCAATTCTCCTGACAGGATCATTTTTAGTAAAATATCTCAGCATTCACTGATGCGGTCCAGGTCGCACGCCATATGTTTGGTCTAAAACGCTAAAACTGCTCTCATGTATTGCCGCAGGACAGCAAATGTGAGTAAATTGTGTCATCTTTGCAGGACTGTGATATGAAGAGTGTGCAATGTAGAATATTTTATGTGAACGGCACATAACAGGCACAATACTGGTATAAACATGAATATCTATTGGTACAATATGCGTCACATGACTAAACTTACGTCATCGTGTTTAAACACCACCGGTGTTACAATATATTCGGTTCCTGAAATATCTGGTTCCAGTGGGTGGAGCTATCACGAATATCCACGAGACCATAGCGTGGACGGGGCGACCAACACAAGCCAGGGGACAGAAGTTATTAGCGTGAGCGCCTCAGATCGCATTTTGTCCTAAACTACTCCTAACTGTTCGTTTCTCACGAATGACTGAGATCAAGCTTTTTAAATGTCTATTATTGCATGTTTAAAGGGGTCATATAATGGTACATGCACTTCTACAAGTTGATTGTACTGAAGTGTGTGTTGGCAGTGCCTGTACACAACCATCATAAAATGATAAAAATCCGTCCAGTGTTTTTTAGCACAATTTTCCACCGGACAAATTGCGATTGTTAACTCATGATTTCTGTTCTGTGCGTCTGTGCGCACCAATCTTGCACTTCTATCTACTCCTCAACCAGACCACCTAGAGACTTCGGGTTTTCGGCATTATGTTAAGGAAGGTCTAATCTCGGGAACGCACACAAAAAATCTTGGAAAAGATTTACTATCTCTTAGTGTTGTGATCCCATGAGGTGAGAAAATTGCGCTAAAACACTCACTGAGTTTTTATTACTTGTTTTAATCTTCTTATATGTTTTCCCCTCTCTCTAATCAAGCTGTTCGACTGACGTCACACGGTCGGACGCCCCTCCCACGATTGTTGATTGACAGCAGCGTTTCAACACAGACCCGCCCTCGCTCGTGAGCGAGCTGTCATCATAGTCCGCGCGTCATTGTTGATACCCTGGAGCACTGTGTATGAGCATAATAAGCGAGTGTGGTGTCTGTTCTTGGGTGTAATAATGAACACAGCACAGTGGCGGCTGGTGAGAAATATTTTAGGTGGGGCTGTTTTTGCGGGGGTCTGGGGGCTCCTCCCCCAGAATTTTTTTTATTTCATAGATGTGATTTCCTGCATTCTGGTGCATTTTAGGCCACCCATGTCCCTTGCTTATACCAATAAAATAACTCAAACCAGTCAATACCTATGGTCTAAAAAGACAATATTAATTGAACTGCCATGTAGAAATCAACAGTTTCACAGGTAATTATAATGAACAAGTTGCATGTTTATTATACTACGTGTCCAGATAGAAAAACTGCAAACGCATAACGATAAATTATAATAGGGAATACAACAATCTAGTTCTGGACAACAATTGTATGTACAATTTTAAACCAATTTTTTTTTTCAAAATAAGTGTTGTAGTATAACCATCAGAACAGCAGTGATGTGTGAACTGAATTTGATGACACTATAGTGTGTGACGGTGAAGTTATTGACTGTTTTCGTAGTAACGCTTTTCGGGTTTTGCACTTTGCAGACGGTCCCTTCGGATCTGCCTCTCTGCCGCCTGCGCATAGAGATCAATGTGTTTTGTCCACTGTGAGGGAAAGCTCGTTTTGAGGAAAATTAGGTTGTAGCTGCTTGTCTACATACTACGATTAAAAAGAGGTGTTATTTGTGAAGTAACAACGTTTAAGCTCACGAGTTAGTTCCGGGGAGTTCGAATCTGTGAATTTATTGCCAACTTTACTCAACTAATGCTACTCGACGTCGCCGGCGCTGCCATACTGCACTCGCACTCCTCTGAGGTAAATGTCCCGCGCAGCAGGTGCACTGCTCTAATCTTGGTACTACGGGCGATATTTTCAGAGCCCCCAAACCATAAAATTCGATGACGATGATTGGCAAAATATCAACTTTTTTTGCGTAGCAACAGGGGAACCATTGGCTTAAATTCCAGCACTGTAGGGCTGAGCGAACTGGAGCCCAGGGAAGACAGCCTATTGGCTACTACTACACCAACATGAAGTGAATGCAAATATCATTCTGGAGGGTTCTAAAGACATTCTAAAGTAAAACCATTAATAGCATGTCATTAAAACAGATCATTTTTCTAAATGAGAGATTATTAAAAACTTATTATTATTAAATAAAAAATTAAATAAAAATAAAAAACTGGCAGGGAGGTCGGCGCCCCAGCGCCCTCTATGGGCGAGCCGCTGCTGACACAGCATCATGTTGATGTTCCTAAACCCGAACCGCTGAAGACGCAGTGGCTGAGTTTGTTTTCGAAGGGAATATTCTCCACGATCAACGTCAATGCTGTCATGTTTGCGCGAATCATTTCACACACCAGACTGCTTTACAAACGAGGGTCAGTATAAAGCTGGTTTTGCTAAGAAGCTGCTTCTGAAAAAAGGATCGGTACCAACTATTCGTGTTCCTGCTGAACCTCCAGAAGAAGAAGTGAATGTAACGTTTTATTAACCTTTATATTAATCTTTGCAAATCGCTTGCTGCACGCTTCACGATGAATGCGGCTGTTTACACTCAGGGTACATTACGGCATGTTTTCTATGTACGTCGTTCTCAATATAATTCATAATTCCACGTTTTTAATGAACAACGTGTTATGGTTATTGTGTTACAAACGGTGTACCCACAGAACAGAGGGGCGGGGCGAGCAAAGCTCATTATCATTTAAAGACACATGCACTGAAACGGCGTGCTGAAAACAGAGCTGTTTTTGACCAGGTAAAATTAGTGTTTTCTTACAATACTAATGAGAATTTTTAATTAAAGTATATTACAAACTTTTAATTTAGACCCTAAAGAATCATATTAGCTTGTACAAAAATGCCATTATATGACCCCTTTAAATAAATATTTACAAATATATTCTTGTGTTTTGATTCTGTCTCCCAAAGTTGTCTGTAGGCTATTATTGAAATAGCTTTTATATGACAGGATGATAGCTCAAGACAACATAGGCTACTTGGAGTTGCATGCTATGTTGCTTTACACTCAACTGAAAATCTTTTTGATACACAACTGTCGAAGGTTATCATAAATGTTAAGCTTCAGCTGCTTTAACAGTTGTTTTCTCTAGCAATGCTTTAGAACGTTGGTCAAATTAAGTGATAATTATTTCAATTGTATTGATGTATACATAGCAAGGTCCAACTAAAGTAATGTTACACTCAGTTTGTGCAACTTGTAGTTTCGAATGTACCATTCCAAAGGTAAGTGCACTTAATTGTAATAAAACAGAGACAAAACTCTAGCAAATTGATTCTTTAATTTTGTTTTTTATTTGGCACTGCCATATTTCAAATATTATTTCATTGATATCATGCATGGGAGTACAAAATAAAGGGTGTTTGCATCTAGGGCAAATAAAAACCTTACTGTATAATATAGTATAAGACCTCATCTAAAAGTAGGAAGTTTTGATCATGAAGAGACAGAGAAATCACTAAGTGTTACTTAACTCGCCTCTCATTGTGAAGTTCTGTGCCCTTCAAAGAAGGACATATCTTTCATTTCTTTAGAAACACTGAGGAACCTTTCCAGATTTGTTCAATTCATACAAGGTTTTAAACATTTCCTTATCTATATTGACAGCCAAAATGAAAAATTCATCAAAGATGGGTAGGTTTATTTATATGAATTGTGGTTGAGACTCACCATAGCTAATTGGATGTTGAATGCTTCACAAACTATATGTACTGAACCAATACCGAACCAATTATGTATTGGCCAAAGCTGTGTACAATAGTAAATTGCACAGAAATAGAGGTCAGAAAAGAAGTTTCTCAGGTGTGGTGGGTCATGGACATATAATTCAAAAGTATTCTCATTTAAAGAATATAATATATATAACATTTTTATAATATAAGTTATCTACCTATCCTAAATATGATCTAGACTGTTTAAAATTGATAAACAAAAACATCTGCCTCAACATATTTCTGTGTAAAAATTATTTTCATTAACTTGAAATTACTTTTATAGTAAGATAGTGTCTTAAAATTACATATTTTATTCATATTCATCTGTAAAAACGAGAAAAACATGGGATCAAGGACAAAATGAATACAGCAGGACTAATAAAATATTTACTATATTATTAAAATATGTATTTATAAATATACCTTTCCTTAATTTGTTGGTATACCCATGCCTTCTACACCAGTGTGTTTTTGTGTTCACTTGTTTACAAAAAGATTACATAAGAATGATAACATTACTAAACTGATCAGATGTAGGCCTATTTTTATGATTAATGGTTAGTCATTATCACTTAATTTGACCAACGTTCTAAAGCGTTGCTAGAGAAAGCAACTGCTAATGCATCTGAAGCTTAACATTTATGACAACCTTTGATAAAGTAAAGGTTGTGTATGAAAAAGATTTTCAGTTCTTATGTTGTCTTGAGCTATCAGCCTATAATTTAAAGGCTATTTTAATAATATGCAGACAACTTTGGGAGACAGAATAAAAACAAAAATATATTTGTAAATATTTATTTAAACAGCAATCACACACACCTTTAAAAATCTTAACCTTTGTCATTCATGAGAAACGAACAGTTCTATATCATAGAATGTCAGCAACAACTAATCTGGGGAAATCTGGGAGAAATGCCTTTATTGTAGGTCTTCCAACGGGTACCAAGATGGCGGCGGAGTTTTTGAGAGCTCTCTTCAAGACCGCAGATTTTCATGATTTAAACTAATTTACTCCACCCGAATTGAAACGATGAATATTCAGCAGATACTTAAACCAGCAATACTGCAGCCGCCGACCTCTTCAGATCCTATAATATCAGAAAAGCCAAAGGACGGAGAGCATAAGTATTGTGCAATGGATGTAGCTCTGCAATCAAAGCGGGAACGCGGACCAGACTCGACGCCGCCAACTCCAAGTAAGACTTTAAAATTGCTAGTTTAACCAGTTCAACTCGGAAGAGCTAAATGAGGTTAAAAAGAGAGTGTTGGAATTGGAGAGGGCTAATAGCCATTTACTGGAGGAAAACAAAGACTTGAAGAAGAAAGTGATGGAACAGAAGCGATATAGCATGAGGCCGTGTCTCCGAGTGAGGGGGCTAAAGGAGAGGAAAGATGAAAACCTCAGAGCGACCATCATTCCCATACGGAAGAAAACTGGCCCATGGAGCGCGCGGTGGATGTTGTTCATAGACTTGGCGAACGAGAGGATAACCGCACCAGGCAAGTCATTATCCTGTTTGCATTGAGACATGTGAAGGATGAAGTATGGCTGAAAACCAAAGACTCGCCAGTATGCGGTACGGAAGGTATCAGCTTTGTGGAGATGTTCCCCAAAGAGGATTCGGAGGCACGAGAGCGTGTGTGGCCGTCGGCTGACCTAACGAGAAGAGCGGGGAAGCAAGCCTTTTCCCGGGGACCCTACGCGTACACTGATGGACCACCTAAAACAACATAAAACATTCAGTTCTCTTTAAGTATATAAAATATATAATATAAATATCTTATTGATCCAATTGTTTTAGTTTTAGATAAACAAAAATAAAAAATAAAATCAGAGCGTATGCAAAGTTTTGTTCACACTAAATTTATTTCAAAGCATAATCGTAAAAGTTTAAAGATGATCTTATTTATATGATCAAAAGATTGATTAAATTAAATATTTAAAGTTTTTAATACATTCATATCTTCTATTTATCTTTTAGAAGATTACTGTAATTATTTTGTTTAACGGTGACCTAAAGTATAATTGTTATTAAAAACTTTAGATTGTTGAAAAACTGTACTTAGTCGACTTAAATCTCATTTATGTGAAAAGATTCAATCAGCATTTTTTGTCCATGTGGGGTTTCAATTTTTATGGCTTTCCATAGCTGTAATGATTTTTGTACCGTAACTGCATATGCTATCCCGTACACCTAAACACGACCATCACAGAAAACTACACTTGTACATTTTCAAAAATGAAATAAATAAATAAATAATTTAATATCATTTCTAAGCTGTTTTGTGCGCGCACACACACGGTTCTAAATTATTAACTAATCTCTATTTTAAATTAAATTATTAATAAAATATATAACCAATGAATAATAACACATGTTACTAAAATGTATTTAAAAAATGTAAACAAAGTTTTAGCTAAATAAATATATAAATAAAAAACCTTACATTTCCAGAGAGGTGAAGTAGTTCTTTATGCAATGATAAAAAACAATCCAAAAAGCAAATAGTTTCAGTTGTCATAAACAAAACAGCCCCAGATCCTTCAGGGATAAACCACAGTGTGAACTGACCCGTATACAGAGACGAGAGGAGTTACAGACCAGACGAGTCTCGGGGGATAATGTCACAGTAAAGCTAGTCTGCGCTCCAGAGTTTATACTAAACTCATTTAAAAGACTGCTCAAATGAAATCTTTAAAGTTTGAATACATTCATATCTTCTATTTATCTTCTAAGACTCATGTATGATATAAATGATTTTGCGTAAATTTAACCTAAGGTAGCCTATTATTTTTACTAAACAGCGTCTGTTCAAAAACTTTAGATTGTTGAAAAACTGTGCTCAGACGTCTTAGATCTTTTGTCCATACAACATGTTGTCAACGTTTGTCACAGTGTGTTGTTTTTAAGAAATCGAGGACTCCACATTGCTCTTATTTAGACTAAGCTGCATCATTTGGAAAATCCCCACACATGTTTCAGAGAGGGATGTGCCTCTGTGGTCCGTGGCGCAGCGCATCCAGGCATGGGATGGAAATGGTTGCCACCTCGTGGCTCGGAGTTGATACAACATCCTATTCACAGCGAATTGAGCGAATATTTAATTTTACTCGTCTTAATTCAAAGCATGATCTTACTGGTAGCTATGATCTATTACACGTATAAGATCATTTTTACTTGTATCTCCCAAACTATCCTTAATCAGTGTGGAAACACACAGGGTGAACCCCTTTACTGAGGATATACTATCGGTTATCTACTCAAAGTACATGTAGAAGTGTAAATCCAGTGTTTAAAATCTGTCTGGTGGCCGCATGAACAGACTCTGGGGAGAGCTATAGCAGGAAGCATGACCTCTGACCTCCTCCATTCTGGAGGCTTTTTTGTTAAAGATTTCTCCCATCTAGCAGTGTCATGATTCCTGCTATAGTATCATCAGCTCTCTCACACACACACACACACACACACAGAGAGAGATGGTCACGTTTCCTCTGATGTCTGATCTCCACACACACACACACACACACACACACACACACACACACGCTTTGAGAGACTCATTGCAATTTGTAACTCCATTTTATTTAAACTTTTTGTGTGAGGTTTAGTAAGCTATTTTATGTTCTTTTAAAAGAACTGAATGGCTGTTCAACGTTTGTGTGAGATAAACTTCCACAGTTCTTCCTTATCAGTGCCACAGTACAGCCCGGATGCGCTCAGGAATGTGGAGGAGTATCCTGCGATAACTTCCTGTCAGATACCAAAAGGCTTCAAAACTAACTGTCAAACCATGAATTATTTATTATTATACCAACTTCAAACGACCAACACTTTGTCAAAACTACATGATCAAGGGCTAGTCGGGTCAAAGGTTAACCCCTTGATCCTGTGCCTAAAGGGGCTGCTTACGAGGACGGAGGTGGTAATGCAATAGATTTTGATTGTATGAATGGTATGTTGAAAATTAGATGGTTGAAAAACTATATTCAAAATCAAAATTCACTGTGGTCTTATATCCCCAGTCGGAGTTTTGAAAAAGTAGGCGGCATTAGTTTTCTTCTAAAATGTGATTTAGATTTCCACCTGTCCTTCTGTGTTGGAAACTAATATTCAAGCATAACTTCACACCACACAATACACCAATCTGGAATAATAGGTATTGGTAAATAGAAAATCTCTCTTTATTCCAGCATGGTTCTCTAAAGGTGTCTGGGCTATTGCCCACTTCATGGATGTGGAAGGAAATGTTTTACAACATGTGGAATTCTGTGACAGATTTCTAATTAGTTGTACCCAAAAGAAGTTTAAGCAGACTGTGAAAGCTCTCCCAGTAGCACTTGTATGATTAAGCAGGATATAATATATTCAAAAGTCACTCCTTAAGACAACTTTACATTAATGGCATTCATTTTCAGAATTACAAATGTAACAGCAAGTTTATGAGGAACTGTTTACTGAACTGCCAAGCAAGCGCTCTCAGAAGAGATTATATTCTCAAACACTTTGGAAAGGAGATAATAAAAAAAGATTAGATGTAAATACTTACAATTCCCAGTCCCGCCAAAGACGAAAGAAATGCAGTTTAAAATTATGGATAGGATTTATCCAACTAATGATTTCTTAAAACAGCGATTTAAAAAGGATGTAGGAAACGGCAGCTTCTGTGAAGATGAACCCGGAGATTTGGATCACCTTTTCTGTTCGAGTAAAGTTGTACAAAGGTTTTGGCTGGACCTTCAACAATTGTTCATCTCCAAAGGACTTCAGATGATGAATCTAACAATTAATGAAATAAAATTTGGTATTTTTCGCAATGATCACAGTGATTTTGGCATTAACAATGTAATTTTGTTAAGTAAACATTTCATACATAAATGTCGTTTTTTCAAGACAAAATGGAGGAATGAGCTGAAACTTTTTTTATAACTCTTTATTATTGATTAATATCAAGAATGCAGAGAAACTGGCTTCTTTTATAAACCATCTTACTGAATAATTGCCTTTTTGATTCATTTTCTTTTGAATATGTAAATGCCATTTTTGCCATTTATAACATGCTCCTTGTTCTTCTGTTCTTTTATGTATTTATTTTCTAAGATGTGCACTGTAGGTTCGTAGTAAGATTTTTACATTGTACCTGATTTGTTTGTATTTGCTTCGTTAACTAAAAAAAAAATAAAAAATAAAAGGTCTTCCAACGCTTCCTACAGGATCAGGTCTGTACAGTTCAGGTAAACTCAGAGTACTGAAACACATGCTACAAAACGATGAATTATTTATAAAAATATATACGAGTAGGCTAGTTTAAGCTTAACTTCGTTCAACTTTATTACCTGTTTGAAATAAATACTCCATAAAACAAAACGAGGCGCTCGCGCTGATAACTTCTGTCCCCCTCGCCCCGCCCCGCCCCGCCCCCGCTATGGTCTCGAGGATATCCGCGATAGCTCCACCCACTGGAACCAGATATTTTTTTATGAACCGAATATATTGTAACACCGGTTTCAGTCCTCACTACAACAACCTATCTTAATACAGTCTATGACTACAACGCGAAGACGGCGTTTTCAAATGTATCCACTTTGGAGTGCGTTTTCAAAAAGCTAGTTTTCATTAACAGAAACGCGTCTCAGTGTGGACGGACGGACAGAACAGAGAGAAAAATATTACACCATTTGAGAAATGCAAGCATATTTACGGCCTTAAAATTATGAAAAGTGAATTTAAGACATAAGGACAGGCGGGAACCCTGCAATAAACGGAAATCCGTCATAGCGACGGAGAACTTTAATCCCTGTAAACACACTCTCTCTCTCTCACACACACACACACACACACACAGTCACTATCGCTACTGAAGAAAGATCACGAACCTCTTTGTTCCTCAGTGTCTTCATCTCTCACTCCTTCACTCATGTCTTCACACTCCTCTTTAATAAACTCCATCTTCATCTCAGCAGCAGGAGACTCGCTCTTCTTCTCCAGTGTGTGTGTGTGTGTGTGTGTGTGGTGATCAGGAGGATCTGATCTGTGTTTATACCTACGAACTGAAGCTCTGATGAATGGACACTGTCCGGGCTTAAGTGTGTGTGTGTGTGTGGAACGTTTATGACGGTCATCAGTCAAACACTGCTCTGTAATCTCTGTGTTAGAGGAGCGTTGGAATTGTGTGTGTGTGTGTGTGCGTGCTGATGGGGGAGGAAACCAAGACTAGTCCTTTCCCCGTGTGTGTGTGAGAGAGAGAGTGTGGGAGAGAGAGTGTGTGCTGACACTGCGGTCAAACTAGCCGCCCCTATATTTCGCGGTGCGCGTATACACTGGCTATTGGGTCATTCTATGAAAATGTCCATTTTTCTGTCCCTAGCCTTTACAGAATTATTACACTTAAAAAACACTTTAGGGTTACAATTTCTTTACATTTTAAAATAAAACAATATGTTATTTGAACAATTACACCCTCTTGAGCCATCAATGTGGCAATATTTGATTTTTATTAATTATATATAATTCCAAGCACCACAGAAGTGCTCGTCCCCACAGTCATGTACAGAGGGAAAATGCTTTATTTTGAGGTCAATAACAGATTTTTACACCATTTAAAATACAATAATCTATACATAACTATCAAATATATTATGTAAATGATATATGTAAAAAAAATGCAGAATAAATATTATAAAATTTATAATGGAAGTAGTGGTCCCCTGGAGTTGTGTCACTGGTGTTACCGTTAAACAAAAATCTCTTATTTTGAAATAAAAATCACACTGATGCCATCACTTTACTTCCTTCTTCCAGTTTCCTGAATATCTATGAAGAAAAGCCCATGGTAGATCCACTGGCTCTTCTCAGTTATCAGAAATCTTCTCATTTATCTCATGATTTCATATGAAGCTTTTAGTTGAAGTCACTGGTATGACCTACTTTACTGTTAGGTAATTGTAAAAAAAAACTAGAATACAAATGGATTAAACTACTTAATTTAGTTAGTATATCATGATTGACAACATGTGGTTTGTTACCTTGCAGCAGCCATTTTGTAAAATTAATTTTTCATGAAAATTGTCACTGGTGTCACCTTTCTTATGGGTAACACCAGTAACACCAGAAACACCGGTGACTCCCATTTATAGATAAACTTTATTGTGTCACTGGTGTTACTGTCTTTTTTTCTGTCACATTAAATGCAATGTCACATGTGACATAGTAATAATGTTACATCCATTTAATTCTGCTACACTCAAAAGTTAAGATTTAAAGGATTGCATCATTACTTGATTTTAACTGGTTTTCAAATATTTTCATTGTTATAGCAAATAGATGGTAGCGCAGATGAACTAACCTCATTCAAGCGCACGTTTAACAAACCTGATTAAAATAAATAAAACATAATCTCCTTATCTGTTGCATTATTATTATTTTTCGCTAACTCTGTCTACGTGTGCTGAAAAAAAAATTAAATAATATTTCATAAAAACCTTTAATATTGCCAAAGAAGTAAGGTAACACCAGTGACAAAAAAAATGGTACATGCGGTCTTTAAATAAATGTACAAAAAATATAAAAAATCATTAAGCTGTAATTTATGTGTATTCATAAAGTCAAAGGGTAATCTAATAATGTGGTGTAAGTTTAAATGTTAGAAAAAGAAATCAATTTTAAGACATCTTGCCCTACCAAAAGTGGACGTTTCTGTAGAATGACCCTATTACGGTAAGACCGTCAGAACTAAAAACAGGTAATATTCCGGCGAAGGCAATTTCACATTCCCAATTCTCAGAGTCCCAATTCGCCTACTTATACTACGACCTAAAAGTATGTACTTTTTTGTGAGGAAAAAGTACATACTTTTGAGTGTGTAGCAAAAGAGTATGCACGTTCTGGGACATACTTCGATGACGTCATGCAACGTGAACGAGAACGTGGTTGCCTAGTTACGCACACCGAGACTGTTAACAAAACATTTTACATTTCATTCATTCTTATATGTCCAATATCATTTTATTTACTATTCCCATCTTTTTTCCTCATCGTTTTTTCCACAATACATTTACAATGTCGTGTTCTACCAAACTGAGGAGTGAAGCAGGGCGTCGTCGTAGATCAACCAAACGCAGGTCGTCTGTGAGGCGGCTGGTTCTGACGTTCATGTGCAGTGTGTGAAAGCTACTTATTTTAAAGTTAAAATATTTAAAGTTTATAGTGTAACTATTGTTTAACGTATTTTATACTTAATTTTATACTTATGTATAATACTCAAAAATACCCAGATGAAAATGAACCATGCTTTTACTATAGTAAAAGTGTAGTAACCATGTTTCTTTGGTTGGACTGATAAAGTTGACATTTGTACAGCCACAGTATTACTACAAATAAGTCTGTGTGGTTTAACTATGGTTAGTGTAGTAAAAGGTGTTTATTTTCATAAGGGTTTATAGTAAGGTATAAATCTAAGACAGAAACATCAAAAGAAATACATAAAAAAAGACACTTGCATGACACTGTACTAGAGCCTTTTTATTTATTGTTTTGTAGCCTGATAACCCCACACCATACTGTCAGCTGAATGCACCGGCCCCATCCTGAGGATGTTTCTGGACAGGGAGTCTGACCTCCGCCCCATCTGCCCTCCGCCCCTATCTGCCCCTGACCTCCGCCCCATCTGCCCTCCGCCCCTATCTGCCCCTGACCTCCGCCCCATCTGCCCTCCGCCCCTATCTGCCCCTGACCTCCGCCCCTATCTGACCTCCGCCCCTATCTGCCCCTGACCTCCGCCCCATCTGCCCCTGACCTCCGCCCCTATCTGCGCCTGACCTCCGCCCCTATCTGACCTCCGCCCCTATCTGCCCCTGACCAGACCATCCATAAACAACCGCACAGAGGCACTGCCTTATCAGGTTGACCATGGATGGTCAAAAGACATAGAGGTGGTGATGTTCCTGTCCTGGCTGCTTCTCAACCACTACTCAACCCTTGATTTCAGATGTCTACTATATATGAAAAACAATACTCTGTGTAGTGTGTCAATCAAATTTGTTCATAAATGCTATACTGATTTTCATAAACTCAATCAATTGTCAACAACTGAATACAGTGGCAATTAATTTTTATATTAACCCTTTCAGATTCTGCATTCATTCCAATGGACATAATTAACTGATATTAACTATGGTGGACTGTGACAGAGGGTATAACTAAATATGTCATATATACACAGAAGCGTCTGTCTGTCTGTTAACCGCATATCTCTCGAACCGTTAGTCCAGGTGTCTCGCTACGGGCACGAGTAAGTGCAGTGCCAAGTTTGAGATGGCGTTGTTTGGATGAGAAATGCAAATGATTTGGTTAAATATATCATTTTTAGAGGGTAGTGGTTTAAAATAAACATTCTGGCATAAAGACTCTGTCAGCTTAACATTAAGTCAGCTATACTGTTTACTTCTGAATATTATATTTTTACTCAGTTTTCCACATTTATTGTATGTCATTATGTCAGGATCAGTATTTGCTTTCTACCATGCACAAATAAAAATGTCTCAGAACTTTTGCTGTGTAATTGTAACAATGAGCTCTCAAACACACCAAACCAACAATTACTAGAAACACACACACAAAACTGATTTTGCACAAGTATATATAAAATGTATATTATCAATGGATTTTACATTTACTGTAGAATTAAAGAATGGTCATATTTTTGTTCCTGGAATATAATGTAAGCCAGAACGAATTAATACCATAATCACTCAAACAGAATGAAAAATCATACCAGAGATGGTCTTAATTTACAATTTGATTAATTTATTTATTCATTATAATAACTGATTAACTCTTTATACAAACTGATTAATTAATTACAATTATTTATTAATTAAAGATTTTGTCAGGACCTCCATCAAATTAAGGAGCCTCTCTTCCCTAGCTGCTATCTCCTCATCCCTCATCTCCATTCTCACTCTAAATTCTTCTTCTTCTCTCTTCCTCTTCTCTTCTCTCTTCCTCTTCTCTCTCTTCTCTTCTCTCCCTCTCTTCCTCTTTTCTTCTCTCCCTCTCTTCCTCTTCTCTTCTCTCCCTCTCTTCTCTCTCTTCTCTTCTCTCCCTCTCTTCAAACTCTCTTTCTCCTCTTTCCTCTCGCTGCTGTGCTTCTTCCTCTCTCTTAGCCTCCCTTTCCTCCAGCTCTCTCGAATAGGAAAGAAGCTCACTCTCTCCTGACCCTCTCTTCCCTTGTGTGCCTCCAGTGTCAGAAGGGCCAGGAACAGAGGGAGAGGAACCCACAGCCTCATCCTGGTCACCTGACTGCATTAACACTGGTGGGGTGATGGATGGATGGCTTTGAGCCTAATGCAGCATCCGTCACCCCATACCACTTCCAGTTCCCCTCCCGCTGTGCCGACCCCTGACTGTGGACACTTAAGATCCTAGAACATTCGTGGGAAAAAGACTCACAATTACTTACATTTTATTTAACTAATTATTTGGTACTATACGGTTATCCGGACCACACGTGACCACACGTGACCACAACCGCTCTTGGTTGGTCGTAACCCCAGTGACGGGCAGGTTTAGGGGCGGGGTTGGGGTAGGTCATCACATGTGGTCCGGATAACCGTATAGTACCAATTATTTATATTTATGGAAAAATAGAAGACAACATACAACATCACATTTACTTACTTTGTACTTTTGCTTAAGATTTTCCCACTTTTTCTTCACCCATGCCCCTGAAACCTTGCTTTGATGAACGAAGGCTCTTGTGGACCCAGAAGAGAACACAGCAAGCACATTTACAAGTTATTCACAACAATATCATTGGAAGTTTTTGAATTTATAAAGCAAACACAGAACATGCGTTACTAAGTTAAAACCCTATGAGTATCACTTGTAGACCGTAAAATTGTAATAAAACAGACATTAAATGAGAGTGTTTAGAGCTCCAATAATTCTCACACTAACTTACTCCTTTCTAGACTTTTCACTTTTGGACTAAAAAACCCAGAGGAACATTTTACAGGAGTTGTACAGTGGATGTATTTAATTACTCACTATAATATTTCTATAACAAATCAGAGGGATAGACATTGGGACAGACTTTTCCTACATACACAATATAACAGCAAATATATAAGCCTATGACACATAACAAATAAAGTAAAATACCAATTACTTCAGCATCTACAAAAGCATACAAATATCAATGAGCGCTACTTAGGCTACTCAAAACCTTTGATTGCTGTGTTTCTTTTCCCTGTGAAAAGGGTGTCATTGGCAATGTGCCAGTTAATGAGGCGCTCAGTATCTTCATCGGACCCTACAAGATAAACACCGTACTTTTTTGGCACAAAATAAACCCATTAATATTACGAGACAATAAAATATAACTTTAATTAGGGTTAAACATTTGAATTCTTACACTTAAAAGCTGAGGGCTCATCTCCGCTGCTGCATCCGGCTGCCATGTTTACATAGACGTTTACATCACCACAAAGCTCCTCCCTCCCGCACGCAATGGGTTGTGGGCAATATTAGCGTTAGAGTGTGCATCGATCTGCACTTCGAGTTCTAACCGGAAATAGTAGACCATCCGGGTATCTTTGGAATACTCATTTCAACATACTACGATTTGAGACGTACTAATTCTAGTTTCGCATACTATTTAGGACGGATAGTATGCGAATTGGGACTCAGCATTAGTCTGTATGTCTGTCTCTCTGTCAGTCAGAAAGAAAGAAAGATTTTAGCACACCTCACAGCCTGTCACTGCATGATATGCTGAATTCCAAAATAAGAGTCCCCCAAAACTCATATATTAGCTGTTTTGTTTACACGTTCAGAAAATCATAAAAAGCTTCCACAGACCAATTTAACCTCAGATGGAGAGGACACCTTCTCACGGTGTCAACTACAATGTTTCAGGACATTCTGATGTTGTCTTCCAAAATAAGAGCCCCCCAAATCTCATATATTAGCTGTTTTGTTTACACGTTCAGAAAATCATAAAAAGCTTCCACAGACCTCAGATGGAGAGGACACCTTCTCACGGTGTCAACTCCAATGTTTCGGGACATTCTGATGTTGTCTTCCAAAATAAGAGCCCCCCCAAATCTCAAATATTAGCCGTTTTGTCTACACATTCAGAAAGTTATAAAAATAAAAGTCCTAGCTTGTTTCAAAAATGGTGGGGACAATATCGACCTTAGCAAAAAGTGGTGGGGAAACTACGCCCATGTTAAAATAACACTTGCCTGATGGGTTATGCTACTGACAAAAATAACCACACAGGTAAGTAAGATAACATAATACACATAAATTGCAATGAAGATATAGACATAAAAGCAACAATTAAAATAAAGATTAATGAAGATTAACAGAAGCCAAAAATAACCCACCTCTTCCGTGCATTAACAACGCCATGAGGAAGAGGAGGAGACAAAACAGGAAATGATGTAGGCTCATGATGACATCACAGCAATTAAAGGGGAAAGATGCTCATTCAGGCAGGTACACCAGATATATGAAGAACCATTTTGTGTGAATTATAACAACCAATACATATGTTTTAACAGAACACTTTCTGTACCTGTTACACTAGATCGGACGTCGACGTCACTTCTGTGAGTTGAGAAAAGTCAGTAAGAGTCCTGGCAGAAGGCGAAGCATAAGGATGTAGTGTGATGACGATCCGAGATCCATGTGTTTGGCATCTTGTCCTATCTTTTAAGTCTTATTTAAAATAATGGTGCTGATGATGTTTAGAGACCCCCACAGGTGTGTGATTCTACTGCTCATCCTCGCTCTATATGAGCTCAGCTCCCACGTAATCCGAACCATGGTTATCACAAGCGCAACCATTTAAAAGTTATGAGCAACAGGTGCATGACATCTGACTGCATCAGTACACCTAACCAGAGCGGGTTTCATCCGCGTCTGAAACGGTTGGCCTGTCTGCAGTAGTTAGACGAATGTGTGCACACAGGAGACGTCGGGCAGCTCTCGGAGATCTCGCCTGTGGAGAAGACTGATGATTTTTACTCACGCAAAGCAAGTATTAAGATTACCCCAGAATGAATTGCATTACTAGCCCACCCCAACACACAATAATAATGACAAATGCTGACCAACACTTAATTATATAACATTTTCTTAATTCTGTTGTATTGTCATATGACATAGCTATGCATGAATACACACCAGACAAATGCAGCTGACATTTTTATTCAAGCAATGATTAATGCATGAATTCATTAATATATTTTATTTACTGACAACAATATGAAACATGAATAAAAATAAGTAAATGAATGAATAAAAGAAATCATCACAATAAATAAATACTTATACAAGTCAATACCACATGAAACATTGCTTTATTCAAGCGTATTGTTCTAACAAACTATCATGTGTTTCCAGGCGGTGAACCCCACATCTCACTGCCATCTCAACAGAGCTGTTCCCGTTCTGCGGCTCTGATGAAGCGGCGGACCACGTGCCCTCCTGCATTACGTTTCTTGCCAAATGTCATTTTATAGGTTTACAATTACATGCAAATATTTGTTAGAGCTTTACTCCCTCTGTGGTGTAGTGGGCTAAACCCCTGAACTGGTTAGCAGAAGATGGTCGATCAGCGAGGCTCTTTACTCCAGGCTGGTCCAGGGTCAGTGTCCCTGTAATAAATGCATTTAGTCACTTTGGATAAAAACATCTGGCAAATGCATAAATGTGATTGATTTTTGTAAAGCTTTTTTTGAAAGGGTCTCGTGCATAAATGCTCAAAGCTGCTTATTTCATCAAGGTATTACTAGAATACAAAATGCATGCATACATTTACTACAATTTCTATTTGGTGGGTGAAAGGGTTAGTTCACCTCAACATATAAATACAGCCATTATTTACGTGCTTTCATGCTGTTAGATCCCTCTGTTTTATTGTTTAAATACAAAAGGGGATTTTCATCAAGTTTGTTCTGCTGGTTTCATACAATATCAGTCACTGGAGCCCAACTTTCAGAAGCGTACTGGCATTAGATGATGCTTTAGAAGCTTCTGAATGTCTGAAAGACTGGTATTGTATTAAACCAACAGTACAAACCTGACCAAAATCACCTTTTGTGTTCAGGAAAACAAAACAAAAACACAGAGGGATCAAACAACATGAAGGTGAGTAAATAATGACTGGATTATTTGCTTGTGTTCACTAACCCTTTAGTCACTGTTTTACTGTGTGTAGTTAATGCAAAACTTAAAGGGTTAGTTCACCCAAAAATGAAAATTCTGTCAGTAATTACTCACCCTCATGTTGTTCCAACCCCGTAAGACTTTCGTTCATCTTCACAACACAAATTAAGATATTTTTGATTAAATCTGAGAGCTGGATCACTCCTCCATAGGCTGCTATGTGACCGAAACTTGCTGGCCCAGAAAAGTTATTAAAGAGATCGTTAATATAGTCCAAGTGACTCCAGTGGCTCAATCTTAAGTATATCAAGCGACGAGAATACTTTTTGTGCGCAAAAACAAACAAAAATAACGACTTTATTCCACTATTCATTTCCTTCTCTCTGGGCCTCTAGTTGGTTCACGTAGTGTTTTAGCGCAGCGCGTCTGTGTTACACGTCACCACGTAGGCTCACTATTGGTCGACGCTGGTCATGTGTGTGATGCGTGATGACGTGCAACACAGACGCGCTGCGCAAAAACACTACGAGGCCCAGAGAGAAGGAAATGAAAAGTGGAATAAAGTCGTTATTTTTGTTTGTTTTTGCACACAAAAAGTATTCTCGTCGCTTGATATACTTAAGATTGAGCCACTGGAGTCACTTGAACTATATTAACAATGTCTTTAATAACTTTTCTGGGCCAGCAAGTTTCAATCACTTAGAAGCCTATGGAGGAGTGATCCAGCTCTCAGATTTAATCAAAAATATCTTAATTTGTGTTCAGAAGATGAACGAAGGTCTTAAGCGGTTGGAACAACATGAGGGTGAGTAATTACTGACAGAATTTTCATTTTTGGGTGAACTAACCCTTTAAGGTAGTTTGTGTAAACAGTCTCAAGTTCAGCTTAGGTCATGGAGCGCTATTGTCCAACCCTAATTATCCACACCTGAATCAATTTAAACCAATTAATAACTGAGAACTTGAAGATTACAGACAGGAGTGTTGGACTGAACCCTCCATGACCTGCCTTGAGCTCTGTGTGCAGTTAGAAGTCATAAATACACTCCAATAAAACTTGTTTTAAAGTGTTTTTTTATTATTATTTTTTACATTACACCACACATTCACTAATTATTCATCACTTCATAAATATTTAATTTATGAATTTGATCACAATCTTAAAGTATCACTACATTTCTAGAAGTCTATAATGTACTGTGAATGCCTAGAAATTGTTTGTTTTATAGTATTGTAAGTCTTAGGCCACCATTTGTTGTTGTTGCACAGTACAATGTGTGTATGTATGTGTATATATAATGTAATTCACATTAACCCAAATGTGTAAATGATCATAAGATGTTTTTGTCATAGAATTTATTTTTTGGCAAGGATTTCAAGGACATTAAGAAATCTTTCATCCCTTTCTTTAGTTTCTTTTTCTCTCCTTTCCTCTCTCTCGCTTGCCTCCCGGTGCCACCTCTCTTCTCTCTCTTCTCTTTACTCTCTCTCTCGTCTCTCCTGTTCTCTTCGGTCCTCCTTCTCCTCCACAGTCTCTCCTCCCTCTCAGCTGCTATTCGCTCTCTCTCCTCTTCTCTCTCCTCCATCTCCCGGATAAGGTCCTCAATAGCCGCTTTCCGACCAAGTAGTTACAGGAACTTAGTTATAGGAACTGTCCACTTCTAAACAGTTCTATGAACTACTCTCCCCCAAACTCGGTTTTGCTGTTTGCGTTCGCACTGGCCAAGTGGCCATAGGAACTGGTAGGAGGGGTAAGGGAGTGACGCAAGCACGGCGACTTTTATTTTGACGGAGCGACGGACCTTTATTTTGGCGGCGCTGAGAACGCCAGAGCAAACAATGCTCGCATTCTCTGTGTTTATTAGTTAGCGATCTGTCTAACAGTACTGTTTAATATCTTATTAGATAGAACTGTTATAGAAAGTAGACAGTATATGAAAAAGGTTATTAGCCTATGCCGTGTGGTTGATGTCCAGTGTTGCTAGCTGGGCAGATAAACATAATCATGTTTGGCTTGGTCCCCTCAAAGTTGCGTTGGATTTTCTCTTCAGCATAAAGGTTTAGAGACCCATCTATCACTGTTTTCCATGTTTGTATAGTTAGTTTATGTAGTAAATATATAGACTATAATCTGTGTGTTTACATTACAGCTGTTTTAAAGATGGCGGGTGCTGGTGTTCCGCGTGCGTTCGGTCATCAGCGTACACTAACGTCACGGGTAGTTCCTATAGTGCTGGTTTATACCCTACTCTGAAGTAGGACCTAAATTAGTTCCTCCAAATGGAGTTCCTAGAACTAAAATCGTTCCTAGTTCCTGCGGTGCGAACACGCCGACATCCGGGTACTTATCCGGGTACTTTAGCCAATAGTTCTAGGAACTGTGAAAAGGTTCCTCCGGTCGGAAAGCGGCTTATGTCTTTAGGCCTTTTCCTGGCTCTTGATGGCTCTGGCCTCACTGAGGATGAAGAGGCCACAGCAACATCCGGCCCACATGAGGCACCGAGGGCAGGAGGAGAGATGGAGTGATGGAGGAGTGATGGAGGAGAGATGGAGTGATGGAGGAGTGATGGAGGAGAGATGGAGTGATGGAGGGCCTCATCCATGGCTCCACTTCCAGGATCAGCTCCGGCCTCCTCATCCTCAGTGCTCACCCCTGTCTGCGGACATTTCAGATCCTGCAAAAATGATTTTTATTTTTATTTTATTATAATAAGATTCACGTGACCTCTGTGATTTATGAGCTCAACACTACATTTACATGTTGATCAGAAATGTTCCACAATTTCTCAACAGCACTAATGGACAAATGAAATAGATTACTTATGTTTAGTTACTTTATGTAAATGTATTAAACATTCGTCTAATGAAAACAGTGTTGACAACGGTGAATTCTCCTAAACAATAGTACACATACACCACTCAGATGTCTATTTCATATCTATTAGACATAGTAATCTGCAATTCTTATAGAAGATTTTTTTTGCCAGATATTAAATAGACATTTAGTAATTGTATTTAAGATGTATACGGTTTAAAATGTATGCAAATCCACTTTGGAGACGTATGTGTCCTTACTGGAGCTCCTCTGTTAGCTATACATAATAAAATGTGATTTACAGCAAAATCACAAATTTACCATACTATATAGTGTCTTTACATCTTCAACAACTCAACAGTTTACTGTACAGTAGTTCAACACATGCGATCATTGGGTTTGTAATACTCACATTTGAAAACACTCTCGTCCGTCATCTTTTCTGTCATGTTCCAGTATGACGTATCCTTCTTCTTTTTCTTCTTCTTCTTTATGACGTATCCTCTTCTTCTTCTTCTTCTTCTTTATGACGTATCCTCTTCTTCTTCTTCTTTATGATGTATCCTCTCACGTGGCCTCCTGGGATAGAAAAGTATCACTTGAAAATCTGTCCGGAAGCAATGGTCTTTTATGAATACTGATGTTTCGAACATACTGCTTCCTTCACGTACTGTTTTCTCCTACTATAGAGTAGTAAAGTAGGCATATTCGAGCGCACTATAAGTATACATACGTCCGAATCTCGCGATAATTAGTACGTCACCCAGGTAATTCTCGCCTACTCTTTTATGAATACAGAGGATTCGTACATACTTTTTTCGCTCGCCTACTCTTTTCCCCTACTATATAGTAGGCAAGTATGCGGTTTCGAACACAGCCCAAGACTAGTCCTTTCCAAAAGTCCTCGCTGACGTCACTGATATCAAATACGTGGTTGACGTGTTAATACGCATGCGCTGTAGTAGGTTTCAATTACGATTAGTTAGTTGAGTTTAAAAACTTCTCTTTGTCTGTTTTTATCCGTCATGTAATTTTCCACAGACATAATGCCATCCATTTTATGTATATCGATTTTTATATAAACATTCTCATCAATAAAAATGACAATTAAAATTAAAGAAAAGATGGGTTCACATGAGTCGAGTCAAATAAATGTTTAGTTGCTTTTCATAATTGTCTAAAACACTCAAAACAACACCGGAGATCATAAGTTTAACTGTAGGCTACACACTCAATCTCAGAATATGTAGAAGGACAAAGTCTATAGAGATTGAGCTAAATGTGGGCTAATTAATACGCTATATCGTTTGTTATCAACTAATAATTATTATTTGTAGAGCATTCAACGCTATATCAATAGATATACAATGTCTTCACTCATTAGAACGTTGATCTATCTCTAGGGGTTTAATTTGCTTAAAAATATAATTGTTTTCATCATATTAATATTATTACCTGACATTGTCCCCAACAGTTTGTGGATTTGTTGGACACTGGGATCAGATCGGATACCAGACGCAAGATCCCTTTTCTTCTTTCTCTTCATTTATTAAATCTGGTATGGTATTAAAAACGATGTATATCCACATATTTTATTTAGTATAACTCTTATAATCTGTCACGTTGGCTATAGCACAGCGAGTGAGAGAGAAAATTAATATATTTGAGTCATTCATGAACGAATAAATGCTACATTACAGAAATATTAAACAAATAACAAAGAAGACTATATAAGACAGACTATGAGTGGAAAAAATAAAGACAGTAGTTATAGATATTTTCAGTCTATTTGTATTCATAAAGGACAAAATTAAACAAATTAAACAAATAATAATAATAATAATAATAATAATAATAATAATAATAATAATAATAATAATACATAGGTTATATGTTATTCAAAACACTATGCCCTTGTTGCTTACATACATTTTAATAGATCCAATAATTATAGATAGATCCAAGATGGCGCCGCGGATGGCTGCCTCGGTGTTGAGCTCTCCAGTTGTTACACTGTTTTTGTTAGTTTGTCCTGTTTTATGTTTGTCATACGCTATCAGTTATACCAGGGACGAACTGCTGAACATTCGGCAGCGCACACCAACTGATCACCAACCAGTTTTTGATTCTTCTGGCGTTTTGCGGAACATTGTCGTCGGTTGCGCCGCTGCACTGTGGAAACAGTATAAGACGCGCAGGCGTGGGAAGCGAGCCGGCGCACTCGTTAAGCTCAGGCAGCGCGAATTCAGAACGGCGCTGCCTAGCATCCATCTGGCGAATGTCCGCTCTCTCCCTAACAAAATGGACGAACTACTTCTGCTCTCACGCAATAACAAGGACTTTACCAACTCTGCTGCTCTGTGTTTCACGGAAACCTGGCTGAACGAAGCCATTCCGGACAGCGCGTTACATCTACCGGACTTTCAGCTGTTCAGAGCGGATCGCGATATGGAGTCAACGGGGAAAACGCGCGGTGGTGGGACATGCTTTTACATCAACAGAAGGTGGTGTACTGATGTAACTGTGTTAAGGAAGATGTGCTGTCCTGATGTGGAAGTGCTTTTCATTAACTGTAAGCCGTTCTACTCACCGCGGGAGTTTTCCTCGCTCGTTCTCATCAGTGTTTACATTCCACCGCATGCACACGTGAGTACGGCGCTGCAACAGCTGGCTGATCTGATCACAGAAACAGAACAACAACACCCGGACTCTGTTCTTATCATTCTCGGAGACTTTAATCAGGCAAAACTCACACGTGAGCTGCCTAAATTCAAACAGCACATTACATGCCCCACCAGAGACAATAATATTTTGGACCATTGCTACACCACAACAAAGGATGCATATCGCTCCGTCACCAGAGCAGCTCTAGGACTTTCCGATCACTGCCTGGTTCATCTTCTACCAACTTACAGGCAAAAACTTAAAACTGCTAAGCCAGTAATAAGGACTGTAAAGAGATGGACCAACGACACAGAGCAGGTCTTACAAGCCTGTTTTGAATGCACTGACTGGAGTGTTTTTGAAGCTGCTGCCAGTGATCTGGACGAGCTCACAGAGACTGTAACATCATACATCAGTTTCTGTGAGGATTTATGCATCCCTACCAGGACTTACTTATCATTCAACAATGATAAACCATGGTTCACACCAAAACTCAGACAGCTTCGTCAGGTCAAAGAAGATGCCTACAGGAGTGGGGATAGGATCTTGTTTAATCAGGCCAGGAACACATTGACAAAGGAGATTGAAGTGGCTAAGAAGAGCTATGCCAAAAAGCTGGAAAACCAGTTTTCCTCCAACGACCCTGCATCAGTGTGGAAAGGCCTGAAAGACATTACCAACTACAAGACACCATCCCCCAGCACCGACAGCAACAAGCATCTTGCGAACGAGCTGAATGTCTTTTACTGTAGATTTGAGACCCCCGATCAGACACCCCACACCCGCCCTGACCATCTCTCTACACAGCCATCAACACCTCCAGCCATCCCCCTCCCCTCCCCCCCTGCACTTCAGATCAGTGAGGATAATGTGCGTCAGATCTTCAGGAAACAGAAGAGAAGGGAAGCACCAGGCCCAGACGGTGTTTCACCAGCCTGTCTGAAAACCTGCGCTGACCAGCTGGCCTCTATCTTCTCACTGATCTTCAACAGATCACTGGAGCAGTGCAAAGTCCCTTTCTGCTTTAAACGCTCCACCATCATCCCAATCCCGAAGAAACCAAAGATCACAGGACTCAATGACTACAGACCTGTTGCCTTAACATCTGTGGCCATGAAGTCATTCGAAAGACTGGTGTTAGCATATCTGAAGGACATCACTGGACCCTTGCTGGACCCCCTGCAGTTTGCCTACAGAGCAAACCGGTCTGTGGATGATGCGGTCAGTATGGGACTGCATTACACCCTGCAACATCTGGACAAACCAGGGACCTATGCAAGGATTCTGTTCGTGGACTTTAGTTCTGCCTTCAACACCATTGTCCCATCACTGCTCCAGACCAAACTGACCCAGCTCTCTGTCCCTAGCTCCGTCTGTCAATGGATCACCAGCTTTCTGACAGACAGACAACAGCTAGTCAGAATGGGCAAAATCACGTCCGACAGCCGCATCATCAGCACCGGTGCTCCACAGGGATGTGTTCTCTCACCACTGCTCTTCTCCCTGTACACAAATGACTGCACCTCTAAAGACCCCTCTGTCAAGCTCCTGAAGTTTGCGGACGACACTACTGTTATCGGACTCATCCGGAACGGTGACGAGTCTGCGTACAGACAGGAGGTGGAGCAGCTGGCTCTTTGGTGCAGTGATAACAACCTGGAGCTGAACACGCTCAAAACAGTGGAGATGATCGTGGACTTCAGGAGAAACCCCCCTGCACTCCCTTCACTCACCATCATGGACAGCACTGTGACTGCAGTAGATTCATTCAGGTTCCTGGGCACCACCATCTCTCAGGATCTGAAGTGGGACACTCACATAGACTCTATTGTGAAGAAAGGCCAACAGAGACTGTACTTCCTGCGTCAGCTGAGGAAATTCAACCTGCCACAGGAGCTGCTCGTACAGTTCTACTCAGCTGTCATCCAGTCCATCCTCTGCACTTCCATCACCATCTGGTTCGGCTCTGCTACCAAAACCGACCTCCGTAGACTACAGCGGATAGTTCGGACTGCTGAGCGAATCACTGGCACTACCCTTCCCACACTCAAAGAGTGAGAGTGAGTCCAGAGTGAGTAAAAGGGCTCGCAAAATCACTCTGGACCCGTCACACCCAGCACACTTTCTGTTTGAACTGTTACCGTCTGGCGAGCACAAAAACAACCAGACACAGGAAAAGTTTCTTTCCCCAGGCCATCTACCTCATGAACACTTAAATGTTCCCCTACTGTGGAACAAACATGTGCAATACTTCCCTCCGACATTTCATTATAGCACCTTATAACTTTACTTTATATATATTTATAATTTATAATCTTTTATTTAATTTTTTTTATTTATACCTATGTTACTTGTCACTTGTCTTGTCACTTTATATTGTATGTGTACTGGAAGCTACTGTCACCAAGACAAATTCCTTGTATGCGCAAGCATACTTGGCAATAAAGCTCTTTCTGATTCTGATTCTGATTTTAAATACTCTATAGCTAGTAGTGTGTTATGAATCAACCATTTGTATCTATTTGTTCTATCTTTAACTCTGCATTACAGTTTAAATTACATTAAATGAGATTTAATGTAAATAATGTAAGCACAGGAGAGTTATGCACAATTATCCCCTCTTAATGTAGTGACTGGAACACTGGCGTGTTGTTGTTGGCACGGTCTGTAATCACACTTTGGAACAATCGTCACTGGTTCACAACCCGCAGTTAACCCCACGTCATATCTATATGTTGCCCATCATTTCAAAGGGACCGCATTTAAGGCCGGATGCCCCATTCATAAGGGATAGTTCACCCAAAAAAGAAAATTCTGTCATCATTTACTCTCCCTCAAGCCTGTATGACTTTCTTTCTTGTGCTGAACACAAAAGAATATATTTAGAAGAAAGTCGGTAACCAAACGACTGATGGACCCCATTGACTTCCATAGTAGGAAAAAAAAAAAAATACTATGGAAGTCAATGGGGACCAGCAACTGTTTAATTACCAACCTTCTTTAAAATATCTTCTTTTGTGTTCAGCAGAAGAAAGGAAATCATACAGGTTTGGAACAACTTGAGGGAGAGTAAATGATGACAGAATTTTCATTTTTGGGTGAACTATCGCTATAAGCCCATTTTGGAGTTTCTAACAAACAACTTTGTTCATTTTCAACCATTTTAATTCCCCCAGAATTGGCTTTCAACGTCAGGCCCAAACTACACATTAAATCTCTTCCTATCAACGGAATAGGACATGTTGGTGACATAATAAATGTATGAGTCAAAGAACGCCCTGACCTGGTCTCACAAAGTAGAGGTTCAGTGATCCTATCAGTGAGCTGATGTCTTGATGCAGAAGAGGACAGGTGAATATCATCAGTCTCGGTGAACACTGAAACCACAGGGTCGTATAGCACTTCTGCTCGCTTAAGGCAGGTGTACACTGTGATTTTCGTCCGATTTTGAGCCAAATTCTGACTCGTGCGACTCTTTTTCGGGTCAGGCCGATTTTCAGATTTGTGGTGCGTCGTTTGTCGTGCAGTGTTCGTGCAGTGTAGGGGGCTCTGAGCTGGACGGAACCAGCGGCGAAGAGGGCTCTGAGCTGGACGGGACCAGCGGCGAAGAGGGCTCTGAGCTGGACAGGACCAGCGGCGAAGAGGGCTCTGAGCTGGACGGAACCAGCGGTGAAGAGGGCTCTGAGCTGGGCGGAACCAGCGGCGAAGAGGGCTCTGAGCTGGACGGGACCAGCGGCGAAGAGGGCTCTGAGCTGGACAGGACCAGCGGCGAAGAGGGCTCTGAGCTGGACGGGACCAGCGGCGAAGAGGGCTCTGAGCTGGACGGAACCAGCGGCAAAGAGGGCTCTGAGCTGGACAGGACCAGCGGCGAAGAGGGCTCTGAGCTGGACGGGACCAGCGGCGAAGAGGGCTCTGAGCTGGACAGGACCAGCGGCGAAGAGGGCTCTGAGCTGGACAGGACCAGCGGCGAAGAGGGCTCTGAGCTGGACAGGACCAGCGGCGAAGAGGGCTCTGAGCTGGACGGAACCAGCGGCGAAGAGGGCTCTGAGCTGGACAGGACCAGCGGCGAAGAGGGCTCTGAGCTGGACAGGACCAGCGGCGAAGAGGGCTCTGAGCTGGACGGAACCAGCGGCGAAGAGGGCTCTGAGCTGGACGGAACCAGCGGCAAAGAGTGCTCTGAGCTGGACAGGACCAGCGGCGAAGAGGGCTCTGAGCTGGACAGGACCAGCGGCGAAGAGGGCTCTGAGCTGGACAGGACCAGCGGCGAAGAGGGCTCTGAGCTGGACAGGACCAGCGGCGAAGAGGGCTCTGAGCTGGACGGAACCAGCGGCGAAGAGGGCTCTGAGCTGGACGGAACCAGCGGCGAAGAGGGCTCTGAGCTGGACGGGACCAGCGGCGAAGAGGGCTCTGAGCTGGACGGGACCAGCGGCGAAGAGGGCTCTGAGCTGGACGGAACCAGCGGCGAAGAGGGCTCTGAGCTGGACGGGACCAGCGGCGAAGAGGGCTCTGAGCTGGACGGGACCAGCGGCGAAGAGGGCTCTGAGCTGGACGGGACCAGCGGCGAAGAGGGCTCTGAGCTGGACGGGACCAGCGGCGAAGAGGGCTCTGAGCTGGACGGAACCAGCGGCGAAGAGGGCTCTGAGCTGGACGGAACCAGCGGCGAAGAGGGCTCTGAGCTGGACAGGACCAGCGGCGAAGAGGGCTCTGAGCTGGACAGGACCAGCGGCGAAGAGGGCTCTGAGCTGGACAGGACCAGCGGCGAAGAGGGCTCTGAGCTGGACGGAACCAGCGGCGAAGAGGGCTCTGAGCTGGACGGAACCAGCGGCGAAGAGGGCTCTGAGCTGGACGGGACCAGCGGCGAAGAGGGCTCTGAGCTGGACGGAACCAGCGGCGAAGAGGGCTCTGAGCTGGACGGAACCAGCGGCGAAGAGGGCTCTGAGCTGGACGGGACCAGCGGCGAAGAGGGCTCTGAGCTGGACGGGACCAGCGGCGAAGAGGGCTCTGAGCTGGACTGGACCAGCGGCGAAGAGGGCTCTGAGCTGGACGGAACCAGCGGCGAAGAGGGCTCTGAGCTGGACGGAACCAGCGGCGAAGAGGGCTCTGAGCTGGACGGGACCAGCGGCGAAGAGGGCTCTGAGCTGGACAGGACCAGCGGCGAAGAGGGCTCTGAGCTGGACGGAACCAGCGGCGAAGAGGGCTCTGAGCTGGACGGAACCAGCGGCGAAGAGGGCTCTGAGCTGGACGGGACCAGCGGCGAAGAGGGCTCTGAGCTGGACGGGACCAGCGGCGAAGAGGGCTCTGAGCTGGACGGGACCAGCGGCGAAGAGGGCTCTGAGCTGGACGGAACCAGCGGCGAAGAGGGCTCTGAGCTGGACAGGACCAGCGGCGAAGAGTGCTCTGAGCTGGACGGAACCAGCGGCGAAGAGTGCTCTGAGCTGGACGGAACCAGCGGCGAAGAGGGCTCTGAGCTGGACGGAACCAGCGGCGAAGAGGGCTCTGAGCTGGACGGGACCAGCGGCGAAGAGGGCTCTGAGCTGGACAGGACCAGCGGCGAAGAGGGCTCTGAGCTGGGCAGGACCAGCGGCGAAGAGGGCTCTGAGCTGGACAGGACCAGCGATGAAGAGGGCTTTGAAAACTCTGGCTCTGGCTCGGGGAGAACGACGCTCACAGACTCTGGCGGGCAGGCGAATGGCTCTGGATCGTCAGGGCCGATGAGAGGAGGAAGATCGCTGAAGTCATCAACCTCGGACATAGGCTTGGCGGGCACGAAGCTCACAGTCTCAGGGGCAGCGGGCACGACACATACTGCCTTGGTCTCGGCAGCTTTGGCGTGAAGTGCAGGCTCGGCTGGACTGGCGTGAAGTCCAGGCTCGGCTGACTTCCGGATGATGATGGGTGGCGTGGTGAAGATGGCTGGAGATGGTGGCGTTCCGGACCCGAACTGGAATGCCGGCTCGGCAGGAACCAACCGGATGATGAACGGGGCTGCGGAGAATAATGAAAGCTGACTCATCCTGGAATCCGAAGGATTCTGCATCTTGATCTGGTCTTCTGTCAGGTTTCGTACAAACGAAGCAGGCAAGATGGTAAGTTTGATATTTTAATAGCAGAATGGATCGGACACAGCGTAAAAGGTGAGTAAACAGGAAGTAGATAATTGGATGAGGCTTAACTGAATGATAACAAAGTCTCTCTTGCAGATGGACTGAAGATGGACTGAAGATGGACTGAAGATGGACTGAAGATGGACTGAAGAGGATCGGGAACGGTTGGTATGCAGGTAGGTAATGAAGAGAGTCTGTGTGTCATGGAATGACGTGTATAGACGAGACCAGATGATGACTGAAGGTTGAGTGCTGAATATAAAGGGGTGAGATGACAAGGTACAGGTGATGATGATAATTACTTAGAGGAGAGTGAATGCAGGTGTGCGCCAAGGAGGATCATGGGAAGTGTAGTGCACACACAGATGAGGAAGACAGACGGTGGATGTGACACAAGCAAACTTCAAATGACTGTTGCTTACCTCCAGTTCGTGTTGCAAAATGGATAAACGATACCCACATCTTCCAAGCCACCTGCGATGTAGCGACACCCTGCCTCTTTTATTAATTTGTTAAACAATTTTTTTGAAAATAAAGCTGTTTTTAATTTTCATTGATTAATTATTGCAGTGTTCGGACATATTATAGACTGTTAATAATTAAATATATGCCTATAATTTATTGTAATCGACCTAAATGTTTTAGACAATTTTCAATAAGGAGGAGTAAGCTTCTATGTAATCTTGTATTATACTCGCAGCGTGTCGGTTATGCGGTGATGCGTTATGCAATTATTGCGTGGCAATTTAATTTTAATAGCCTATCAATTTAATAATAAAGTATAGCCTTGGCCTTCCCTAATAATACAATACTACTAATAATAATTTAATACATAAATTGGAAATGCTAAATCATCTTAATATGTATAGCTGATGCTTGTTTTGACAATATCTCTGGATACACGATATCATGGTCTATTGGCGCACCCCGGGTTATCGTGCATATTTCACACGTATAGTGTGAGCAGTGCAGTCACAGCTCGACGTTCGGACCGTATAGTGTGAGCACATAAATCCTGAGCTTTGGCTTTACATCGCATGCGATCTACTCGTTCAGTGTGAGTATGAACCTTGCTGAAATCGCACAGACATCGCACAGTGTATGCCCGCCTTTACTGGCCAATTTGCTGGATGCTATTTTGTTCCCTGACAGGATTTCTATTTGCAGATGTGCAGCACATACTAACAAACAAGATTGTGTTTCTAGGAAATGCCAGAGCAGACGCAGCGGGACAACCAGAGGAGACTGAGTGCACACTGTTATCTGACAGTTATCTGACTGTTATCTGACAGGCATGCAGTCTTTCTAGAGCCAGAGAATTCAACCGGCGTTTGGTTGAGTGTTGGCAGCAATAGTGTCGGATGGGGAATCCCCAGGAGAATCAGCTCAGACAATGGACCACACTTTGTGAATATGTTCTATATGTTTGCATTTTCTTATATTCATAGAATCTTAGAAACATGATAGTAATGAGATTAAGGTCATATAATGCATGAGGTTTGCGTGTGGAGTCCCATGATCCTCTGCCACATTATTACAACAGAGAACTGTTATTAACCCTTATGAATGTGTGTGTGTGTATAAGCTTGTAAACGTGACTTGTCAGAAAGTTAATGTGTGACTAAGTGTGTGACCGAGACCTGTAATATGACAGACATATCTAAATAATGTGTTAGTTATGGCTGAGAGATAACTGTGCACTTGTTCAGGAAGTACAGTATCCTGCCCACGCGTTTCAGCTGATGGTTATGTATTTAGTTAAAGGAGACATATCATGCTTTTAAATCGTTCCTTTTTACATATAAATCATACATTTGTAGTCTATATAAAGCGGAGCTGCAATGCTTGGGTCTGAATTCCTCATTATTATAGCTCCACAAGCCCCCTTTCTACCCCTTTTCTGATGTGCGTCTGAGAGCAACTCGTTTTGGTGCGGTCTCTTTAAATACAATTGAGACACTTCATACCCCGCCCCCTCTCCAGGTGACACTCGGTTCAACTCCACCCCGTTCGGCCATTTTTGTAGTCTGATAGCAGAGATACGATTATAGCGGCACAGAAACTTTTTATTCACACGTTATTAACAAAATGTCAACAACGGAAGACTTGTCCAGCCAGCCTTACATGTTCGAGCCAGAGTCGGAGCCGGAGCGAGATGAAAATGAAGACGACGAACCTGCAGAACAACGTCTTCATATGGATGTATCGCAATGGTGTGTTACTGTATTTACACATGAAACTTTGGTCTTCCGACCTTTTACCACCGTGTCGATTTATTTTGATTAATATGTGCGAGGGAGAGAGAGCAAGACAGCGTCTAGTTTGGAGACGGTGAAGTCTTGTTTACACTTTCGCCTGGCTCCGAAGAGAGAGAGAGAGAGCGCGCGCGAGACCGGGTCTCTCTCTCTCTGCTCGTTCTTTCAGTTAAACATGCGCCCTGTCACAAGCGCGGCAGTTCATCTACATTAGACGGTGTAATGAAGCGTGTGGGTTACTACATCCAACAACCGAACATTTTAACTTACCCTCTCGTAACTTCTGCATCCTTTAGCTTGGACTACAAAATTGCAGCGAGAAATAATAATGGCAGATTGCTCGAAGTGTTGGGCTGGAAGTCAATGTCCTTATTTGGCAGTTCCGCTGCAAATACTGTGACGTGATAGGTCACAAAACGTCATAGATAACAGAAAAATCTGAACAGGTTGAAAAATAAGGCCAAAACAGAATATAAAGATATCAACGAAGCACCTGAAGAGAATAATTTAATCTTTTCTGTACTTCTAAACACTCCAAATATACAACAAAATGCATTTAAGGGCTAAAAAAGTGCATTTAGCATGATATGTCCCCTTTAAATTAAACACATGTTAGGGATGATAGTGTTGATGATTGACCCTGGATACGAGCGAGAGTGAGCCTGCAGTGTATTCGCACATAGCGTGTGGAATCAGGACAACAATTAATGGACATCCACTGTCTCCTCAAAAGAGTTTGTTTGCAAGCAGCAGAAAACCACCTTATGCGTCACACACACACACACACACACACACACACACACACAAAGTCACACACACACGTAGGTTTACACACACATTTTTTTAGCTGATTTTACACAGACACGCACACTCACACTTGCCAATGCGCAAACACTCAGACACACACACTTCTTTTGCCTTAGTTTTTTTGTTGAGTCTCACAGGTTCAGTTCAGACTCTATAAAGCATCAGTGTGTGTTCAGTGTGTTAAAGACTCGCTCTACTATGCTTCTCTCACAGGAGTGTGTGTTGTTGAGTCTCACAGGAGTGTGTGTTGTTGAGTCTCACAGGAGTGTGTGTTGTTGAGTCTCAGAGGAGTGTGTGTTGTTGAGTCTCACAGGAGTGTGTGTTGTTGAGTCTCACAGGAGTGTGTGTTGTTGAGTCTCACAGGAGTGTGTGTTGTTGAGTCTCAGAGGAGTGTGTGTTGTTGAGTCTCACAGGAGTGTGTGTTGTTGAGTCTCACAGGAGTGTGTGTTGTTGAGTCTCACAGGAGTGTGTGTTGTTGAGTCTCAGAGGAGTGTGTGTCGTTGAGTCTCACAGGAGTGTGTGTTGTTGAGTCTCACAGGAGTGTGTGTGTTGAGTCTCACAGGAGTGTGTGTTGTTGAGTCTCACAGGAGTGTGTGTTGTTGAGTCTCACAGGAGTGTGTGTTGTTGAGTCTCACAGGAGTGTGTGTTGTTGAGTCTCACAGGAGTGTGTGTCGTTGAGTCTCACAGGAGTGTGTGTTGTTGAGTCTCAGAGGAGTGTGTGTTGTTGAGTCTCACAGGAGTGTGTGTTGTTGAGTCTCAGAGGAGTGTGTGTTGTAGAGTCTCACAGGAGTGTGTGTTGTTGAGTCTCACAGGAGTGTGTGTTGTTGAGTCTCAGAGGAGTGTGTGTTGTTGAGTCTCACAGGAGTGTGTGTTGTTGAGTCTCACAGGAGTGTGTGTTGTTGAGTCTCAGAGGAGTGTGTGTTGTTGAGTCTCACAGGAGTGTGTGTTGTTGAGTCTCACAGGAGTGTGTGTTGTTGAGTCTCACAGGAGTGTGTGTTGTAGAGTCTCACAGGAGTGTGTGTTGTTGAGTCTCACAGGAGTGTGTGTTGTTGAGTCTCACAGGAGTGTGTGTTGAGTCTCACAGGAGTGTGTGTTGTTGAGTCTCACAGGAGTGTGTGTTGAGTCTCACAGGAGTGTGTGTTGTTGAGTCTCAGAGGAGTGTGTGTTGTTGAGTCTCAGAGGAGTGTGTGTTGTTGAGTCTCACAGGAGTGTGTGTTGAGTCTCACAGGAGTGTGTGTTGTAGAGTCTCACAGGAGTGTGTGTTGTTGAGTCTCACAGGAGTGTGTGTTGTTGAGTCTCACAGGAGTGTGTGTGTTGAGTCTCACAGGAGTGTGTGTGTTGAGTCTCACAGGAGTGTGTGTTGTTGAGTCTCAGAGGAGTGTGTGTTGTTGAGTCTCACAGGAGTGTGTGTTGTTGAGTCTCACAGGAGTGTGTGTTGTTGAGTCTCACAGGAGTGTGTGTTGTAGAGTCTCACAGGAGTGTGTGTTGTTGAGTCTCACAGGAGTGTGTGTTGTTGAGTCTCACAGGAGTGTGTGTTGAGTCTCACAGGAGTGTGTGTTGTTGAGTCTCAGAGGAGTGTGTGTTGTTGAGTCTCACAGGAGTGTGTGTTGAGTCTCACAGGAGTGTGTGTTGTAGAGTCTCACAGGAGTGTGTGTTGTTGAGTCTCACAGGAGTGTGTGTTGTTGAGTCTCACAGGAGTGTGTGTTGAGTCTCACAGGAGTGTGTGTTGTTGAGTCTCAGAGGAGTGTGTGTTGTTGAGTCTCAGAGGAGTGTGTGTTGTTGAGTCTCACAGGAGTGTGTGTTGTTGAGTCTCACAGGAGTGTGTGTTGTTGAGTCTCACAGGAGTGTGTGTTGTTGAGTCTCACAGGAGTGTGTGTTGTTGAGTCTCACAGGAGTGTGTGTTGAGTCTCACAGGAGTGTGTGTTGTTGAGTCTCACAGGAGTGTGTGTTGTTGAGTCTCACATGAGTGTGTGTTGTTGAGTCTCACAGGAGTGTGTGTTGTTGAGTCTCACAGGAGTGTGTGTTGTTGAGTCTCACAGGAGTGTGTGTTGTTGAGTCTCACAGGAGTGTGTGTTGTTGAGTCTCACAGGAGTGTGTGTTGTTGAGTCTCACAGGAGTGTGTGTTGAGTCTCACAGGAGTGTGTGTGTTGAGTCTCACAGGAGTGTGTGTGTTGAGTCTCACAGGAGTGTGTGTTGTTGAGTCTCACAGGAGTGTGTGTGTTGAGTCTCACAGGAGTGTGTGTTGTTGAGTCTCACAGGAGTGTGTGTTGAGTCTCACAGGAGTGTGTGTTGTTGAGTCTCACAGGAGTGTGTGTTGTTGAGTCTCACAGGAGTGTGTGTTGAGTCTCACAGGAGTGTGTGTGTTGAGTCTCACAGGAGTGTGTGTGTTGAGTCTCACAGGAGTGTGTGTTGAGTCTCACAGGAGTGTGTGTGTTGAGTCTCACAGGAGTGTGTGTTGTTGAGTCTCACAGGAGTGTGTGTCGTTGAGTCTCACAGGAGTGTGTGTTGAGTCTCACAGGAGTGTGTGTTGTTGAGTCTCACAGGAGTGTGTGTTGTTGAGTCTCACAGGAGTGTGTGTTGTTGAGTCTCACAGGAGTGTGTGTTGTTGAGTCTCACAGGAGTGTGTGTTGTTGAGTCTCACAGGAGTGTGTGTGTTGAGTCTCACAGGAGTGTGTGTTGTTGAGTCTCACAGGAGTGTGTGTTGTTGAGTCTCACAGGAGTGTGTGTGTTGAGTCTCACAGGAGTGTGTGTTGTTGAGTCTCACAGGAGTGTGTGTTGTTGAGTCTCACAGGAGTGTGTGTTGTTGAGTCTCACAGGAGTGTGTGTTGTTGAGTCTCACAGGAGTGTGTGTGTTGAGTCTCACAGGAGTGTGTGTTGTTGAGTCTCACAGGAGTGTGTGTGAGTCTCACAGGAGTGTGTGTTGTTGAGTCTCACAGGAGTGTGTGTTGTTGAGTCTCACAGGAGTGTGTGTTGTTGAGTCTCACAGGAGTGTGTGTTGTTGAGTCTCACAGGAGTGTGTGTGTTGAGTCTCACAGGAGTGTGTGTTGTTGAGTCTCACAGGAGTGTGTGTCTCACAGGAGTGTGTGTTGTTGAGTCTCACAGGAGTGTGTGTTGTTGAGTCTCACAGGAGTGTGTGTTGTTGAGTCTCACAGGAGTGTGTGTTGTTGAGTCTCACAGGAGTGTGTGTTGTTGAGTCTCACAGGAGTGTGTGTTGTTGAGTCTCACAGGAGTGTGTGTTGTTGAGTCTCACAGGAGTGTGTGTTGTTGAGTCTCACAGGAGTGTGTGTTGTTGAGTCTCACAGGAGTGTGTGTTGTTGAGTCTCACAGGAGTGTGTGTTGTTGAGTCTCACAGGAGTGTGTGTTGTTGAGTCTCACAGGAGTGTGTGTTGTTGAGTCTCACAGGAGTGTGTGTTGTTGAGTCTCACAGGAGTGTGTGTTGTTGAGTCTCACAGGAGTGTGTGTGTTGAGTCTCACAGGAGTGTGTGTTGAGTCTCACAGGAGTGTGTGTTGTTGAGTCTCACAGGAGTGTGTGTTGTTGAGTCTCACAGGAGTGTGTGTTGTTGAGTCTCACAGGAGTGTGTGTGTTGAGTCTCACAGGAGTGTGTGTTGTTGAGTCTCACAGGAGTGTGTGTTGTTGAGTCTCACAGGAGTGTGTGTTGTTGAGTCTCACAGGAGTGTGTGTTGAGTCTCACAGGAGTGTGTGTTGAGTCTCACAGGAGTGTGTGTTGTTGAGTCTCACAGGAGTGTGTGTTGTTGAGTCTCACAGGAGTGTGTGTTGTTGAGTCTCACAGGAGTGTGTGTTGTTGAGTCTCACAGGAGTGTGTGTGTTGAGTCTCACAGGAGTGTGTGTTGAGTCTCACAGGAGTGTGTGTGTTGAGTCTCACAGGAGTGTGTGTTGTTGAGTCTCACAGGAGTGTGTGTTGTTGAGTCTCACAGGAGTGTGTGTTGTTGAGTCTCACAGGAGTGTGTGTTGTTGAGTCTCACAGGAGTGTGTGTTGTTGAGTCTCACAGGAGTGTGTGTTGTTGAGTCTCACAGGAGTGTGTGTTGTTGAGTCTCACAGGAGTGTGTGTGTTGAGTCTCACAGGAGTGTGTGTTGTTGAGTCTCACAGGAGTGTGTGTTGTTGAGTCTCACAGGAGTGTGTGTTGTTGAGTCTCAAGGAGTGTGTGTTGTTGAGTCTCACAGGAGTGTGTGTTGTTGAGTCTCACAGGAGTGTGTGTTGTTGAGTCTCACAGGGAGTGTGTTGTTGAGTCTCACAGGAGTGTGTGTTGTTGAGTCTCACAGGAGTGTGTGTTGTTGAGTCTCACAGGAGTGTGTGTTGTTGAGTCTCACAGGAGTGTGTGTTGTTGAGTCTCACAGGAGTGTGTGTTGTTGAGTCTCACAGGAGTGTGTGTGTTGAGTCTCACAGGAGTGTGTGTTGTTGAGTCTCACAGGAGTGTGTGTTGATGCGTCACAGGAGTGTGTGTTGTTGAGTCTCACAGGAGTTGTGTGTGTTGAGTCTCACAGGAGTGTGTGTGTTGAGTCTCACAGGAGTGTGTGTTTGAGT